>CM070083.1:20345264-21545264 GCA_036250285.1 Pyrocoelia pectoralis
AATTAATTATTATAAAACACACTGAAAAAAGTAGGTAGGTAATCGTTAAAAATTTCGCTGACGAAAATAAAAGAATTCTTAATTTCTTAAACGAATTCGTAAATCATTTGCATTTTGAACTATTGGGTGGGTAAACGACTGTTTATAAGCTGTTTTGCCCACGTGTATCTACAGGGTGGATCAATAGTGCGAGATCGGAGTAGGAACGTTCTTAATATTAATTTTAGAGTCAAAATCTATGTCAATACTGTACAGGGTGGTTGAAATTGGACACTTTCTTATGGAAACACCCTTTATTTTAAGATATCTTTAATCATTTGGCCGCTAGGGGGCGTTATTAAGGATAATTGATGTTGTCAAAATCGTTCTTAGAGCACTTTTTTACGTAGAAACCATCGCAATAGACAGTTTTTATACAGGGTGTTTGGTTTTTTGTGTACAACGCTAAACTACATTTTTCATATGGACCACCCTATATATGTATTTTTCGGTTTTTGAAAAGAGTAACATTTCCTAAATTTTGATGTATCACTTGTTATATTTATGTTAAATATTATTTTTATACCTACATTAAAATATTTTGCTTGCAGACATCTGGGTTTCCATGGCTAACAAAAAACGGCAGTATGATTTAAAACGACAATGTTGGAAATTTTTATTAGCTCCAATATTTTTTATTTGAAATAACAATGTATTAAATGTAATATTGCAAATAATATTTAACATAAATATAGCAAGTGATCCATCAAAATTTCAGAAATGTTATTCTCTTTTCAAAAACCCTAAAATGTATAGGGTGGTCCGTATGAAAAAATGTAGTTTAGGGTCGTACAAAAAACAAACGCCCTGTATAAAAACTGTCTATCGCGATGGATTCTACGTAAAAAAGTGCTCTAAGAAAAATTTTGCCAAAATCAATTATCTTTAATAATAAGAAAGTTATGGGGCATTAAAGAAATCGACCAAATTCGAGAAACGCCCCCTAGCGGCCAAACGATTAAAGATAGCTGAATTCTGTTTACGCCAGTGAGTTTCTCATTAAAATTGAGCTTCAAACACCTTAGTCCTTAGTCCATTGTTTTACCTCTTAAAATAAAGGGCGTTTCCATAAGAAAGTGTCCATTTTGAACCACCCTGTACAGTCTGTTCAAGGTGAAGTTGGCACTATTGCCGACTTTGCCATATGGGAGATTCGAAGTTGCTTAGTTAACCTTTGATTAAAGAATTTGAAGAGGGCGATTGTAGAATAAGGCAAAGAAACTCCTAACGGAATTGCAACTTGGCGATAGAAATGAAGAACTGCTATATTGCTAAACCTACGCCTCAACCGGATTCTATTTAAACACAAAATTTTCACTTTTTTTTGGGCTTAAACGAAAGTATTAGACGTGGTGTTTAAACGTTTGAGAACCTCTGTAATTCACTAGGTACTTAAAAGTTGCTTTCAGGATAGCCCCTCAGGTAAAAAAAATTGACAACGCTGTGCAAAATTTCCCCAATAAGAAATACATTGTCCTATGCTGGTCGTACTGAATTTGAAGTATGGTACAGACTATAGATGCATTAGGTATTATGGCAGATAAAACATTTGAAGTAGTAAGCACAACCAGCTGACAAATGGGAGACTATTAGAATAGAGGCTCAAATTGCTAAATTGAGCAAAACTCAAGATTATAAACCTAGAACTGGATCGCGCTCCAGAAGCAGAGGTCGAAATTACGAAAAATTCTGGTACATACCACTAAAAATTTGGAGCCAAAGCAACGAAATGTTTCAAGGCATACAATTTCGAAAAGAATGACCAGGTCAAGCTAACGGTGGCCAGCGATTTAGGCTACCTGTTCGTCGCCACTTTGGCAACATAACAGAAGTATTTGGTGGACTCTGGTGCCGCTATTTCTTCAAAATTCACTGGATTTTACAAGGAAGTCGCGAATGGTTCTCCAATACCAACTTATGGCGAAAATTGGGTTGAGAAGAGATTTTGTTTGGCGTTTCGTGATAACTCAGGTACTCCCCTATCATCGGTGCTGATTTTTTAAACAATTTTGGTTTATTAGTTGATTTCAAAAATCAATATTTAATTGACACTTGTACAAAGCTGACCAGCACTGGCAAACCTACACAAAACTAACCAGTTCCATCTTTGATTCAACCTAACCATCCGCGCGTATACTGATTTATTGCCAAAATACCGAAACATATATTGCATTCAAATAATTCAGCATGATATTATATACACACTGCATTATAACAACAGGACCCCCAGTTAATGCTAAAGCACGCCGTTTATCTCCAGAAAAGCTTCAGACTGCAAAAATTGAATTTCAGGAGATGATAAAAATGATCACGCAGTCCTTCGACCAGTCTCCTGCACTTGGTGGCAAAGAAAGGCGGTCCCTGGAGACCATGGTGTGATTATAGAGCACTCCATGCCATTACTAAACCAGACAGGTACCCAATTCCTCATGTACAGGATTTCAATCCACAACTTGCCAACAAAACAATTTTTTTTCTACAACAGTGTATTATTATATTAATATACATATATTGATAACGTAACTCCTTTAAAAATCAAAAATAACGATTATAGTTTTTTAACAACGACAACTTTAAATTTATTTATTTTTTACATATAATTTTACATATCAAAGGAGATTGAGTATACTCACAATTGTTTAATCTGATACTCTCTTTAAGCAAAAGTTCGCAAAATGAGTGATGTGGGCTCAACTTTTACTTCAATAATTACTTTACAGTCTATATTAAGTAAGCGAGTCTGCAGATCGATTTTCTTCGTTGAATTACGTCATGACAAAGCGTCGCAAAATTTCTGTTTGATCGTAAGTAAATCGGAGTCTCCAAAAATGATAAATTCTCCTTTAATGATTTAATAATTAACCAGTTTATTAAACAAAATCGACCAAGGTCGAGTTTAATACTATTCCTGTGACATGCGGTCTATTCTCAAGATTCTCTACTACCTACCAATCATTTTTTATGCTGAAGTGGCATCCCAACAGGTAAATCAGTTTTCATGAGTGATATTTCATTGAGTTCTTTTCATTTTTTTTATCTTCCACGGCTACAACTCGAACTTCTTCAAATAACTCACGCGGGCCTACTTATTATTATTATTATTATTTTGCTTCGGTTCTTGTCGATACTCAGGCCAAGCCTGGTTAACTTATTATTATTATTATTATCAACCCAAATGACAGATCTTTGTAGTTTTGGCTGAACATCTATTTATAAACCCAGCAAACATTGATGTAAAAAGCCAATGCTGGCAACATATAGTCTTGCCGGTACTACATTACTGGCAATGCGGTGGCATCGTGTACTGGGCCATTGCAATCAGGTCACTATGGCCATTAAATGGCCACATAACGGCTTGCCAGTATATTACTACCATGCCAGTATTTAACCTGTACCAAACCAATAAACTGACATACAACGATTTTATGGTGGGCAAGTGAAGGCAAAGTATATCTAACAAGTACATCACCTGTACTTTTTCAACACTCTACCAGTACGCTTTTCTGCAATTTACCAGAACAGTTAACATACAGAAATAAAAAAATTGATTTAAAATTCTATTTAAAAGTATAATACACATTAATAAGTATGAATATAGAACATATTTAAATAGAACATACTTCATAAACCATTAGATGCCTTATTCCTCTCCGATCTTCCACCATTCCTCTCAATTGCATTTCGCAGCCACAGTTTTATATGCGATTCCACTTCTTTTTTAGTCGAATCCATACATTATTGGGATTTTTTCTTACAACCACTAAAATTGTAATAACCTTATTTAATTTCAACAGGTTTTCTAAAAACTTATTTAATATCAATTTACCAATAACAATGCTAACAGTAAAAAAAATTCTTCTTATATCTTACCTATGTACTTACTCATTATTTGCATCAGCCATTATATACTTATTTATATAAAGATGATAAACCACCAAACACTAAATGGAGGAGAAAATGAGGGAAAACTTGCACTATACAATAAGATAAACAACGGTAAAGGTATAATGAAATAAAACCACACAACCAGACCCCTTACTTTACCGTGTAATTAAGTAAAAAACGTAATTATCGGTTATAAAATTGGCGACATGTTTCGGGAAAAATTTCCCATTCTCAAGCCATTTCGAAAAATCCCGAAACATGTCGCCAATTTTATAACCGATAATTACGTTTTTTACTTAATTACACGGTAAAGTAAGGGGTCTGATGGTTGTGTGGTTTTATTTCATTATTCCATTCACCCCTTTGAGATCTTTCGGATTCCTTCAAGATGAACGGTAAAGGTGTTGTAATTGTAATGGTGGACGTGAAGGGCAGTGGAGATTGTCACTCATTAGTCATCACAGAACACTCACTTTAGTCATTGTGCGCGCGAAAACAGAATCAAACAGAATACCGGTTCAACTGTGCCTGCCAAGTGCCAGTACATTTACGGTATAGTAATGTCGTAACTACACCGGTACAGGGTAATATGCATCGCACCATTAACAAAAATTTAAAGTAACACCGATACGAATTGCCTTTACATTACAGGCACTATTATAGCATAGTTTTGCCTGAACCAGCAAGTCGCCCAGAACGGCAAACAGCCATGCGATGGCCGTTATGTTAATGTTTGCTGGGAAGTTTAGGGTGATAGCCTAGACTGGCAAGAAAGAATGTTGCTAATGAATGTAATAATAATAATATAATAATAATAATAATTAGTTAACCAGGCTTGGCCTGAGTATCAATAACAATCGAAGTACATAATAATAATTATAATTAACATAATGTATTTGTTTTAGGGTAGCAATGGTAATATTAAGCTAGCATCGGATGATGCGGATGTAATTCAAAATGTCATATATAGACGCCGAATGCAGTATATCCTTAATTTTCCAGTATGGACGAATATTCCACCCAAAATAACACAAATTCGTGTCAATGGAATGCTGTTATGTAGTGGAAACGCTATATCGCGTAAGTACAACTATTTTTCATTTGCAACTACAGGTGTAGTCACATAAGAAGGCGAGAACCGGCGCAACCCGATTAATGACTCCGAAAGCCGATTACTGTAAAAATACAAGTCAGTTGCGTATCATAATAAATGCATTCACACAAGTGCATTTTTTTCAGTAACTTATTCGAATTTCATTATATATATATCACTAAAGTATGTAATTATCCAGTAATTATAATTCAATAAATAACGTTAATGTTCATATTTAGTGATGAATAAACATATCTACAACAACAAAGTGAAACGACACTGACTTATAGATACGCAAAATTTTACAAGCAGCGTAAATTCGTCGTTTGCGCATTGCCGCGCTCGCCTTCTTATATGACTACGCCTGTACTGTATTTATCGGTTAAGGAATTGTATAATCCGTAAAATATCACAACGGGAATTTTCAAACCCGATCCCATATTTTTCGTATAAATACCTAGAGTACGAATTGATATGCAAGTAAGTAAAGGACTTATGTAATGTAAGTTCTTACATAATCTACATATCTATAACTTTAGATTATACACCTAAATAAAAAGTAGAAGCCGGAAATTTAATTACCTAATAAATTTATAACAAATTAAGCTAATAAAAATTAATTAAATGTAAGATATTTACCTCAAGGCCGAAATCGGTTTGAAAATCGCTGTGTGTATCTACTCGGTCACTTTTAGAGAGAGGTATCTACCACTTTTTTCCGAACATTCACCTACAGACCCACAGCGTTCTGATGATCGTATTCGTAGTTTTGTACAATTGTGCTTTAATATCAAGGTCTTATCTACGGTTATCGCTAGGAGAGTCGCCTCTTTCTCCATGGGATCCTGTTCTTTGTAAATGCTCTATCAAGCTCATTTCGCACGCCGTCCACAACACGGGGTATCTCTCCCTTCGTACATTTCCCCATGTCATGTACCTCAATAGCGTTATTATAGACAACTAGCTCGACCCTGAAGGGCCTTTCGCTGTCATTTTTTAAATCGATGAGATATCGATTTGGAAAATGAAAATTTCGATCCGAATCGAAGCACCAAACAATTTTGCATTTCAAGTCCTCACTAAAATCCGTTGATTATGCCCGGAAAATTATTTTGGAGTAAGATTTCGCTTTTTTTGTAGAGAGGTTATGTATGGGCGGAATGACAAATAGTTTTAGCAGCCGAAATATCATTTCCTAAAGTCAACAAATACCATTAATTTCGTGGGTCAAAATGTAATGCGATATGTCACGTGAATGTTATTTTAAGGGGCGCTGAGAAGGTTGCTTCTACAATCTACACATTATTATTTTATTTGTATTGAAAATAATTAAGTGGGGGTTGGTTGAAATGATTCAATTAAAACTATATTACACAGATTAAACTTTTTACTTTTATGCTTTCAATAATATGTAGGTAATTAATCGAGACAATGAAGACCTCTATGAATTCGTATATCATTATCAAATATGAACCGATTTTTTTGATTTTTAGATCAAATGAAGAAAATTTTAAGCAATTGTCTTACGCCATTCAAAAAAATGTTATCATCTCGTAGACAATCGCAAATTTGAACAAATTGCGGCAAACAATGGTAATATTTCAATGTTTATCAGATTGAAAATAGAAGATTTTTATGTATTTTTAAGTCACAGATAAGTATTTTATCTGTGACTAAGTATATCTTTATCAAATATTAACCGACTTTGGAATTTTTACACCAAATGAAAGCAAATTTAATCCTTTATTTTATTTATATTAATGTCAATTAGCTGCCACATTGGATATATTTACCAATCCGAAAATCAGAAAATGTTCATAAACGTAAATTTATTTAGCTCCCCCTCCCCCCAAAGACCTAAATAGTGTTTAAAAAAAATGTTAGGTATCAGATTTTACTATAAAAATTAATTGAATTTGATAAGCATCTCGACAAATTTGTTTTCGGTTGAAGACAGTGAAAATTTGCTCGCAAATTAAAAAAAATGGAGTTATTCGGGGAATTGTATTTTTGACACATTTAGAGTAAAGTTGATTAAATAAAAAACTATGGAAACCATAGTCCTTTAAAATATCTACTTTTTAAAGAAAATAAAAGCGACCAAATTCCTTCGGGAAATGTCTAACTTTGGCCTCCACAGTGGTCGTCTCCATATGATATTCGTGGAGCCTTCTTCAGGAGTTGGTGCATGATTTAATGAAACTCAACCATGCACCAACTCCTCAAGAAGGCTTCACCAATATCATAAGGAGACTGCAGAGTTCAATTATAGGAGACCATCCAATTCGCTCATTTTGGCCCTTCTTTTCCCGTTGGTGAAGATCATCTTTGACACATTTTTTTAAACACCTTATATAAATATCTGTCGTTGCAATGTTACTGATTTGACTTTGTATTGCCAATAGATCTTTTTTCTAACTCTCATACATTGAATGATACACATTATTCAAGCTGATGAACTTTTGCATCACATCCGATGGGAGTTTTCCACTTCGTAGCCATATTCTTCGGTGAATTACCAACTTGGTTAGTCATAGTATTTACTAAATCCTTTTTGCTCAATTGATGGAAAAATCGTTGAATGTCTTTTTGCTTCTTGAACCCACAGCGTATCCTCCCAGTTTCTTCTGTCGGACCCACGGCTTCCCCCGCCGGGTTAGTAGTCGTAAAGTGTTTTATATCGCGTATCTCTAAGTCCCTCGAGAATCTAGAGTAAAGAGCTCCATCTCCACAGAACTTTACGACCTGTGTACCAAGAGGAACTATCCAAATTATGAGGTGTGGTGCGGGAGGTGCATATAGAATAGTGATGTTACCTGTGGCCTGGTTCGGCCTGAAACCTTGGGAATTTGGGTTTTGTTAAGTTAAATCAATACTCCAATACATGGTTTGTCAATTAATCCTTTTTTCGCCGTAAATCCTCATCGCAAACCCTTGAGTACACTACAGCAATCGGGGGAGGGGCTGGTTGATCCGCGAAATACGAGCCTTTATCCCTAGCATTAACTTACGCTTATTCGCCAAAGCCACTTCCTCATCCACCACTCGGCGAACGGCTGGTTACGTGCAGTCACTCATTTCTATTGATTTGATGTTTTTCAAGTTAACTTTTTTTTTTTTGTTCTTATTATTATTTTTTTAATTACTTATGTTGAATTTTCATATGCGATTGATTCTGTAGATACCCGTTCATATCTGCAAATTATATGATTGCAGGGAGATGAACACTATAGTTAAAGTCGCTCAGTGATAACTCAATAATTTCCCTGTAAATGCTGTTTGGCGATTCTGTCAAAATTGCTGTTATGAGTGTATTATTGGAATGGAAAAGCAAGGAAAATCAAATGACTCATCAGTCAGTGAGATGATCATTTGAATGCTATTTATTGATTAGGTACATGACATCATTGACAGTTATTGATCTTGTATGAATACTTGAATTCTCAGTAACAGAATCATAAATGTCTTGGGGGAAAATCGTCATAGCATTCAGAGTGAATGTTATAATGCCAAATAATAGTGAAGGTACTCATAATGACATAAAAATTAGGTACTTCATACAAGGACATTGTGTGGTATTGCTTTCAACTGAAACAGTGATTCGGTTCCTATTAAAAGTTGTTGATTACCTATATTACCTACTAATTTTGTAACATTTCCTTTTGTTATGTAAAAATAATTGTGTGTTTAGGATTTCAGGTTTCCGTTTTAACAACAGTTAATTTAGTTCACACACTTACGCTTAGCGTTCCACTCTCTAGTGGTGGTAATGGAGAAGTTAACATAATTCCGATTGGTGTTCAGCCGCAAGTACCGAAACCCAACCGTGAAGATGATTCGTGGGATGCTATTTCACAATTTGTACCAACTCGACGTCCACCACCCACTCGGACAGAGTCATCGAGACCCTTTAACGGTGACGATAATTTTTGGTTTGATCGTACAACTCGACGTCCACAGATAGTGGTAACGAACCCATCTAACCGTGATGATGTTCCTTGGGAAGTTCGTCCACAATTTGAAGCGACAACACAACGTCGACCAAGCGCTACAGAATCAATTACATGTGGGGTGTCGTCAATAACGAATTCATTAGTGGTTCGTGGTCGGAATATTACTAATGGTGCCCATCCATGGCTCGGTGCTCTGTTTTTCCAAAATAATGAAGGACTAAAGTTCATTTGTGGTTCAACATTAATATCAAAAAAGCATGTGGTTACCGGTAAGTTAAAGTCTTTCAACCTCTCGTCACTTTTTTAACAACAGTTTACAGCTGGTCATTGCATTCAAAGTCGAAGGAAACGTTTTCGGCCCGATGAGCTTTGGGTGGTGCTGGGAAGGGAGAACATTCAGAGATGGTCCAATGACGGTGCACAGATTATACAGACGGAATCTGTGCATATTCATTCCGACTTCAGGTTTACTACGGCCGATGGGGATATTGCCGTTATTGTGCTCTCGGAAGAGGTGGTTTTTTCAAGATTTGTTAGACCCGCGTGCTTGTGGAGCGGTAGTGCCGATCCGCGTGAACTTATCGAGAAAACGGGAATAGTGATAGGTTGGGGTAAAGATGAACACGGACAATTAGTTACATCATCTCCAAGGCAGGTAATGTTCCCAGTTGTAAGTGAGGAGGAGTGTTTACGATCAAATAAAGCTTTTAGTGAGATTACCTCGAATAGAACGTTTTGTGCAGGTATAGTATTTTTGGAAGTGGTTTGCACAATAACGCAGTGTTTTTTTAAATAGGGTATCGAAATAACTCAGGTCCTTGCAACGGAGACAGTGGCGGTGGTTTTTTGATTCAGGTGGACGGAAGATGGACGTTACGTGGCATTGTTTCGATGTCACTAGTTACACCTGACGGCAACTGTGATTTACGACAATACGTTGTTTTTTCTGATATAGCTGGATATATGCAATGGTTGTTGTCCTTTTTGTATAATTAATTTATTGTAAATTTTGTATAACATTAAGATTTTTCTAATAAACATTAATTTATGCAGTTGCACTTTTGGTTTTGCAATTAAAAGGCAATTAAGCTTTTGTAGAATGTAATTACGTTTAGAAATTTAAATTCCTTGTTTAGTTTATGTTGTTCATTCAAACAGAATAATGTTGTTGTTTTTAAGTTTGGTTGCACTTTTAACTCTCGATCAATGCTTTGGGTTACCGATACCTTTTAATCAGTGCTCCAATGTATTTAAGTATGAGACTAGTGATTTAAATGAAATTCAGGGTGTAATGATTTTTAAAAATGACTTTTCTGGTAGTTATAGAGTTGAGTTGAATATGACCATTCCTATCTTCACCAACCAGGTGAGAATCATCATAAGATATTCACTGATTTATTATTTCCTTCCAGAACTTAGGTATTAAGAGGATAACATCAAACAATGATGTGCGAGTTGGTGCTGATTTAGTATACTATGTCAGTTTTCCAGTTTCTGACTATGTACCGGAGGTTACAAGTGTTGTATTTAACCAAGAAACTCATTGTGCATTGAGCTACACTACAGGTATTATTGTTCATAATATTCTATCACCTAGTTAGGTATTATTTGCTTTTCTTAGGTGAAGGTACCTTTCTAACAGCGTTCGACTTCTTTTCAATACCTGTAATAGCTCGACGGTTACAAATTACAACACAAAGACCAATCTCAGTACGAAACCCCTTTCACAAGCTGAATGCACCAGGTTACAAAAGGCCAATGTTTTTGGATTCTAGCTTACTTCAAACTGAATTGGAACATACTACCGATGCAAGTATATCGACAGTAACGGTCGATACCAAAGCATCGTGCACTGAATTAGCATTACTTCAAAGTCGCTATTCGGAAGAATTTGAATGTGGCATAGTCGAAGACACACAACCACTCGTGGTCCATGGAGCTCCAACATTGGAAGCTCAATATCCTTGGCTAGTTGCCATGTTCCATTTACTAGAAACTGGCGAATATAAATTTAAGTGTGCAGGAAATCTCATATCCAATGAACATGTGCTTACAGGTGGGTACGGAATGTATAAGAATACCTATAGTCTGTGTCAGTCTGACTTTACAGTACAGGAAAGATAGCCCCTTATGGCCAGTGTTGTCAGTTCTACATTGTAAGTAAGAAAGAGAGAGGGCGGCATTTAACAACCGCTGACGAAAAGGTATTAATAGATAAGCTGTGTGTAAAACAAAAGAAGGATTTAATTTGATTGACGGGTTAATGTTTTGTTGAAAACAACTTTTTGGAGCAGTGTTGCAATGCTGTAGTCCATACACCGTACGCTGTAAAGTCAGACTGACACAGACTATAGGTAAAATTATTCTAATAAATTTATTTTAGCCGCTCACTGTGTACGTAAAGACAAAACCGAAAACCTATCCAAAGAAAACATAATATTAGTTATGGGAAAGCACAATATCAGGTCATGGGCGGTAAGATCGGAAATACGCGATCTGAAGCAAATTTTTGTGCATCCGGATTACAGGCAACCGTCCGATGGCGATATTGCAATTCTTCTCATGTAAACCGGTCCAATTTACAGATAAAATTAGACCGGTGTGTTTGTGGAGGGAGGCGAATGAGAATATTGTCGGTGGTCAGGGTACAGTTGTCGGTTGGGGACGTGATGAATTTTTCAGTCAGTATGTTTCGGAACCGAACGAGATAAAAATGCCTGTTGTCTCACAGGAGGATTGTTTACGATCTGATGAACGTTTTATAAAGTTAACTTCAAACAGAACTTTTGTGCAGGTACTCACCATGAAAAAATTTTTGTTAACAGTACCTAACGTGTATGGTAATATTTCAGGTGCTCGTAATGGTAGTGGTGTTTGTACCGGTGATAGTGGTGGAGGTTTTATTATGAAGCAGAAAGGAAGATGGACACTTCGAGTGATCTTTTCAGCAGCTCTAGTCGACAGTACTACAAGATCGTGTGATCTTAACAATTACATGGTTTTTGCTGACATTGCCAAGTATAAGTTATGGATTGATCGTATTTTGAGTAAATAAATATTGTGTTCCACATTATAGTAATCTATTACTTTCCATCCAATTTGTATTTTATGTGATATTAATGTAGAATTTTGTGATATATTTAAATAAATAAGTATTTATTATGTAAATTTAATATTATTATTATTATATTTAAATATTTGGTAGGAGTAATAATTATCTATTAACTTGAATATTTAAATATATTTAAATAAACAGGATATTGCTTCATAAACTGATTTAAGTGGTCATAAAAAAAGTGCAAGGGTTGTTGAGGGAGGCGAGTGGAGGAACATACAATTTACAGGAGGACAGGAAGAGTATTATGAAAGGGGTGGGTATATGCAAGGGAGAAGAGAAGGAGTGAACGGGAACACAAGAGAGGACATTGTAGAAAGGGTTAAGAATGTGCAGCGGCAAGAAAGGAGGAGTAGGATCAGAGAAGGGAGGTACGGTGATGTGATATATCATTACACATTAGGTACCTTACACGCTGGTGAAGTTGACGTAAGGTGGATGGTTGCAGCTGAGGTCCATCTTGTCCCAGGAAGTTTGGTCCATATGACAATCAATGTTTGTTCCTTGGGGTCCTCCTTCCTGTCCACCACACGCCACAGTTACGGGTTACACACCAACATGTTGAATCTCCGTCCTTTTCAGGATCTTTCCCGTTTCTCTTGGGTCTCGGGACCCAGGCGTGTGCCTTTACTGCTTTTGCGAAGTTCACGGAGCTACTCTCCCTAAGCTACGACCTTAACCAGTCCATCGATACCTGGTCTGCGTATGTGATTAACATGCTCCCCCTCGGTGGCGCACTCCGTGAATTCGGGTGAAACCGCCCAATTGACAAAGTGTAGATTCTGTCGAGGATCCCGGGTTTGATTTACTCTGTTCCTCTTCCGATAGCGTTTTCTGCAGATCTCATGGATAAAAGCCATTCTGAAGCTGATGCCGTTTCGCTGAAGGTTCTGGTATCCTTTTCGGCCCACTCTTTACCTTCTTTGAGATACCTACCTTGGGGGTACTGCCCCAGCAAACAGAGTCACGTTATTTTGACGTCCTTTACAGGTTTTATTGGTCGTTAAAGTCACTCGACCTATTACTGACGATATAATGACGTCTTAAAGCTCACCATTTTTTCACGTCACTTATGAGATGTCATTATGACGTCTGATATGAGTGAGTAATAAATTTTATGATATTGATAATTTTCTTTCTCTTTCTCACCAAGTTGGTAATTGACTCAATGAACTCTACTGGAGTTCACTGAGTTCATTTCACAGTTATTGTCATTTCTTAAATTTCGGTTTTTTCCACAGCTTTTTGCGTAAAAACTATCGGTTACGGAGTTTGTTCTAAAAGTTACTCCATTTGATCTGTATCGGTTATTGTATTTAATAAAAGTATGTATAACTGTATACTTACTTAGATATTATATATTTTAGTTGTACCTAATTATTCAATACTTTTATAGAATTTATAGATGATGATGGCTTATCATCAGGGCCGGCGCTACCGGCGGTGCAACACGTGCATTTGCACGGGGCGGCACAGCTTTGGGGGGCGGCAAAATTGGCTAAAAATTTTTGTAAAGTTATTAATTATTATAAATTAGAGATGAATTTGATATGCAACACTAGGTCAGATATCAAGAGCCGAGGTTGCTAATAATAATTTATTTTTGTTTATACATATTTAAGTTTACATACTTAAGTTAGTTAAGAGTCTAATATGTGTAATACAGGGTGGGCCATTGAAAAGGAAACACGCCTATTTCGGGACACTTAGACCAGTTTCTTAAGAAAACGCTCGGACACGTCGATTTTTTATTTTTGGGAGACAACTTTTGATGTCAAATTTGACATTGTCAGGTCAACCCCCTAGCCCCAGCAACCCCTAACTCAAGAATTTAAATAGGGAAAGGGCCGTCGAGCGACTCCTCATATGAAGCGTCTTTTAATTCTCTATACGACAGTATGAATGAAAATTAGTTTTATTCAATTTTTTTTCGCCCCCATGAAAAGCATCCTCTAGATTAACTAAGGTCGGTGTGTTGTTGTAAATAGGTTGTTTAAGAAAAATTCTGAAATGTGCCGTTCAAAAGGTCAAAGGTGGTGTGTTTCAGGATTTTTCCTAAAGAACACCCCCACCTTAGTTAATCTAGAGGGTGTTTTTCATGGGGGCGAAAAAAATTGAATAAAACTAATTTCGGCCATACTTCCGGATAGAGAATTAAAAGGCGCTTCAAATGAGGGGTCGCTTGACACCCTCTCCTTATTGAAATTCTTGAGTTAGGACTAGGAGTTGCTGGGGCTAGGGGGTTGACATGACAAAGTCAAATTTGACATCAAAATGTGCCGTTAAAAAGGTCAAAGATGGCGTGTTTCAGGATTTTTCCTAAATAATACCCCCATCTTAGTTAATCTGGAGGGTGCTTTTCATGGGGACAAAAAAAATTGAATAAAACTAATTTTCATTCATACTGTCGAATAGAGAATTAAAAGACGCTTCAAATGAGGGGTCGCTCGACTCCCTTTCCCTATTTAAATTCTTGAGTTAGCGGTTTCTGGGGCTAGGGGGTTCATGTGTCTATGTTAAGTTTGACATCAAAAATTGTCCCCCAAAAATAAAAAATTGACGTGTCCGAGCGTTTTTTAAGAAACTGGTGTAAGTGTCCCAAAACAGGCGTGTTTCCTTTTCAATGGCCCACCCTGTATAAACTCCATTGCGAGTTTTAAATCAAAATTTTGACTGTTCCATAAACATCTAAGAATTGTCGGACAACAGAAGGTAAGTGTTTTATAATTTTTAATTGTGACAGAAAGCTTTGCAAGTACGTAGTGGACTTGTTTGTCGCGGAGGGGTGGGGGTCCATTTTTTTTACAGGGGGCACCTAAAGTATTTTTGCACGGGGCGGCAAAATGCCTAGCGCCGGCCCTGCTTATCATTTATGAATTCCCGGTTCTTTTATGTATTTTTTCAAACATAATTTAAACTATTAATATAACGCGAAACAGCGCTAAGTTATGAAGAACGAAATGAGAAGTAGGTATGTGTCACATCAGCGCAGCGGTAGAATGTCGGCTTTCGGAACCGGAACCCATTCGATAAAGGTTCGAATCCGGTTAAGGGAAACCTTCAAGCAAGTATACTACCCTACTAAAATCGTCAACTTTCAGTTCAGGTAAAAACGGGTTGGTTCAAAAAAAAGTTAAATAATTAAAATTGCAGTTCTACGTAAAAATGCTGTTTTTTCCCTTTTTTGTACGGAACTGCTTAAATAATTGTTTGCATTGACAATTACATTATGCATATACTTGGGTGACGACCTATAACGGTCGTAACTTACGTTTTAAAGGTCTTAAAGTGACGTATGTGTGTATGACGTCTATATGATGTGACATAATGCCCACAGAATGACGACATATCTGACGTCCTACGGGTCATTTTAGTCACGTGAAATTGACGTCAAAATAACGTGACTCTGTTTGCTGGCGCCCTCAGACCGGAAGTAATTTCTAACTTTGGTTTTTCTTTCTGATCCGTTACAGTCCCACACGTAAAGAGGGAAGAATGTCCACAATGCGGTGCTCCTGCACACGTGCAAGGCGACTTAATACAACGGAGTGACCTTGTGTGCTCTGAAGTTGGGGCTGGTAACTGCTGATTCTCTATTCAGTCACGTATTCCCTCGGTCAGACTCTCTGACCCTTGGCGGGATTTAGGATATTTGCTGAGGTTGTCTTCTCTTAGTCCAGCTGGCTGGGTCAAGACCCCCCCCCCCTCCTGAGCTCTCCTGAGCATTAACCTAAGCGTCAATTACGCTCATTCACCTAGGCCGATCCCCTATACGCAAGCTGGGGACGCGCCTCTGAGGGTGCCACCTCTCAGGGAATATTGTACCTATATATTTGTATATTATAGGTAAGCTTTTGTGATTAGGTAGTTGCAACTAACAATTTGAAATTCAGTTTTGAAATATTTGCTATTGAAATACTTGAAAGACTTGTGTCGGAGGGAAATATGAAAAATTCGACCACAAGATAAAAAAAAATGTGGTTCTCTCTATTGATGAAGGAGACATAGGAAGGAGATAGAAATGAAAAAAAAGACCTTAGATTTACCTACCTACCCTTTTATTAAAAAAACATAATTAATTTAACGGATTAGAATACGTTCTATCCACCTTTTATATCTCACAACATCTGAAAATACCATATAATTATTAACATCGCATGATCGTGTGCTTGGATCGACAAGTGCAGCAGAAACGATCCCTCGTAGAGTCCAACGTCCATTATGTCTCATCACAAATCCACCTCCGCTATCACCGGTGCAAAGGCCGCTGCCATTGCGATAACCTGAAAAAGTCAAATTTGACAACTGGTCCCAATCTGAGAAGTACGTTACCTGCACAGAAGGTTCTGTTTGATGTTAACTGTATGAAGCGTTCATCCGCTCGCAGACAATCTTCTTGGGAGACAACTGGCATCTTTATCTCTTTGGTTCTGGAACGTACTCGTTGAAGAGCTCGTCCTTCCCCCAACCGACAACGACACCTTGACTTCCAACAACATTAACAGTGGTCTCGCTCCACAAACACACCGGTCTAATTTTGCGTGTAAATTCCACAGATTTGTACATTGAAATAATCGAAATATCGGCGTCTGATGGCTGACGATAATCGGGATGAACATAAATTTCCTTCACGTCTCGTATCTCTGATCTTGTAGCCCATGATTTGATATTATGCTTACCAAGGACCAATATTATGTTTTCGTGTGGTAAAGTTTCTGGTTTATTCAAATGCCGTACACAATGGGCGGCTATAATAAAAATTAAAGGGGCGAAGATGATTTTTTTAAGTTCCATATAGCGATACTTACCAGTTATCACATGATTGTTACTAATAAGATTACCAGCACATTTAAATTTATATGTTTCACTTTTTTGTAAGTGAAACATCGCCACCAACCATGGATATTGTCCTTCTGATGTTGATGTACCATGAACTACGAGTGCTTGAGTATCCTCCGATATTCCGCATTCCAATCCGTCCCGATTTTCCAGCGGAGCTGGAGCCTTAATTACGATTTGCGTGGCTGGAGTAGGGCGGTTTTTAATATTTGACTCCGTGTTTTCTGGGTTTTTAATACTTGATTGTGTAAATAACTGTTCAAAATACTCTTGACTGTGTATGTCTGGTGTGGGCGTTGTACTTGGGTTTATGAAGTTGAAAAAGTTATCGGGTTCTTGTGTCATGAACTGTTGATGGTTATGATTTACGTGAGGCCTTTGTACAGGACGCCTCTCCTCTTCTTGTACCACGTATTGTTCATCCTGAGTTACGTGAGGCCGCTGGACTGGACGCATTTCAACCGATGATACGGAAAACGCGTTAAAGGCACTCAAAAACGTCAAGGCCGGATATTGAGGACCTTAAAATGTTATTGTATTTTGATTGCACCTAGGTTTTGATTTCATTTACCTAATGAATGCCGCATCGAACAATACAGTCTTCCATTAAATATTATCTCATCCACTTCAGGTACTGGATTAAACGTAGGAAAGGAAACGTAAAATACTACATCTTTTCCCATTTGAACGTCGTACAATGAAGAGAACCTTTTAATTCCAATGTTCTAGAAAATATAACTCTTTATCACAATCACTCATTTTGGTAATCACCTGATTCGTCTGAATCGGAAGGACCATTTTCAATTCGACTTTGTAATTTCCCGAAAAATCATTTTTGAACGTCATGATTCCATGAATTTCGTTTCTTTCACTACTTTCATATTTGAAGATGTTCGGACAAGGATTGTTGTTTGGTAAACTCGATATTAATCCAAAGAACATTACAAAAAAATGTACAATTAACAGCACCATTGCCAAATTATTACTAATATTTTTCTAATTATACAAAATAGTATTTAAAATAACCTGTTTAAGTCCAATGTCAACTGCTACAATTCATCTTGCGCAGTGGGACTGTAATGTGAAAAACTGGGAAATTATCATTAAGTAATTTGTTTTACGTTTTATGTCAACAGCAAGATTTATGGGAAATTTTGGTGTCCATTTGACGAAACGTGCCCGTTTTGGAATAACACGCGTTATAAATAAGTTCAAAGTTCTTAAGATTAGCTAACATATAAATGTACCTACTTGTATTTATTGTTTAGGTAACTACTTTCGATTTAGAAAGTTTGATAATGGGAGAATTCTCGTGTAGCATGACGCACTTCATCTTCAAGTTTTTTATAATTTGCGTTCTTCTGGTCCACATCCGCTATTTGGAATTCATTAATGCGTAAGTAATTTTTAAACCTTATCGAACGTCTTTTAATGTGGTAGCGTTTACTCCCTTTTTGAGTGCCAGTTGCCAAAAAGAGTACCTACCCTTTTCTTTCCTATAGGGTTCTATGGCGCAGGCTCGCACCCACCCCGTTTCCCTTTTCCAGCCCTCTCTTCCGGAACCGTGTACATGGCATTATTTCGGAAGGGCGCCTGTTTCCGTTAATCCTGCTCTTTTTGGCTTAGCCGTTCGTCATCCTGAAGTTGTAGATAAGCCCATCTGTTCCATTCCTCTCGACTGCTGAGCATCTGCGGAACTAGGGTCTTTATGTCTATGGAGGCTTCTTCCTTTCCCACTTGAATTTTATACATTGGAAAATCGCATGATTAGGGGTATCCTCCTCCTCACAGAAGGGAGAGGGCTCAGTTGTTGCCTTCTTTATAGCATACAGAAAGGTGCCCACTCAGTGCCTGCGTCAGGAGTCTATTTCCCCGTGTTTACAATGTAACCAGCATCTCAGGTCTGGGATTAACCCTTTCGTCCACGATCCTTTCCTCCCACCCTTTTATCGTTCATACTCTTTCCTCGGCCGTGGTTTATGTCGCACCCATCCGCTCAGCATTATTAATTTCGTCTTTTCCGCGCCTTAGTTTGAGGTGCTTTCCGGTCATCCCGATATTTACTTGTTCAGGCGTTTTATTTCCTATTTCCATTAATTGATATTCCGTTCTTGCCGAAATGAGCTAGATCGTCCGCGAATCCCACCAATTCTGTTCCTTTTCCTACTACCAAAACGCAGCAGTACCTCATCGTACAGGATGCTCTACAAGGCTTTGGGCCTACTATCGAGCCCTGTGGAACACCGCTACTCACTACTATTGTGTCGGAAGTTCCCCCTGCGTCTTCTGCTACAATTTTTCTGTGGTTTAATCCGCACTGGGCTTCTGCGAGTTACTCGTGCTCGCAGGGAGCAGATTTTCTGTTCTATTGAGAAATACCCTCTCAGAGCAATCCAGGAGTGGCCTGTATCCGGCCCGGTTGGTGGCCGGCTTGCTGTTCTGATAAGGACTAGTCTCGCCGTTTTCTAGATACTTGGGAATTCCCCAGATTGGAAGATATTGTTCATTACAGTTAAGATCGCTTCCGGATTCACCGTTATATGGCCATCTTAACTATTTCCGGTGCTATGCTGTCCGTGCTCGGAGCTTTATGCTGCTTGATGCGATTACTTTTACTCTGATCCTTTGCTATTTATGTTATCATCTAATCATTTGACTAGAAGCAGTAGGGATGTCTGCAATGCTGCATGGGAGGTCCATGCTGGCTTTTAAGGTAAGAGTAGTTCCTTTCCTGAACGTTCATACCCAGCAAACACACATATAAAATATACATACAACATATATAAGATTGAAGTAAATACCCCTACATATGCTTTTTTATATATCAAGTATGTAAGTGTTCTTTAATAAAGTTATATAAACCGTATGTCACAGATTACGTATATTTACATAATATTATATAAACTTACGGATATTCTGTATACAGAAATTCATATAATATATACATATAGATAATTACATATTACCCATGAAATTTATGTGCTGTCATATTTATATGATTAGATTTATGTACGTTATATGTAAAATCTTATATGTAAGAAGTATTACATATTTTTTATGTATGTCTACTGTAAATATAATTATAAATTATCATTATACATATATTATATATTGTCGAAAATATAAGTCCGTTTCTATTTGCGCCGCATAATTAATCGCACGCGCGTGTTTTCTATAACGCCAAAAATTGTAATTCACGTACCTACCTTTAATGTTAGATCCGTATCGACTAAAATGCGTCTAATTTATATAGAAAATAAATAATATAAAATAAATTAAATCCTGGTCATTTTTAACATAAAGGTAGGTATAATCATTGAATAAGACTTCACTCAACGATATAATCAAACATAATTTAAACTCGCGAAGCAGCGCAAAGTTAGGAAGAACGATATAAAAAAAGGAATGTTTCAGATTAGCGCAGTGGTACAATGTCGGATACAAAGAAAACACATGTCGGATTCCGGAATTTGCAACGCCCACCCGCAACGGTTCGAATCCGGTTAAGAGAAAATTTTCCAGCAAGTATATAATATCATTTTAAACTGTCGGCTTTCAGTTCAGGCATTGAATTATTCAATGGTTCAGGTAAAAACGGGTTCGTGCAAGAATTAAGTTAATTAAAAGTACAGTTGCACGTAAAAATGTAGTTTTTCCATTTTTTTGTATGAAACTGCTTAAATAATTTTTTACATTGGTAATAATTACATTATGCTCGAGTAGCTGCCATTTGGTCATCGCAACGCTTTTACAACTAATATTTTTTTTTTAAATCGGCCAGAAAGTAGCACTTTCCGGATTATTTGTAGGCCAGAAAATGTCATTTTGTCGGACCGAGCCAGAAAGTTATTGCGTGATAGTCCGGTAAAAGGTTTTACCGGACTCATTTTTACGTTACCGGACTCATTTTTACTTTCCGGCCTAGAACGGTCAATTGATCTGCCCGTTTCTGGCCGATTTTAAAAAAAATATTGTACGTAATACGTCCCAAAAGTGCTTTTACTGGACTCGCAGGCTTGCAGGAGTCGCCTGTGGCTCGTCCTGTAATTTGCCTACTTGTCCAGTAAAAGATCACTTTCGGGACTTGTTACGTAAACTACTATTATGTGAATATTACATAAAATATACATAAAACGTATATAAATTCATGTACTACAGATATAAAGAATTTACATCTAATAGACATATTATTTTGAAAATTGCTGACATCCTGACATTAAATTTCTCTTATTTTTCTTCCAGTTTTATATAAATCTAAAAAGCTCTTATATAATTTATATGTATTTTATATATAAATGTGTTTGCTAGGTAGCCCCAGTCAGTAGCGGCCGAAAGAGATTGGAATGTGGTTTAGTGCACTGACACCATACCAACCCAGCTTGATAAGCAACCTTACTGCCTAAGTCTGGCTTCCAGTTGTCGTCCTTTCATGAAAAAAACTGTTCTATGGCTTTCACATACACCCACACTGTCGCTCGTTTGGTCATAGAGGATCACTATACGTACCGCTTAATTCCGTGCAGAGCTTCTTACAGGTCTGGACCTGCAGCAGAGATGAAACTAGAGGTCATTCTGGATACACATTCCATGTCTCGAAAGCCGACTTCTTCTCTTTTGTACAGAAGGATGAAACTACGTCACACTATCTTTCATGATACCCAGTAAACGAGTGGAAACATGGAAGCGCCGGTGATTAAGGTAGGCCTGGAAGAGAAATTGCGTCATATGATGAATTATCGACAAGATTATATTTTACAAATAAGGGTGCTATGTCACTCACCAAGCGGCCACACTAATCTGTAGTGATATCCAACGTTCGTGGAGCTGTGGAATTCTCTTTATGATTGAATCAAACAGCAAAAACCGCCTGGTATCACCTTCTTAGTAGGTAGTTGTAGCCTTTGAAGCGAGATCCATTGGCGTTAGAATATGGGATCATAATATCAGGTGAAGATGCTATAGAGCTTGGTGCCGTCTACAGAGAGGTTTAATAGTATTAATTTGACTCTAGAATTAACACAATATAACACTAACAGTTAATAACGACGCTCAACAAAATAAAATTCACTCACTTGGAACACTAAGATGATACTTGGCAACACCATCAAAATATCGCGGATCGGGACTACTCATCGGATCTATGCCCGTGTATGGAAGACTGGTGCGTGGACGGAAATCAGTTTCAACACCAATGATTGCTGCCCTCTTTTTGGCCGATGGTAGTAACGGACTCAGTGATCGCCTAGGTGGATTGCTGTGTGTCAACACTGCAAAGGTGTGAAATCAGGGTCTCTGGGTGAAACACACAACGTTATCGACAGACAACTGTCTGGGCGATGCCCTGGTTTGACTGTTTGTGTTTTACTCTTTATATTTTGCGGAAGCGATGACGAGGAATACAAAATTGTTGGTCGTTTTATTTATATCCATCAGTAACTTTAAAAAGAATTTTTCTAATTTCGTCCCATGTGCGAATAGGCAATCCCTTATTACTTGTCCCCTAAGGAGTAAATGAATGAGTAAGTAGGTACTACATCTTTGACTTCGCACGTGATTCTGGTAAATAAACTGAAACACTTATACAAATTCAGCAACCAAAGATGCGCCTTAATTTCATCATATTTGGATGGGAGGTCGCAGTGTGTGCTATATAACAACATGCTTTCCGCCAGGGTCTCCATGGTACGCGGTGTACCCCAAGGATCAATTCTCGGGCCTTTACTTTTTTTCAACGATATGCCATCCATATTACCACCAAATGTAGATCGCATTTTATACGCAGACGATGTCACATTGACATGTAGTAGCAAGGATCTTCGCACAGCATATGCCTGTACGTATTACGGATAACGGAAAAGCGATTGAAGGGTGGTGTCTCCTCCACAATTTAGAGCTTAATTCTACGAAAACATCAGTTATTAATTTTTCATTACGAGAATCAAACGATGGCAACTACAGTAGTGTCTGTACCTTCCCCTTTTTGGGGTGTTTAATTGACCTGCACCGCCATAATTTCCACTTGCATTGCGAGAATGTTTGCAGACAAATTAGCAAATGTATATTTTTGTTGAGAAGATTAAAAGCAATTGCATCGATTGGAATATTAAAAATGCTTACTATGGCCTAGTACAAAGTACACTCAGTTACGCTATTCTTGCGTGGGGACATTATCCCTCGTGGAGACATGTTTTTAAGATGCAGCGCAAGTGTGAAGTGTGAAGTGGGGCCAGTTTGGCTTAATTGAGCCAGCCTAGCTTTCCTTCTCCTCTTTTGTTGGGCGCCAGAAATGCGCTTGCCTCTTGGACGTTGTTGAGGTGCGTTGACCTGCAACTCGGTTTGAGGGGTATCCTGAGACGCCCCCTTTGGTTGGTTTTGTGGGTTTTGATTATCCATAGTTGGTTTATAAGTTTCATCCCTCTAGCTCCCCACCCTCCACGGAGCCCAACTAGGGGACGTCTATCCAGACGCCAGGGCTACTAGAAGGATATAGCTTCCAAGGGTAGCAGAAATACAGACCTGATTTCGCTTCCGGCGCACCGTCCGCTAATCAGTCTGCTGCCGCTGCCCTACAAAAACTCACCCGGTCGGCGGTCTGACCCGACGACACAGCCGGTTGATCGAGATGGGTTAGTCTCGACCTCCCGCCTTAAGTGAAATTCCGGCCAAAGTAGTGTGTTGTCGCCCTTGGAGATCTCAAACCGCCCCAAGGTTGACTCAACTACCAGGATCCGTTCATCCACTATTACGGGTCGCCTCGCACGGCACAAACACGAGGGTGTTGTCTTTAGTCTGGATTCTCACTTAGGGCCGCCGTACGTCAGGGCAAGCCTGGCGGTACACGCCCCACCGATCACTGAACCGCTCAAGCCCCACAAACACGTCAAGGTAACAACACTGTGTGGGGTGCATCCGTAGGTATTTCTTCTGTAACTTGGCTTAGTTTATCAATCCCAATCTTTATTCAATTGCATTCCGTTGTCTATCAGATCAGCAAGTGCAAAACAATTTAAATCCAGAATAAAGACTTTTTTGTTACGGAATGCCTTTTACAACCATGATGACTTCCATCACTACAGTTATAAGATGGAACAGTAATTTGTTGTTTGTATTTCTGCAGTTTATTGTTAGTATGTATGTAGTTTGTAATCTAGTTTGCGAATTATTGACAAATGTATAAATGCCTTGAGGCGTGGTACATGATTCTTATAAATAAATAAATAAAATTGTTCGCGAGGGTCCTAGCAAGCGATCTGTGGAGTCCTAGGGTCTAATTTGTTAAGGTCCAGTTGTATAAAGTCCAGTTGAGTTTCAACCGGCGGTTAGAGTAAAATTGACGATTGACGTCTGCCCTAGGGTTGAACTAATGATTTTACCAACCCATGGGTATGGGTTGGTAAATGGGTGGTAAAACCGTCAGTTCAGGCCTAGGTCAAACGTCAACCCTAGTTGTGCGACTCAATTTTACACTATAACCACCAGTTGAAAATCAAGGTCATGGATAACTGTTTGTGGCAAGGTTACTATAGTCTGTAAAATGAATGTTTGCGATTTTGGGCTTAGCGCTTTATTTGGCGTACACATTCGTAGTTTGTATCTATTTCGTTCTAACACACAATATTTGGAAATAGAGAAAATGGAATGCTACATTATCGTCGCCACGGGTGGTGAACTAACACAGACACTATACGTTTAAAGCATCTGTATTTGTGTCAGGTGTGTTAGAAGGAGATAGTAAAGTTTATTTTAGGCGTCTCTTTAAAGACAGAATTGCCTGTTGTAATGCTTTGACAGTGGTATTCAATAGTTATTTTAGCGTGTTTGTAACAAGTACCTACTGAAAATATGTTATATTTCTTCAATTTATATAAAGAAATTAAAACGTAATTGAAAATATAACAATATAATTTATTATTATATAAATTGAAGGAATATAACATATTTTCAGTACTTGTTACAAACACTCGAAAATATTTATTGAATACCACCGTCAAAGGATTACAACAGGCAATTCTGTCTTTAAAGAGACGCCTAAAAAACGTTACTATCTCCTTCTAACACACCTGACACAAATACAGATGTTTTAAAGGTATATATAGTGTCTTTGTTAGTTCACCACCCGTGGCGACGATAATGTAGTATTCCATTCTGTCTATTTCCAAATATTGTGTGTTAGAATGAAATAGATACAACCCACGAATATGTACGCCAAATAAAGCGCTAAGCCGAAAATCGCAAACATTCATTTTACAGACTATACTTGGTCACAGAAGAAATACCTACGGATGCAGAAGCGACATGTACATACGGCCGGAGGGTTTCTATGATGTTTGATGCTTTAGACTGCCATTTAAAAAGAAGTATTTGATCGAGCGGTACTGTTTACTAAAAATATTCAATATTAAAGTAAAATAATAGGTAGTTTTTTTATAAAAGTGTTATATTTAGCAATTTTTGCGCCAGATTCGGCGGTTTCTGTGATGTTTGCAACCTCTTTTTAGTTCGACGGCCATCTTAAAAGAAGGTATTTTCGCATTGCAAATAGGTCTCTGCCAAGATGGGTAAGTGTTGCGTCTGCATCCATAGGTATTTCTTCTGTAACTTGGTTGTGTAATTGTCTGTGCACTTTGTGGCTTAGCCGCGTGCTATCCGTAGTGTGCAACAGCCTTTAATTGTTAGGGACTCGTAATGCAAAGGTTGGTAGCAATAGCAACAGTTTTTGGTGGGGTTATGAAATTAGGTTGGTATTTTAATATACGTAATTTCAACCGGTATATTTTTATTATTTATTATTAGTAGAATTATTTAAATAAAAATGGCAATACGAACATTTGGAGATAAACCCATAAGTTTTCAATTGGAAGAAAATGGCGAATTTTACTGTGTTGGCTCAGAGGTTTGTACACAATTCTTGTAGTAATCCTTTTGCTGAAAACTGCTTTAAGGTGGGCAATTACCTGCGCTTATTTCGCGGTTCGCTCTACAAACGTTATCCTGGCATGTACAGAAGGACAATTACAAATGAAGAACGAAAGAAATTGATTGATATCGGATTAAGCCAACACGTTCTAGCCAGCAGCGTTTCTTTATTAAGGGCTTCGGAAGTCGAGGATATCATTGATGGGAATGACGATAAGTAAGTACCATAACTGTAATTCGACTGTGTTTAATTATCCGTATTAAAAGGTATAAAGCCGTTTCCGTGCATACATCCGATCCACCGGTTCCTCGTGAAGGCAAAGCAAAAAAATCGATACAGTGGGTACCTTCATTACCAAATTCCAGTCATTTAGATGCGGTTCCGCAAGCGACACCGATTAATCGCAATCGAGTTTCTAATAAGAAGGTACGAACATTTCCTTTTTGCTTCGATGATACGGATCCGCAAGGAACTATGGAAAATTCGGTTAAAGGCGAATTATTAGTTCCAATACGATTGGATATGGAAATCGAGGGGCAGAAGTTGCGGGACACTTTCACCTGGAATAAAAACGGTAAGACGGTTTGATGCTACATAAAAGACCCACCCTAGTCATTTTGCAGAAAGTATGATCGCACCGGAGCAATTCGCCGAGGTACTGTGCGACGATTTGGATTTAAATCCTTTAACATTTGTACCTGCCATTGCACAGTCCATTCGTCAACAGTTAGAAGCATTTCCTTCGGAATCGACTGGAATAATGGAGGATTCATGTGATCAACGGGTCATTATTAAGTTAAACATACACGTGGGGAATACTTCGTTAGTTGATCAGGTATATGACGCAATTCTTCACGGCACCATTTTACATTACGATTTATAGGTGGAATGGGATATGTCTGAGAAAGATAATAACCCGGAACAGTTTGCGTTAAAGCTTTGCTCCGAGTTGGGATTGGGAGGGGAATTTGTTACTGCAATTGCGTATTCCATTCGGGGCCAATTATCTTGGCATCAACGTACATACGCATTTAGTGAGGCGCCCTTATCTACAATTGAGGTTTGCGATTATATATAATTATATATACAGGGTGGTGACTTGGGTAATGCATCATAGGGATTTTGGTTTTAAATATGTGTATTGTATTGTATGGGTCATTTACATGGTTTTTGACAAGAATCCTATTCTAACTTTCTTACTTTGCTTCTAACACATTTCACCTTCCTTGTTTACATTTCACCCCCTCCCCCTTCCCTCCCTCCCTCCCTGTCCTACCTTCTTTCCCTTACCCCCTCTATCCAATCTATTCCTCCATCTCCTGTCCCTAGAATCTCCTTCCAGCCTCTTTCCTCTTCACTCAACTGTACCCTTTCAATATAAAGTGAACGCCAAACAAAATCCGTTGCACGTCATACAATGTGAGTGACGTAGATTGGGGGCAATGTCGCCAGATTGTAATTGAAAGAAGGTAACGCAAATAAAACTTCTGAGTTCACTCGTAACTTTAGTTATAATAAATAAAAAACCAAATCAAAACTTCAAAATTGTGACACTCAAAACATAACCACAACAAAACATTACAAAATCGATACCTTATGGAATTGGCATTGGCAACGTTGCTGAAAACAATCCATGGTTACCATCATAAAATTCTGATGAAATTAATTTTTACAGGTCGAATTTTCACGATTTTTATGCCGTTACATTTACGGCAGGGACGTCAATTATCAGCTGATTGCTGACGTGCAACGGATTTTGTTTGGCGTTTACTGTATGTCCAACACTGTCCCATCTCTCTCCACACAACCTCCACTTTCTCCGTTCCTCACTCCACCAGTATTTATTCATGTTTTCTTCCTTTCCACACCTGAATTTTGCTATTATTCTTTTCTTTCTCTTATTATTGGTAATGGTACTATTGATTACATTGGCTCTCCGAAGTATTGTTCTGTAAAGATATTAAAGTTTTTTTAGTGCATCCATTAACTTTCTTTATTCTTCATTCTTTTGCAAAGATTTTATTTTTCATAAGAAGCTCTTAATTTTTGAACATTTCAAAAATGTCTCCTTTCCACACCTGAATTTTGCTACTATTCTTTTCTTTCTCTTATTATTATTATTGGTAGTGGTACTATTGATTATATTAGCTCTCCGAAGTATTCTGTAAAAATATTAAGGTTTTTTTAGTGCACCCATTAATTTTCTTTATTCTTCATTCTTTTACAAATATTTTATTTTTCTTAAGAAGCACTTAATTTTTGGACATTTCAAAAATTTGTAGTAGATATGTCGGAGATAATTTCTCTTTTTAGCAAATTTTAAGTTATATATTTTGGTAAATTTAATAAACTGTTATTTATTAAATATACAGGATAGACCATTTTAATCAATACACGCTTTCATTTGGAAAAAAAATCCACTCCCATTTAAAGAAATGTTCACCATGATGAAATCTTTACAATTAAATTGATAATGTCATCCTCTTTCCCCCTCAAAGCCATAAAACTTTTGTCTGAAACATTTTTTGAAAAAACTTCTCCTTTTCAAGATATTCGTGTGCATCACTTAAAATGGTCTACCCTGTATGCCTACTAGCGAATAACCTGTAAGAGACGCTGCACATAATCGCTAACTCAAGGAATTGTAGAATAATCAAGAGGGATAAAAGAGACATAAAAGTTAACACAAGTTGCACAATTCAAAATTGCTTTCGAAAAAAGAGAATAAAAATGTAAATTTTAATATCGATCTTTTTTATTATAGTGCCATCTATGAACAAATCCGCAAACTTTTAACATTCTGCTATTATATGCTATTATTTTTTATTGCATTTTTAAACAATTTATCAACTTGCGGTCATTATGTTATAGCTTTTCTTAATTGTCTGGTAATACTCTCTTATAGGAGAAAAGTTGAAATGGCTTGATGCGTGGCTCCTGATTCTAAATAATTACCTTTAATTATATTTGGAGAAACTAATGTGTTAGGTACATGTTAAACAATTAAACACTTTTTCTTAACTCATCAATACTGCCGTGTTAATTCAAAGGGGCGTATCTACAATAAAGAAACTGAGAAAATTGACTTTTAATATTTTCAGTTATGCCATCAAATCATTTATGCTTAGAGGAATTTTAATTTTATACTATTGAATATAATACTGGCAGCAAGTACTGTGAGTACACAGTGTACAGATACAACCGTTTCAACTAACAATCATATACGCCTTTTTTTAATCTAACAAAGGCGGCTAATTTGTAGATACAAATTTCTTTAAAAGCGAGTTTTCGCTAATATAACATTGAGATACGCAATCTCTTCTTAACACATACATAGTACTTTTAAAGAGGATTCTAAAAATGCGTCTAACTCAATTTCTGTCGAATTTGCAGATACGCCCTTTAGAATTAACACGGCAGAATAGTGCTTATGTAATTTTCACTACTAAGTGATAAGGATTTTTTAGATTAGTTTAGTTTAATAAACTAAACTAAATTAAATATTAACGTTACGAATTAACTGATAGGGATTCGGAACGTTAATTTTATTTATTCAATGTTACCAGTTTAATATTTTCAAAATTCTTGAACTACCTATGTGTGTTCAAAAAATTGCAATAAAAAAGTTTTAAATTAAAAAATTTTTTAAATGGTACCCCATATTCATTTTAATTCTATCTATCCTTTATGTATAGTATTTCCCATACTTGCAATTTTTGAAAAATTTTTGTATAGTGCCACCCGGAAAATATGCGAACTAAATTTGAAGTAATTGAAATTGACCAATAAAAAACTTTGCTTGAAATGGGCGTGGTACATTCAGCTCTACAATATTTTGAAATTTTACGCACCTTGCTTCTTTATTTATAGAACAAATTTATTTTGCACTTGATTGTACTTTGTAAACTTGTAGCTCCTCGACCACGCCTTCTTAGGGCTTTTGTTTACTTGGTTGAGCTATAACTATAGGTATTAAAACCAAATACGATCGCCATATTTTGTTTTGTGAAAGAGCTATAATTACAATTAAAAATGAGGTGTATTTTCAAAAATTCGCAAATTATCAATTATCTCAAAGACAGAATTAAAATTAATACGGAGTGCTATTAAAAAAATGGATTTTTCTGCATTCAAAACTTTGCAATATAAACATTTTTTGGCCATCCCCATTTTTGAAAATCATAAATTTAAATGGATATTTGTTAGGCTTATTGTAATAAAATTAATGAACTACTCTTGAAGTTAATATACATAATTATTAAAATTTTGAAATACTTAGGTACTCAAAAAATATTGTCAAATTCAAAAATTAAAAGAATGTTAAGAATAGGTATGTTATTTAAAATAACGGACGATTTGGAACAGTACTGAAATTTATTTTATTTAAAACATTTTTCTCTACATCTAATATTCACTGATCCCACACTATTGAAGCACCCTGTATACATATACAACGTTAATCCTATTACATAGGTAGAAGAAAGGTTTAAGAAAAATGTTGAATTAGGTACACATTAATCACTCCATATCTATGCTGTATGTAAATGTAAGGTTATGATGATTTTCAGGTTTCCGCTAGTGTTGTATGAAATTCTGTTTTTCAGACTCGACAAAGTTCCACGCGAGTCGGGACTCTGAAAAACAGGATTTCAAGTGTAAGTTTTTATCTAGAATATTATAAATGTTTTGTACTAGTACAAAACTAATTTTCTTTTGCCACTTTGAAAATAATTTAAAAAAAAATTTGCTAGCAAAAAATATCAAATCTTCATTGTTTCATATTATATGTTGAGCTGCATTACACTCATTTTTTTCATCTCCTAGTAAATTTGCTTGGCACATGCTTTAGAGGTTTTCGATGGGGTGTAATTCTTAAATTTATTACATTTTTGAGTAAAATTGTTTTTCTTACTCAGACTTACAGACTTACAGACTCAGACTGTCTCCCTGCTTAACGCCCCTCTGCAATAAATTCTCTCCCTTGTTCGGTTGCGCTTTCTATTATCTTCCTTACTATGCTTATATGGTCTTGTCTTTGTTTTCCTTTCATGTATGCTACCAGTTCTTCCTCTAGTTTCATAGCTACTCCATTTCTTACTTTGTTTTCTATTATTTTTGTGTACATTTTAAATAGCGCCAAGGTTAGGCCAGTAGCTCCACAATTTTCACATTCACTCTTTTTTCCTTTTTTGTATAAAGATATAATTATGTTCTTTTCCCAATCTTTGGCTATTTTATTATTTATTTACGCTTTTCTAAATATTAGTGCTATTGTATCATTTCTTTTCCTCCCCACTTGATTAATTGTGGTGTTATTTAATCTTTACCTGCTGCTTTTCCAGTTTTCAGCGTCCTGAGTGTCTGCATTATTTATTCTTGCGATATTTCGTTTTCAAGTTGTTCTTCTGTTGTGATTTCGTATTGATTTTTATCCTTCTGGAATTTCTCTTCATAGAATCTGCTCCATACTTTTAATATTTCTTCGGTTTCAGTTCCAAGCTCTGTATTATGATCTTTTATATTCCATATTTGCTCGTGTTTCTTCCTCTTCAGTGTTCTAATATCTCTTTCTAAACTCTTCCCAAAGTTATGGTTTTTGCTCGTTACACTCCTTGCTTGGCTTCATCTCTTTTTTGTATGTATTTTAATTTATCTTCTGTTTTTCCCAGTTAGTATGTATTTTTCCACGCTTTTTTCTTTTCGTTTATTTTTGCTTTTACTTCATTATTCCATTGCCTGCTGCTTTTTCCTTTTCCATTTATTGTTTTTCCTACCTATGTATTTTGCTTGGTTGATTGTTATTTCTTTGAAGCTATTCCAAATTTCTTCGAAATCATGCTCTTTTATTTTTGCCTTTCTGGTTAGTACCTCTTTTATTTCCATTAAAACTAGTTCTGCTTGTTTTTCGATACCCTCAAATGTTTTTGTATAGGTTAGAAATAGTTCAATAATCCAATCGTCAAATTGATACAATTACATTATATTGAATAACTACATAAATATAATAATAAAAAAAAATCTGCCAAGTGTGTTGATCAAGATATAAAATATTCATATCTACTTATTTAAATATTGCTCACTTTGGCGAGTCACTAAAATTTGACACTTTATCACCTCTTTTGTTTATTTTCACTAACATTCTTTAATTTAATGAATTTCTCTGGGTATAATCGATGTGGTTAATTAGGTACCCTTCCGAGCTGCCAGCGAATCGGACCAATGGGCTCCCTTCTTAGAAACATTAACCGATGCCGAGATGGAGAAGAAAATTCGAGATCAAGATCGTAATACACGTAGAATTCGTCGTTTGGCCAATACTACTCCTGGATGGTAAATGAATTGGTGTAAATATGTAGCGAATAGATTGCATGTATAAGGAATTGTACTTAAAAACGCTCATTGCTTGTTGCACTTTTGAGAGTAGTGTTATGTAAAATTGATTGATTGATAGGATACATGTAGTCAATGTATCATTGAATAGTTTACATAACATTTGAGGTTTGTTTCAGGAAAGCTGTCCATTGTACATAACCAAAGGTATAACCATCATTAAATTACTAATTATTCCCATTGTTATTACATCCTTGCTTTACTCTTAATATAAAATAAGTACAAATCATCGTTAAGGAATAATAGAATAGAACTTTTTTACTATTATTATAAAATACTAAGCTATAGAATCATGTCATATAGGGTTAGTGCTCAAAACGAATTTCATTTCCGTATGCATGGTGGTGTATTAAATAACCGTAAGTATACCTACTAGATTTACCATAGAAAATTTGAGTTTCAATTTGAACTATTTGTGATTCCTTTTTCACTGGCTGTACAGGGTGGTTTACTAAACTAAGTGTCGTAATTACAAGCTTTGGTCATTTTTTTTTTCTTTTCAAAGAGCGATGTCAAGTTTTTAATAAACCACCTTACTACAAAAATATAATTTCTTCAATTTGGCAAAACTTGATGTTATTCCGATATAGTACATAAACTTTCTATTATATTTTATTTATTTGTTTAAAATATTGGAATAACCTTGGAGTGTGCCAACATACAAACCAAATTTAAGGAATTACATTTTTGTAGCAACATAGTTGATTAAGCATGTTTGTATAATAAGATCATGTTCATGCTGAAAATTAACTAAAAGTTGACTTTTTGAAATAATTTGATAGAAAGTGTAAATGTTCAATTTTTGTTTCATTCAGGTATTTGGACCAAACTGTAAAAGAACCATTAATTTTTTAGAGTAGGAAACTAACAGTTTATTTTTAGTTGAGTGATTGATTCATTAACATTGCACGAAAATTTAAAGACTGAAGATATGAAAAAAGTTTGTATAAAGATACATCAGAGGATAGGGCGGTAAAGTTTCTTAATAACCTTTTTTTTTGAATTAGTATCTAAAACGCTCTTTAAGAAGTGTTAACTCATTAAGATGTCAACAAATTTTTAAATGAATACAAGAACAAGCCATTTTTTAGACATTTTGTTAAGAAACTTTTCCACTTCGTATTGTTTCTAATAAATGTAAATGTAAAACTTTTAGATTTTGAACCAAGAAATACATTTTCGTGTAACATGAATGAATCACCCTGTATATTATTGTATAGTTTTATAATTGATCGGAGCCCCAATTCTTAAACATCAACTACATATAAGTGATTTGTTCATTCAGAGCAGTTGCCTCAACCATTGTTGTTACCGTTACTTTTATTTTTAATGTATGGTAAAGTGAGAAAGCAAAGCTTCATATACAGGGTGAATGAGACCACCCGTATCAGTCTTTTATTTAAAGAACGGTGAGTCGTAGAGAGGTGGGGTAAAAAAATGGATTATAAAAGCGATAATAAAGAATCGAATGGTGATATCATTATTTCTCGGACAAGTCAGCATTCCTCCAGAAGGCCCCCAACTCCAAAATTTTAAATGGCACCATAAGTCCAAAAAGGTATTTTTTGAAAGATTGTTAAAAAAGAAGAAAGTTTTATAGGAAAAATTATTTGATTACTGCCACCCCTTTTAAGTTATATTCGACTAAAGTTGTTAAATTTGATATTCATTGTTAACAAGAACATTGAAAAATCGACTTTTGAAATCTAGTTACCAATGTTACATGTGTTCTTCCCTTTCAAGAAGTACTTATTAGAGCCACTGATAGTGTACCTAGAAGAGCTCAACAGTGCTTAGCAGTAAATGGAAGATATTTTGAACACATGTAACATTGGTAACTAGATTTTAAAAGTCGACTTTTCAATGTTTCTTGTTAACAATGAATATCAAATTTAACAACTTTAGTCGAATATAACTTAAAAGGGGTGGCAGTAATCAAATAATTTGTCCTATAAAACTTTCTTCTTTTTTAACAATCTTTCAAAAAATACCTTTTTGGACTTATGGTGCCATTTAAAATTTTGGAGTTGGGGGCCTTCTGGAGGAATGCTGACTTGTCCGAGAAATAATGATATCACCATTCGATTCTTTATTATCGCTTTTATAATCCATTTTTTTACCCCACCTCTCTACGACTCACCGTTCTTTAAATAAAAGCCTGATACGGGTGGTCTCATTCACCCTGTATATCATCTTCTCATGGTAAAGTTTTTATCTATGCTTGATCAAAAATATGTTTGGAAGCGAACCTTTATGGTAGTTGAAACCGTTTTTTGTATGGGTCCAAATAGCCGATCACGCTGTGTTAATACCTATTATTTATATATGAGTGTATTGTCAGAATTTGATACTGCCGTATGATTATATTAATGTTATACATAGTTGTTTACGTATCTCGAGAAAAGAGAAATTGGTATTATAATAATGTAGAATAATAATAATTATTCATAATGAAATTGGTCGCCACGAACTTACCGCAAATTTTAAAATGTGTGTTACTTAAGAGCCATATTTGTATTGCCTTTGTCGGTAAGTACTTTGCGTCTATAAATGTATTATTATTATTATTATTAAATAGAAGTATATAAAACGATTAATTGTAGTGCTAGCATTATATAAATTTTCAACTTATAAAGTACCCCACCTGCGAGTGGGAAGGGGAGTCTCCATGGAGGGGAAGTACCTGTTTTGAGGGTGACATTTCAGATCTGTAATATTGTAGTTTCGTAAGTAGAAACGTAGTTTATACGTTACCGTCATGTAGCTTTCTTTGTTTACCACAAAAAAATATGTTAAATGTTCGTAGCTTCGGATGGAAACACATAATAGCTTTATTCGTTTTAGAGTTGTGTGGTTGACTTAAGTCAATTATAAATCATTCGTTTTATAAAAAAAACTTTGACCAATATTACTTTTAAAAATGTTATGTCATTCGTTTTATATTAAGTCAGTCCAATCACGTGACTAACCTTATGGCTGTATAAAACGAATAAAGTGAATTTAGAATAATAGAGGTTATGTGGTTCTCACTATTTGTAACTGAAAGTATTCACAATGCTAGTGTGTTCGAAACGTTAGGTTGGTAAAAATGTAAGGATTGAATGAATCCTGTTAGCACCATAATAAAGTTGTCGTCTTTTATTATGTAATTAGAAATAAGAGCAATGTATAGAATCTTTTACTTAAATTATTATGTAACAAGTTTCGATTTCTACGTCAAATAACTATACCATTCTTTGTAAAACATAATATTATATTATTACCTCGGTTGAGAGTCCTTTGTTTAAGTTTAAATTTTTTGGTCTGAATATTACGAAATTCTGTAGACAATTTTCCATAGCGCTAATTTCAAGAGCTGTTCCAATTTCAATTTCCCTACAACTTTTATAAGAATTTTGTAAATTTTCTTTAGTAATTTTGGCTTTAAGTGAAAATTGCTTTTGCTACAAATTTGTGTGATAAAAACTTATATTTTCCAATTATTGCAGTATCTTTTTTTTTCTATTTCTAACACGGATCTTAAAATGATTTATGTTTTTTAAATCTTGGATGAGCTTGCAATCCATGCCATCTCGATCTCATACTTGATGAAACACGATGCTTTATTTAATTTGTGCAAAATGTGTTAATGTTTTCATTATCTTTTGAATCATAAATTCACAAAAATTCACAAAAGCGATTTAAAATTAAACGAAGGAAACTTGACTGTAGAGGACAACAATATTAATATAAATAAACTTCTCTAAATCCATTATAAAAGCAGAATTAATGTAAATTCTTAAAAATCAGACGATATTAAAAATATATTTGTGACATCTACAATGTTTTTAATGAGCACAATCTAAGTTTTGACATTGTTAATTGTTGTCGGGTCCCAGAAATTATTAAAAAACATTAATAAATATGTATAGTGGTTATATTACTTCATAGATACTGGTCAGAGTTAGAATCGTCAATCGTCAACAGCAATAAAGAAATAACCCTACTAACTACTAGAATAGTTATGCGTGATGACAGTGAAGAGATATTAAAAAATTAGTGATGATCTTACTGCATGAATATTTTTCTGCCTTTACTAATTCACTTTTCTATTTTTCCATTGTTTTCTACAAATTGTACCCAAAATTATCGACTTGTTATATTTTATATTTGTTTATCTATATATTGTGTTTTTTACGTTAACTTTGTTATCATACTTTTATCTTTAATTGTTTTTTTAGTGTCATGCTAATTTTTTTAAATCCTCTATTAACAAGATTAAGGCCAAATCCTTTTTTTGAGTTTGCCAGCATTATTGTACAGTTCGAGTAGATCGGTGGGCCAAGGATGTATCCTTGTTTAACTCCTCTTTCAGTTTTAAACGAGTTAATTGTTCATTATTAGTTCTGACCATAAAGAAAAAACTATGTAATATTTTCTCTATGGTTCTGACATAATTTACATGACACATTTTTATACTTTTCTTTGTCACTTCTATAGTCCTTCGCTTTAAAGTATTCCAAATATGTCCTCTTTATTACAAATGTTTTCCGCGTCTATATAGCACACACAAATTTTTTCATTACATTGTCTTAAAATATGAATATTCTTCCTTCTTTTTTGAATTCACATTGTGTTTCTTCTATATTTTGATCGAATTTGTCTGTTTTTTGATATGCTACTGTAGGTATTAATTTTAGATCTTATTGCCATATTCATAATTTGGCACAAGTTCTCCAATTCCTTTTTGTCCCTCCAAGACGTGTTGCCCAATTTTAATTTACTGATTGCTTACCTTATTTTTTTTTACGATATGACCTGTGTATTTATAAATTCTTCGTCTTTAGGTATGTCTTTGCTTTGTTTAGCTCTTATAAGTGTTGATTCCATCAATCCATGATTATTTATATTCCGCATTGTGCATTCTATAAAATAATCTCCGGTTTTTTTTAACCACCATTCATTTTTTGCAAAATTGTTTTCACGGTTCATATCGAGTGCTTTTCTTTGTTTATAGGTGCGTAATAGTCTGGGTTTTTTGGAAATAGCGAACGAGTCTTTTAATTTTTCAAAATCCACAGTCAGTAATTTTTGTGCACTTTAATGTGAAAAAACATTATTTTGACTGTTTCCCAATTAAAATAACGTACATTCGAAAGGTGTTTTCGTAATAGTTATTTACGTTATAAGTCCGGGAAATAAGAGTGAGATGTTTCTGGATGAGGAGGAGTATTGTGGAAATATTTACCGGACGTATACCGTATAACGTTTTATTTCATCCTGTGAGCAATTTTGTTTGAAAAAACTAAAAAATTTTTTAAATGTCAACAATCATTAAGTCTGTGAATCACAATTTTGTTAGCAACGGTTTCCAGCAATTGTTTAATTTGTTGTTATTGCATGATACTGTAAAGTTTCATTTTCCAGACTGAAATGAGTCCGGAAAACCAAAGAATGTGACACAGGATGAAATAAAAAGTATTAGTGAACATCAATTTTTTTTGAAAACTGCCATGGAAAATAGTGTTTTCTTAAAACTGTCTTGGAAAATAGTATTTTCGTATTTTCTTTTATAAGATTAGTGAAGAAAGTTACATTTTCATGAAAGTAAACACTATTGGCAATACCATTTATCTATTGTAGGAAAAAAACGAATTCAGTAAACTGTGAAGGTGTGGGTGATGGTATACGCGGATGATGTTTGGTGGCCAGGACATGAGAGGAAATGATAGTAACAGTTAAGGACTTCCTAGAAAAACGAGAAATGAAGACGAATGTGAAAAAGATTAAGATAGTAGTGTTCCAGAAGGTCTGCGAGCGAATGGAAAGTGAAGTATTTGGGTTATAAAATGACATATGGCAATAAGGAAGAGGCAAAGAGGCACATGAAAGAGTTACTAAAAAGGGGGTATAAAATTTAGGGCAGGTATGGAGAGATACGATTGAAAAAGAACAAAGAAATAGAAGAACTTGAAGGAGAAAATATTGTTAGATATATAAAAACGCAGAGATTATGATGGGCTGGACATTATGGAGAAGAAAACCTAATGAGGGGATAAGGATGATTACACAGTGGGTATACCATTCGGACCAAGAAACAAGAAAGACCAAGAAAAAGATGGAGAGACGCACTGGAAGAGGACATGTGGAATAGAAGACTTGGGAGGTCGAAATGCAGGAATAGAAAAGAATGGAAGAGGATTGATTCTCCTCAATAAATGGAACGCCTTCGCGTTAACCATAATTCCAAAAATTGCACAGCTCAATGACGATGCTGGGGGCTTATGTTGTGATGTATGGGGTTTGAGGGAGCGGGAAGTACTGGAAGGGATGCAAGATAGGTATTGGAGATGAGTGGTTAGGTTTGGAAAGGGAGACAGCGGGGTATATACTGCAAGAAGAAGTAGAAGGGGAGAAGATTAGAGTACAGGGGGTAGGATAAGGGAGGGAGGGTGAATTGTATAGTAAATGGAAAATATGAGGAGATAATGTCAAAAGGACTGCTGGGATATTTAAAGGCAGGCTAAGAAGGAAGAGGAAGAGAATAGTAGCAAAATTCAGGTGTGGTAATGAGGAAAATTTCATAAATATTGGTGTAACGATGAAAGAAGAAAGTGCAGGTTCAGTGGTGAGGGATGATGAGTGTGTGTGGAGTTGAGAGAAGAGGGAAGAAGCTGGAGGCAGTTCTTAGGGACATGGAGGTGGTAGGGGAAAGAAGCTAATGGGAGAGGTGAATGTTATATTTAAGTTAAGTAATGGCTATAAATAAGGATATTTGTCAAAATTAGTTATAAATTACAAATAAAGAATACATATACAGTAAACTGTCAACATTTACAACTTAATGTCATAAATGCAAATTTCATGAATACTTTTTGAGTTATGTAGTTGCAGTTTTGGAAAAAATGTTCAAAACACAAGAAATTATTTTTCCAACTTTCACTTTGAGCTTAAGTTGAAAAAGACTTAACTTCTTCTCTAGTTGTACAAATAACTATTTCTTTAATAAAAGTAGTGAAGAAATAAGTTACATTTTCCTCTAGAGATGAAAGTAAAGAGTATTGCCAACACCATTTACTTATTCTAGGAAAGCAAAAGAATTCAGTAAATTATCAACATTTACACTTAATGTTATAAATGAAAAAATCATCTATATTTTTTTAATTATATGCAGTTTTAGAAAATTTTTTTTGTAAAACACTAGAAGAAACTGTTTTTTCAACTCTTGCTCAATTGACTTGAACTTGAATTGAAAAAAGCATAACTTTCTTCTCTAGTTGTACAAATAACTATTTCTTTAATAAAAATAGTGAAGAAAGTTACATTTTCCTCTAGAGATGAAAGTAAACAGTATTGTCAACAATTACTTACATTTAATGTTATAATTAACAATTGCACGGATTTTATTAAATTAATATCAATTTTTCATATAAAACTTTCTTCTTTTTTAACAATCTTTTAAACAATACCTTTTTCGACTTATGGTGCCATTTAAAATTTTGGAGTTCGTGAGACATTCTGGAGGAATGCTGACTTTTCCGAAAAATATTATCACACCATTCAATTCTTTATTATGGTTTTTATAATCACATTTTTTACCTTACCTCTCTACGACTCACTGTTCTTTAAATAAAATACTGGTAAGGGTGGTCTCATTCACCCGGTATATTTTGTTATACTTATTTTTGAAAAAAGTGTTAATACGAGCAAAGGAGTAACTCTTTGATATGAGGGAAGTCTTGTGGCAATAGATGCCAGAATTTTTTTAAATTATATGCAATTTTAGAAATTTTTTTTATGAAACGAGAAGAAAGTGTCTTTTCAACTCTTGCTCAATTGACTTAACTTGAATTGAAAAAAGCATAACTTTCTTTTCTAGTTGTATAAATAACTATTTCTTTAATAAAAATAGTGAAAAAAGTTACATTTTCCTTTCTAGAGATGAAAGTAAACAGTATTGCTAACATTTACACTTAATGTTATAATTAACAATTGCATGGATTTTTTTTAATTATATGCAGTTTTAGAAATTTTGTTGTGTAAAACACGAGATGAAAGTATTTCGTCAACTTTTACTCAATTGGCTTGAACTTGAATTGAAAAAAACATACCTAACTTTCTTCTCTAGTTGTATAAATAACTATTTCTTTAATAAAAATAGTGAAAAAAGTTACATTTTCCTCCTTAGAGATGAAAGTAAACAGTATTGCCAACATTTACACTTAATGTTGTAATTAACAATTGCATGGATTTTTTTAATTATATGCAGTTTTAGAAATGTTGTTGTGTAAAACGTGATAAGAAAGTGTTTCTTCAACTCTTGCTCAATTGGCTTGAGCTGAAATTGAAAAAAAACATAACTTTCTTCATTAGTTGTACAAATGGTTTCACTTTCATTACTAAAAATAGTGAAGAAAGTGACATTGTCTTCTCTAGAGATGAAAGTAAACAGTATTGCCAACTCCATTTATCTATTACAAGAAAATAAATGAATTCAGACTGTCAACATTTACAATTTAACGCTATAAAGGCAAATTTCATGGATATTTTTTTAATTACCTATATGCAGTTATGCAAAAAATGTTTTTTCAACTTTCGCTCTATCTGTACAAATAATAGATGCATGTCAACAGCTTGCCTTTCTAAAAGTACATATTGTACTTAGTGTTATAGGTCTTGGATTATCTCGTGAACGACACATGACCACGTAGTTGCGAGTAGGAGGAGCCATAATTATGAAATTTGGTAGTAAGTGAAGTATAATAACATCGACTTACTTTGGAAAAGGGGCCAAAATGTAAATAATGTGTTCTCGTTCTTATATATCAACCAATTTCATATTTATCGTGTAATTTATTTTATTTACTTACTGTTCAGTCATAATTACACTACACGTGCTTATTGTTTCATAATGACGGACGATATTTTTAGGAAAGTTGCCTACATAAAAGTTTGACGAAGTATAGTTACCTGCGACGTGGTCACGTGTCGTTCACGAGATAATCCAAGACCTATACCATTCATTACACACGTAATAATCAATGGTGTTACTCGACACTCAAATTAAAGAGAGAGATAGAATTTACTAATTAGTATTAAAATTCTGAAAACTGAATCAATCATTCTGTTGTTTCAATTGGAAATATTACTTATAATAAATAATGACCTACAGCAATCGAAATTGGATATTTCTCGTTAATGGTTGAATGTGCAAGGTTCAGACTAATTAGAACACAAGCACAAATAAATATTAATCTAGACTTAAATATTTATGGATTCAAGGTTGTTTTATCAAACTTTCTCCACCATCTATTAGAAGTTGTTAAACATCAATTAACCTTGAGATCACAACTTAGTAAAAATAACATAAAAGCATAAAGATATTTTCTTTTTAACATAATAAAAATACATTTTATATCCTACTAAAAATCTTTAACAAACATTTATTACTTATATATTATTATTATATTATATCAGTCCCCACGTTACCTATTTAAAACCTATGGCCATACTTTATTAAAAACGTCCATAAAACTGTCATAAATCATAAAAGTAATCGCAACGTCTAGACATACACGACTCAATCTCGGCACTGTCCCTTTATAAAATGCGGCTGGTCCTTCATTTTTCCATATTTTCATCGCGCAGTCTAACGTATTTTTGTATTTGTGCGCCTCCAAGCCTTGCATTCGTGTCTTAACTACGTCAATTGGGGTGTTACCAAAAACGGATGCAGCACCTACAAGGGGGGGTGGTTGAAACACTTACTAATCGATGTTAATCTCACCTGCAACAGCACCGAACGTGCCGACCACAAGTTTCGGAACCGATTTCTTGGAATCACCACCACGATACATATCTTTAAGTGTTTCCATAACGAAAAATCGTATCGCCTGATTGGAACCTTGTTTCATTATCGTCGCTGTGAGACCTTTATAAACGCCACCGACACCTTGTTCCTTAACTATTAACGCAACACCATGAAAGAAACCCTTAAATCGAGGATTTCCGCTCCTTTGGTCGTTTATAAACTTAACCTTAACGGTTTCCATGGGTGTTACGGCGAATATCGCTTCGGCTACGCCCGCACCTAAACCGCATAACAGTCGACCGCCCGGTGATAGGTTTCCCTTGTCGTCCTTCATACGATTTTTGAAAGCTTCAAAGGAACCGAACCTGTTTCAATACCACCATTCAGATCGCGAAGAAAAACGGAAACAAACTCACCTGACGGCGCTTTTCGGAATTGAACCGTAAAGCAGAACGCTTAATCCACGATATAATCCTAAAAATCCGTGATTTTTTACGGTCTTTTTGCAGCAGTCCCATATGCCCGAGTATTGTTTTTGTCCACCTTTTTCGTCGAGTTGTAGCTGTGTCTTGACGTATTCCGTTGGGAATGTTATGCATATTTCAATACCACCCGTAATTCCACCTACGGATTATATGAGGATTAGTATTCGGAGTATGGAGTACTACAGTGTTTACCTGCGATGATACCCTTTACACCCGTATTACCGGCTGGAGCTGCCGCGGCTCCATTTTCTACCATCCACGGTCTTCTGAACGGTGAATTAAACTTGGACATTTTAATTCTACGGTAGATAATGAACGAATGTGAAGGTGATCTTTACGTAAGTTCCAAAAGGTTACAGTGGTAGTAGTGATAAGGGTTCTGTAACGCCTTATCAGCTAATCATTTTTCTATATTGACCTACATATTTGAATGCATTTGAATAATTCCGGCGTACGCCACTGAATATTTAAATTAAATATTTTAATTGACAGGAAATTATTGAAAAATGTTAATTCTTTTTACTTACATGGATTGAGATATAAAAAAACTTTAAAAAGTCTCAGAATTTTGAAAAAAAAATCAAAACGAGACTGTTTATGGCACTATCATCGTTTGGCGTGAATTTTGCTTATTATGGAAGTGATTTTACAGTACGGTACGACACTTGCGCAAAAGGGAAAAATCAATAGTACACGCCTATGACTTTATACACTGATGTGATGTAGGTTGCCTAACCTTCAGGCGTAACGATCGAAATCTTGAGAAGAAACATTCTATAACAGAATAACGGAATAAGTAGAAACATTTTCCGTAGTTTCAAAAATTCTCAAGTCGGAGCTCTCAAATGGCCTATGCGTGGTAACTTTTTTTTTTTGTAATAATCCCAAAAAGACGCTTGCGCACTGCAGATACTTGCGTGGTTAAGAAACGTTTGGTGTAGTTTCAATATAAAGCGCGGCGAGAATTGAACGATAAGTACAATATAGATTTTCGAAAACGGTTAATTTCAAAAATCGGTGTTTTCAGTTTGAATGTGTTATAAATATTTTGTGCCATAAATGGATGTGTGCGGGAATTTTAAAGGTAATTTAAATTTAAGCCATTTACGAAAATTGTGCATTTTTAATGGTTCAAATGAGTGATTTTAAAAAAGAAAATCGTGCGCCAAAACTTTTTTTAATTATAATTTACGTCGCCGATTTCGACGCATAGATTTTTTAGGCGAACGTCAGAATCTATAATCTCTTTAGTGGACCTCTTTAATTTTAAATAAGTTTTTTACTTATTTATTATTTATATTGTTATAATTATCCTAGGTTTCCAAGGTTTTTATTTTGAAAAAATGTGCAAAAATGCGTCAATTCACACCATCTCAGTCAATTTGGAAAGATCAAATTGGTTTTTAATTTTCCAAAATGGTAAAATAATAAACATCCCCCTTCCTCCCACGACTAATTACCTATATTAAATTTAAACTGTTCAATTCGGTTAAACCAAAACGCTATTTACAATCGTAAACGTTGCTAATTTATTTAACTTTCAGTTTGAATCAAACCGTAATTAATACTAAAGTATTGTAAGCACATACTCTTTCCCTACTTGTTTGTTTTCAGTGAAACCTATCAAAAGCATTCTATACTTAATCTTATTTACCATATAATATTAAATTAGTGTTCCATTTGTACTTATTCAAATATTTAATCGACAAAAATTACTTAATTAAAAATTCACAGAGCGTACATTAATTAAATCAAAATCCATTCTATAAGTAACTTTAAATTGGCTTAATGCTAAATCGTTTCAGAATAATTGTATTTTTTGTTCATTCAACGCCTCGATAATTACTAATACTTGTTTTTACTCGTAATTAACATATAAATTTGATTAAAAGCATTCTATTTTACAATATCGAATTGCTATAAAATAAGATTACATTATACTGAAAGACGTTTAAAATTGAATTTTATTACTTTTTGTTTAATTCCATGAGCTTTTAGTATTATAAAGTTGTTTGAATAGGTACTTTCAGTAAACAAAACATTTCTTCTTTATTGAACACTTATAAAAGTAAAGTGTAATACCCACTGACCTGTATCTTAAAGGACTGCAGAGCATTCTAATGATCCCCTCCACTATTTTTGAAGCAAATTGAAAACCGGTGTTTTAAGGTGCCAATTAGTAATTTAGGTTTGTTGTGTTGGTGATTATTGGTAACACTGTAACTAATGTTTTTATTTACATAAACATAACCTTGTTTCATACGTAGTATAAACTACGTTTATGCATTGCAATAAAATACAATTTTTAATAATTTACGTTTTTAAATAATTATGAGCCTGTAATTATACTACTTTTCACCAGATATTAAGCATATAGGTTAGAACAAGCTAAACTGTAACAGCTGATACCAGTACTACCAACACATTATAAACACCGAGCTACCATCATTATATAACTAACGCACTAGTTGGCACCTGAAGTAACTAATATTTAGGTGGGGCTTGTTTGCTTCAATGTTGTATTGAAGAATGCTCAGTCCTTTATGATACAGGTCAGTGGTAATACCAATGTAGGTAACCATGTCACAGTAACCATGACCACTTCCACTGTAACGGAAAGTTTATGCTTCCTTCACTAAAAAAAGTTAATAAACAATAATAAAGAAAAGATCAATTCAAATTTAAACCAGAATATTGCTTCCGACGCTTCTATAAGAAATCGTTATCAATGGGCGAGAATCAACAATATGCTGTCTGATACAGTACCTTCAGTAAAGGGAGTGCCGCAGGGAAGCATTCTTGGGCCGCTACTGTTTTTAATTTATATTAACGACTTGCCAATGCATATACCAAGTTAAGAACTTTTTTCTGTATGCGGATGATGCGACGTTATTGTTTGGGACCCCCACCGTAAACGAATCAATAACTGATAGTGATAATATGTTCAGCATGGTGTCGCGCTAAAACTGATAAAATGGTGCACCATTGCGAAATAAATCCCGCACATGTTAAGTTTTCAAGTATACTTATCGATAATAAATCAGTCTTCACTAAACCTCCCCCATGAAAACTTTTATTATAAGTGTTTAGAATTAATACGAAGTTGATACAATTAAATACTATAACGACATGTTTCGACACACAGGTGTCATCATCAGGCTACAAAAAGTTTACTTAGCATACAACTAATTAAATAACTAATTATACTTACTCAAAGGTGAAAAAGTTAATTGAAGTAAAATGGGATGATGTGAGTGAATGAAGCGCAGTTAAATTTCAAAATTACACGATGATCATTAGAATGTAAATCGAGTCAATCCATCACTGTAAAATTAGCTAAGGTAAAGTGGAAAACCAAAACCCAACTTACACTGATTTTACAGTGATGGATTGACTCGATTTACATTCTAATGATCATCGTGTAATTTTGAAATTTAACTGCGCTTCATTCACTCACATCATCCCATTTTACTTCAATTAACTTTTTCACCTTTGAGTAAGTATAATTAGTTATTTAATTAGTTGTATGCTAAGTAAACTTTTTGTAGCCTGATGATGACACCTGTGTGTCGAAACATGTCGTTATAGTATTTAATTGTATCAACTTCGTATTAATTCTAAACACTTATAATAAAAGTTTTCATGGGGGAGGTTTAGTGAAGACTGATTTATTATCTGTTCACCCCATTTGGAGAGATTACCTAACACCGTCAATATGGATCATACCAATTTATACTTATCGATCCTAAGTTCAGTTTTATACCTTATCAAGAGTCAATTCAGCTGAAATTAGCAAAAACCGATATGTATAGTTACTACGTAGATTAGCCAATAATGGTGCTCAACGCTGCTATAATACAGAGCTGATTGTCGAACAACTTTAAGCAGTCTTGGTACACTAATATTTGTCATCCATTTTCATCCTTAAATCCCTGTTATTGACTCGGCAATCAGAAACTCATGCGTACGATACTCGCAACAAATGCCATATTGTCGTCTGAGCAAATCACCAACAAGCCCTGAGATTTTATGATTTCACTCACGTTCAGCTGTCCATAAGATTCTTTCCATAGAATGCGTTTAAACGGAGACTAAAGGCATTCTTAATGATGAATGCATTTTACTCCTGTCCTGTCGTGAGTACCTGAATTGCTCTTTTCACTAATTCCTTATATTTGTCATTGTTATTATTATTTTTTTAATTGTGTTAAATACTAAATTTGATACCTACCTACTAAATTAAGTGACGAGTAGACGTACTTTTATGCTACAAAGCACGAATAAACCTTATTATTATTTCAATACATATCGATGCTCCGGCCAAGCCTAGTTAACTAACCGCACGGATCGAATTCAAGTAACGATTAGTCCTATACAAATTTATTTAATGTAGGTGTAAAAAAAATATTGTAAAAATAATATTATTTTATTGTTGTTTTAACTCGGCGCATAGGTTGCACTCGAGTGAGTAGGTAATGTGTTGTTTGTGTTTTGGGTGTTCTGATTTTGTGAGTGTATTATGTGTTTGCGCTTGGGTGTATGTGGACGAATTAGAGGTGTCACATGAGTGGATGTTGAAGTGTTGTGTGTTTGTAATGAACTTTCTGTAATGCTATGTTATATAATATGCAACATAGTTTCAGTTTGTGAAGGGAAGATTTGAGTGTTGTGTTTTATTTTGTGTTTGAATGGTATTATGTAGTTGAACACGTGTGATGTGGTTCTGAGTGATGTGCGGTGTCTTCCGATATGTTTAGAAATGAACTGTGTGGCGAGTGTTGTAGATATTGCCTTTTGTAACCGTAGGTATATTATGTTCTTATCTAAGCCTATAATGTGTAAACTGTGATGTAATGTTTTTGGTATAATTTCGGTTGCTCTAAGAACAATGGGTACTGTAAGTAAGAGCAGTTCCCATTCTCCATTGGGCTTTAAATTCCTGAGCTATATCAGTGTATTTGCGGTGTTTCTCTGCGTGTGTATTGGCTAAATTGTTTTGTTGGAAATGGCAATATCTATATTATGTATACGATTTTTTGCGTTTTATCTATAAGTGTTATATCTGGCCTATTGTTATATACAGTTTTATCTGTGAGTAGTGTCCTATCCCAATATAGTTTGTGTGTTGTGTTTTTAAGTATAACTTGCGGTGTATATTTGTAATAGGGTGTGTTACGATGATGTATCATTGGTAGGGCTGTCAGAATCCGGATAATTTGAGATCCGGATCTTGGAAAGCAGATCCGGATCTGGGTCCGAAGTCCGGATTTCGAATCCTAAGTTCTGGATCCGGATTTCGGATCCTAGATCCGGACCCGGACTCTGGATCCGAAGTCCGGATCCGGATTCTGGATCCGAAGTTCAGATTCGGACTCTGGATCCGAAGTCCGGATCCTAAGTTCCGTATCCGGATCTCGGATATTAGATTGGAATTTGTATAAGAAAATCAGAATCAAAATTTATACGCGGAAAACGATCTTTCCACATCGACTAATAAATGTATTAAACGTGCAGTTTAACTTTAAATTAAAACTTTAAACTTAAACTGCAAGTTCAGATTCAGCGGACTTCAGATATTCCTTAAAATAGAAGGGATAAAGGGTTAAAGACCGTCCCAGCTGCATTGACAAACCTTTAAAACGGGTAGGATGCTAGGGCCGGTTGTACATCTGCAGTTTAATGTAAAGCCGATGCTTAGCTGAGCAGTACTTGCTTAACCAGTTTTGTACAATGACTTTTCCTGGCTTAAGCTCCACTTAACTTTAAACTTATTTATTTCTTAGAACTAATAAATAATAATTTACTTCAGCTAGACCTCAAGGGTCCCTAACTCCCTAAGTCCCTACCCCTACCCCCTAATCCCTATAATCGATTTGTGAAAGTTAGGAAGGACACATTGTAACAGAATTTAAATTTTAAACTTCTAATGAAATAAGATATCCAAATAAACGGAAATAACATTCAAAATCAAATCAGCACTAAAAAGGCAATTAAGCACAAATGTAAGCATTTTTTTAATTTTATATAAATAAGCACGCAAAAGTTAGAATCAGCGCAATAAGCATTTATAAATATTATAACACCAGAAATAACGGGATAAGAATAAGAATAATAAGATACAACCGAAAGCAATGGATATTTAATATTTCAAATTCAAATTCAAATTCATTTATTGACCTACAAAGATCATACAATAATGATATTAGGTATGTCAAGGTATTAAATAATTTAAATAACAATATCTATAATATAATCTAGTATCTAATATGTGTGTGACATAAACTCATTAATCGAATAAAAGGCATTTTCTATTAATATTTCTTTTACAGATTTTACATATATCCTGTAGTTACTACTTCTTATATAGTTAGGTAGCTTATTATATAGCATTACACCTACATAATACGGATTCGATTCATATAATTTTAATTTATGTATGTTGAACTGCAAGTTTGAACCATACCTAGTTTCATAGCTGTGGTTCGTGTCTAGTGTGGTAAATTCAGATATATGGTTTTTTACAAATTTTAATAGTTCCAGTATATATATATAGATGGGAATGTAAGTATTCGTTCGTTTATGAAAGTATATTTGCATGTCTGCCTGTAATGATGGTTATAAAGACAGCGTATAGCTCTTTTTTGCATGACAAATACACGATGTGCAGCACTCGAGTTGCCCCAACAGATCACTCCGTATCTCAACATTGACTCGATGTTTGAATAGTAAAAGAGTTTCGCAACATCGCTACTTACAATATGGGTCAGTTGTTTTAGTCCAAAACAGGCATTAGCACATTTTTTACAGATGTAGTCCACATGATGCTTCCATGATAGTGACATATCTATGTACAGGCCTAGTAATTTAAAGTTTGTTACTTCCCGTATAATGTTGTTGTTTAATTTTATTAGTGTGCTACTCATGTAATTTGATAACAACGGGTGAAATTGCATGCTTACTGTTTTCGTATGATTTATAGCGAGCTTATTCATTGAGAAGTAGTCCTTTGTTTTATGCAGCGATTGTGTGACGTTCTTTTGAAGCAGCGCTTGCTCTTTATTATATTCCAGCAGAGTTATATCGTCCGCAAAAGCACAGTTGAAACCAGGAATGTGTTCCGTCATATCATTGCAATATAACAAAAACAAGAGTGGCCCCAATACACTACCTTGAGGAACGCCAATATTTACTAAGTTCATATCGGACTCATAACCATTGAAAATTACATATTGCTTCCTATTCCTTAAATAGCTACGTAGTATGTTCAAACAATTACCACGCAATCCATACTGCTGTATTTTTCCTAACAACACATTATGATCTACACTATCGAAAGCCTTGGTTAAGTCTACAAATAACGCCATTACGTTGTTGCCTTTATCAAGTTGGGTGTATATTACATTTAGGATAGATGCTAGAGCGGTTACCGTTGATCTCTTCTGCCTAAATCCATGTTGATTGTTTGTTAGTAAACTATTCCGTTCTAGGAACGTTATAATTCTTGTTGCTAGCATTTTTTCCAATATTTTAGAGAAATTTAAGATTTTAAAATTTAATTATTTAGGAACAAAATAATGTATTACCATTGATTATATACTTTATATAATCAATTATATACTTTATATAATCAATGGTATTACGTAATTGATTGTATTTTATTCTTTGAAGCCTAACGTTTCAAATAAAATATCTCCTGACCTAAGGAGAACTTATCCAGACAATCTCCTTCTGACGTCAAATGCCGTTCTCGCCCTACCCCTTGCAATTATATAAGAAAAACGATTATATATTATATAATATATCCGGATCCGGACATCGGATCCAACATCCGGATCCGGACTTCGGATCCAAGACTCGAATCCGGACTTCGGATTCAAGATCCGGATCCGGACTTCGGATCTAGGATTTTTGGATCCGGACTTCGGATCTAGGATTTTTGGATCCGGACTTTTGCAAATCCGGATCCGCATCCGAAATCCGGATCCGGATCTCAGCCCTAATCATTGGTGTGTTATCAGTAGAAAGGTTATGATTTGTAGCGAGTTTTTGGTGTATTTCTTAGCTACCTGATCGTGTCTGTGTTTGTATTCTGTTTGTGCTAGACGTGTACATGCTGATATAATGCGTTGTATGCTTTCTGGTCTTTGCGAACATTGTCTACAAAGATTATTTGTAATTGTCCTATCTTTAATTATGCGTTTTCTGTAATTTCGTGTGTAAATGACCTGATCTTGTATGTTGTATGGCAAACATGAAACCCTCTGACTCTGGGAAAATATCACATTTGGTTAACCAAGCATGCGTTGCTATAGGTTGTATCAACACAGTCTCCGTTAATCTCCTGTGGATATCGTCCGAGTAAAGTCTTTTGTGTCCAAGTTTGCATGTTATGTGTGGTGTACGTGTCTCTACTTAATTGGTGGTGCGATGTTTCTATTACTCATATTTAAGGGCGTGTGAGATTGGTATGTATGTGTGACTGTTTTGTGTAGCGCTGAAATGTGTGATTTGTTATAAAAGTATTCTCGTAGTTTGTGTATTTGTGTTTGGTGTAACAGGGCTATGTCTGTTAAGCCTCTACCTCCTCGTGAACGAGGAAGGTATAGTCTTACTGTTGAGGCGTGTGGATGGTGTATTCGGTGTTTAGTGAGTAATGTACGTGTGTTTCGCTGTACCTGTTCTAAATCTGTATCGGTCCACTTTATTATTCCAAAGGAATAAGTAAGGGCCGGTGTAGCATATGTGTTAATAGCTTTGACAGTGTTTATACCGTGTAGTTGTGTTTTAAGTATACTGCGTAATCTGTGTAAATATTGTGTGATTAGATTTCGTTTTATTTGTATATGTTTTATGTGTGTGTTTTGCTGAAAACCAAGATATTTATACGTTTCATTCTCGTCCATGGATCTTATATGGTCACCATGTTCGTCGTTCGAGCTCGAAATCTACAAATTCTCTCTTACCAGCAGTGATGTGTTGTGTTTTGCATTTCTCAATGCCAAACTCCATATGTACCTATATCATGTGAAAATCTTTCAGTGATGTGTAATAAATGGTTGAGTTTTGTGCTTGTAGAGGCGTGTATAATTTAAGATCATCAATGTAAAATAAATGTGTAATGTTGGTGATGTATTTCCTGATTGTGTTTTAAGTTATAATCAAAGTTATTGTGTTATTTAATATGTGTGAAAGCGGATTAAAAGAAAGACAAAACCAAAGTGGGCTCAAAGAGTCACCTTGAAAGATGCCCCTCTTAATTTGTATTGTGTTCATAGTATTTTTTGTAATCAAGGGGAGGTACTGAATCAAATGCTTTTTTGTAATCGATGTAAGCTGTGTTTATTAAACCTAGATTGTGATATAGGTACTTACCTAATTTGGTAAAATGTCAGTGTTTAATATTTGAGTGGTTTTGTGTAACTTAATTGTTGGTGTCTTTTTGTTTGGATATTCTATAGGTACCTAGGTATCTAATAATGTAGTGGTAATAATACACACAACCTTCCCCTTCAACGATGAATGTAATTTAATAACGATGAATTTCCTAGATCTGTTACTCCATAAAAAGCCCTCCACAATACAATTTAGCATATACCGGAAACCCACCACTACAAACATTCTGGTCCCTTTTGATTCCGAGCACTCCTTCTCTCACAAGATGGCAGGCCTGAATGCATTATTACTTTACAGACTGATGAATAACCGTCGCCTAACAATTATTTCAATCAGGAATTCAATATTATTAAACAAATGGACACTTAATAATGGCTACCCTATCAGTCTTGTAGAGAAGATCATGCAAAAGAATCAAAAACTCCTTCAATCACACTCGCCTCACTCCAATCAACGCACAGAATAACAATTTCATCTATAAATCCCTTTCTTTCTATCCGAAAATCTCCCACACGATACGTAACATATTCAAACCACACAATATTTATATCTCATTCTCCAACGACCATACTCTACGTTCCTCCATCGTCAAAAACAAAGACCGACCTGACCCTCTCGATGCTTCTGGTGTTCATCAACTGAATCGTAGTTCCTGCCCCTCTTTCTATATTGGACAAACCGGGAGACAGTTTTCGTCTAGGTTTAAAGAATATTTTAACGCTATTAAAAGCAATAACTCTGATCATAAATCGGCTATGGCGGAACACATCCTTTTCACGGGTCACATGTCGTACTTTCTGTCATTCACCGTTCGTCCATCCGTTCACTTCATCTGTTCACTTGCGTTATTTAAATTTTCCATATTTTATCCATTTCATCCCCATTAACCGCGGCTCTTGAAGCAATCCCGGGTTTCTCATTTTGAGAACCCTTCCATTTTATCATTTTATTGCGATTGTAACTTTTTGTCGGTGTGTGACAAAAGTTTTACATTATCATTTTATGTGATTAGTTTCCCCCTCAGGTAAGCGATTATATTGTTTATGTCATACTAGCGTATTATTTCACCATAACAACTACTAAAACAAGAGATTTTAATGACTAAATAACGCCCCTTTACATGACAACCGGATTTTACATAGCAACGGGCGTTATTTTTTATAAAGCTAGCTTATAACGCCCGCAAATGTAAAATATTATACCTCATCACCATAGATACGGTCAAGGATGTTAAATGTCAGCCTGACAACAGCCTATACTGATTTTATTGTTATCATCTGTTTTAATCATCTTAATCAACTTCTTGCAAGTATGACATTAAGTTAAGAAGCCACAACGGGCGTTATGAACACAACGCCTACGGTCGACGTATATCCCTCGGGCCAGAGGCCTTCGGGCTATACACTGTTAATCTTCAATTGTTATTACTTAAGACAATTTTATAACTGGCTTGAAAGTGAGATTGGATAATCCCGAAACAGGTCGCATATTTACATAACTTATTAATTCATCGTTATTAAATTACATTCATCGTTGAAGGGGAAGGTTGTGTGTATTATTATCAGTTCATTATTAGATCCTCCCCTTAGTGTATTCCGGACTTCCTCACTATATTCTACCTATATCTATCTATATCTATGTGATGGATATATCTGTGTTTGTAAATTCTGTGAATGTAGTATCAAATTCTTTTTGAATTTTTAGTTTAAGTGTTTCGTGTGAGTGTTGGAGTTATTATTTGCATCATCATGTTGTGCATGTAATGTGCTTTGTTGTGTGCTGTGTCATAAGTGGATGATGATTGTTATGTTAGTAGGTGTACCAAATGTGTTTTGTTGAGTGTTGAATGATAGTGTTGTTTACGTTTAAAAACCTTTCTACTTCCTGTTTAATTTGTTCTTGTGTTTCCACTGAATTGATAATTACCCTGCGTTGGTCTGCTATGTGTGATGTGGGTATTGTGTTGTGAATCTTGTCACAATGCATGGTTTTGTCTGTTTCTATCTTCGTTGCTTCCAGGTACGTACGCGAGATGAATCGATTCATCTCTTCGGTCCATTCCATACGCCGTCTGGAAGACTCCTTTGAACTGGTCCCATCCGTTAGCGGTTGAAAAGCAGGTACAAAGGTCTCTTCTTCATCATCTTGAGTCTGTTCTTCGGTCGTCGTACATATGCTTCTTCTTAATCTTCTATCGGCTGTACTTGTTGCGGGTTTCCCTATGAGTAGCCGCTTAATCACCTCCCCATCACCACCGGCTCGCATACTGCAACGTCCAGCGGTGGCTCTAGACGTGCCCTGATGATCTTCAGGTAGCGGCTGTTATCCGAGGCTTATTTCTTTACGCTCCATTTTTATTAATCAAATGTGATGAGTAGAATTTTTATTATGTCTAGAAGCCATAAATTTGGGAAGCGCGATTTGGCGGATAGACTGTGATAGATTAATACTGTTGCCGATGGTTGTAAAAAGTAAAAACCGTTGGTTTTCGTTTTCTTTGTCATTTGTCAGATTTTTGAGTGTCACTTTGAAAATGTCGCGTTCTAATTTCGTTTGTCTGTTTTTGTGTAGGTATACCGCCAGCGGTGGGTTGAATTGGTTAATGATATAACAGTGATACCCCACCACTCGCTGGTGTTCTCTTTGTAACTTCTTACAGGATAATTGCGTTGTTTTATAAATAAAATTGTAGAAAATTTAAGGTTCAAAAGAGGTATTTTATCTGCGTTTGGGTAAATCAATTGGTGTAAAATAACCCTCAATCAAATGTGTTAAACCAAACACTATTACATTTTCATTTCCATTAATGAAAGTAATTTGGTCATAAGAGGGGAGGGGGGGGGGGGAAATGACTGATTGGTATTCAAATTACTTACCTTACAGTTACGACCTAATTCCACATGACTATTACCTACCTATTTTCTTCTCGAAACGCCAGAAAACACTTGAAATTGCGTCGCTATTTATCGAAGGGAAAACGCTGTTGACCTTCAAAGGTGTAGAAATATTAGAAAAATGTTGGAATAAGTGAGTTAGTGTTAAGTTGTTGTTTCCACACATGACACAGATAACACACAAATCCCTCTCGTAGGTACATTGAAATTAAAAGAAAATTGTGTTAGCGCTTGCAATTCCTGTATGAATTGCTGTTGTTACCACTGAGACGCTTCATTTAATAGCCTTTAAACAGTTAAAATGTTTCTGTTTTGGTTTAAATTCAACCATGTCACATGCCAATATTGTGAGGTGAATTATTTCACATGTGTATGCAATGCATTTCATTCAGTAAAGCGTTTCTATTTCAATAAATGTCAATAGGTGCATTAGCACCTACCACTACTAACACTGTAATAGTTACATGGGCGGTATTTCGGTATTCAAATCGCACAAGTACCTACGCTCCAGTAAACACTTTCACATTTCCAAACACTTTTAAAAATGTTGTCAACTGGAAATAAATGCTAGATGTTACTCATAAAATTGGAAGCACTCTAAAGAATATAAATATAAACTTAACTTCTGCTGTGCCAATTCATATTTAGCACTATTATAATTATAATAATAAATTTTTCTTTTGCTGGCAACTAAATTTTTTTCTTTGTATATGGCATTCGCTAATGATCAAAATAAATTAGAAACATATTTGGCAACGAACGATTATGTTCATTATGTAAGTTATAAAACAAATTATTCACTTGTAACGCTCATTTTTCAAAATTATTTACTTTCCCTTAATTTTTTCCTTTGCTCTGTTCCGTTCTTTGTTAGCTTTCAATATCGTCATATTCGAAGTTGGTAGTTAACATAAATAATTGTTGTTATATACAGCAACTTCAAAACTAATGCATTTCCAGAGTCAGTACTGACTCTGATGCACTTCAAGGTCATGACGACCTCTAGTGGTGATTTTGAGAACGAAATAGAAGTTCTGATCTTGACTAAAGTAGGTCACCGGGCCCCTCTTCTCATTTCGTCGCGTTTTCACATATTGTTACGAGACCCGATTGAAGAAATTTACCCTCAGTGATGTCCATGTCCAAAACATTATTAAAGATATGGTTAACCGAAGAGTATTTGAACCTTGAAGAAGAATGGGAGTACAAGATTTTGTGTTGATAATAGGCAATTAAACAGCATGATAGTTATTCATTGCTTAGAATCGACGATACCCCTAACTGGTGGTCCAAAATTAAAAGAAATTTTGAAAATGATTTCTACGACATGTTTCACTAAATAAATAATTTTAGATATTAATACTTAGTTATTCCAAGTGTATGTTGAACATCTTAGAATCTACGAACCATTGCATATTTGTAAAATTTTATAAATATACAGGGTGCTTCGAATAGTGGTGGCTCCGCCCTGACCTGTTTTTTCAAATGGAACACTATATTTGAGTTGTTATATTCCGATTGCTCTCTTAAAATGCTCTATGTCCATATTTATGTTTTTTGTTTTAAATGCAGCGTTCCCAAGTTATGAATTTTTTTCATGAATTTGTCTGAAAAAAACATGGTCTGATTAAAAAATGTTTAGGCTCGTTCAGTTTTATTTTGAGTGAATTTTTGGTACACAAATTAATAAAGGTCGTTCCTTTGAGAACATATAAATATTTATCGATTTAATTATACAGGGTGTTTGCAATAATTCGTAAAGTTTTGTAAATTTCGAGTAGGAAAAGCTTTGTTATTTTAAATGGAACACTCTGTATATTATAATGTAGGTCGATAAAGCTTTTCAATCTTTCCAATTCCTGTTTGTACTATGTGTCTTTTAATACTAGTAAAATAACAAAGCTTTTCCTATTCGAAATATACAAAAATTTACGTATTATTGCAAACACCCTTTATAGTTCAATCGATTAATATTTGTATATTCACTAAGCAACGATCTTTACTAATTTATGTACCAAAAATTGACTCAAAATTTTAAAACTGAACTGACCTAAGCATTATTGATCAGACCATTTTTTTAATGGAAAACATTCATAACTTGGGAACGCTGCATTTAAAACAAAAAAACAAAAATATAGATATAGAGCACTTTAAGAGAGCAATCGGAATATAACATCAAATATAGGGTGTTCCATTTAAAAAAACAGGTCGGCGCGGAGCCACGACTATTCGAAGCACCCTGTATGTTTATAAATATTTTGCAAATATGCAATGGATCGTGTCCTACAATTTTCATTTGAAACATTTTTAATCCGTATATTATATTATATTATATTATGGGCTACCCTGTATTCATAATGGGATTATTTGGAGAGTAGTACAGGAAAAATCTCGAAAAGGTATTCATGAAATTTCATAGATATAGGAGAATTGAAAGACAAAATTAGTGGAATTCTAAAAGAAAAGGGGGTGAGGGTGGAATGGTGGTGGGGGAAGGGTGCATAGAGTGTAGATGAGATCTCGTATTTAGGATACTTACAGGCCGAAGGATAAGGTGTAGGTAAGGGAATTGGCTAGGAAAGCAAAAGGAATAGTGAGCCAGGTATGGAGTTTAGGCAAAAGGTGGATGCGGATGGGATGGGGGTGGGGGGGATGATAACACAAAAGAGGAGGTGGTTATTTAATAATTTAATAAAAAGTTTGGGGCGGAAGGCGGGAAGGGTAGAAGTTAGAAAGGATGCATTAGAGTATTGGAAGTGGATTTTAACGTTGGAAAGGGGAACAGCGGGATATGTAGTAGAGGAGGAGGAGGAGAAGATCAGAATTGATGCAAGGAAGAGGGCGATGGCATTCGAAGGAAGGATAGAAAGAAGGGATATTAAGTATTTTTTTATCGGATCATCGGTTCGCCGTCGGGACGCCATTAAAGTCAAAATAGACACTCTTTAATATCTCGAGAACGACACACATCCAATTACAAAAAGAAAAAAGCTCGTTTCCTTTATTTTTTGAAACCTATTGAGTCGTGATACGTGAACATGACCCTCACTCCCCTGTGGGGTGGAGCGGAGGTGAGTTTTGAAAACTTAAATGGGAACACCTATTTTTTATTGCACTTTTGGATTCTCCATAAAAAACTATTCTCAAATTGCAAATTTCACCCACAATTGCAACTTCTTTTTTGGGGGTGAAAAGGGGGAAAATTACTTACTTTTTTCATGGTAATGTGAACCGTGTCTAAGCGCACTATGTATTTTCCTCTTAGTTTTCGTTTTATAATTGCGTGTTCGGTTCCCACCCAGCAAACACACATATAAAATATACATACAACATACATAAGCTTTTTATATATCAAGTATGTAAGTGTTCTTTAATACAGTTATATAAACCGTATGTAACAGATTACGTATATTTTACATAATAGTATATAAACTTACGGATATTCTGTATACAGAAATTCATATAATATATACCTACATATAGATAATTACATATTACCCATGAGATTTATGTGCTGTCATATTTATATGATTAGATTTATGTACGTTATATGTAAAATCTTATATGTAAGAAGTATTACATATTTTTTATGTATGCATTCTGTAAATATAATTATTATAAATTATCATTACATATATTATATTGTCGAAAATAAAAGTCCGTTTCTATTTGCGCCGCATAATTAATCGCACGCGCGGGTTTTCGATAACGCCAAAAATTGTAGTTCACGTACCTTTAATATTAGATCCGTATCGACTAAAATGCGTCTAATTTATATAGAAAATAAATAATATAAAATAAATTAAATCCTGGTCATTTTTAACATAAAGGTGGGTATAATCATTGAATAAGACTTCACTCAACGATATAATCAAACATAATTTAAACTCGCGAAACAGCGCAAAGTTAGGAAGAACGAAATAAAAAAGGAATGTTTCAGATTAGCGCAGTGGTACAATGTCGGATACAAAGAAAACACATGTCGGATTTCGGAATTTGCAACGCCTACCTGCAACGGTTCGAATCCGGTTAAGAGAACCTTTTCAAGCAAGTATATAATATCATAATAAACTGTCGGCTTTCAGTTCAGGTAAAAACGGGTTCGTGCAAGAATTATGTTAATTAAAAGTACAGTTGCACGTAAAAATGTAGTTTTTCCATTTTTTTGTATGAAACTGCTTAAATAATTTTTTACATTGGTAATAATTACATTATACTCGAGTAGCTGCCATTTGGTCATCGAAACGCTTTTACAACTAATATTTTTTATGTAAATATTACATAAAATATACATAAAACGTACATAAATTCATGTACTACAGATATAAAGAATTTACATCTAATAGACATAATATATTATTTTGAAAATTGCTGACATCCTCACATTAAATATCTCTTATTTTTCTTCCAGTTTTATATAAATCTAAAAAGCTCTTATATAATTTATATGTATTTTATATATAAATGCGTTTGCTGGGCATTATTTGACCATAACCTAAACATTTTCCAGCCACATTGATTAGTTATATCATTGTAAGGGACTTGAAGCAGTGGTAAATTTTTAATCATTCTATCTATAAAAAGTGCTGGCCAATGGCGCAGGTGGCACCACAATTCCCTTCAAATTACATAAAAGCGGAGATTATTATTATCTTCTACTTTGAAATTTTCTCTTTCATTGATTCCTCTTTTTTAATCCACGTATTTCTATCATTTTCCAATTTGAGATTTCCGCTTATTTATTTATTTATCAATTTCATTCCACGTGTAGTTACTCTTAATTAATTATTAATTAATATTCGCCTCAGTGTAAAAGTTGATCTTGTGTACAACAGGATATACCTACCTAAGATCTTAAGGATTTCACAATCGCTAATAATAATTTAACGTTGTTATTACACTTGATGTTTATACATACAACTGTTTCAATTAAAACAAACAAAATTACTTATTTCTCGACGTGAGTGTGAACTAAAAATTAAACAAACAGCAATTTTTGACCAGTTTACACCTCATAAATAAACGCTCAAAGAATATGAGGGCAATTTCCGTGATTTTCCCGGTGGGTCCAATATCTCCATTTCGCATCTGCAAATAATGGCGGTGATATATTTCGAGGACAATATGTAAATGTAACATTACACTAGAATATCCATGAAGGTAAGTAGTGCGAAAACGAATGACTAATCATGTTTAGAAGTGGTCATTCACCATAATTATTACATCGACGTCTTGTTCTACATGGAGAAACTTTGAGAGTTGATGTAAGAGTTCCTTGCTTGTAGGCATAGGTATTCAGTTACACGAAGTTCGTGAACATCCCTTTTGCATACCAATTAGCAGATGAAAATACATTGTTATTGAATTTGATGAAAACAAAAATTACCTACATAAAGTTACCTTTGGGCTATTATTGTTATATTAACTATTATTTTCAAATTGTGATTATAGCTAATGATCCGAATGTTCGATCTACGAGAAATAATAACCACTATATAATTACTGTATCGTCTATTAACCCCTTTTCATTAGAACTTGTCAATAATGATGAGATAGAGGATTTAAGAGGATTAAGAGTAACATCCACCGGGTCGGTCAGTAACGAACAATAGGAAACTTTGATATGTGAGCAATATTAGGCACTCAAACTCAACTTTGACCAAACTCTAACGCCTCAAACAATTTGTGAGGGTGAATTTGATTAACACGTTATTTTTTAATATATGCAGAATGGGGCGCTACACAAATGATATGTTAAATTGGGATTTAGACTAGAAATTTTGAATGAAAACGACCAAAAACCGTATTATATTAGATTGAAGGTACCTCTAATATCTTCTATAGAAAATGAAATGTAAATATGAGTAGCTACTTAACCTTTTCTACCCTATTAATTTATAAACGGCAGAATTGAGAGGATAAAGAAAAGTAAATTTTACGAGTTGTTTTCCTTTAATGTTTAGATAAATTCACTTGTAAGAGGAATTAATAAAGGATCTGGGCCATTAATTTGCTAATGAAGTATACAGGGTGGCTCATCGAAAACCAGTAAACTTTTATTTTCAGGGCACATATTTACACATTAATTTCATCACTGCACCTTCAACCCCCTAGCGGGGGTGGGATCTACCCTTATTTTTTCAAACGGCAGGGGTATGTTGTGGTACATCTTTTGAAAAATTTTCCTTAAAATGGTGCTTCGTTTTTTAAATTGGGTTTATTCTTACATAAGTGTAGCGTTCACCTCCATACAGTACAGCAACTGTTGAAAGTTGTTCCGGATATTGTGAAGAATATCCGGTGTTATTTGCTGGCATTCATTAGTGATGCGGTTCCCAAAATTTTCTAAGGATTCGGGCTGGGTGGCATAAATTTTTGACTTCAGATGTCGCCGTAAAAAGAAATCCTTCCAATCCATCTACCAGGAATCGTTCCATGCAAACACTGTCGTACAGGTAATTCATAATGGGGAGGAGCACCGTCTTGTTGTTGAAATATCGGATTGGTAAGGTTGGTCGTTTTCCACATTTCGATCAGCGCTGGGTTGACGGCATTCTCTAAACAAAGTCTAAGTAAGTATCGCCAATTAAATTTCTCGGTAAGAAAAATGGTGCAATTATGTGATCACCAAAAGTACCAGTCCAGAAGTTTAATTTTTGAGGATGTTGAGTACGAACCTCATGGTAGATCCTTACGGATTTGTGTCGGACAAGTAACGCCAGTTATGTGGATTAGCAGTGACATTGACAGAAAATGAACATTCACCCCGAGAGCAAACAAAAGGGTGATTGGCATGATCTGTAATTCTTTCGGACATTATTTCACAAAATTGTAAACGGCGGTCATTATCATCTTCATTCAATTCTTAAAGAAGAAATGGTGAGTGCCATTTATTATGTTTTCAAATTCTCTGTACGTACAGTGGTATGCGATACTCCCCTTACATCAGAAAATTTTTTGGTAGGTACTTAATGTAGGGTTCATAATAACTTGACCCAGATCAGCTACTTCTACTACAATATTTCGTTTTATATTTGCCACTGAACCAGTTTGCCGGAATTTTGCTACTAATTCTAGGATATAACAATGATATACGTTTTCTAAGGGGTTGAAGCAAAAGTATACGGGTCCGAGGATTTCCTTAAATTTTCACATACAAAGCCGTAAATTTTGCTGAACTCTTTTCGATGGGCCACCCTGCATGTATAGTTGAGTGTGATATTTAACAGTGGCGCAAGGATTATGGAAAATGAAGACCTTAAGAAGATTATTGAAGAACAAAGCTAGACAGACCAATATATCAGCTTTTCACGAACAGTTCGGGAGTTGTTTGCGAACAGGTTCACTCCATTGCCACACAGAGCTAATACACACGCTTTTTTTAAAGAACAGTAAACCAGAATTAACCACGGTCAGTTCACTTGGCTCAATCATTCATCAACAACGTCCACACTAGACCTGCTGTTTAATACGCGTTCGCACATCTACTTCTTCAGCGGTTCGCGAACTTGGTCTGTACGCGGAAAAAACCATGTTTAGTTGATTTTTATAAGAAATAGGTTTTGCGTATTGCACTAGATGTCTTAAAAATTACTGTAGCTACAGGTTTGGAACCTGTTTTATTCAATTTTTACATAAAATACCCACACTAAAATTTGCACCTTAAGACGTTGACTGCAGTAGGGGTCTCCGGAGACCGGCAGCGTATATTACTACAGTGCGAAAGCAATTTTATGAAATATTCCCTATTTAACCCTTTCTTTACCATTGCCGTATACCTATATACGCTCTCAAAAAAGTAGCGGGAGTACCACTGTCGTATACAGGGTATATCACGGAACCCGTTCATTAGACGTTTCTGGAGTCCCTTACTACTTATGAATTTGAAGCTTTCAGGTTAAGGATAACCCATAGCCTTCTTTTGTTCTAAAATATTGTCGATGTTGTACAACTTCTGAAAGGACCGGAAATCGCTATTCATCTTCTTATTTTAAATTGAACACCCTATAATATTATTGCATTTTTGGATTATACAATCGATTCTACGTTACACTGTATTTCTATAGATTATCCTATACCTATCTTCAACTGTTTTTGAGATATTATGATTTTTTTTTAAATTTGTGCTTTACGGAGGGATGTTTAATACCTATGCATCTTTTGCTCTTTGAATGCAAAACATTCATACGTTACATACACCAAGTAAAACCATGAGGGTTCACAAAATACATTTGCAAACCTATCACAGATTATACAGGGCGTTCAAAATTAGTGGCAATGTGATTTGTTTATACCTCAAATTGTCTGTTATATTACCACGTTTTTGACTATATCTTCGGTATTATAAGAGCTATTGACATAATTTTTTTTTAATTACTGCCTTATTAGTTTTCCTTCCAATAGCAGTGAAAAAATATTTCGTACTATTTGAACTTCTTTGGAAACGTCGAGCGTTTTGTTCCTTAAACAAGTTGCGCCTTCTGTTGGTAGACAGAGATAAGAAATTGTTGTGGTTTTGGATTTTTTGGTAACATCAAGTATTCTGTATTGTCTTTACATCGAGACCAATCTTGACAAATTCAAGCAACCCGTTTCGAAGTTACACGATTTTTTCCAGTTACACGTAATTTAGCCCCCCCCCCCCCTTATTTTGAGAGCCATGGTAAAAATTCATTAAACAAAGTTTTACATATTGATCACTAGTTTACAATGAATATATTTTTAAATACATTACTGAGGAAAATTGCCCAAAAAATGGGAATTTCAAATTGAAATCAGTGAAACGTCCTCACGGCGGCAATGGTAGGAAATTGAAAATAATTTCCATCATTTTCTCTTGCCCACATTTATTATAAGATTTTTTATTTCACTGCTTAATCTCAAATAGTTTCTGAGTGATGATCGACCTCCTTTCTTAGTTGTACACCCTGTACAATATTTGGCAATAAAAGTGGTTTTCTAATCGCTTAAAAAGTGCCGCATATATATGGCGCTTGGTTCCCATGGCACTAAAAATGATGCGGGAATAGTGTCATTCAGTAGTAAATAGGCGCGGTAAAGAAAGGGTTAATGACGTTCATATTTTTGAAAATACCAACTCAATTAGAGTTTTGAAAATAGCAATAGGTAGCTGTAAGCGCGTAGAATATCGAGGATTTTAAAAAAGGTATCTGTCTCCGGAGACCCCCGTCGTACCCTAGTGACAATTATTACTAGGGTGCGGTGGGGTCTTCGGAGACCGATACGGAAATACATGGATAAAAATGTTCCGACACGAAAATTTTACATTATATTTACATGAGCAACCATTTCGCTAGTATACGCGCCTTCAGGAAAAATTTGCGTAACTCCATGTAACGGAATGTTACAGGAGAAATAAAAAACGTTCTTAAAGGTTAGATTTTTAAACATTGTATATTTGGCGGTTGGATTAGGTACTACAATTTAAATTATAACAGTTCATTGTACGAGTTCTGTTTGCATACAGATCAGTTATTATGTTACCCAACAGATGACACTAACATACCATTATTTTATTTTGATAATCTTCAGAGACCCGGTACTGAGCTATAGATCATCGGAGATAAATTCTGCTTTGAATATAGTTGACTATATGTATAATAAATAAAATTCTTCAGCAAATCACTTTGATGCAATTCATTTATAAAAAAAAATTGTTTTATTTATTACAACAAATGCCAGAGACCTCCGGAATAATCTTCGCCGGTCGCCGGGGACCGGTCCCGCACCATAAACCAGATCTTTCTACCGATGTTCGCAGTCAACGTGTTAATTAATTTTTCCGTTTCTGCATGAATCATCCTGTATATTGAATTGAAAATTTTCCAATTCTCAATTCATCCTCATTTTCTTCCCATTTAGTCGATTTCCGTTTTCCACGTAGGGTCTGGCTCCGACTTCCAATTTATGTTCTTCCTTCTGCTGATCGAATATTTTTTATTATAATTGTGAGATTTTATTGTGTTCATCAGACCCAGTTTTCTATCTCTTTTCAGATCTTTCTTTGTGCATCTTGATTTCAATTCAAATGGTAGAATATTAACATTTTCGCCTCTTGGAGCAAATGTCGTAACTGTGTGTTCCGTTTCATTATATTTTTCTACACATTTGTTTGAAGTAGTAGTCCATATTATTTTTTATCACTTTTATTTACTTTGCATCTTATCTTATTAACTTAAGTTTGATTTAACCTTTCATTAAGCCCATTTGAAAATGGTGGATGTAAAGCAGTGAAAACCATTCTTATGTTTTCTTTCTTCAGGAATTCTTTGATTTTTTTGGAATTTATACCAGGATATTGGTCCGTTAATACCATATCTATACTGTAGTTTTGTGATCACTTGATTTCTTGATGTAAAATAATCGAGCAGAAGGTGTAAGTACCTATTTCTTTGTTGACAGTGATCCCGCAAAGCCTCCAATGGTATCAATTAGATATAATTTCAAATGGACGTGTAGCTGGACATAAATGTGACATTTTTTGTCCCAGTTGAAACTAACATATTTTGAACGTGATTATTGACTAAACGAAATAAGATAGAAATGTGCGGTTTTCACTAATGAGTTTCAAATTTCGAAAAGTTTTTTATTTTTAGTTGAAGAGAGGCAATTTTTTTTCCTCGCCCTGTATAACTGGGAAATTTTTTTAATATGATTGGGAAAAAACTTTTCGAAATTTGAAACTCATTAGTGAAAACCGCACATTTCTATCTTATTCGTTTAGTCAATAATCACGTTCAAAATGTGTCAGTTTCAACTGGGACACCCTGTATTATACAAATATTAGAAATGCAATATTTAGTGAATATAAGAACAATATCTGCAATATTTAGTAAATATTACTGTTTCATGTAAATTCAAATATTGTACTACACACAATAATGTACCATATTGCGTGTACAATATTACTAAATATTGAAAATCGATATTATATATGTATAACATACATATTTACAAACGTGGTATGGTCCATCTCTCACAACGGAGTTAAACACATTTACAATATATTTAGCAAATATTACAATACAATATAAAGTCAATATTTATTTATCAATAACATAACAATACTGTGTTTTCAATATTAAGTACTGGATTTAAAATGATATATAGTTAGGCAACATGGAAAAAATCATCACAAATAATAACGTTATGATACTTTCTGCATAGCAATACTGTGTTTTCAATATTACTGGATATTTAAAATAATATATTTAGGCAACATGAAAAAAATATATTTACAATGAAATGCCAATATTAAACCAATATTAAAATATGCTAAATGTGATACTAATTGCGTTTTCACCTACAAAAATAGTAAAAACAACATTTAAAGTTCCTATTTCAGGTCTTTTCACAACTTCAGTGAAAATTTAATTCACAACTAACTGTCACAATTTGCCAACTTACACATCCGTAATTGGCGACATCCAATGGGCCTTGCCAATCACACTAATAAAGATAAATCCAAGGGAAGCCCTCGTACAAGCAGGAAGAGATTTTCTTTATACATATAGTACATATACTATGTATAAGTACAGGGTGACCCAGGGCTGTGTGATTGGTCCATAACTTTTTTGCTATTCAAGATATCGACATGCGGTTTTCACCGCCAAGTAAGCACACTTATACTGCACATTATAAAAATATTTTGATTATATACAGAATACAAGGTGGTAAACCAAAGTTATGTTTTTTTAAATGGGACACCCTGTATATTTCTACATTATGTATTAGTTTTTACATGAAAAAATAATGGCACTTTGTATAGGTCACTATGGGTCTAGCTCTCTCCGTTTCGGCGTTATTCATCGTTTTGTCGGAAAAAGACTCATATTTGATATTTGATATTTGATGCACTGCCCAGTAGGCCATGGATGTTTTTCGAAAAACTTGCCACACAAAATTTAGAATAACTTGGAATTTTAATAAATAGTCGACTTTTGGTCCATGTATGCACACACTATATCAGAGTGTGCGGAAACGCAAAAAGTCGAATAACTATTTTTTTATAAATGGAACACCTTGTATTTCTGTTCACGAGTCGATTAAGTTTTTTATAAGCTTTCCACTGATATGCAATTTGTATAGTCAATTCTGAATAGTTATTGAGATTTTCCGGAAAAACTATTGTAATTATGAAGAAGTTGTTGATTTTTGCAAGTACGCTGCTGTCACCAAATATCGCAAGTGATATGACAGTTAAATTAGATTTCTTGCAACACGAGTAAAACATCCACTTGAGTTTCTTCATCAATCCTCCCTCCCAATATCTCCTTCTTTCCATATTTAATGCTGTCAGATTCTTCAAATCGGTTTCAGAGTTTTGAAAAGAAATGACTCGTGGTACTCTCGCATAGGGAGATTTTTGATGGTATATTCTACTGGCTAACAAAACATTTCGATCGACTTCACCAATACAGTAACAAGGGCGCCGCCAAGGGGGGCTATCGCCCCCTGGGAAAAAGAAAAAAGGCAAGTTATTAAAAATAAAAATAAATTTTTTGAAAAAACGCCAGAGCCACGAACTCCCAATAGTGCTTGCCCCCTCCCCTGGGAAAATTTTCTGGCGACGCCCTTGTACAGTAAACCATATTGATTAATTCATTTTAGTGTCGAGCAAAAATGTGCAACAGTAACAATGTATATTATCACACCAGCATCTAAATTAACTGTCATATCACTTGCGATATTCGCTGACAGCAGCCTACTTGCAAAAATCAACAACTTCTTCATAATTACAATAGTTTTTCCGGAAAATCTCAGTAACTATTCAGAATTGACTATACAAATTGCATATCAGTGGAAAGCTTATAAAAAACTTAATCGACCCGTGAACAGAAATACAGGGTCTTCCATTTATAAAAAAATAGTTATTCGACTTTTTGCGTTTCCGCACACCCTGTATAGTGTGTGCATACATGGACCAAAAGTCGACTATTTATTAACCCTCTATGGGTCTCTGCTTAAAATATTAAAAAAAAGGGGGCGTCGTAGCGCAATGTATATTCAGATATACAACTAAACTAAATTGTGAAGATTATGTTCTTCTTATGTGAAACCTTAACCGGCCAATGTATATATTCAGTTATACATCTAAAAGTGTATATTTCGATATACAGTGATCGCTTACGTCTCAACTTCCATAATGTAACCATACAATTTTTTTTAAATTTTGTATATTCAAATATACATGGTACCATAAAGGGTTAAAATTCCAAGTTATTCTAAAATTTTCTGTGGCAAGTTTTTCGAAAAACATCCATGGCCTACTGGGCAGTGATCAATCAAATATGAGTCTTTTTCCGAACAAAACGTTGAATAACGCAGAAACGGAGAGAGCTAGACCCATAGTGACCTATACAAAGCGCCATTATTTTTTTATTTAAAAACTAATAATGTAGAAATATACACCGCATGCCGATATCTTGAATAGCAAAAAAGTTAGGGACCAATCACACAGCCCTGGGTCACCCTGTATAATATAATATAAAAAAACTCCGGGAATTGTTCTGAGAAATTTATTAGTAGGTACATCATAATCAGGTCCGGACTGGCTCCTTTGGGGGCCCTCGGCTAGAAATGCAAAAGGGGCCCCTTACCGGGGAATTTAGAGAATAGAATATTAGAATATGTAATTTTTGAAAATTAGGCTTACATGCGTAAAAACCACATTTAACTATTTCGCCACTCGGAAAGTAGTTGAGTAAAAAAGTAATAGGGCGGCAGCCCAGCGTCATTTTAGGTAGTGATCAAAGCACGTCTGCAAATCATACTACGTTGAAGATGATGTAAAATATAAAATGGTCGCAAGTTCTGAACCTGGGGATAACATGTTCAAAATTGTGCATAAAAAATCACTGTTTTAAAGTGATTTGAGTGCGTCTGCAATTCAGGTTAATGATTTATGTTCTTGCGTATGTCACGAAAAAAAATTGCAGACAATTCGGATGTGGATAAGTATTTTAATTAAGCAATTTAAATCATAGTTTGCTAAAAAATGGCACTTCAATTGTTTAATTAACATACATCCGCATTGTCTGCAATTTTTTATTCGTGACATACGCCAGAACATGAATCATTAACCTGAATTGCAGACGTGCTCACATCACTTTAAAACAGTGATTTTTTATGCACAATTTGAACATGTTATCCCCGGGTTCAGAACTTGCGACCATTTTTATGCTCTTATATTTTACATCATCTTCAACGTAGTATAATTTGCAGACGCGCTTTTATCACTACCTAAAATGACGCTGGGCTGCCGCCCTATAAGCTTTTTCTGTTGTATTTTACTTACTTTCACAATAAATATTTATATAATTTTTATATACCGTACCTAAAGTAGTTCCATGCTAAAAAAATATGTATACTAATTAATTAAGAGTGGTTTATTACTTAAAAATGAGATTGAGTAATATTTTTAGTTTTAGGCAACCAAATCACACGGTTGAAGACGTAAAAATCTAAATCCTTGCTGTAACACCTTGTAGATGTTAAAAAGGTACACAACGGTAATAAAAAACCAAGCATATTGAAAAAAAACAATGTCCTCTTTAATTGTGATTTAATTGTTACAAATTGTAAAATATATTTTATAACAGAAAGATACAGCAAATTAAGAAAGAAAAAAGTAAGACTGAGCGAGAGAGCGTCGCGACAAAGAGGTTATGTTATATTACTTGACCTGCGCACGCATTCTAGATGTGAACAATCAAGAAAGACAAGGCTTCTCACGGCAAAACTTCAATACTTGTTTGCATTTAAGTTCTTTGGTCGCAACGCGCTCTTTATCTGAGACTATGAGCACTGCACAAAAAAGGCCATGAGTCAACCAGCACCCCTCTTCCGTCGCCACTACGTAGGCTACCATAAACACAAACCAACTGGCAACTTGAAATTGATTCTAACGCGTAAGATTACTGCGAAACAAATAATCAAATTACTCTGATGTAACTAATCATAAAATAGCATATCCATTTTTTGAGGGCCTCTCCGGGGCCCCTTGGGCCGGGGGCCCTCGGCGATCGCCGACCAGCCGACCTTACCAGTCCGGGCCTGATCATAATCATAAAAAAGTTGAATTAGCATTCACCTTACATATTCATCTTACGTTATTATAAAGTATGAGTTCTAAAGTCTCGTCTTACAATTGAATTAAGTTCACATAATTATAAAGAAAGCGAACAATTAATGATTATTTCATGAAAACAACATTTTTCAATTGCGTCTATACGTCGCGACTTTGAAGTTGAAGTACCTACATAACAAATGGTTCCGTTAAATTTTTTTCCACTGTTTTCTATACTCATGATATGTTTTTCATTCGATCTTAAGGGCAAAGTTGTTTTGATTACAGGAGGATCACAGGGACTTGGTTTTGGTATAGGTTCCGAACTTTTAAGTAATGGAGTTAGGGTAAGGTGATTGGTTTATTATTAATGTATGAGTTAAGATATCGAGTACTGAAGGGAGTCACCTTGGTCAATAGAAATGCGGACAAAGGAAAGCAAGCGGCAAAAGCCTTAAATGAGAGGTTTGGTAGAGGAAAAAGTATCTTTGTGCCAGCCGATGTGAGTAATTCAAGCCAATTTGAGAGTAAGTTGTACAATGTCACACGAAGGCTACTATAACCTTATTTTAGTCGCGTTTAAAGTGTCAATTCACTACTGGGGTGGCTTAGACGTTGTGATAAACAACGCCGGAATCCTCAACGAAAATAAATGGCAGTTGATGGTGAATGTGAATGTGGTAAGTTTCAACTTTTGTGAAAGTCTAAAGGTTCAAAAGTGCAATAGGTAGGTACATTGCAAGGCGTGTTCCTTGGGGTGAAGTATATGAGCGCAGCTAATTCGGGGCAAGGTGGAGTAATAATGAATATTGCCTCAATTCTTGGAATCGATTCCAAAGCTGTGATCCCGATATACGCTTCTACCAAAAGTTTCATTTTGGCACTTGGTCGTGCTTTAGGCCATCATGTTTACTATGACCACAGCCAAGTAAAAATTATTACCGTCTCCCTTGGGAGTACAAATACATCGATTTTCAATTTGGATAAACTTGCGCAGGAATCTTCAAACACTTTTCCTTTAAATTTAGAGAAAGCCTTAAATGGAGTGGGAGAAATGGTCAGGCTGCGAGAGTAAGTTTTGCTTTTTGTATGAAAAAAAAGAAGTAGGTAAATATGAATTTTGCATATTTTGTAGGGTGAGCGATGTCGCAACAGATATAGTAAATATATTAAAGAGAGGAAATAGTGGAAGTGTGTGGGTTGCGGAAGATGAAACCTATGTAGTTGAGTTCCCCGACAGAAAAGTTATGAGAAAAAATACGTAAAATCTTAAATCAATAATAGTAATGTCATTTTATGTGGTATAGTTACTTTTTTTCCCATATTGGTAATGTTATAAATGTTTTGGTAATTTTTTGTTGGTATCTTTTTTACTGTTCAAAAAATTTTATTTTAAAACGCACAACGCCTCCCCCCCCCCCTCCCCCTAACAGACAAATATATTGTGAGGTTTCTTTGAGACGGCATTAAAATGCAAGTCATGGCAAAGATCCAAAGCGTTAGGGTTGTTTGACATCATTTTGATAAAAAAATATAACATACATATTTACAATCTTTAGTAAATATTACGATACAATATAAAGTCAATATTTACTTTTCAATTTTTTTCAATTTTGTATTGTATATAATTATATTTTCTTCTAATATTTTGTAGAGATATTTTAAATAATTAATAAACTTTCGTTTTATTTTATATTAACTTTTATAATAACAATTATTTGAGAGAGTCAATCACTAGTCTTAACCAATATGAAGAACAATCTACCTTATCTATTATTTTCTACACTTAATATAACCTTTTCTTATCTTATACAATTACTTCGAAGTACAACTCTATTCAAAGTACAATCTCGATTAATATTTAAATAAACAATATAAACATGTTAATGTGAATACACACTTTCACTTACATTAATAAGATAGTTTAATTACTACTAAATATTGAAATGTTGTTATTTTACATTATAATATTTATTGTTGAGCATGTGAGAGTTGTAAATTAGCCTTAGGCTACTTTGAATAAATAAATAAATAAATAAATAAATAAATAAATAAATAACATAACAATATTGTGTTTTCAATATTACTGGATATTTAAAATGATACATTTAGGCAACATGAAAGAAATCATCACAAACAATAACGTTATGATACTTTCTCAAAATCCGCTGAATTTTAATTTTTGACGATTTAGAGGTATCAAAATACGATTTACGCCAATCGACGCCGACGTTGCGTTGCCCGATTATCTTCAATTTTTAATTCTGATAAGCACCCCCTTTCTTACTATTTTGGGACACATTACAAAACAATAATGGGCCAATATTGTATAAATATTTTCACTAATATTGAAATAATATCGCTTAGTAATATTTAGCCAATATGTTGGGACAATATTGTACATTCATACTCTACCAATATATTTACAATGAAATGCCAATATTAAACCAATATTAAATGCTACATGTGGTACTAATTGCTTTTTCACCTACAAAAATAGTAAAAACAACATTTAAAGTCCTTATTTCAGGTCTTTTCACAACTTCAATGAAAATTTAATTCACAACTAACTATCACAATTTGCCAACTTACACATCCGTAATTCGCGACATCCAATAGGCCTTACCAATCACACTAATAAAGATAAATCAAATTGAAGCGCTCGTAAAAGCACGAAGAGATTTTCTTTATATAGGTATTTTTTAAATACCTATCCCAGCAAACACACATATAAAATATACATACAACATATATGAGATTGAAGTAAATACCCCCACATGCTTTTTTATATATCAAGTATGTAAGTGTTCTTTAATAAAGTTATATAAACCGTATGTAACAGGTTACGTATATTTTACATAATAGTATAGAAACTTACGGATATTGTTTATACAGAAATTGATATAATATATACATAAAGATAATTACATATTACCCATGAAATTTATGTGCCGTCATATTAATGATTAGATTTATGTACGTTATATGTAAAATCTTATATGTAAGAAGTATTACATATTTTTTATGTACTCCTTCTGTAAATATAATTATAAATTATCATTACCTATATTATATTGTCGAAAATAAAAGTCCGTTTCTATTTGCGCCGCATAATTAATCGCACGCGCGGGTTTTCTATAACGCCAAAAATTGTAGTTCACGTACCTTTAATAATAGATCCGTATCGACTAAAATGCGTCTAATTTATATAGAAAATAAATAATATAAAATAAATTAAATCCTGGTCATTTTTAACATAAAGGTAGGTATAATCCTTGAATAAGACTCACTCAACGATATAATCAAACATAATTTAAACTCGCGAAACAGCGCAAAGTTAGGAAGAACGAAATAAAAAAAAGGAATGTTTCAGATTAGCGCAGTGGTAAAATGTCGGATACAAAGAAAACACATGTCGGATTTCGAAATTTGGCACGCCCACCCGCAACGGTTCGAATCCGGTTAAGGGAAACTTTTAAAGCAAGTATATCATAATAAACTGTCGGCTTTCAGTTCAGGTAAAAACGGGTTCGTGCAAGAATTAAGTTAATTAAAAGTACAGTTGCACGTAAAAATGTAGTTTTTCCATTTTTTTTTATGAAACTGCTTAAATAATTTTTTACATTGATAATAATTACATTATGCTCGAATAGCTGCCATTTGGTCATCGCAACGCTTTTACAACTAATACTTTTTATGTAAATATTACATAAAATATACATAAAACATACCTATATAAATTCATGTACTACAGATATAAAGAATTTACATCTAATAGACATATATTATTTTGAAAATTGCTAAGATCCTGACATTAAATATCTGTTATTTCTCTTCCAGTTTTAGATAAATCTAAAAAGCTCTTATATAATTTATATGTATTTTATATATAAATGTGTTTGCTGGGATGTATATTATAATATTAAAAAATTTTTTGTATATTGGCCATATTCAGACATTTCAGGCCCTTTAGTTTATTAAGTGGGGAGCCAAGCTTTAGTATTAACTTCCTCGTTGAGTTCTTTACTTCGATATTTTTAGGGACGGACATGTACATTATATATAGGTGTGTCTTTACCTTTGGTATTGTGTCCTTGTTTATCGCTTGCGCATATCGCACGTCAAGCTACATTGAGAGAGTTATATGTTAATTTTCCTCTTATATAGTACTTATATAGTACATACATGTTATTTTACTTTCTTTAATCTATCTTTCTTTGTACCATAACTGAATTAAAAGGTTTTTCAATAAGGGTGGTTCGGCGTTGAAATGAAATAAAATAAGCTGTGTGTGAGATATTAACGAAATTCTTTTGTTATTTGAAAATGTATGCCGAGGCTTCTGGCGCGCGGAGCAGGACGTTTGGGCGCCGGCGGTTGGGCGCCGGCGATTGGGCGACGGCGTTTGGGCGCCGGGCGTTTGGGCGCCGGGTGTTTGGGCGCTGGGCGTTTCGGCGCCGTAATTATGTTATGCAAGAAAATTTTACCAACGCACTTTCAAAACGCTACTTTACATCGGGACAGGACTTTTGAAACTAGAACGAATGCTAACCTAAGCGTAGATTGATGCGAGGTTAAAGGTAGGTTTAGTATATTTTTTTTCAATTGAAACAAAAACGGGAATGTGAAACTAAAGAACGTTTGAAACTAGAACGAATGCTAACCTAAGCGTAGATTGATGCGAGGTTAAAGGTAGGTTTAGTATATTTTTTTTCAATTGAAACAAAAACGGGAATGTGAAACTAAAGAACGTTTGAAACTAGAACGAATGCTAACCTAAGCGTAGATTGATCCGAGGTTAAAGGTAGGTTTAGTATATTTTTTTTCAATTGAAACAAAAACGGGAATGTAAAACTAAAGATTTGGCGCCCAAACGTCCGGCGGTAAATAGTCTGGCGCCCAAACGCCCGGCGCCTAAACGCCCGGTGCCGAAACGCCTGGCGCCCAAACGCCGTCGCCCAAACGCCGGCGCCCAATCGCCGGCGCCCAAATGTCGCGTACCGTCTGGCGCGGTAGCACAGATCCGAGTGGTCCAATTTTCGATGCCTCTATTGCATAGCTCCAACTGAATTTGACCGATGGCATTGGTTATGTTGACTGTAAGAGCATCGGTCGATTGCGGTTTATTGGCATAGACCTTCGACTTCAAACCTCACAAGAAAAAGTCAAATCGCACATCACCTCTACGAGAGATAAGCATACCCTTAAATCGTTCATACAGAATGTCAATCGTGACGTGGTCTGTGTGGCAGGTAGCGCCGTCCTGCTGAAACCACACGTCGCCTATCTCTATATCACCAATAGAAATTGGTTATAATCGTTTAGTAGTGATCGTCGTTGACGGTGATGGCCTTACCACCGTTGTTTTCAAAAAAGTATGGACCAATGACGCGTGCGGCTCAAAATCCTCACCAAAGAGTAACTTGTTGTGTATACATTACCACCTTGTGAACCTCGTGTCGGTTGGCGTCGTCCTATATAAAGTCGGATTCACCGGTTTTTAGGTATGACTCATCGCTACAAATCGTATGCATCAATGCAGACGCTCCGTATGTCGTAACTAATAAATAATTCCTACTGATTCCGACTATACGACCATTGTGCTTGTTAAGATAGCCATTCATTATCGTCGCTAAAGATGATTATGGTCATTAACATTAAGCTCCTGGGTCAGTTGGATCATGCACAAGTGTAGGCCCAACGCAAAATTCGCCAAGGTGAAGTCTGCGAAAGGCCGACTTGCGCACGGCGCGCGGATTTGGCTGCCTAGGGTTCTTCTGCGCACTTTCACGAACCGCGGTAATGTCCTCGGGCGATCTGGCGTTCCTTACGTACGGGTGTTGGCTGATTGTTTACCGAACCGGTCATCTCGAATTTGATCACCAAACGTCGGAGAATCGAGTTTGAACTGGCCATCGCGTCTCCCGTAAAGAGGGCGCAACGCACGCAACGTTTGCACTAACGAACACTGATTTTGAAAATAAAGTTTGGACGTGTTGCTCAATCGTGTTACTTGCCATGGTGATTTGGCATACGTGATAGAATAATAAACCATAGATTAGACAAACGCCACCGAAGCAACATGACCGCCACAGACTGCCAACATCGAGAGCCGCCTCAATTGAAAAACCCTTTATAATAAACTTTCTTTTTATTGGTGTCCTATTTTAGCCTTTTAAATCACGCCCCAGAGTGTTTAAATCTCGCTTTCAAAAACGCGCTTGTTTTAAAGTTACCATGGCATCATCATCAATTTCAAAAACGTGAATTCTTATTGGTTATTGATCTGACAGGAGTACTTTGTTACGTCAAATAAAATGACAGATTGCAAATTAATTTTCGTTTTTCTCATTTCCATGACAACGAAAGGTATACTGATTTCACATTAGGAATTCAACCATTTCACATTATTAGTTCTTATTTTCATTTTAATACCAGATTTCAAAGTGAACCAATAAAAAAAATAGCGTAAAGTATTCGTGGATAAACAGGTCTTTAAAACACTTGCTCTATTTCAAGCACTCCGGCTGCGCCGTCGTGCTTGAAAACTCGCGCGTGTTTTAAAGACCTGTTTATCCACGTATACTTTAATATACTATTATTATTACCGACTATTGTTATTATTATAGTTTGTGAGGATACGAGGCACTAATAGGTAAATGTTGTATCGATAGTATTTAACTTAATGGCGTTTATATAGTAGAACCACAGAGTAGATGCATTAGTGTAACAATTTATTACAAATCTACAATATTACGTTAGGAGGTGAACGTTGTATAATCACCATCGCGTTAATTAATTTTACTTGTGGTTGGTTGCATATACTAATTAAGATATTTCGTAAGATCTATATTATATTATCTATATATCGTGCATTAATTTCGAGGTAATTGTTTCAGAAATCCCTGGCCCGTTAATTCGGTCCAGGGGGTGGTGTGCGCTTGACTGCTCAATAAATTTGGAATTTTTACGCCAATGAAGCTTAGCGTATCGGCGTATCGGGCACATGCGTCTGCCCATAAGAAAATACTTGATACAGCGTACCAACTGAATTATGGCTCGACTTCGGCAGTTCATCCACATACAACACCTACATGCTCAGGATTTCAGGTACGTTCAATTACATTTTATTAATAGGTATATCCAACTTGTCGGAAAACGGACGTTTTTTTAAAAAGTGTACGGAAATGTTCTGCTTCCCTTATTATTCATGAAATTGTTCAAATCCCCAACGTTCTTAGCGGAAAGGAAATTTCATTACTAAGATCTTTTTTACGTACCTAATTCTTTAAATCATTACTCGGTAAATTATATCTCTTTTAGGGATAAGGTTATGAACATCGTTTTAAATAAAAATGTTCTCCTTTATTGACCGAGGGGAAATTCAAGTATACCTACCGATGCAAATTTGATTATGTAAATTTTATAGAACACGTGCCTCTAAGTGAATTTTGTATTGTTTAGATTGAGTTTTAAAAGTCATTAAATTGGGTTACGTGAAAGATTAATATTTGCTCAAAAGTGTAGCACGCGAATGTCGACATGGCTAAAAGAATAATTAGACACAAAAAAAATGGAATGAATCTTGCATTAAGTTTGAATAGGCAAAGATGCACTTAAATAAGTCATGAATACCAAAGTTTAGCTTTGATTTCGCTGCGCTATAAAGCTTAGGGGAGTGATATTTAATACGTACAGCAAGGGTTGAAATGTTAAATGGAGTCCGATCTTTGTTATAAGATCGTCAATTGATTGATAATATTCATTCTAAGCAAAACATGTTTGCCGTAATATATCACGCGGTATTATTTATATAAACTCTAGTTTTCAAATAATCTGATCGATTAATTCCACTTTTTGAAAATCACTTTGTAGCTGTCATTTTAGATCATTTGTATGTGGACCTGAACAACACGGCGTTTATGAGTCTGCATAACAGAAAAACTACGATATAATCCAACTTGCATGTTACATGGTAAGCAAATCATAACAAGTAACCACATTATCTGACAAAGCGGAACATTTGTTTGACTGTTTTACTGTATCTCCGATATACATAGACTGCGTATTGTGATGTAACGTACCTAGGAGTTTTGAATTTAAATGTTTCCCGCTGTAAACTTGTCCGATTTGTAAACGGTATTGAAACGATGGTTACGCCACTGTAAACGAAAGGCAAGAAAAATAATATTTAATTTTAAATTGCTTGGTTGGGAATGGAATTTACTTGTACTAAATGGGGCAGTTTTCGGACGCTCCTCGTATACATATCTTCGGTAACAATCAATATAAGAAAGGTTATAATGCAGTAAAGAATTAGGTCAATATTCGTTATGATCACGGGTGGCACCATGTAATATAAGCATACATTGTAATTGGAAGAGAGAGTCCATTGTGTTAGCTGACTAGAAAAGGTCGTACTGATATTAGGTATTAGGTATTAGGTCACTTAAATTTAAAATATTATATTAAAATTTTTATGTTTATGTATACCGCCAGCGAGTGGTTAAATTGACGAATGAGAAAATCAGCGAGTTACCTTCTCGCTGACTGGTGTTTGTAGGACCATTTTGTGCGTAAAATTGCAAATATATTAAGATTATATTTTGAAAAATGAAGAAAGTTCAATTAATAGGTAAAATTACTCTTCATTCATTTCTTGGGTTACATTTAACTTTTTGAGATGCACTTCCTCAAAGGTTTTCATTACTAATAATTAATAAATAGTATTTAAGTTCTAAATGGGAGTGGGAATGTGACAGGTATAAAGAATAAGGGGAAGGACTTTTGGAGTTATATATAGGGGAGTTTGTGAAAGTATGGACGGCGGAGAGTATTGAAAGATATAGGGGAGACTGGAGGAGGTGGAGTGGGAGGAGAAGGAAGGGGGGGAAATGGATCAGTTTGCGGAAAAGAAGAGATACAGGAAGAATAAAGAGGCGGGGAAGGGGAGGGGTGGTGGAATGGGAGGTGTGAAAGAGCAAGGAGGGAAGTAAGAAGGGGAAGGAAGAAATGGAGGAACGGGGAAAAAGATATCGGGGTATATTAAGAGTCAAGGGGAAGCTATAAGGAAGAGTGCAGAAGGAGGAAGGAGGAGCACAAGCAGGAGGTAGAGGAAAAGAAAGAGGTAGAAGAAGCACTGACAAAAGTAAAGTTACGGAAGGCTCAACGGCCGGATGGAATACAAGGGGAGCAGTGGAAATACACGGGGGTGAAAACAAGGGAAAAGATAAGAGGGATACTAAGTAGAGTGTGGAGAGGGGGAGGGATACCAGAGGAGTGGAAGGAGGCAAGGATAGTGCCGATATCGAAAGAGGGGGGAAAGGAAGAGGCGAAGAGTTATAGGGGGGTCAGAATTATGAGTTCGGGGTATAAAATATACGCGGATGTGCTGAGAGTGAGATTGGAGAAGCAAGTAGTGGAAAAGAGATTGGTACAGGACTGACAGGCGGGGTTTAGGGAAGGAAGGAGGGCGGTGGATAATATTTATATCCTGAAGTAGATGGTGAATAAGGTGATGGAAAGAAAAGGGGGGAACATGTTTGGGTTGTTTATATGGATATAAAGGCACCCTTCGGCAATGTAAATAGGGAGAAAATGTGGGGGGTGTTGAGGAAATATGAGATAGGAGAAGAGCTGGTGATGGCGATAGAGGAATTGTATGAGGAAACAAGGTGTATAACTGGAGGGAGGGGAGAGGAAGGGAGAAGTTTTTGGACGACGAAAGGACTGAGACAGGGATGCTCGTTGAGTCCAAGACTATTCGCGTTATACTTAGGCGACCTGGAGCAGGAGTTACGGAGACATCAAAGGGGAGTGGTGGTAATAGGGAGAGGCACTTGCGTACGTTGATGATGTGGTGGTAGTGGCGCACAGTGAGAAAGAAATGAAGGGGGCAATGGGAGTGGTGAAGAGGAATTTGGCGAAAAAGGAGAGTGAATGTGGCAAAGACGAAAACAATGGTATTCCAGAAGAGAAGGGGGGGGAGGGAAGGGAAAATGGTGGGGGGGGAGGACGAGTTGGAAAGTGTAAATGAGTAGAAGTATTTGGGATATATTATGAGGTGTGACAATAAGGACGATGGGCACATAAGAGAACTGGCTAAGAAAGGAAATAGGATAGTGGGGAGTGTGTGGGGGAAAGAGTGTTCGGAAAGGATATGGAAAAGAGGAGATGGATTTTTGATAAGTTGGTGAGGAGCGTAATGGAATACGGGGCAGAGATATGGGGGTGGAGGGAGTGGGAGATTTTGGAGAAGGTTCAGGAGAAGTATTGGAGATGGACGCTGGGGCTGGATAGAGAGACGCCGGGGTACATAGTGGGGGAAGAGGCGAAGGTTGAAAAATTAAGGCTGCAGGCGGGAAAGAGAGCAGTGAAGTTCGAGGAGGAGATGAGGAAGAAGACAGAAATAATAATGGTGAACGAATGTATGAAGGAGATGAGGGGGAAACGGATAAAGTATGGACAAGAGGACAGGAGATTATATTATGAGAGAGTGGGGTATGCGAGGGAGGAGGTGTAAAGAAGAAGGGAGAAAGGAAGAGCGATGGTAGAGGAGGTGGTTAGGAGGGATAAGGATGTGCAAGTTCAGGAAAGGAGAGAGAGAATAGCTGGGGGGAGGTATAATGAGGGATACGGGGAGAATGTGGTAGATGGCAAGGCCAAGTATCTGTTGGGGGAGATGGGATTGAAGGAGAAAAGAATTGTGGCGAGATTTAAGTGCGGAAATGAGGAGAATAAAAATAGGTGTTGGTGGGAGGATAACAAAAGGGTTTGTAGAATGTACGGGGAAGGGAGGGAAAGCATGGGGCATATGATGCGAGAATGCGAGGAGTTGAGACAAGAGAGAAGAGAAAGAAGGGCGATACTAGGAGAGAAGGGGGAAGGATTGGGATGGATGACGGAGGTGTTAGAAAGGAGGGAAGGTGGAAAGAAGGGGGAAAGATAGACGGTTGGGGGAAGAAGGTTTGGGTGTTAGAAATTAGATATGTGTTGTTAATTAGATAGGAATCTTGTATTTATTTATTTTTTAAGAAGAATACAATAAACTTTATTATTACTACTAAGTTCCATTAGAATTGTAAGGAAATTTTTAACCATTTTTCACAGTACAAGACATTTTGAATTTACACCATTTTTCACAGTACAAGACATTTTGAATTTACGCTTGTAATTTATTTTTATTGTAAAAGCTTGTTTATTCCCCAATATGAGGGGAATTTACAGAAAATTATGAGAGGATAATGCTGCAAACATACGCTGCATTGTATTGCTTCCCGGTCCATTGTAATTGTTTTAAAAAAATATTCACAAATATTAGTTTGGCACAAATTCCCTTGCTACACGGTTTATTCTATTCATACTATTCGATAGGCCGTATAGATAATGAAATTTCATTTACAATCCATATTAATGCCCTGCAGATGCATCTTGTCCAAAGTTACTAAACGTGTTCAATCATAGAACACAATCGATAACTAACCGAGGGCTATAATCCCTGTACCCCTGTACGCCCACAATAATATTGTAAATGGAAGTCTGAATGAACCGAACATACTTAATTTCAGAAAAGTAATGAAAATGATAGTTTAAAAGTAGGACGAAACTAGATTAGATTATTCTTCGAATTTCAGGGGTACACATTCCGTAACCGGAACCGAGATGGCGTTACTTCCTTTCACATAATCAAAGGCATAAATAATGAATATGAACTTCTTACCTTGTTTTTTTATGTACAATTTATTTAAATTTGGTATCTTACGTACTTATCATGCTTTAAAACCTAATTGAGGACTAGGATGCACAAAGCTTTTGAGAACGGAGAACAGTTAATGATTTCAGCAAAATTTCTATAATTACTTTAATTAAAAAACCTTATAATATTTCTCCCCCATAGCAATTTGGTGAATGTGCATGCTGCTAGTTAAAGTTCAGCTACTTGGAGCGAATTTTTGTCATTGTATTGGATTAATTTCACAAATTCGTGAACCACCCCATTTTAGAGACTACGGGAGTGTTTGACCCACAAAAAAAGATTGATGACCTTTCAACTACAGTTATAGTACAATTTAACGTATAATGAAAACCTCACGGAGTATTTTAAGTAAGTACTTACATAAAACGTAAAAGTATATAGGTGGGTGAACGGTGTACAGTATACTATAACGAACATAATTTAAGCTTTATTTACTCTACGCGACAAAGTATGCGAATGAAAGCCTATCTCTGCATTAAATACCCTATTTGTTTACTTCTATTACTGCAATACAATTATCCAATTGAATTTTTTCATTTATCTAAGATTTACGAACTTCCTTTTTTCCCCTTAGATTTTAATGAAAGGATCATGAGTTGTGGGCATAACATGGGTAACAGTTTAGTTCCGGGATGCACCTAATTGCGCGGGAAAATTGTTGCGAATGATAAGAAATGGGTCCCTTATGGCAAAAATGTAATGTAGGGACATAAAGACACGTGTCTAATCTATGCGAGTAAATGCGAGCAATAAATAGAAAAGATTTTAGCGAATTGAATCCCCTTCTCAACCTAAGCACAGATAAAACGTACAATTTATTTTTTGAGAATTAAATAAGTAAAACAGTGGCATTTACATGGCCTAGCGGATAACCTGTAAGAGTCGCTGTACTGCACATAAATGTTATGAAATAAATAAATAAATAAATGTTATGTTATGAAAGTTGCATAATCCATGATTGCTTTGGAAAAAGCAAAATGATTTTAAGACGGTGCAACAAAATATGGCAGCTAACAATATGGAACGCTTTTGTACGACAGTCATACGCATAAATATTTCTTGAAAATATTTATCCATGACGAGTACGTGTATGCGCAATAGTATTCATCGATCCATTTTTATTACATCGCCACTCGCCATCGTAAGGGTGAGAGGGTGACAAAAACAAATAAATAAATAAATAACAAAGGTTTCTCGCATTTTCTCTTTTAATTGTTTCAAATTTAGTATATAAACACTTTTTGGAGTTTAATAAAGTATTATCAAAATGTGCCAACAAATAATGACACCATTTTTAATGTTCGTCATTTGGCAAATTTGTGGATCCGGATATCGGATACAAAAATATCCGGATCCAATAGATCCGAATCGAAAATCCGAAGGTTAAATCCAGATCTACGGAATTGGGGGTTAAATCCGGATCCACGGATCTACGGGTTTGTGAGTTAAATCCAGACCTGCCTCACTATTAATTTATATAGGATCCGGATCTAAAGTCTGTAACAGTATCCGTTGTAATGTTCTTACCCCCAGGTCCTACGCTAACTTCACATTACCGTTACAAAATTCAAACCAGAGAGGGAAATATTTAAAAATGGCAGCTAAACTAAACCTTCCCTCCAAAACTAACCTACCTCAAATTTAAATAAACGCGGTACAATTTAAACAACTCGGCAAACCCCACCCATACCTGGCACGTCATCGTAATCGTCTAGTTAGTAGGTCCCCCTGTTGTCTTAAAGAGACATGAATACACTGGCAGAGAACTATGATCGGAAGGAAGTATCAAAACACACACTAAACATCAAAAATGCATTTATTTAACTTTCCTAAAATTTAGTAATTCGCAACACAAAGCCGAAAGGAGAATGTGGCAGTTCAGCGACGAATTAGCGAGCAGAAAAGAACCTGCCAAGAAAACTACTCGCTTAAACAAATTAATTACATACATAAACAATACACAAATCACACGAAGCTGTTGAATGATATGAATACATAACACGAGAAAAGGAATTATAGCAGGTCTCTGATCAATCTCAAAGCCTGTGTTGAGAATACACAAATGTAAAATAATTACACAAATAATACATAACAAGTGATAAAAATAGTAACTAATTACACGTAACATGACCACAAATTGAATTCAAAACATTGACATCAAAATCAAGAAATAGATACATAAAACATGTTGTACAGTTTTAACATACAAGGGTGGGCAATTGTTACCTGTATAGACAAAAGAAACCGGAAAAGGGTCGAACATGAACCGTTATTCGGCATTCCATAGGTCTGTCGTTGAGTCACAAATACAATATAAAATTAGACGCAAAAATTGACATCTGACACCTCTTGCAATTAACACACATTTAGGCATATCAAAACATACAAAGAATTAAAACTGAAGTAAGATTAATTTAACCTGACCCCTCAGGTAGGTACACTGTTCACGCCTCTGGATGCGAGGTATTCGTGGGCCAAAGTTGGATTGCGAACAAGCGATACGGCTATATTTTAAGTTGGGAGCCACATTAGCTTCCGTATCGAAAGTCGTCTACGCGGGCGAAAATGTTAGTACCCAAACATTCCAGATTAAATTCACACTTTGTTCATTGTTGGAAATGCCATATTCAATTACATATTTAGAATAAAAGCTAAGGTAATGCCGACAGACCTACATCAAGCAAAAACAATACTTTACACGCGACAACAAATGCATTTAGACAAACATTACATGTACAACATATTTTACAATTAAACAAAATAAGAATGGTTCAGATAATTAACAAGTTCAAATATGCATTAAATTAAAAACGGTACTACCTTGCAATAAAACACAAATTATATCACCAAACAAAGGAATCATGCGAAGTGACCCTTTCACTTCGAGGACCTAACGGTAAGTAAAAACTACCCTGTTGTATTTCTGCCTGTACCCATTGGTGCCAAAACCTAAAAACCGACGTTGCCCGGCGTTGCTGATTTTTATACATGTTGCCAAGATCTCGTATATTTATGTAGCATCTCAGATGGGGTTATCTCACCGTATTTGAATAAATTCGTGGAGGAGATTAATAGATTACAGTAAATTTCATTTACTGATCCAGATTCCTCCATGTCCTCCATTTTGAGATTCCGATGAATAAATTTTATAGGTATCACAAAGAATCACGAAGTTCATTTGATACATCAACAACCGAATTCACATGTGATCAAATTTCGGATCCGGTTAACCAAATCCGGATCTACGGATCCGGATCTTGAGGATCCGAATGGTGTATGAGATCCGGAGAAATCCGGATCCCGATATATCGTAGTTGTAGATCCGGAGAAGATCCGGATCCAATGCGGATCTTGTTTTGGATCCGGAACCGTTTGACACCCCTACTTGTGGCCACATTCTAAATATTTATTCATGAACTCTGTTGTGGGTATCGTGGGCATCACGTCAAGTGTTAGACCACAACAAGTACTGTGGCAGATATTTATTTCATGGTCTAGGGAAAATACAGCTAAAAACTTTGATGTTAGAAAGAATTTGTTTAAGTTGCGATATGTGTTGATAACGCTGATAATTTAAATGGATCATATTTACTTTGTTAACCATTCATTTGTTGCATTGCTTCCTTCTACATTTGTAGTGTTGTGTTACAATTACTGTAAAGCAGTTCCGAGGATTCGGGCTGAGTATATAACTTTTCCGACTTCGGATGTCCCCACAACAAGAAATCAAGGATCGGGTGATTTCGCGGGCAATAGCACCCCTCCTCCCAATCCATTTATCAGGAAACGTTTGATCCAAACACTGCCGTACAGGTAATGCATAATGGTCTTGCTAAAATATCGGATTGGTAACGTTGGTCGTTTTCCATAATTGCGATCAGCGCTGGGTTGACGGCATTCTCCAACAAGAAAAATGGCCGAATTATGTGATCACCAAAAGTAATTGCCAAAACTTTTAATTTTTGAGGATGTTGATTACGAACCTCATGGTAAATCCTTACGGATTCGTGTCGGACAAATAATCTTCATTCAATTCTTGAAGAAGTTGAATTTTATATGTCTATCTGCATGCCTCTCATTAAATAAGTTGCCGTTACTCTTACACATTGATTGTTTATGAAATACAATTCAATAATTTCCGCAATAGAATAAACCATTTTTTATCGAATCGAAAGAATAATGAAAAGCATATAAATAACGAACTATCTACATCAACTGAAGATAAAGTCGAATTTGTTAGTTTGCTCGCAAACATATTTGTAGATATTATGTATGAGGTGCAGTAAAATGTTTGAAATTCCAATACTTCTTGTTGCCGCAACAATGAATTAAATTTGGAGAAATTGGTGCCACTCAAAATATTGAACAATTTGAAACGTCAACTACATCGCATTCGTTATTGTCTGATCGCTCATTTCCCATCTTCGTGTTAACTGTGATGTAGCGATATTCTAAACGATTTAGAACTTTAGTTCCAAAACATTTCAATGAACGATTTGATAAAATCTCGTTTTTCTTCATTCATCATTTATTATATAAGCTCACATTTTACGATCCATTTTCAATGTAAAAGGCCATGTTCTGTTGTAAGATGGAAAGGAAAATGTTCTTGAAACTTTCCTTTAATAGGAATTATTTGTGGCTCCTCCAGAATGAAATATTTATTCTACAAAAACATTCATAGCCCGAATACTGAACGGAAAAACGGCGTACATTTTATTCTTGTAGTTTCTTTTATTCTACTTTGTTTCATAAAACATAATGTGTCCCCCCATTTAAATGCATGAAACATGTACCTAATACGTATCAACTACATTAACGTCATACCAAATATTTCCCAAATTAATCCCATTTGTATGAAATGGGATCACGTGGCCCTGAGGGGGGGGGGGTGACGGAAGAAAAAATTATGATTACAATCACTGAGTGTTAACACTGCGCATACCCAACGTCTACAAACTGACCTATTTAGGAGATTTCAAAGAGAGAAGTTTCCAGGCAGGACACATCTCTCAATCAGTAATGGGTTAAGTTTTAGATTTTACCGCAAGCTTTCTCCTCCATCCGAATCGATAAAACCCTTATCAGAACTAAATCTTGGAATGATATTTGAACTGACAGAAGCCGTAATTATTCTATTTCAAAATTGGGAGCCTATACGTAACTATACGTACTAAAAAAAAAGAAAGAATAACACACACCGTCTGTCATACGCATTTAAGTCACTTTAACACAAACGGAAATAAAGGCCATTTCCCTTTTGAAGGCGGCGGATTGAATTTCATTAATAGGAGGAGGAATGCCCTCTTCAGATGAAAGCTTTTAAAGGCGTTAAACCTTCACTTAAAGAAGTTTAAAGAAAGTAGATCGTTAACAGTTACAATGTAGTGCGTTCTGCGGGAGTAGGGAATTTAATACAGGCGAAGATCATAAAAAATCCTATAAATTATAATAAAATTCCTTGACAATGGCAATTTTGTATGTGAAGTATCACGTACTCGAAATAACTTCATTTTGCAAGACGCTGAAAAGCCGTCTTTACGGAATTTCGTTATAATTACTAGACTTACGAGAGGCGAGCTTAAATTTGACGGGTACGTTTTCCTTTTCAACTCATGTACAATTCGCATTTATCAGATTTAATAAAATAAATTGAGCTCAGGTCTATGCCGAGAATCAAACTTAATCCATTATAAACGGAGGCGCTTTGCGTCTATTTATTTGTATTGGTCGGTTAGTGTTTCCTCGTTCGTTTTAACTTGATTACAAGGTTCACGATCAACAATAATACGTCAAAACTAAATTATTTGTTAAGTATACAAAGGGTTGCTCGGGATGAAACGAGAGAGAAAGTAAAACGATATAAAATTATAGCTTTTTTTTTAACGTCATCAACACATAGTAAGTTGTTATGTATCAAGATAACGACGGAATTTTCAGAAACTTAGGCGATACAAAAGAACTAAGGCAAGTTTTAGTACTGTAGTAGATGGCTGTGAATAAAAACGAGAAATTGGTTCGGTACCAGTTCGGTAAAGTTATTGGTAGACTTTGTGATGTAACGCACCTGGCAGATTTGAATGATTGTAAATGTGTAAAGTTAAATCATACTGCGAAATGGAAGTTTACTTAACTACGTAATTAATTGTCACGTTTTGACTTTTACTTTGTAACATTGTACGCGATTAACGTAAGATTTTCTTATGGAAGCGTAATATATATTTTTTGTTGTTGCGTAAGTCTTCGTATAATAATACTCTAATTGTTAATTTGTAATTGATGATGCCATTTGTGTGAAATGTAACATAATTGGTTTTGATGATTGCAATGATTGTAAATGCAAAACTTTTTGCTTTATTTATGTAATACGACGTTCCTATGTTTGTATCACGAGACCATATTATGAGTATATAATACTAGAGGTCCTTTTTATATTTCCAGACATAGGCATGAAAACAAAACAAAAACTGAGAGCCAAAAACATAAATTTATTTTGTCATCCTACCTTATTATTTCACCATAACAACTGGTGAAACAACAAACATTAATGACTAAATAACGCTTCTTTACATGATAACCGGATTTTAGATAGCAACGGGCGTTATTTTTTATAACGCCTGCTTATAACGCTCGCAAATGTTAAATGTGAGTCAATACTGATTTTATTGATATCATCTGTTTTAATCATCTTAATCAACTTCTTGCAAGTATGACATAATGTTATAAAGGCACCACGGGCATTATGAACTAAATAACGCCCTAGTTACCTTAATTACTATTTCAACATTTAATTAATTTTAAAAATATTATTCATCGTTTAAAAATTTGGTTCCCTTTAGAACTTTTTGGAAATTTGGGAACAGGAAGTAACAAAACGCTAGATTTGGATGGTTAATTAAGCATCTTTTGAAACTCTTGACTTATGCGCTGGTGTACAGAGTGGTTCAAATTGGACACTTTCTTATGGCAATACCCTTTATTTTAAGAGATAGAAAAAAATGGACCAAGGTGTCTGCAGCTCAATTTTAATGAGAAAATCACTGGCGTGAACACAATTTAATCGTTTGAACGCTAGGAGGCGCTAGAGGGCACTTTTCTTTAGTTTTCCTGGCTTTTATATTTTGTTAAACTCTCTGTATTACACTGTTATCGTGCTACACTATTCAGATAATTAATCGTTGAAATTCCTAGACTGTCTCAAGAAAACGGTTCTTTAACTTCTGAGGGTGGAACCCTTAATATACTACTGCATCGATCCTTGTTGCGATTCAGGATCAAAATGATGAACTCTCCCGCCATTGTTCAGAAAATCCGGTTCATCTCCTCATATTGTCAAAAATTGTTCACATTTTTCATGCATTTGAAACGACGAATGGACGGTAGTGCTGGACGAAACATAACAACAGCCGAAATGACCACGTCGACAGGGTGGATGATCATGTAGTGAATCGTGACCATAACAAATTTGGAATGACAGTCATTTCCGTATAGCGGCAACATTAATTCAATTTTTTTACTTTAGAACGAATTTTAGAAAGGCTGGATATTCGACTTTGTCTAATTTTATACTTGACAGGCTATAAGAACCGGAACTGGTCCAATTGTCGAATTATTCTATAAATAAGTGGTCGCAATTGTTGTTCATTTTGGGCTTCCCATCCATCGCCATAAACCTTTCGATGAAGGAACGGCCAAAAATACTCGATTGGCATTCTGGAACATTTGCGGGGTTATCTTGGTACGTTATTCTGTTTCAACCATTCTTGACTCTTCCTGACATAGTGGCAAGTAGATAAGTAATGCCGCTTCTGGGTCACTTTGATCTCGTTTGACCCGAAGGTCGCGGGGCGTGGCTAACTCGTGAGCGCTTGTGACTCAATTTGACCTTGATCGCTACTAACCCACTAATTTTAAACAGTTTTGCACAATTTCAAACAGTTTTGTACAAACAGGTAACAGAGATGGAACAGGATAGATGTAACAGGTGAACGGCTATATCTGTTTGTTCAAAGCTGTTTAAATCGAGCTGTTATGATGAGGGGAAGCTGTTAAGCAGTTTTCTGTATCGGCATTGATATATAAAGGTCAAATTAAGTCAGAAGCGCGCACGAGTTAGCCACGCCCCGCGACCTTGGGGTCAAACGAGGTCAAAGTGACCCAGAAGCGGCATTACTTATCTAACTTAAGCCAATTATCATGGTTGTTAATAAAATAAAGAAGTTTTGGTAAGCATCCTTGGGTATAAAACACGGCATCTGTAGCTCCTCTTCGAACTGGATCATCATAGTGTCCCAGTTTCTAAAATCGAGCAAACTAGAACCATGTCAGCAAATTTCGACTTTATTTTGGGATGGGATTTCTCTTACCTCAGAGCTGTATCTAGCGCCTCTGCGCATGCACTAGTAGCAAGAATGGCGACTAGTGAACAGAAAGCTTTTTGTGTAACGGGACGACCAAGGGTTAGTGAAGAGAGTGTTGAGCGAGTGAGAGAGTCTTTCACGCGTAGCCCGACGAAATCAGTCGTGAATTAACAATTCCTGTGACGGAATGGACGGAAACGCTTACAACTACCTACGTCCTTATCGTTTTCAGTTACTACAGAGCCTAACCCTTCTCCTCCCCCTCCTAATACCTTCTTCCAGCTCCTAGTCTCGGCTCTCAACTCATCAAACTCCCCTAACATGTGATCCAAATTTTCCCGCTCCACACTACACAGTCTACATCTTCTACTATCATCCTCCTCCCAATATCTATTGTCTCTCTCCTCGTTTCTACACCTAAACCTTTTTATCAGTCTTTTTTTATGCTTAGCCCACCCGTCAAATATCTCGGCACGCCCTCCCCCACAATTTCTTTGTATCTCTCGTTATATCTTCCTTCTCTGATCTTTTCCCTTCTTTCCTGCATCTGTACTTTCCCATCCCTTCTCTTGTGTTGTCTCCCCACTCACTCTCCCTGCTCCTTTGTACCTCAGTCAACGCATATCCTCCTCCCTCATAATATTTCTTTCTGATCGCCTGTCCGTGCTTTATTCTTCCTTTCTTAAGTTCTCTCCAACATTGCTGCATCAGCTCTCCTCCCCTTCCTCTCTCAAGACCTTCCTCGTATCTCATCGCTATTTTTCTCGTCTGTATCCTCAGCTTTTCCCCATTTATCTCTTCCATCACCATGTATCCCGGCGTCTCTCTCTCTAGACCTAATGTCCATCTCCAATATCTCACCTGCACCCCCTTCAACACTTTCCATTCGCTCCACCCCCATACTTCGACCCCGTACATCATTACGCTCTTCCCAGACTATGACTTACGTGCCAACTTTGCACATGAAATGTTGTTGCACGATGATTTTCTGGATCATCTTGTTTTCAGTGATGCTGATGAATCGACATTTCACATCAGTGGACATGTGAACACTCATAATGTGCACATCTGGGACTCAGAAAATCCTAACGAAATGGTACAATTGCAACGAGATTCCCCTAAATTGAATGTTTTTTGTGCCATATCTTGGCGGAAAGTTTATGGGCCTTTTTTCTTTGGAGAAGTAACTGTAACTGGTATCTTAATGCTCTAAAACTAACGCTATTTCCCCAAGACGAACTAACGAAATAACTTCATTTAGCACCAATATGGTGCACCGCCTCACTGGCATGACGACGTATGCGATTTGTTGAACGTCACTGTACCCGAACGCTGGATTGCCTGGAAAGGGCCCAATGACAAGACCTCCACGCTCACCCGATCTGACGCCATGTGATTTCTGCCTGTGGGGGTGCCTCCACTACCAGCTGACCTACCCGATCTAAGAAACAGGATTAAGGCAGCTATTACAACAATTACACCACAAACGCTAATGAACATTTGGGAGGACATGGGCTATCGACTGGATGTGTGCCGTGTGACGAACGGTGTTCACATGGAACACTTGTAAGCTTTGAGATGCTGTTTCATTTCATGCATTAATTATGATTTTAAATTTTATGTAGTAGGTAAATACTGCAAAGCGTTAAAACCACGATATTCATTTAGAAACACCCTGTATGTCTAATTATACTCCTATTCTTAAATGGCGAAAGAACAAGCAATAGCGAAGTGGCCAGATGGGCGCGATAGAATGCCATAAAAAAAATTCTGATCCTTTTAAACACTTCTTTTTTAAATCAACCCCATTTCGGCTTGTTTTGTTTTTAATGTCAAGTAGTAAAGAAAGAGATATTTATTATCATCCCCTATTCGCTTTCCTCTCCTTAACTTAATCTTAAAAAGCGATACTTCAAGGAAATAAATCTTTCTATTATTAGATTAAGGGAATCCAAATGCAAGATGTTGTAATAGAACAGATTTTCTACATTTTCATTAAAGAGGAACTTCATAAAATAATCTTTAAGTATCGCTAGACATTAAGCGCCCTTTAATTAGTGGATGTAAAAGTTTGGTCGCCTATTTTATTGGCGACGCGCTTTTATTTTTTGTAAAGTATTAAATTGCGTTTATTATATGGGATGAAAGTCAAAAAGTTTTTTTTTTTGTGTTGGGAAATTCCTGTTATTAATTAGATTGAAACTAATTTAAGTTTAAAAGCGAATTAACCAAAAGATAACTACGAGAGTTGAAGGGTAACGAGGGTGGGCTAAGGAAGGAGTTGACAGTGCCAAAAAATTGTAAGAATTAACGAGGAAGAGGCACGCTTAATTACACCCGTTGCCCATAAGTTTAAATGCTAAAATCGTTAGGGGTGAATGTAGTAAGGTTAGTGGGGGCTGATGTTTACTTGAAGATTATTATGAGCGCGTACCGAAATTTTGCTACCCTTACAATTTCTTTACTAATTAGATGGATAACGTTTGCGAAGAACTTTACGAGGGAAAATATGACAACAAATAATAATTTAGTTTGCTCCGTTTGACCTACATAAGTAGTGTCGCGTATATTTCAGTATAATTTATGAACTTCGTTAGGTACTAAATTTCTTTAGATTTCGCATTTAAGGGGAGGTTTTGGTAAACAAATTTGTAAGCTCCACTTAATTGATATTTTATCCAATAACCTACCCTAATTCAGTTTTTATGTATGAAAATCTCTTACAGACCCTCGTTTCACATCGGAGATTGGAATTACTAACAACCCTCGAGTATTGTCCCTTGAAACTTTTTCCCTGCATTAACAATTTTCAGATCCCTTTTGCCATGAGCTGATTACCTATTTGACTAGAATTTTAGTAACGTATAAAGTTTTATTATTGTTTTGGCTAATTTATACTTAACAATAATGTAACCAAAGTGGCGATTTTTAAATCCTAAATGCGATGAACATCAAGACTTATCGACTCCCGTTCTTAATTTTAACGTTACTTTCTCTCTCCCCCTCCCAGTACCATTCTTCTTTTTTCCCCCACCATCTCCATCCAACCTATTGCCTCTTCTCCCACCCCTAAAATCTCCTTCCAGCTTCTTCCCCTCTTCTCAACTCCTCACACTTACCCAGCATGTGACCCACACTTTCCCATCCCTCACCACATAACCAGCACTTTCTTCTTCCATCGTCCCACCAATTTTTATTTATATTTTCCTCATTTCCACACTTGAATCTTCCCACTATTCTCTTTCTCCTCCCTTTAAATATACAAACACTACTTCTGATATTATATCTTTATACTTTCCATTGTACTTCTCCACCCCTTCGATTCTGCGTATCTTCCTTTACATCTTTCCAATAACTCTGCAATGTCCCCCCTCCTCTTCTCTTATCCATCGCTTCCTCATACCGCATCGCCAACTTCCTCCCATGTATTCTAATCTTCTCCCCTTTTATTTACTTTTGTTTCCCCATCTCCAATACCTATCTTCCATCCTTTTCAGCACTTTTTCGCTCTTTTCATCCCCATATCTCCACCCCATACATCACATCACCTTTTACTAGCTTTTCGAACAGCCACTCCCTTCTCATAAAATCATTTCCAAATGTTCTTTCCCCTTATCCCCATACCTGCCCAAATATTTTACACCCTCTTTTTCCTAACTCGTCCTTATTGTCGTACGTGTTTTTATACCCCAAATATTTCACTTCCCCCATACTTTCAATTTCCTCGCTACCCTATTTCCCGCCGATATGCTACTATTTTCGTCTTCGTCACATTCACCCTTATTTCTCGTTTTTCTGTCACCTTCGTTTCTCGCCCAGTTCTGGCCACCCTCACAACCACCCTCCACTCTGCTTTTCACTTAGTCTTCCCATCAACCCCTCAATGTATACTGAGAAGAAACTCGGGCTCAGCGGACATCCCTCTCTCAGTCCCTTTGTTGTCACAAATACCTCGGTAAGCCCCCCCCCCCACCTTCACTCTAGACCTCGCTTCACTATAAATCTCTTGTGTCGTTTCTACCAAATCCTCACTTATCTCCTTTCTTCTTAGCTTTTCATACCTTTGTTCACGCTATCAAAAGCAGCTTTAATGTCAAGTAATGTTATTTTACATTAAGTTCAATAAAATGACCTTGAAGAGTGAAATGATATGCTTTTTGACGTAGTCGCATCTTTTTATTTTTCGGTTGCGTCATTGTTTATTTCGATGTAATCACCCAACGCGCATCAATTATTATGAAACTGTAGAAGATTACGCAACAACTGTCACTGGACAGTTTACAAAATGGGCTTATGTACTGGGTGTCGGTCTGTTTCAAACATGGCGGTGGATTGAGATCTTCGGTCAAGCTTTGTGACTTTCACACTAAATCTTTTGCATCAACCCGTAGACACAAAACATTAAATTTTACCGTCGAAGGTGCTAGTTTATCGCTTACAAACATCCACGCGACATGTACACTATCAAAGTTTTATAACAGTACGTGCATGTATTGAGCAGGCGCACTAACACTGTACCATCACCATTAAAATGTTTAGTATCGTTGATAGATAGGAAATCTAATAAAGATAAAGTTTACGAGGGTAAGTCAAAAATTACTTTTAGTCCTGCAACTTTATTCAACAAAGATAGATATGCCACAAATACATTATTTTCCGATGTAGTCTCCACGTTGAGCAACACACTTGGTCCAGCGCGTCACAAGCTTCAATATGCTTTCGGATCGTCGTGAAACCATCACGGATTTCCACGTCTGACGCAAACCAACGACCTCTCTAACCGTGCTGCAGCGCTCGAAACAGGTGAAAATCTGACTGAGCGAAAACTGGTGGATGTTCTAGGGTCTCAAAGCCCAACCGCGTGATGGTTTCCATAGTGTTACGGCCCGTGTGGAGCCGAGCGTTGTCTTGAAACAACAGAACTTTCTTTGACAGTAGATCACGTCGATTGTATCGAACTTTCCAGCCGATGGCAAGGCCTTGAATTTTTTCCTTGTAGGGGATGATGGGTGTTTCCACTCCATACTGTGCCGTTTCAACTTGGACTCGTAGTAATGAACCCATGTTTCACCGACGGTGACTAACGGCTTAAAAATGTGTCGCCTTCCGCGTTGAAACGATCCAGTAAACGTTGGCAGATGTCCAAAGGTTTTGTTTTGCTTTCTGTGGTACGCATTCGCGGTACCAATCGCGCACACACTTTACGGAATTTGAGTTTCTCGTGGATAATTTGATACGCAGAACCGTGACAAATGTGTAAAGCGGATGCGACGTCATCTATGGTCACTCACCCATCTGCTGTAACCATATCTAGAACTTACTGAATGTGGTCTGCAGTGATGGAGGTTGACGGTCGGCTAGCTCTTTCCTTTTGTGCTACGCTTGTTCAGCCACTTTTGAACATATCAATCCACAATGACGAGATACCCCAAGTAGCATTTAATATTGGTTCAATATTGGCGTTTCATTGTAAATGTATTGATAGAATATGAATGTACAATATTGTCCCAATATTGAAATGTGAACAATTTTACATACTGGCTAAATATTACTAACCGATGTTATTTCAATATTGGGGAAAATATTTATGCAATATTGGCCCATTATTCTTTTGTAATATGTCCCAAAATAGTAAGAAAGGGGTGACCTGGGGCACTCCCATAGCCCTACCTGCCCCGAGAGACTCTTTCCCAGTGCGAAGCGCCTCCAGGTCTCGCATTCTAGGAGCCCCATTCACTTCGTGTATATTTGAAGGAGATCGATGATGCTGAAAGAATCTTTTGCTTCATGTAGCACTCGAACCATCGATCGCGCGGTTAAGAATTTGGGAATTTAAAGTTGAACACTATAAAATAGAGAGGAGGACGTGAATATTATATTTTGATTATTTTGATATCTCTAAATCGGCGAAAATTAATATTCGGTGGATTTTGAGAAAGTATCATAACGTTATTATTTATGAATATTTTTTTCATGTAGCCTTAAATGTATCAATTTAGATAATCCAGTATTATTGAAAACACAGTATCGTTATGTTATTGATAAAATAATATTGACTTTATATTGTATAGCAATATTGACTAAATATTGTAAATATGTGTGTTATATTGCCTAAATATTGATTTTCAGTATTTAGTAATATTGTACACCCAATATTGGTACATTATTGTGTGTACAATATTTGAATTTACATTAAATAGCAATATTTACTCAATATTACAAATATGTATGTTATATTGCTTAAATATCGATTTTCAATATTTAGTAATATTATACACGCAATATATTATTGTGTATACAATATTTGAAATTTCATTAACTAGCAATATTTATTTCCAATATTTGTATAATATTACAAAAATGTATTCGGCTAATATTGGCTGCAGTTCGACAATATTGCCCCAATCGCTCTATATTGGGCCAATATTCCACCAAGCTAACGCCAATTAACGGTGCTACATGGGACAGCGCTTGCCCCGTATTGCGACAAAAGTCTCCGGTAAATCAAACCCACTTTCACACCCTCTGATCACTGAACGTTGCTCGTCTTTGATGCAATCTCATAGTGGAGCTGACATGCTTACGCCGTTGTAACTCGAAGACAACTCACGCGTTTGCGATTCAATTTCCACACGTGACCACAGGCGCGCAACCCCAACGCACGCGCATGCGGCGCCACCTATCGTTATTTAATAAAGTTGTATAATGAAAAGTGTAAGTAATTTTTAACTTGTTCTCGTATTTTGTTCAATAAGTAAATAAAATCTCATATACACACCCCTTTTTCGCCCTTTACGACACGCAGTGCCTCCTTTGCCTGGATTATTCGTAGCCTCCCAGCAAACACACATATAAAATATACATACAACATATATAAAATTGAAGTAAATACTCCTACATATGCTTTTTTATATATATGGTATGTAAGTATTCTTTAATAAAGTTATATAAACCGTATGTCACACATTACGTATATTTTACATAGTAGTATAGAAACTTACGGATATTCTATATACAGAAATTCATATATTATTGTTTAGGCTTCCACGAGTTGTATTATTTAAAATATGATTCATTTCTGGATCTTCTCGTGTAGGTATATTTTTTAATTCTTCAACGTTTCGAAAACCACTTTCGTTTTCTTTTTCAAGATAATGACAATTGTCACCAATGAAATATGCCATCTAATTTTTAATTTTTTAATGTATTCATGCGTGCTCTACTGCGTGTCATGGGTCCGTTGGAGGTAGATGCTTGAAGATTTTGAACATTTATTGTAGTTGGTTGGTCTTTGGAATTCATATTACTTGTAATTCTTTGTAAAGGTGTGTTTTGTTTCTTTATGACGACTTTCCAAATGGTTGAAATTCTCGAAGTATCGTCTCTTTTGTTTAGTGATAAAGGTCTCTTCTCTATTTCTATGGCTTCTCGTATGATACGTTCATTCAATGTATTAGTAACAGCGAGTAATTTAATATTGCTTGTATCTATTTTATGACCAGCATCCATGTGATGACAAGCCAAGGAATAAGATGTATTGAACTGTTTTATCGCTAAGTTATGTTCTTGTGCTCTTACATTTAGTCTACGATTTGTTTGTCCTATATATGAGCGACAGCATCCAGAACAAGGAATCTCATATACTCCCTGGTTCTCACCAGGTATGTGGTCTTTACAGTTCCTTAACAATTGTTGTACAGTTGTAAACGGTTTAAAAATTTTTCTGAATTTATCTTTGGGAAATTTGTTTGCAATTGAATCAGTGACACCTTTTATGTATGGAAGAATTAATGGTTTCTTAAGTTCATTCTCGGTGGTTGGTTCTTTGGTAAAATTGTGGCAATCTTTTATAATTCTGTTAATTCGTTTAGAAGAGTATCCATTTTGATGTAATGCTGTTTTTATATTAGTTAGTTCGTTTTCTCTGGATTCGTCATCAGTTAAACGTAACGATCTTATTGTTAGAGACTTAATGACAGCGTTTAGTTGACTTGGATGATGATGAGAGGAAGCATTCAAGTATCGATTGGAATGTGTTGGTTTTCTGTATACTGTAAAATTAAATTTACCATCAACACGTTTCTTTATTAATGTATCCAGAAAAGGTAGTTCATTGTTGTTTTCGGTTTCCATTGTAAATTTGATATTTGGATGTATGTTGTTCAAATGTTGTAAAAAATCGTCTAAAGTGTGTGAACCATGTGGCCAAATAACAAAAGTATCATCGACATATCGGAACCAGCATTTTGGTTTAAGGATAGCTGTATTAATCGCGTTTTGTTCAAAGTCTTCCATATAAATGTTTGCGATTGCTGGGGAAAGTGGAGAACCCATAGGGGCACCTTGAACTTGTTTGTAGAACTGACCATTATAAGTAAAGTATGTAGTGGACATACAATGTTCTATTAATCTTATAAGATTGGTATCGATTTTATGTTTTTCTTTCAAGATATTAATGGTTTCTTGAATTGGAACTTTTGTGAATAACGAAACAATGTCAAAACTAACTAAAACGTCACTAACACTTAGGTCTATATTTTTAAGTTTATCTAAAAAGTCAAGTGAATTTTTAATATAAGATTGAGCACTTTCGTAAAATGGTTTCAGTTGTTTTTTTTCGAAACGTTGAAGAATTAAAAAATATACCTACACGAGAAGATCCAGAAATGAATCATATTTTAAAGAAATTCATATAATATATACATACAGATAATTACATATTAGTCATGAAATTCATGTGCTGTCATATTTACATGATTAGATTTATGTACGTTATATGTAAAATCTTATATGTAAGAAGTATTACATATTTTTTATGTATGCCTTCTGTAAATATAATTAGAAATTATCATTACATATATTGTATGGTCGAAAATAAAGTCCGTTTCTATTTGCGCCGCATAAGTAATTGCACGCGCGTGTTTTCTATAACGCCAAAAATTGTAGTTCACGTACCTTTAATATTAGATCCGTATCGACTAAAATGTGTCTAATTTATATAGAAAATAAATAATATGAAATAAATTAAATCCTGGTCATTTTTAACATAAAGGTAGGTATAATCATTGAATAAGACTTCACTCAACGGTATAATCAAACAAAATTTAAACTAATAACGCCAAACAGCGCAAAGTTACGAAGTACGAAATAAAAAGAAGGAATGTTTCAGATTAGCGCAGTGGTACAATGTTGGATACAAAGAAAACACATGTCGGATTTCGGAATTTGCAACGCTCACCCGCAAAGGTTCGAATTCGGTTAAGGGAAACTTTTCAAGCAAGTATATCATAATAAACTGTCGTTGTGAGAGGTGAAACAGGGCAACCACATACAGCACTTATGGTAATAAAAAGACTATGTACCTTCTGGCTTAGATTACTTAACACCTCAAATACCAGAACCACCAGAATATGTCTGAACGCGCTTATGCTGAAGCATCATGCCAGTGACAACAAAACAACACTAAACTGGTTCAGTCAAGTACAAGCCTTATTTGCGGAAGTAGGGGAGGATCTCACGTTAGCATGCAACCTAACACAAACCATGTTTAAAACGAAAATGGACGATATAATGGAAAAATGGAGCAACCACCTCAAGTGTATAGACATTGAGGCAATACTGAACTCACGAAACGCACCGATCTACAGAAACATCAGTAACCTAGAAGAAAAGGAAGAACATTACCTGAAATTCAAAACCACGATTAACAGGATTCGAGTGATAAGCCAAACAAGAGTGGCAACCAAAAACTATATGGCATGGTATTTTAACAATTGCTCATACAAGATCGAAAGTGACAGTGTATGCTCTATATGCAACTTGGAAGAAAATGAAACCTTGGAGCACTTTCTTTTGTCATGCCCAATTTATCAGCCTCTACGCGAAACATTCCTCCTAACGACCGGTAAGGAACCGTGCCAGAGAATTGAGGACCTACTGATCATAACAGATGGAGAATATTTAAATAGCCTATACTATTACATAACAAACGCACTTAGAATAAGATCTTTATTCTAAATGAATAAGGTTTTTGTTTGAACTTGTTTCACCATTAGCTCTTTTTTTTTGTGTCAAACTTATAGTATAACATCTGGTCATTAGGTATAATATTATAATAACTTATATAATAAACGTCGAACAAGTTGTAAAAGATTGTTATCTTATACAATAAAAAACTATCTATCTATCTATCTAATAAACTGTCGGCTTTCAGTTCAGGTTCAGGTTTGTGCAAGAATTAAGTTAAATATAATATTAAAAGTACAGTTGCACGTAAAAGTGTAGTTTTTCCATTTTTTTGTATGGAACTGCTTAAATAATTTTTTACATTGATAATAATTACATTATGCTCGAGTAGCTGCCATTTTGGTCATCGCAACGCTTTTACAACTAATATTTTTTATGTAAATATTACATAAGATATACATAAAACGTATATAAATTCATGTGCTACAGATATAGAAGAATTTACATCTAATAGACATATATATTATTTTGAAAATTACTGACATCCTGATATTAAATATCTCTTATTTTTCTTCCAGTTTTATATAAATCTAAAAAGCTCTTACATAATTTATATGTATTTTATATATAAATGTGTTTGCTGGGCTGCTCCTACACAGAGAAGGTTTAAATTTAAAATTGGCACGTTTAAAATTAAATTACAAAAAACCGACAAAAATTTTAACCTTTCTAATAGCGTGCCCCGGTACATCATTCGTTTCACTTACAAGATCCTCCATTCCAACTCTGGTGAGTAATGCTCAAAGGACAACAAATCAATATTACAATCACTTAAACACACAACACTAGCTGACAATAGCTAACATTTTATAATGCAATGTTTGAGATCGTAATACAAATTTTACCGCTTGTCCTCACCTATATCCTCAATCTTATTATAACACAGTTTAGGTCCGATTTATGGCGAAAAGTAACGCCCTGTTCTCACGTATTTCGATTGTTGTGAAATATCGTATAATTTTCCAATTTCAGAAATGGATCAAATTGAGTTGAAACGCTTTTCAGATGATAACCTGTATTTGTACCAATTTGTGTTTTCTTCGACTTGGTGTTTCTATACTTTTTTACAATTGATACTTTGATCATTCAAAGGTGCGGTCGCATAATATGTATATGAGGATTATTGTTGCCTGAGCTTGGTAAGAGGCTTAGTGATTGAGATGGTGTAATTGATTACTTGAGCGTAATAAATCTAGTTACACATTCGGGAAGTTGACCGATGATACGATTATGTTTGATGAATATCATTCTGGAAATACTTTTAAGGGCGGATTGAATACGCTTCTAATGCTAAATAGATGCAAAACTCTCAAACTGTCACGATGTAGTATCTACCGTAAAAAATTAGATTAAGTACCTAAATGTGTTCGGGCTAGGAAAGCGGTCTAGTGAAATGCACACGAAAGCGTAGGCGGACGTATTGGTAAAACAATTTAGTTGAAGGTGATTAATTCATCCTATTAAGTGAGGATCCTTTTTGTTTTATCCAATTTAACCTTTTCTCCAAATCTGTACCTACGCAAAATTTTACGTTTCACGTTGAAATGTGTGTAATTATGTATAGTCATGCCGTATGGGGGGTAGAAATGAGAGAGGGTTGATAGCGAGACGTGACTCTTATGTGTGTAAGCTGAGTTAATACCCATGTTTAAACGTGTCTTGAATAAATAATTTATTATCACATTATAATAGAAAACAACCCTTACCATTACACTCTACTGAATACAGAAAGAGAGAAGGATCGGAAAGATGGTTGCCTTCGGGGATGAAAAAATGTATTATTATACATTTTAGTAGCTTTTATTTTTGTTATTCATTAAAATTTGTGGCTGTGTCTGTGTGAAAAAAAGTTTCTGTTCTGAATGGGGGTGTAATGAGCGTAGGTGGATATTTATACTTAATCTAATTAATTACGTATTAGGTTCGTTCATTCTGACACCAAGTTTCTTGACTACTCCACCCCCACCCCTCCACTTTATCGTAATTAAGTAAATAAATGTGCTAATCAAATAGGTTCGTGTTGGCAGAGTTGCTTTAAGCCCAGAATATAATATTACAGATCTTGTTATTTGTCTCTAATAAAAAATTTCCTGTAGTTACTTTGAAACACCGTCGCGTAATTTGGATTTCCTCAATTACAGTTGACGTTTTCTTTGAGATTTCTAAGCTTTGAATTATCATTGACCTTTAAAGTATCGAAGCACGACAGTTTTTTATTTGGCGTAGTCTGTATTCTCGGTGCAGGTAAATTGTTCGAATTCAGTTGTTCGAAATCAATTGTTCCAAATCAGTTGCTCGAAAATCAATTGTTCGAAAACCAATTGTTCGAAAATCAATTGTTCGAAAGTAAATTGGTCAAAATCAATTGTTCGAAAAAAAAAGGAGAATAATTTAGTTGGGTTTGGGACTATTCGCCGTCGCCGGTTCGCCTTCGCCGATTCGCCGTCGCCAATTCGCCGTCAGGACAGTTTGCCGTCAGTTAAATTCGCCGTAGGGACGATTCGCCGTCGGGGAATGATTTAGAGGAATTTATGAAATTAATTATATTAATTAAATATACATTTTTATTTGTATTTTCACTCTGTTATCATAGCTAATAAAATGGGTTCTTTTATTTTGTAATTAATGTTTAGTATCTTTTTTTCAATTCATACAAAAAGGTGAATATGATACCATACTAAACTGCATTTCAAACTAAAAAAAATGCCAACCTAAACGTATACTTATTGCCACTCAGGCGCTTATATAGAGGTAGGTTTAGTATATATTTTTTCAATTGATACAAAAACTGGAATATGATACTAAACAGCATTTGATAATTAAAACAATGGCAACCTAAACGTATATTGCTACTCAGGCGCTTAGGTTAGAGGTAGGTTTAGTATATTTTTTTTCAATTGATACAAACACTGGAATATGATACTAAACAGCATTTGAAACTAAAAAAAATGCCAACCTAAACGTATATTGCCACTCAGGCGCTTAGGTTAGAGGTAGGTTTAGTATATTTTTTTTCAATTGATACAAACACTGGAATATGATACTAAACAGCATTTGAAACTAAAAAAAATGCCAACCTAAACGTATATTGCCACTCAGGCGCTTAGGTTAGAGGTAGGTTTAGTATATTTTTTTCAATTGATACAAAAACTGGAATATGATACTAAACAGCATTTGAAACTAAAGAAAATGCCAACCTAAACGTATATTGCCACTCCGGCGCTTAGGTTAGAGGTAGATTTAGTATATTTTTTTTCAATTAATAACAGTCCCTCAAGATTAAAAGTTAGTTTCAATTTTCGATTTGTACGGCGAATCGTCCCTACGACGAATTTGACCGACGGCCAACTCTCCCGACGGTGAATTGGCGACGACGAATCGGCGAAGGCGAACCGGCGACGGCGAATAGTCCCAAACCCAACTAAATTATTCTCCTTTTTTCCGAACAATTGATTTCGGACAATTTACTTTCGAACAATTGATTTTCGAACAATTGATTTTCGATCAATTGATTTTCGAACAACTGATTTCGAACAATTGATTTCGAACAATTGAATTCGAACAATTTACCTAGACCCCTGCATTCTGGATTACGATAGGAGGGTGGACGTAGTCCACGCGTACATACTCCTCAAATTTGTGCCCTTTGTACTACCACCCTGACCAGAGTCGTCCAACCCCGCAACTTCACTCAAGCCATCCCACACGTGAGATGAACATGAGGATGCTGGAAGGGGAAGCGGCTCTAATCGTAGCCATGACTTGCCAACATACCCCCAACATGGATCGTCTGATTTGGACAAGTGCGAGACACTTACAAAGTATGCAGTGTGAGGTCTCGTCGTATATGTAACATCCTCCATAAGATGGCGGTTGTACCGAGCCCACAGTACAGTAACTTTATACACAGTATAGACAATGGGAGAGAGTCCACCATTTTGTTGCCAAATTTGAATGGAGATATATGGAATACTATGATCAAATATGGATGCTGCCAAATTGTATATTTTTACATTTTGAACGTGAGCATTGTTTAAAATCTAAGAAAATCCATATGTGATCATAGTATTCCATATATCTCCATTTAAATTTGGCAACAAGATGGCAGACTCCCTCCCACCCAGTAAACACACATATAAAATATACATACAACATATGTAAGATTGAAGTAAATACCCCTACATATGCTTTTTTATATATCAAGTATGTAAGTGTTCTTTAATAAAGTTATATAAACCGTATGTAACAGATTACGTATATTTTACATAATAGTATATAAACTTACGGATATTCTGTATACAGAAATTCATGTAGTATATACATATAGATAATTACATATTACCCATGAAATTTATGTGCTGTCATATTTATATGATTAGATTTATGTACGTTATATGTAAAATCTTATATGTAAGAAGTATTACATATTTTTCATGTATGCCTTCTGTAAATATAATTATAAATTATCATTACATATATTATATTGTCGAAAATAAAAGTCCGTTTCTATTTGCGCCGCATAATTAATCGCACGCGCGGGTTTTCTATAACGCCAAAAATTGTAGTTCACGTACCTTTAATATTAGATCCGTATCGACTAAAATGCGTCTAATTTATATAGAAAATAAATAATACAAAATAAAATAAATCTTGGTCATTTTTAACATAAAGGTGGGTATATAATCATTGAATAAAACTTCACTCAACGATATAATCAAACATCATTTAAACTCGCGAAACAGCGCAAAGTTAGGAAGAACGAAATAAAAAAAAGGAATGTTTCAGATTAGCGCAGTGGTACAATGTCGGATACAAAGAAAACACATGTCGGATTTCGGAATTTGGCACGCCCACCCGCAACGGTTCGAATCCGGTTAAGGGAAACTTTTCAAGCAAGTATATAATATCATAATAAACTGTCGGTTTTCAGTTCAGGTAAAAACGGGTTCGTGCAAGAATTAAGTTAATTAAAAGTACAGTTGCACGTAAAAATGTAGTATTTCCATTTTTTTGTATGAAACTGCTTAAATAATTTTTTACATTGGTAATAATTACATTATGCTCGAGTAGCTGCCATTTGGTCATTGCAACGCTTTTAAAACTAATATTTTTTATGTGAATATTACATAAAATATACATCAAACGTATAGGTATAAATTCATGTACTACAGATATAAAGAATTTACATCTAATAGACATATATATTATTTTGAAAATTTCTGACATCCTGACATTAAATATCTCTTATTTTTCTTCCAGTTTTATATAAATCTAAAAAGCTCTTATATAATTTATATCTATTTTATATACAGGGTGTCCATTTAGTAGCCCGTTCTTCAAGTACGGCTTTATTGTTAAATTTACTAAAAAATAAATATACGGGATTGCAATTAGGTTGGATGAAGCACATTTGCAAATTATTTAGACACATACAGGGTGTCTCCAAAAAGTATGGTGCATAAAACGTATATTTTTTTAAATGGAATGACCCACTTTTTTTAAGCGCAAATGTAGGGGCCTTGGGTGAACTTTTCAGTCGTACATTATTTTTGTATTAATATACGGCGTTGCCAAGTTATTAATTAATACATATTTTTTTGCTAAAAATCAGCCCTTCCATTATACGCTTGTATTTTTTAACGTCTTGTTTTTGTTTTTACGTAAGTATTTAAAAAAATAAATAGAACCTTATTTCATCGCATCCTCGATTCGAGTGTCCAGCCTATGCGTTACCTCGTCCATGAGCCTTAACCATCGCGCCACCATCGACTGCCGTAAGGAATAGAAAATCTCAATTTACGAAAAAACTATCGCACTTAGGTATAGGGTAAGCTTAATAAAGTTGCACTAAAATTTACCGGAGATTCCAAATATGCAATAATAAATAGGGTGTGCCATTTAAAAAAATGAAGAAAAATTAGTTTGAAAATGTCGATGTTTGGAGCAACAAAAAGTGAACATCCTGTATGAAATAATTTAATGTTTCGTCACGGTTGAATACTCTGATTCAACCCAAGTCCACCACCGAACTTACGTAAAAACAAAAACAAGACGTTAAAAAATACAAGCGTATAATGGAAGGGCTGATTTTTAGCAAAAAAGTATGTATTAATTAATAACTTGGCAACGCCGTGTATTAATACAAAAATAATGTACGACTGAAAAGTTCACCCAAGACCCCTACATTTGCGCTTAAAAAAAGTGGGTCATTCCATTTAAAAAAATATACGTTTTATGCACCATACTTTTTGGAAACACCCTGTATGTGTCTAAATAATTTGCAAATGTGCTTCATCCAACCTAATTGCAATCCCGTATATTTATTTTTTAGTAAATTTAACAACAAAGCCGTACTTGAAGAACGGGCTACTAAATGGACACCCTGTATAAATGTGTTTGCTGGGGCATAATATATAATGTTGCTGTAGCCCAAAGTAGCCGCAGGTTCTTTCTTCATAGCCCTGTGCAAACACTCGTCAGGCTGCGAGATGGTCCCCTGAAGGCCTCTCTCGTGGGACGTCAATCTAACATCAAGTTCACCTACCCTTGTGCTGGGATTTGGTGTCTTCAGTTACTAAGTTGTTTACAGTTGATTCTGTAAGTGGGAGAGCCGGACCTGGACCATAAAATACCTGTTTTGAGGTCAATCGGGATAACTCGTCGGCTTTCTCGTTGCCTTTCGTTCCAATACGAGCTCGAGAATGTTGCTGCTTGCTACTTGCTTTTGTGCGTGGTGACATTCGGAAACCAACTAAGAGGTAATTTTACAGTGACCAAGTTCCTGGAGGGCAACCATGCTGTCACTGGAAATTCTAATAGTTTCGTTCTTTGTTGCGCATAAGAACTTTTCTTGCACTAAGCGTTAATCCTACCAATTCTGACTGGAATGCAGTCGGAAATTTGCTTAGCGGTTGAAAAGTTCAGTTCTTCTTTGGAGTAAATACCAGTCCTTCCATTGTTTTACATCCATCCGTGAAGATGAATATATCGGGTTGGGATGCCATTTCCGCATCTAAGAAGATGTGGCAGTTTTTCCCTAATATAAATTGAGGGACGAGTGAGTCAAGTCGCCTCTCTAGGATAGGCAGTCGCTTAATTGCCTCGCCCAGAATTCGAGAGTGACCCACCTCTCTTATTAGTTTTCAGACGCAAGGCTACCAGTATGGCTTGCTCTCTCTCACGTATAGAACTAGTGGAGGCAGACCCAGAAGGGCTTCCACGACGGCTGTGGGGGTTGTTCGCATTGTGCCCGTGCACACAAGTCTTTGCACATGATTACGAAGTGCTATGGTTGTGGAGAGTCTGGTTCTGGGCCACCAGACAATTGCTCCATAACAGAACATAGGTCTAATCACAGTAGTGTACAACCACAGGACAGTCTTTGGCGATGGGCCTCAAAGTATTTCAATTGCGTGGTGACATTGCCAGAAAGCCTTATTTGCTTTGCCGCTTTGAGCTGGATATGCTTACTCCAATTCAGTTTATTGTCAAGAGTGATGCGTAGATACTTTACTGACTCTGAAAATTGGAGATGTTTTTGGAAGAGCAAAGGAGTTCGAAGACCCCCTACCCTTCTTTTTCTTGTGAGAGCTACCTCCGTTTTTGTCGGGTTAATGGATAAGTGTTCCTTACATCATTCTTCGGTTACTCTGAGAGCTGATTGCATAAGACAGCACAGAGTAGCCTCAAATTTTCCAGTTATTAGAATGGATACATCATCATCCACATAGGCCACCGTATAGTAGCCGCTGTCGTTGAGGTGACAGAAGAGGCAGCTTACAGTGATGTTCCACAGAAGTCGGGGCCATCCTCTCCCTACTGTGCATGTGCACCTAGTGTTTTGTCGATGACGCTGATGTACACTGCTCTGGATTTCAGCAGCTGCACAATCAAGCCTCGTACGACCGCCATTATGCCATAATAGCGTAAAGTAATTTCTATTGTTTGGAAGGTTCTTTTGTCAAACACGCCTTCTATGCCTATAGTCCGAAGATCTCTCAATCCGCGCTACGACACAGTGCAGAGCTGATTCTGTAGATATTCCTGGGGAGTATGCGTGTTGGTTAGGATGCAGCGCCGTATCCCTTTAAGTATCTATGGCAAAATCTTTCAAGTTTCTTAAGAAGAAAAGGCATTAGACTGATTGGACGATATGCTTTTGGTATTGAGTGATCACCTTTGCTATAGGTTTGGGGATAAAAACAATTTTTATCTTCCTCCATTATTTTGGTATGTATACAGAGTGGGGCACCACATACGGCACGGAAGTTGGTGCCTAAACTATAACAATTTTTAAAAATCTTTGTATATGCATACATGTAGGTCAATAAGAGCTACATTTTAAAAATATTTATAAATATACAGGGTGGTTCAAAAAAATGTGGCGTATCAAAGTTATATTTTTTTAAATGGAACACCCTATATATAATCACATTTTCGTATTTTACGTTAAAAAATAATGTCTCTTTCTTAACAATTCTCTATACCTATCTTTTATGGTTTTCGAGATATCTCGGTTTTTCTCGAAATACAGTAGGTCACAGAAAAAAGAATAACGGCAAAACAGGTAGGCGTAAAAGAAATTGCTTTGGATCAGTTGATTTGAAGCCTTTTGGCAACTATTTGCAATATTTATTATTATGTAGAACTGTACAGGGTGTTCCAGAACGTGCGAAATATCATTGACTCCTGCTAACTTAAATAACTTGCTTATTTTAAATAGAATTCCCTGTATTTTTTTACCCTATTCGATACAGTAAAATATTGTCTTTCAAACGATATTAGGGTTCCCTATAGCTAAGTATAGTATTTTTCACGTAACCAATGGATAACGTGTTTAAAGTCAGCTCTATGTCTTTCTCTTAGGAGTATACCTGAACGATACCTCAAATTCTTATAATTACTGGCAATGTTATGTTTAGTTGTTGATATTTTTTATAAGCTTCCCTAATGATTAAATATTACAATAAATTATTTACAGCGTTGAGTGATCGTTCAATGTTTACAGTTAATTCATTGTAATTTTTTGGTTTCAACAATTTTAATATTGAACTGAAGTAATGTAGGTAAAGCACAAATCAACAAATTGGCTGTAGGAAACGTCTAATAAAAGTAAATTTAATAATTTCCGGTATTGTTTACAATAATACCCAGCCTACTACTCCTAAGAGAATGACATAGAGCTGACCTTCAAACACGTTATCCACTGGTTACGTGAAAAATACTATATTTAGCTATAGGGAACCCTAATATCGTTTGAAAGAGAATATTTTACTGTATCGAATAGGGTAAAAAATACAGGGTGTTCTATTTAAAATAAGCAAGTTATTTAAGTTAGCAGGAGTGAATGATATTTCGCACGTTCTGGAACACCCTGTACATTTCTACATAATAGAAATATTGCAAATAGTTGCCAAAAGGCTTCAAATCAACTGATCCAAAGCAATTTTTTTTACGCCTACCTATCCATTTTGCCGTTATTCTTTTTTTGTGACCTAATGTTGTTATCCATTGGTTACGTGAAAAATACTATACTTTGCTATAGGGAACCCTAATATCGTTTGAAAGAGAATATTTTACTGTATCGAATAGGGTAAAAAAATACAGGGTGTTCTATTTAAAATAAGCAAGTTATTTAAGTTAGCAGGAGTCAATGATATTTCGCACGTTTTGGAACACCCTGTACATTTCTACATAATAATAAATATTGCAAATAGTTGCCAAAAGGCTTCAAATCAACTGTTTCAAAGCAATTTCTTTTACGCCTACCCGTTTTGCCGTTATTCTTTTTCCTGTGACCTACTGTATTTCGAGAAAAACCGAGATATCTCGAAAACCATAAAAGATAGGTATAGGGAATTGTTAAGAAAGAGACATTATTTTTTAACGTAAAATACGAAAATGTCATGATATATAGGGTGTTCCATTTAAAAAAATATAACTTTGATACGCCACATTTTTTTGAACCACCCTGTATATTTATAAATATTTTTAAAATGTAGCTCTTATTGACCTACATGTATGCATATAAAAAGATTTTTAAAAATTGTTATAGTTTGGGCACCAACTTCCGTGCCGTATGTGGTGCCCCACCCTGTATGAAAGCTCACTAGGTGGACAGCAATAACATCCAGCCCCCATTGCAGAAGACCTGGTATTATGCCGTCCACTTTTGGTGATTTGTGTGATGAGAACCGCCCAGGTGACCCTCGCCGCCACATCCACATTTGGTCAGCAACCGCTCAGTCATCCTACCTGGGGGTGGAAGGGGCCACCTCTGGCCAGATAGGGGATGGCGTAGTGGTGGTTCCGGGAGAGTGAGCGTCTCTCAGCACCTCAGCTGTCTCTGAGAGGTTATTCGTGTAAGAATCATCCTCCCTTCTGAGGTTAGCTGGCTTGTGGTGCGGATCTTTGGTTAGGATGTTGTTTAGGTGGGATACAGATGAGGGGGATTTTATAGTGTCGCAAAAGCTCTTTCATGCCTCTCTCTGACGCTTCCTAATATCCTTTTTGTATTGCCGTATTAGATTTGCCTTATAGGGCTTTCGGTCGGCTGTGTGGCTTTGCCTTGTTGAACAGTTTGCCAGCCGAGTTAACAGTAACCGAGGTTACTTGCTTTCGCATGTTCATAAAAAACAAACAAAACTGTACTGTACGTTGCACAATTTATTTTAAGTTAATCTAACTTGAAGCGGAATTTGTAACGCGTTTGTAAGGCACTTGGACGCAATAACAGCTACTTCGATTCATTACGAAATAAACTTTAATAGTCATTATGTTACATGTATTGCACCCCACTTAGCTTTTCTAGTTCGTGAATTTCTCAATATTATTGCGCGTTGAACGTTTGACTAAAATTTGCCAAAAATGTACGAACAAATGTGATAACACTGATAACATAGTATTCCGATACTTTGACAATTACGTTTTATAGTGTAACGATGACTGTCTCTATCTTATCGACTTTCCTGTTCGTCCAAATGCTTTTACTTGTTTATCACAACTGAAATGGGAATATATTTTGAAAGGAAACGTTCATGCTTTTTAAGTTTTCCCTTTTATCTGTTGAAAATATGTCAGATGAAATCATCATTCTTCGTATAAAGCCCTCATACTTATAAACCGGGTTTGTAAGTATATCACAGATTACGTTGGTGGTAGAGCGCATTAAGCTCTAGCTGAAGTCATTTACATTAAACGCACGGAGTATGCATAATTAGAGGTTTATTTTAAAATAACACAAATACTTCATTTACCCCAATTCTAAATTGAACGAAATTCGAAAATTTGTGTAATGGTTACGTCGTCTATGTTACAAAATCGCGATGGAGATGTACAAAACCGTAACCTCTAGCAAAAAAAAGGTTAGAGTTGGCACTAAACCTTCCATTCACCGCAATCTAAATCCTTCCCAACGAAGCCCTTACCTGGTGCAGTTGACACTTTCTCTAAGATCTTCATGATTCTGTACACTTTAAAGTTAAACATGATGCACGTGTGTCACCTCGTCGTAAACTTACCGAAATCTGATAACGATTGATTCTTCCCGCCTGTTGCAAAGTAATACAGTCGGCTTGGGATCACTAACGCAAATTACAGTTGTCGATCTGGATACTCCCCTAATGCCTTATGAAAATATAATGAAATGCTCACTATAAAAATATGTTAAAGTTTACCAATAATAATAAATAAACCCTGCAATTTGCAGTATCAGCAGGTGCCTACATAACGATTTGCGTCATCAACTGTAGTTGATTTACCTGAAGCTTATCAGCGGGAATCCCAAACGTAAGATTATTTAAAACGTATCAATCATATTCCCCGCACCTTGTGGTTCAAAACAGAATAAAATAAAAAAGGGCGGTGGAGGAAATTACATTACCTGGTGGCCTTGGAAGACCTATACAGTAGATTGTTGTTTTCTCTCGAGATCATCCGCATAAATCCAAGATTTGTCTCCTTCTAGGTGTTATACAGAACATTCGATGCACCTCAATTGTATTTTTTGACACTTCCTTGAACCAATTGACAAGATTCTTTGAGAGATTGTCAAATTATGTGGGATCTAACGCGAACAAATGTTATTGATGATCGTCATTCTAATGCCCATAAATCACTTGACGATCTTTGTAATAACAGTTCGCGCACAGCATCAACCGATTTTAGACGACCTTGACGAAATTCATGCGTAAGCGAGCTACGGTCACGATGAAATTCTGATAGCGCCGATATACAGAGGTTTTTTGATGATGCTTCAGCGTCAAAGATCGAATTAAGATCATGTTGAGATCATCCATGTTGATAGTTGTAAAAAAGTAATCGCACGGAAATGGTCACGAGTAGCGTAGTAAGGGCGTGGATCCAAAAGGCACTAGCTTTTGGTAAGTTTTGCTGAGGTTGGCAGGATTGGTCACTAAACAAGTCAGTAGATTGTCAAGGTCACCCGATGGTTTGCAACTTGGCTACGCCAAGGTCAAATGTTTGGTTTACATCTTGGCTAAATCAAGATCAAGGCTGAATGTTGGGGGTTCTTATCTTACCTATGTCGAGGTCAATGGTGGCCGTTAGAAAGAGAGGACTTGGAAGATTTCATTTCAATCGACAAAAAATGCCAAAGATCATTCCAGACAATAAATTGTGCTGTTGTTCGTCAACTGCCGTATTTTTGTGGGGTATAGCCGTTTTGCTGTTTACCTGTACAATACCTGCTTTTTACCTGTTCAAGACCTGTTTTTACCTGTTCAAGACCTGTTTTTACCTGTTCAATACCTGTTATTACCTATTTCATACCTGTTCATTACATCGTTCATATCTGCTTGTTCTCGTACAAGCAGTTCCAGCGCCGAAACAAAAATGGATACCAAGGAAATGAAATTGAAATGATGTGTAGTTGAAGCCCGTAGAACTCCATATTTAACCTTGATTTAGCTAAGATACAAACCGCACATTGACCTTGACTTGGCCTTGAAGAATATTTGCCCTTGGGAAACATTTCACCTTAGCCAAGTTGCAAACTAGGGGTGTGGCCTTGACAATCTAGTGACTTTCTTACTGACCAGTCCAGCCAACCTCAGAAAAAGTTACTAAAATCTAGTGACTTTTGGATCCAGAACCCCCCTTACTACAGCTCTACTCAGCAAACAAGATAGTTGGAGAGGGGATACCGGCGCTAGAGTAGCTTTTAAGGTACAATCCGGAAAGAAATATCTGGGCGCTTAATTTAAATGTGTATTGTTGGATACACATAAATGTATTGTATGCTGCATGAGAAGTCATCAGAAAGACAGATTTTAACAAACAAGAGTAACACAATAAAAGGATTAAGTAATAAAACGCCCGAGGAAAATGTCAGCTGTCAACTGTAATAATTTACTTTCAGCTGTGAATGTACACCTTAAAATTCTCAAATATGATTGGACAAATAATTTGCCGCGTCAAAAATTTCAAATTAATTATTTTAGTTGACATATTTTCCGACTATCTTGTTTGCTGAGTGGAGCTGTACACTACTCTCACGATGTAATTCAATTTTTTGATCGAAATGGATTTTTCGAGTTACTGTAACCAGCAAAAAAATTGCTCGTACATCGAAACGTTTTGATTAGGTTCACGTTAAAAGATGTCAAGCCCAAGTGTTAGATGTTTGGTAGCTTTATGTGTTTCTCCAATTTTCTGTTTGCAGACCAGAGACGATTGTGTAAAGTTACGTAGTTGTAGGTTTACAGAAATCCAGCTAAACTCTACGGATTGCAAAAGATTTAGGAAGTGATTAAATTAGTTTGCGCTAAAAGGTCGTTAAGTGTATCAAGATTTTCCGAAAGATTAAGTTCGTCGATACATCATAACATTGCAAATAACTTCTTTGAAAGACACACTTCAAATGCGTCAAACGTGACAAATTGCAGTCGTAAAAGTTATATCGAAGGTTCGAAAATGTGTGTCATTCTCAATCCCATTTCAATAACGATGTAAACTCCGAAGATGTATTACATTTTAGGAAATATTATTTGAAAGGTGGAAGGAATAGTGCATTGCAACGAAATATTTAATTATTGTAAACGTTGTTAAATACGAGAATAATTTGTAGATGACATCGCGACACATTCATAAAAAATGCAAGCCTATCCGCTTACACGATTCAAACTAATTTGATTAGTGAGTTGCTCTGTATTGAGATCGATAAATTCTATGAACCGTACCAGTAAAGCAGATGTATATAACTATACTTCAGATTATTTGATGGTGGATTTCGTGCCGTTTTTATACATACATAGATATTTTGTAAAATAAACTAACATAATTTAAATATTTTTTTGGAAAACAATTCATTTAATTTTTTTGAAAGAATCCCTTGTGAAATTTTTTTCGAGGAAAAGGAAATTTTACCAAAAAATAAAACGGCTTTGAACGGCAATTATAAATAGGTATCACTTGCCTTACCCTAAATTTTACTAAACACCCCGTACTAACCCTCAACATGCATATAGCAAATAGCAACAAAGCTAAAAAACGTGACAATCAACTCCAACTCCAGTCGTTTCTATACCATTTACCAATCGGACAAATTTATAACGTGAAACATTTAAATTTAAAGCTGCCAGGTGCGTTACATCACAAGGTCTCTTCTTAGTCGATGTTCCCTGTCCTCCTTCTAATTCCGATTCCTTATTCCTACCATTTGTCGAGGAGTCATTTGCTCTTTTTCGCATTTGCAATTCTAGAGTATTCGACATTCTTCCGCAAAGTTTCAAGCTTTCGGAGTACATTTTAAGTTTTCTCAGTTGTTATCACCCATTTACATAAAATTGCTCGATTATTTGCCTAATTCGCAAAAGTCGATCCTATCGATTTTAGTAGGAATTACATAGTTACGAATTTCCTAATTCTATACTTTCTCAAGAGAGTTCGCTCCCGATACTTTTTTCATCTCTTTTGTTTTTTTTCTTAAGCGAAGCGTCGGTCTGGTCGCAGCGTTTGCGTTGGTTCCGTTACAGATTTTCTACTTGGCGAAGATTTATAATATTCTAATTGCCTATCAGTGTACGTCATTTAGTCTCTGATTGGCTCACTATCCATTTTAGTTCGTTCCGTTTCAGATTGAAAATCAGATCTCCGACGTTACATAAATAGTACTTCGATTTCTAACTGCGTATCTTTGTACTTTCTGTTGTTGAACTACCCGTTACTACCGAATTTTCACAAGTTTCTTATAATCGATATTTATCGTCTTTAAGTGAAAGTTTCGACATTTATTAGTGCCTATTTAGAATCACCTGCTTATTCTAAATACCATTAAATCGTATTATACGACTTTACACATTTATTTCGTTTACGTTAAAAGTTTTGTCACGCTCCTGGAAATACTAATCCTCGAGCGTTTTTGGTTTTACATCTCACGTATCGTGTATCGCCATCTTGTTAAGAATTTAGGGTCTATTTCAAAATATTTCCGCTCTGCTTGCTGTCGAACGTCGATGGTTATATTTCAATCGGTCTGCTTGTCCGCTTGTCGCAGCCCTAATTTTTCTGTTAATTAACCATTTTGTTTAGATAATTCAACAGTACTGTGGTTGCGCAACAAACACTACTGGGAAGTAAGAGGTGAGAGTTGTTTAATTACATTTACTGACTTTTGCACAGTTACCAAGTCGGTTGCTGATATATATACACCGTGTCCAATAAATTCGGTTTCAAAACCCAACAAAAATAATTAGACAATGTTTAGTTACTCAAAGGTGTATATTATTAAAAGTACATTTATAACGAAAGGTCACAATAAATTTTTCGGAATGACTTCACCTTTAACCTTCTTAACCAGCTTCAAACGGTTCTCAAACCCGTCACAAGCGGCACGCACGGCGTCCATCGGCATTTCTTGCCAAACGCGCTCGATAATTTTCTTGAACTGGTCCAGATTTGTGATTTTATGGTCGTTAAGCTTCGAAAGCATGTATGACCACACGAAAAAATCTAAAGGGTGCAAATCTGGAGAGCTGGGAGGCCACTCATTCTTGGGTAGAAAATCGGTCAAATTGGCCCGACACCAAGCTTGGACCACATTTGCGGTGTGGGATGGTGCTCCATCTTGTTGGAAGACGTAATAATTATTTCCAAAGATGCGTCGAAAGTTTGGGTCAACATTATTCTGTAAATTATTATTATTATTATTATTGGTTCTGGGGGTGGTCCCAATAGGTCCCCGCACTGCGACCTTTTGGTCTATTGTGCTCCCCGGTGTTATCTACCCTTCAAGAATACCTGTATCTTTCACAAAGTCCAGGATTTTAGTAGGGCGAATCTTCGTTACTTTCTCTTGTGTAATTTTTTCATTTCCAAGTAGGAGTTCCCTTGCCTTTATGAATGCCTCACATTGGCAGATGACGTGATAGGGCGTTTCATCTGCCTCACCACAACCCCTGCATGTCGGGCTTTCAGTCAGTCCCATGTTGTGCAGGTGTTTGTTCATGCGACAGTGGCCCGTGACCATTTCCGTCGCAAGTTTTATCTTCGTCCTGCTTAACTTTAAGATGGACGTAGCTAGGTCCCCGCTTGGGGTTTCCAGGAAGATCTTGGAATGACTCTGTCCTGGAATTTTCGACCAATGTCTGCAATGCTCTTTCGTGAGTATTGCTTGAATCTCCTTTTTGACTGTGTTATAAGTAATCCCACAAGCCGGTTCGGGTCCTATGAATGGTTTTGCGCTTGCCATTCTCGCAAGCTCGTCTGCAACCTGGTTACCTGCGATTCCCGCATGCCCAGGTGCCCACACTAGTGTGACTGAGTTGCACTTACCTAGTGCGTTTAGCATTTGTGTGCATTCAAGGACTAGCCCTGAATTTACCACATATGAGTCTATTGCTGTAATCGCTGCTTTGCTGTCTGTCACTATAAAGATTTTCCTTTTGATAAGGTTCTCTTTTAATAGTTGAGCAGCCACCGTCAGGATTGCATATACCTCGGCTTGGAATACGGTCGCTTGTTGTCCTAGGCTTACAGAAATTCTGCAGCCCCGTCCATTGCTCCCGTATACTCCAGAGCCGGTGCCCTTTGTGGTTTTTGAGCCGTCTGTGTAACACGATTCCATTCAGCTTCGCTTTACTGGAATTGCTCTCCTAGTCTTGCCGAGTGGGGATTGTTGTCTTAAACAGTTTGATAGGACAAACTGTTTTGGGTATCCTCTCAGTGTTCATACTAAGGGTTTTGTCTTTGGAGATTTCGTCAAAGATGAGCGAGTGCCCCGCCTTTGATGATCCCTCCTCACCGTTAACTCTCAGCCAGTATGCCCCTCTGAGCGCCTCTGTCCTAATTGCTAGGTTTAGTGGCGGTAAGTTCAAGAGGGTCTCCATAGCTGCCGTAGGGGTGGTTATCATTGCCCCCGTGATTCCAAGGCAAGCCCTACGCTGCACCTTGCTAAGTTTCTGTATGTTCGTCTGGGTGGAGGTTTTATGCCACCACACCAGTGAACCATACGTAATGATCGGTCTGATCATTCTGGTGTATATCCAGTGGGTCATCATTGGAGATAAGCCCCACTTGCTTTCGAACGCTCGTCTGCAAGCCCACAAGGACTTTGTGGCTTTGTTCGCTGTCTTCTTTAGGTGCGGTTTGAAGGTTAGCCCTTGGTCTAGTGTTATTCCCAAGTATTTGCCTTCTCCCACAACCTTCACTTTGGTGCCATACAGTGCCATGTCTTTTAGCTTTGTCGGCCCTTTTCTTCGTGAGAAGAGAATGAGGTTCGTTTTTGTTGGATTAACCGACAGACCCTCTTTATTCCAGTGTATTTCTTTACCGAATATCCACATTTTCTTCCAGAAATCATATCACTGTTACTACAAGCTGCTTAGATCTTCGTAGTTCTGTTTACCAGCTTTAACTTTCTAAAGAACTATCGTGGTGCCCTAAATTTACTTAACTATATTCTCTAACTTGATATAAACTAACTATTGCTTTGACTACCCTCGTTTGCGTGCTGAGTTTAAGTTCTATAGTCATATCTAACCTACCCCCATTAGATTGCCCCTTATAACTGAGCTTTCCGAGCCATTGCATTATAGATTGCGTTACCAACGATTTGTTACCGTAACAAGTTTTCCAAAATTTAGGATTAGAATATTTTCGATACATTTCCAGTTTTAAAACCACAGCTTTCGTTTTTATAATTCTGTAAATTTCAAAATTAATTTTTAAGTCGGCGAGTACATCGTTTAATTAGACGGGGTATGATCAAATCACGCGGAAATTCGTTCAGGAAGGTCTTTCATTTTTAAGCTTCACTCTTTAATTCAACTCAATGCTTTTAAAGCATTAAGCAGCCCGCACATTGAGAACGGAGCGTACCAGCACAGCACGGAACGTCATAACAACACCCGCACACTGAGAACGGCAACGGCATTCAGCAGTGTACTTCTTAATAAATAATAACAATGGATAATTAATTTTAAACTTCAATTAATACATAAAATAAATTGCATACATTACAATTTTTTAAAGTTGCAAGGACTGGTTGTTTTTAAATTTGCAATGTAATGTAAAATACCTGATAATTTTACTTTTTCGGAAATGTCTTCACATGAATTTCCTTTACGCTGATTATCAAATCATGATACTATTTATTAGAGGGATCGTAGATTATGGGATATTGCCAAACTAATTCAATGATATTTTCGTCTATTGAGCACATTCCGCACGTTTTACTAGTATTGAAATGAAAGTGAATGTTTGTGAATCATCTGTAATCGATCCGACACCGGCAAAGTTGCCCTCTCGAGAATATTTGCCGTTGCCGTTCGCTGCAGGTCGTTGCTGTTACGCTACGTGCTGTTCTGTATGTGCGCTTCCCCATTTGATTCAATGTAAAGCAACTCGACCAGCAGTGCAGTGTCTGTCCGTTCCGTTCCGTTCCGCTCTCTATGTGCGGGCTGCTTTAAGGTCTAGGTTGTCGGTTTTTATAGAAAATCGGAAATTGGAAACGTATTGTTTTAGAGCGCACCTTCTTTGAAAGTAATTATTTACCTTAGAGTTGTCGGCAAATATCAATGGTCTTAATGCAACTTACAGCATGATAGTGTGTGTCCCGTTTTTTTTTTAAAATAAACGTAAACCGATCTTTATTTTAATATTCTTTTGTTTCTCAGATGATTACATTAGGTAAAATCCTGAAATGGAAGCAATAAAATTGCTTTTAATTTAATGAAGGAAACCTACTCCGTTTCAAACCAAAATGTTCTTAAACCTGCAAATGACGTAAATTAAATGTATGTTGTAGAGTGGTTTGGGTTCATATCATAAACATTCATGTTTGTCAATTTGGAAAGTTCACATATGACAAATTCACAAACAAAACCCGGTCACACCAAACATTTTAGAGAAGTTTGTTCGAGACAGGACTTTATTTTATTCATGCTTAACAATTTTTTCGTCCTTTTTTATATTTCCTTAATAAATTCGAGAGAAGAATAAATTTCCGAATTTTCATCAATTATTATTAATTTCTTGAAGGTTCTTTAGAAATGCGTCGGTAGTTGTAATTGATTCATATCAATAACCGTACCAAATGATGTAGAAAATCTAAAATTTTCAGAAAATTGAAAACTAATTATTTACTTCACACTTCAATTAGTTTATATCTTGTAACTGATGATGCATATGATTTTCAGTCCGCATTCAGAACGTAAACATTTTATGTACGTGACAAATAATTCATTACTTTTTATGAAATGAAATTTTTATTACAACGAATAACCGTTGAAAAAAAAAAGTGGATATTTTATTCTTATCTCATGAATTTTCTTGCAATTTCGTTTCATCCATATTTTTTTCACAAGCTTTTTTTCATTACTAGATAAAACTGTCGCTCGAGTTTGAAATATTTTAGACGAAAATTGGTCATTTCTAATACTAAAATGACCATCGATAAAACATACATATTTCATTATAGTTTCAATTTAATTTCATTCATTAAATATTTTTTTATTTTTAGATCAGTTTGGTCAAAAATTAGTCAATAGGATACTATTTTGCTGAACATAAAATCGATTTGATTCCACACTTTGGTCATCAATTGGTGATTTTTACGGTTTTACTAGCTTTCGTGGACAGGTCGAACGTGGTTTTGTCGAAAACTGGTCACATAAAATCGTGTATTGTGGATAATGGTTAAAACATACATATTTCATTATAGTTTCAATTTAATTTCATTCATTAGATATTTTTTTATTTTTAGACCAGATTTGGTCAAAAATTAGTCAATAGGATACTATTTTGCTTCATAAAATCGATTTGATTCTACATTTTGGTCATAAATTGGTCATTTTTACGGTTTTACTAGCTTTTGTGGACAGGTCGAACGTGGTTTTGTCGAAAACTGGTCACATAAAATCGTGTATTGTGGATAATCGTTAAAACATTCATATTTCATTATAGTTTCAATTTAATTTCATTCATTAGATATTTTTTTATTTTTAGATTAGATTTGGTCAAAAATTAGTCAATAGGATACTATTTTGCTGAACATAACATCGATTTGATTCCACACTTTGGTCATCAATTGGTCATTTTTACGGTTTTACTAGCTTTCGTGGACAGGTCGAACGTGGTTTTGTCGAAAACTGGTCACATAAAATCGTGTATTGTGGATAATCGTTAAAACATTCATATTTCATTATAGTTTCAATTTAATTTCATTCATTAGATATTTTTTTATTTTTAGATCAGTTTGGTCAAAAATTAGTCAATAGGATACTATTTTGCTGAACATAAAATCGATTTGATTCCACACTTTGGTCATCAATTGGTGATTTTTACGGTTTTACTAGCTTTCGTGGACAGGTCGAACGTGGTTTTGTCGAAAACTGGTCACATAAAATCGTGTATTGTGGATAATGGTTAAAACATTCATATTTCATTATAGTTTCAATTTAATTTCATTCATTAGATATTTTTTTATTTTTAGACCAGATTTGGTCAAAAATTAGTCAATAGGATACTATTTTGCTTCATAAAATCGATTTGATTCTACACTTTGGTCATAAATTGGTCATTTTTACTAGCTTTTGTGGACAGGTCGAACGTGGTTTTGTCGAAAACTGGTCACATAAAATCGTGTATTGTGGATAATCGTTAAAACATTCATATTTCATTATAGTTTCAATTTAATTTCATTCATTAGATATTTTTTTATTTTTAGATTAGATTTGGTCAAAAATTAGTCAATAGGATACTATTTTGCTGAACATAACATCGATTTGATTCCACACTTTGGTCATCAATTGGTCATTTTTACGGTTTTACTAGCTTTCGTGGACAGGTCGAACGTGGTTTTGTCGAAAACTGGTCACATAAAATCGTGTATTGTGGATAATCGTTAAAACATTCATATTTCATTATAGTTTCAATTTAATTTCATTCATTAGATATTTTTTTATTTTTAGATCAGTTTGGTCAAAAATTAGTCAATAGGATACTATTTTGCTGAACATAAAATCGATTTGATTTCACACTTTGGTCATCAATTGGTGATTTTTACGGTTTTACTAGCTTTCGTGGACAGGTCGAACGTGGTTTTGTCGAAAACTGGTCACATAAAATCGTGTATTGTGGATAATGGTTAAAACATTCATATTTCATTATAGTTTCAATTTAATTTCATTCATTAGATATTTTTTTATTTTTAGACCAGATTTGGTCAAAAATTAGTCAATAGGATACTATTTTGCTTCATAAAATCGATTTGATTCTACACTTTGGTCATAAATTGGTCATTTTTACGGTTTTACTAGCTTTTGTGGACAGGTCGAACGTGGTTTTGTCGAAAACTGGTCACATAAAATCGTGTATTGTGGATAATCGTTAAAACATTCATATTTCATTATAGTTTCAATTTAATTTCATTCATTAGATATTTTTTTATTTTTAGATTAGATTTGGTCAAAAATTAGTCAATAGGATACTATTTTGCTGAACATAACATCGATTTGATTCCACACTTTGGTCATCAATTGGTCATTTTTACGGTTTTACTCGCTTTCGTGGACAGGTCGAACGTGGTTTTGTCGAAAACTGGTCACATAAAATCGTGTATTGTGGATAATCGTTAAAACATTCATATTTCATTATAGTTTCAATTTAATTTCATTCATTAGATATTTTTTTATTTTTAGATCAGATTTGGTCAAAAATTAGTCAATAGGATACTATTTTGCTGAACATAACATCGATTTGATTCCACACTTTGGTCATCAATTGGTCATTTTTACGGTTTTACTAGCTTTCGTGGACAGGTCGAACGTGGTTTTGTCGAAAACTGGTCACATAAAATCGTGTATTGTGGATAATCGTTAAAACATTCATATTTCATTATAGTTTCAATTTAACTTCATTCATTAGATATTTTTTTAATTTTAGATCAGATTTGGTCAAAAATTAGTCAATAGGATACTATTTTGTTGAACATAAGATCGATTTGATTCCACACTTTGGTCATAAATTGGTCATTTTTACGGTTTTACTAGCTTTCGTGGACAGGTCGAAAGTGGTTTTGTCGAAAACCGGTCACATAAAAACATGTATTGTGGATTGTGACTGGAGACCTCATATGCGGGACTTTGTGCTACCCTAACGATTAGAGTCGTCCGAAACTCCAACGTCACTCAAGGCACTAATGGCTCTAACGTAGCCATCGCCAAGATTCCTTCAATTTGGATCTTATCAGGTCCAGATCGTCCCCTGGGGCCTCTCTCGCATGACGATAATCTAAGATCAATTTCCGTTTAGACCTGTCCTGTGTCGAGGATCCTGGATCACAGGAACCTTTGATTTGAAGCAGTTCCGTCGGATTTCTCTCTATTAGTATTATTTTTTGTTATCTTCCCTACTTGCGAGTCGACAACTGAGATCATTGGCACCGTTTCGCTAGTAGTACTGTTCTATATTTATTCCTTGTATACCATTGCCTCTCTCAGAAATTTCAGGTCATTGCCAAATTTATTTGAATTTGCTAGACCTGTTATAGTAATTAAAGGTATCTAGGGTGTTATGTTCATAACGCCCATGGTGCCTTCTTTACTTAATGTCATACTTGCAAGAAGTTGATTAAGATGATTAAAACAGATGATAACAATAAAATCAGTATAGACTGACATTTAACATCCTTGACCGTATCTATAGTGATGAGGCTTAATTTTACATTTGCGGGCGTTATAAGCTAGCTTTATAAAAAATAACGCCCGTTGCTATCTAAAATCCGGTTGTCATGTAAAGAGGCGTTATTTAGTCATTAATGTTTCTTGTTTCAGCAGTTGTTATGGTGAAATAATAAGGTAGTATGACATAAAATTATTTATCCCATGCTTCTCCCTATACGCTTCTAAAATAGGGCATTCTTCACTCAAGAGGCCTAGTGGTTTTTGAGCCGTATGTGTATGCTTGCTTAAAAGCGCACAAGGACTTTGTGGGTTTGTTCGCTATCTTCTCTGGGTGCGGTTTGAAGGCCAGTCCTTGGTCTAACGTTATGCCCAAGTACTTACCTTCTCCCACTACCTGAATCATGGTGTGGTACATTGCTGTGTCTTTTGGCTTTGTCGGCGGCCCTTTTCTTCATGACAATGAAGTTCCTTTTTGTTGGATTAACAGACAAACCCTCTTCTCTGCACCACGCTTTCCTTAGATTTAAAGCTCCCTATAGGTATAACAACTGATACGGTCTCCTCAAGTCTACCATGTACCACAATCACTTAACATAGCCAACTTAATCGCGTCAGTAGTCCGTCCACCACCAGACACCACAGTAGAGGTCAAAAATGCTCCTAGAGCCACCTCCTTGCAGGAGATCGCCCTTTCGGCGATAAGTGGTCTCATGCATTTAAAGCCTGTAGAAGGAATGTTCATGATCAACGAAGAAGTGGACGTCCATCAATCGTGAGTGAGAAGGAAGACGACTTCGTCGAAGAATAGTGTTTGATGCATACACGAAATTGTAAATATTCCACCTTGATTACTCTTAGATTGTGGGCATGCCTCGTGCATGCACTTAGGCTCATTCTTATATTATAGGCAGATGACATAAGATGGAATGGTAGGAGAATATTGGGTTGAACTGAAAGCAGTGTAACAGTTGATGTGGGAGAAACTCGGGGAGAATGGCGATGACGACCTATACATAACAGGGGCTGGTGCTTGATTTTTGAGGAGTAAACGATATAATGGGAAGTTTTGGAAAAGGTTTGGGTTAACGGGGGAAGAGATGGTGAAGGTGATGTGGAATGACTATGTTTTACCTTGGCGGATCAGCAGTTAGGATATCGGGTAACAGTTTAGAATCCGGGGTCATCCCAATTTCGGGTGAAAATTTAAGGAATGATAGGGAAGGGGTCCCTTATAGGAAAAATGGAAAAAATTTGTCTCGAAAAACGACCCTTTTTTTAAATTTTCTTTGTTAAGCCCTTAATTGTAGAATTACAGTGTACTGTTCAATAGGTGGCGTTATAAGTATGAATTCGTAATTAAAAAATACATGGGAAAAAACAGTAAAGGATTGCTCAACACGTAATTGATAAGTCAAGAAATTGTTGAATAATCAAAAGAGACACGTTTCTAATGTATTCGAGTAATAAATGGAAGATTTTAGTCAAGTAAATCCTCTTCTCAACCTAAGACACAGATCAATGTGTGGAATTTACTATCGTTAGGTTAATATCCCTCTACATCAGTAAACGAGTCGCATTTAAATGGCCTTATACACTAGCGGATAACCTGTAAGAGACGCTGTACATCATCGACAAGCAGAATACAAAGTTGTTCAAAAAGAAAAATGATGTTAAGACGGTGCAAGGAAGTATAGTAGCTAATAATAATAACATGCAAGGAAGGCATGCGCATAAATATTTATTCGAAGTATTAACCTATTTATGAGCAAGCGCATGCGCAATAGTATTGCCTTGTAAATGTCGATCATTTTTTATGATCGCCATCTATGGAGAAATCCGCCAAGTTTTGAAATCTTGCTATTACTTACTTATTGAATTTTTAAACAATTTAGTGGCTTGCGGTCATCACGTTATAGCTTTTTTCAGTTGTTTGGTAACACTCTCTTATAAAGAAAAAGTTGAGGACATGTTTGTTCAAAGGATCGTGCAATTTGAAACAGTGTCTAAGTTCCGGAATTTATCTGAAATTATTCAATTGGAGACCGACACCGGTATCTGTTCTCGCGGTCATATGAACTACTGTTATTCTTCCAACCCCTTCCTTCTGCGTCAAATTACACTTTCTGCAGCTTATAGGTAATAGAGCTTCACAGTTTTTGAACAGGAATGGTGTAGGCAGTGGTTAAAGTACTAAACTGCAACGTACATGGCTCGGGTTCGATTCCCGGTTCCGCCAAAATAACTTTGTCACCTTTCCTTCCCGGAGTCGATTCAGACGAAATAATAATTACTGAAGTTGACTTTAGGTGTCTTACAATCTAACCATATTCGAATTGTTCAGAATGTTTTTACCGTAATGTTATATGTATTTGAATAAATTATTTCGCATTTTAATGAGAATGAATTGATGATTGACCATAAATTAATATTTTCCTCGTAATTAATTCGTGTCGAGAAACAAAGCGATGTTATATAAAATAACATTTAGAAAACAAGAGTAAGATCGATAGAATCTCATCTTCCGCGTTATCATTTATGGAGTTTTACGGTTCAGTGTTTAGTGCAAAGACCTTTTCTCCTAATTAAATCACAAACATTGTTTTCACTTTTCCTTTTAGAATTTTCACATTGTGGTTCGTATAAATTAATAAAATGTAGAGAGTTTCATTGTGTAAACATTTTTAGTAGGTAAACTGAAAAAGACCAAGTGCCCTAAAGGTGTACAAGCTGTTTATTAAAATATTCTTTGAAATTGTTATAGAAAACTCATAAATATGAAGTGAAAAGCAGCGTTGTGGAAAAAACTTTCAACAATAAGGTTGGCGCCAAACATGGGGTGAAATAGGTGCCGAATTTGTCTTTTAAATACGAAATGTAGCATAGGCAGAGAAAGTGAAAATAAAAACATATAAAATTGAATTATAAAGGTTTTATTAAAAAAAAATGGCTTTGTTTTTTGTTTCGATCATAATTGTCTATGGCACACACTAATCCCAGTTTCATTCGAATTTAGTTTGAATTTTATATCATTCGCTTGATTAAGGTCATAAATCAACCCTTCTTGCCCAAAAAAGTCGAATGGAAAACCAATTTGTTATATAAATGATTATATAAATGCATTGTTTTTTTATTATTATGTAATACGCAGTGTTGAAACTTTTAATTCATTCTTGATTATATTATGGCGATTTCAATAGGAGAAAAGGGGAAGAAAGGACCTTAAGTAGAATATACGTCTGTTTATTTTGTTACAAATATTTACATGTTCACAAAAGGTTATTATTTAACTTTAACTCACTTAAAAAGCTCTTTCCCTTTGCCCACCTAACCTTTAATGTTCCTCCATTTCTCTCCCCCCCTCTTTTAATCTTTCTTCTTCTTTTCCCTACCTGTTCGATTCATTTTACTCCCTCCCCTCCTTCCTTTAGTATCTTCCTCCTACTGCCTCCCTCTTCCCTTAACTTCTCACATTCCCTGAGCACAGTCCCACACAGTCTGCATTTTCCCCTCTTGTCTTCTCACCAGTACTTGCTTTCGTTTTCTTCATTTCGCTTTTTTCTTCCTTATATTAAATCCTCCTTTCAAGTAACCTTCCGTCATTATTTACCCTTTTTTTTCCTTTAATTTCCCTTCCCTCTTTCTTTCTTGCTTCTGTAGGGCTTTTTCCCTTCTTAATCTCTCTTATGTGCTCACCCCATCCTATTCCCTTTCTGTTTTGTACCTCCTCCCTTGCATATCCTCCTCTTTCATAATACCCTCTTCTATCTTATCCTATCCTTGTATCATACAGCGATACTCCCAGATTGCTGAGCCACTTAACAGCTTGCTAAAAGGAGACAAAGTTGGGGAGAATCGCAGCAGGAGACATTTACCTCTTTGAAGGATGCCCCTTGTCGGTATTTCCAGAAAACGTTTGTGTTATCAACGAACGCGAGTACTACTGGAGCCGTCCTGTCCCAAGTTCAAGAAGGACAGGAGGAAGTCACTTATATCATTCATCAGTAGAACTCTGAATACCGCTGAATAAAATTATTAGACGATTAAACAGGAGTGCTTTGCGGATATTAAAAGGATATCTCAAGGGTGTAACGGACGTTACAATTGTTGATAAAAGTTTTCAGGTTCGTGGTAAAAAGTTCGGTAATTTTTCTATCTTGGTAGTACGTTTGGACCTACCTTTCGTACTTTTTTCTTCCCAGGCTAGCTCAGTAGGGATAAAAAGGGTTAATTCTAAATTTGGTGAAACTTTAATGGTTCACTAAGGTTCAATATTATTAAAGATTACGTTCATCAATTAATTTGGAAAATATGAATTTATCTAACTGCAAACTGTTTATTTATGACAACTCCAGTAAGTTTGAAGAGGTCCTTAACATTTCATTTAGCGTCGCTATTAAACAAATTACGTTTTTACTTTCCTTACACTTCGGTAACAAATCAGTGAAAAATCTATTAAATTAATACCAAAAATTCATTTATTACAGATCTAAAAAAAAATTAAACAAAAGATACGATTCCTAAAAAAAAACAACAAACATAATTTCTACCTACAATAAAAATTAAATGGCCAACTTTATCGCTTGCTAGCAAAACGTGACATTAAGATTAAGAAATGCTACGTAAAATTCGCTTATATTTTTAACTCAATTGAACCGCAAATAATAAAAATATTTATAAAATTCAGTTTTCGTTCACTACTAGTTTAAATAAATAATAGTTTTTAAAACAGTACCTTAATGTTTTTTGTACTATAACGTTGATAACCTGTGTTGCGTCGCTTGCACAAGGAATGTGCTGATCGGACAGCTCCTTCGCCGGTATCTCAGCTATGGATTCGCTCCACGTCGAGTTTCTTTAAATTTCTTCTTAATTAGTGTAAAATTCACATATAAAAGTTTGAACAAAGCGATTCTTCTTATAACACACTACACAGCGATTTTTCGTTTTCTCACACGGCAAGGCGAGGTAACAAACAACAAGGCGATTTTCCGTTACCCCCCAATAGTCTTCGTTGGTAAATAAATCGGGACGTAATTTGTCGTAAGGGCCAATGGAATGAAGTTGCCAGAAAGTACGAGGACAACGCCGAACTCGAAAGAATGGCCGCCGTTGAAGAAGCTGCAAATTTCGAATGTAAGTGGCATAAAAAAGTGGTGGAGAAAATCCAATCTCAACCACAAGAATACCCGGATTGTATCGCATGGGGCGCAATTTACGAGTAAGTCCCTTAGAACAGTTTGAACAGAATGGGGAATCAAACAACAGTTCACACTCGCATATGCGCCACAAGCACACACAGTTGAGAGGGTTAACAAGGTAATTGGCATAATGATTGCACAAACATCCAGAGAAAAGGTCAAAGACTGGGATGTCTATTTAACCGAGATAGCTTTCGCCATACATTCAGTGCAGCACAACTACACTGATTCCTTAAATTTGGGAAGCGAGGAGAAAATGGAGATGAGTTGAAACCAGAGGAACAAGTACGCCTTGGGTAGAGCTTTCCAAAGCCAAAAACATTATTATAATTTAAGGAGAATACCGTACCGACCCATGGTAGAAGACATAATTTATTTATTGTCGTAACCATACACTATCTGACAAAGGTAAGGGGATTACAACGAAAATCACATCAAAATGTGATAGACCTTACAAAATCCACCAAGTAATCTCTCCAGTTATTGTGCAAGTGCACCCTGGGAACCGAATGATGAATTTCCGTTGTCACGTCAAGGACATCCGCCTGATAACGGACATTGGTCAAGATTAAGGGGAGGAAAAGACAGATGGGATCGCACTTCTACTTGATAAGGGTTGTGGAATCACTCCCCTAGGAAATCCTTCCGTTACGGCCTGTATGAAGAACAGGGCTGCCGTTCCCCTCTCGTTACAGAAGCTCGAGCTAATGCACAAACAAAAGAGGAACCGCCAGACAATAAAAATAATGGTAGGAGGAAGAAGACTCAGAATTCCGAGGAAAGCCGCTATGGAGACCAGAAGGCGTTCTATTCGAAGAAGGGGAAATCTGTAAGAAAATGAATTGATTACATTGTTTGATATACATAAAAGATTATGAAGAAATCTTTAATAATGTTAAAAATTTACATAGGAGGGGACAGGACCGTAATTTTAACACCGTGTTTTGTGAATTGTCATTTTTTTCAAAGAAAGCACTTAAGCCTTATTTGGCGATTGAATCGGATCACCAGCTATTTGGTGATCGTGCCAAATAAACAATAATCTTTTGTAAGTTGTGGAAACAACTAACATTTCTATTTACAAATATGTACAAAACAGCGCGGAATGCGGTTAATAATGGAGGTCAGGCAGTAGGTAGGTTGGTCGGTCGCCGGAGGGTAGACGGGTTCTGGAATGCAGGCTGACGGGTCGATGTTGGCTGCTTTCGTTGGCGGCTATGACTTCTGACTGATTTCTGTGGGTAACAGCGTTCGCTTATAAAGGATTCTGGTCGGTGTCGACCCGTTGTCATTGGTCGGCCAATGGGAATCAAGCGTTGCTCTTCAGTACATAAGCGACTGTGTATCGCGATCATGTGGTCGCCACACCTTACTCTAAAGTAGTGATATATTGACACTTCCACACTTCTATCTTCCAATTACACCCGTAAAAATACTACGGTGGAGATCGATGCATCACAGAAGGTATGTAATCGAATATTGTTAACCGCTTTTGAACCAATCACACCCCGCGGAACCCACATTCGTGCAAAACAATACATACATAATCCTTCGCTCTTCTAACTTACGGTATCGAGGTGAACAACATCCCTAGGCGTTTAGATTTCTTGCGATCCTGAGCCATCCTTTCAGCTTGTTTCTACTTCATATTTTTCTTTGTCAATATTTCCCCAATTTCATCGTTCCAGGTCTTCCTCTACTTCGTTTTTCATAATTACCCATTTTTCAAACACTCTTCGCCTTCTTATTGTCCTTCATCCTCACCATAAGCGTCTAAACCAAAATATTTCAGTTCATCCCATCGGGTTTTCTCCTGCACGAGCAATTTCGGCCCAATCATTGCAGGAGATATAATTCCCAATGGGTCAAATACGCGTTGGGTAAATGACAATATTGTCCGATTAGTGGACACTGCTGGTGGTTTTTCATTATATATACCAAAACCATCGTTTTTGGTCCATCGCATCCCAAGAACTCCGGTTGTACCAAGTTGAGCAGGTAGCATTTCTTCAACGCCTTCACATTTATCCCCTAATCAACTCCATTCCCATTGGAGTAAGTCCATACTTGCCTCACGGGATATTTCAATTGAATTTTTCATAAATGACACTTATTCTTCTTGACTACTCAAACTGGTCACACAATTGTCGACCATAAAGTCATCAGTGTTTTAGCAACTTCCTTCCTATGAGCAACAAAACATGACAGGTGGTGATCCACTACAGCTCCCACCACACACCACACAAAAACCAACAATGAATCTTCCTTAATCTCTTCAAAAAACCTATCCATTCACTCATAGCTCTACCAGCAATGGCAAATTTCGGTTTTTGGAGCATAAGGAAGTTGTCGTAGTAGTTCAAAATCGCATTCAACCGCAGTAGATATGATATTGCGTAATGGAACATGTGAGCTGGCGTATTATCCTGGCAACAACAATCCACCTTTCCGTGGTTTTTCTCTGCGCTTAGTCCTAATTTCTTCGTACAACTGCCAAAGAAAGGTAATTGCTAGTAATCATTTGGCTCTTTGATAAATGGTCAATTTCAATAATACTGTGGCCATAACATAGCTCTCGCATATGGAACTATCTTGAATATTGTGGATGGTGACAAACCATTCCTTCGATTGCCGTTTTTGCTTTGGATATGTCTACGTTTTCTCCATAGTTACTAATTTTTCCTTGTTCTCGGCTAAAAGCATTCGATGAACTTATCTTGCTGAATCTTTTCATCCCCAATCCACGAATTAGCGTTGTGCAACTTTCTCCACTGTTTACCGCGTGCAAGAACTGTTTACACCATTTCAAGCCGTTTTGGGCATATAAAGTAATTTTCTACTCAATGGATGTACCTAGGCAGGGGGGGGGGGCGCTCCCATAACGTAAATCTCACAAATTAAGAGTAATTTAATAAAAGAACGATAAAAATCGGCTGAGAATTTATTGTGAAGTTTTACATTCGTGCACTTCTTCAGAGATGGCGTCACCAAAATTTTGAAAATCCCACTTACTTTCAATACCGTTACAAATCGTTTTGAATTCATTTAAAATGAATTCCTGTAGATTTTCCATTTGTTTGGCGATTTGGATTTGTAAATCTTCGGCGCACGTTCTAACGGCATTCGCAACTTCCTGTTTAAGTAACGCAGATGGTGATTTTTGATTTTCAATAACGTCAACCTGTTTAGATTCATTCACGTTGACGTTATCGCAATCAATATTCATATCGGAATTGTTGACGTTTGCATCTAAATTGTGATTTGTAAATTTAATTTCCGGTTGTAAACTTATGGACGATTCAGGTACACCATTCAGCACAATATCTTTCATTTTATTATTCTCGAATGCTATTCTGTTTATCTTACTGTTGTGAGGTATTTCACTCGCTAGAGGTATTATTAAATTTCGCACGTCGTAAATGTACAATTTTCCAAATAAGGTTCCTATGGCAACTGTGTAATCTTCGATGTGTGAGTCGACTGACGTTAGCGGATGTCGTTGATTACTTCGAAATGTGCACGTTCCCGAATTTGTATCGTATATACAAAATTTGTTGTCGTAACCGACTGATATGTACGTGTCTGAGCAGTTCGTCAACGCTAACCCACTTACTGCTGCCGAGTGAAGCTGATTACAGTGCACAATTTTACCGACTTCAATATCCCACTTCATAATTGAACCATTTTCGACGCCGCATATGAGAAAGTTTCTGTCATTGGGATGGAAGCGTAAGGCGCTAACGCTGTTCGGCGTCGCGTACATTTTTCTTTGGTTCACATTATTAATATCAAAAATAAATAAATTTCCACTGCAAGAAGAGACCGCCATTTGTCGATCTCCATAATTAAAATCCAACAGATTAATGGCGCCCGGAACATCCGGAAACTGCTGATGAATTGCCGTGTTCTTTGTGTCGTATAGGATGCTTTGACCTGAATAGGTTCCGAGCCCTATAAATCTTTTTGTGGTTCTTTGAAAGGTGGCGACTGAAACGTCTTTAATTGTTGTGATGACATGGACGGTTTTCACGTGTTTTGGATCGTTTAACGAAATTATTTCGGGTGCGCCATTTTCGGTAAGCACTGTCATAAATCCATTATCTCCACTCCATGACACGGAGGTTATGTTACCAAAAGAGAAGGGTTTATACGTAAATAAAGATGCCTCATTTATTTCGTGAAATTTTAAATCCATCCCCGCCGTTACAAACATCTGAAACATTTGCAGATTACTTTTGTAAAGTTATAATTTTATACAAAAATTTTACCTTTATTTTATTTGGAAATTTTGAGAAGCGAACTATAATATGACGTTTACAAAGGCAGATTTCTAAGTTATCGATCGTGGAATGAGATGTTGCCGAATCGTACGCGAAGTAGTTCCACCATTTTAATTAGCGCGTTTCTCCATTTTGTTATTCGTATTTTTTCTCACTTCATTTTATAATAGCTATTTATATAACAAGTTGTAAAATGAACGTGTTTTTTGCACTAGATGTGAAATTGACTCACGAGCGTAGCAAAGCGTGTGCAAAAAAGACGGAGTTTTGCAACGTGTTTATACACAAGATTTTTTGCAATTCAGTAAAATTCATCTTCATTTTCAATTTATTTGACTTGGTAATTATTTGACGTCGGATATTTTCAAAGCAATCTTATGGAAATAAACCATCACAACAATGAAATCTCATTTTGTCACTCAGCGCATGAAATGGGTGACAAAATGATGACATTTCGTAACTGAATTGCAAAAAATATTTTATTGCTATTATACAGGGTGTCCAGAAATGAAGGTACCAAACGAAAATCCCAGTTAGTAGACATTATTTTATGTCGATTTAACCCAAATTACCTTAGTCCAAAAATGCTTATTAAGCGGGCTGGAGTTCCTTATAGATGGTGCCATGAAGTACTTTTTTTTGTGATATGTATTGAAACAGGCGGCCGTCATGTAGAGCACTTACTGTAAAATTTGTTGTTTTTGATATAACTTGACATAAGAGTAATTTAGTTAAATAAATTAATAAATTAGTAATTTATTTAAATTTATTTTTCTCGAGAAGGGTGCATCCCAACGATTTGAAACAAGAGCACATTATTTTTAGAAAAGACCCTAGAGAATTCGAATTTGACACAAAAAATGTCAAAAAAATAAATGTAAAAAAAATACCATACAAAATGTCTGCGGCCCCTCCCACATCGGACGCAAATGGCCGCAGCAAGGAAGTATTATTTACAGCGACCGATGTGTGATCAGAAGGTAAGTCATCGTGCAAAGTTTGGACATTTTCGATCGAAACGTTTTTGAGATATTACAAAAAAAAAGTACTTCATGGCACCATCTGAAAGGAGCTCCAGCTCGCTTAAGAAGCATTTTTGGAATAAGGTAATTTGGGTTAAATAGACATAAAATAATGTCTACTAACTGGGATTTTCCTTTGGCACCTTCATTTCTGGACACCCTGTATTTAGAGAGTCCAGAGTCCAAGTTCCTCTATCTTCAAAAGGGAGAGGTTGCTGATTTGTTTTAGCAGTCCTGATTTTCAAAAATCTAATTGAAGAAAACCTCCAATGATCTCAAGCGATTTTTGCTTCGAGTGTATTCTTAATCGTTTCGCAACAGTCCAAGTTTTCCACCTTTTTGACAAGGAAAGCTTAACCCGAATCGGATTCTTTTTCTTCAGAGGTAGTGACCTCGAGGACTACATGAGGGTGATTTCAAGGTCAATCTTTGCTCATTGGTGAAAAGTGATTCGAAAATCGGAGCAGCTTTGAGAAATACAAGTGAATGGATTGCGAAACTAATGTCTCAACGTGACAGTCACAGCTTCAAGGTTAAACTTAGATTTGAATGTCATTGATTTGAGCACATTACAACTTCAATTGTAAGGTGAGTTGAAGATTATGTGGTATGGTAGGGTTGCATGTAAATGCCATATCTGGAGAAATCATGGATCAAACAGATGAGTATTCCTACGGTAGTGGAACGTCTGAAACGGCAATTTTCCGGGTTAATCCTTGACGCTGAACTTGAGGTAGAGCTGGTGCTTCCCAGCAAACACACATATAAAATATACATACAACATATATAAAATTGATGTAAATAGCCCTTCATATGCTTTTTTATACCGGGTGATTCTTTAATACTGATGACAGTTTGAATTTCGCGCGTACGATTTTAGTGTTTTTTACGGTGTTGAATTGCCGGTGAAATATTTTTAGTTATTTTCTTCGTTCTTTTTTGACATCAGTGCCGTGGTTAATTTGTTGTTTGATATTTACTTATACATTCTGTAATATCAACGAACTTTACAACAGATACTATTACACTTTATTCAATAAAATGTTACTATCGTAACTGTGCTTAGTGTAAATGTAAAATTTGTTGTAAAACGGCAGATTTATTTGTAACTTAGAAACAAATTATTAATTAACCCGGCGTTAGTCGCTACACCAATTGTTACGCGGTTAGTCGCGCGTGAGGGATTCCCTCACCTTCACATATTCTGTCAAATTATTATTATTTTTAGTAGGTACCTGTAAATTGTTAACTACCATATATTACACATGATATAGAATGTCGATGTCGAAGAAATTGGTTCAAAATCATAAAAAATATAACAAAATTTTCTAAACCATTTACATATTGCATGTGTTAAGTTAAAAGAAGTTGTTGCACGAATTAGTCGCTAAGTGAGCGAATCCGCGCCTTACCCGCTTGAATAGGCTGTCATTACGTTATGGTAGGGCGTATCAAAAAATTTAAACAATGACGTTGTAACAGAAGGATTGTTTGAGGATATGATGGATTCTCTACGCTTTATTTCGTGAAACATTAAAGTTACGCGAAATATTTCAATAAGGTGAGGGAATCCCTCATATAGCGACTAACGGCGGGTTAAGAGACTGATACTACATACACCACTGGAATTAAATTAATGACAATCTATTTATTACCAACCTTCAAAATCTTTTGTTTTGCGGGAAATTCAAACTGTCATCAGTATTAAAGAATCACCCGGTATATCAAGTATGTAAGTATTCTTTAATAAAGTTATATAAACCGTATGTCACACATTACGTATATTTTACATAATAGTATAGAAACTTAAGGATATTCTATATACAGAAATTCATATAATATATACATACAGATAATTACATATTACTCATGAAATTCATGTGCTGTCATATTTATATGATTAGATTTATGTACGTTATATGTAAAATCTTATATGTAAGAAGTATTACATATATTTTATGTATGCCTTCTGTAAATATAATTAGAAATTACTATTAAATATATTGTATGGTCGAAAATAAAGTCCGTTTATTATTGCGCCGCATAAGTAATCTCGTGCGCGTGTTTCCTATAACACCAAAAATTGTAGTTCACGTACCTTTAATAATCCGAGCGACTAAAATGCGTCTAATTTATATAGAAAATAAATAATATAAAATAAATTAAATAATGGTCATCTTTAACATAAAGGTAGGTGTAATCATTGACTTCACTCAACGATATAATCAAACAAAATTTAAACTAATATCGCGAAACAGCGCAAAGTTACGAAGGACCAAATAAAAATAAAGAATGTTGCAGATTAGCGCAGTGGTACAATGTCGGATACAAAGAAAACACATGTCGGATTTCGGAATTTGCAACGCCCACCCCCTAAGGTTCCAATCCGGTTATGGGAAACTTTTCAAGCAAGTATATAATCATAATAAACTGTCGGCTTTCAGTTCAGGTAAAAACGGGTTCGTGCGAGAATTAAGTTAATTAAAAGTACAGTTGCACGTAAAAATTTAGTTTTTCCATTTTTTTGTATGGAACTGCTTAAATAATTTTTTACATTGATAATAATTACATTATGCTCGAGTCGCTGCCATTTGGTCATCGCAACGCTTTTAAAACTAATATTTTTTATGTAAATATTACATAAAATATACATAAAACGTACATAAATTCATGTGCTACAGATATAGAAGAATTTACATCTAATAGACATATATTATTTTGAAAATTTCTGACATCCTGATATTAAATATCTCTTATTTTTCTTCCAGTTTTATATAAATCTAAAAAGCGAGGACATCAAAGGGGTGGAGTGGTGATAGGAAAGATAAAGGTGTGGGTGCTAGCGTATGCTGACGATGTGGTAGTGATGGCAGATAGAGAGGAAGAGATGAGGGGGTTAATTGGGGCAATGAAGAGATATTTGGAGGGGAAGAATTTAGAAGCAAATGTGAAAAAGACTAAAATGATGGTTTTTCAGAAGAAACGGGGGAGGGGTATAAAGCAAAAGTGGTGGGGGGACGAGGAGGAATGAGAGAGTGTACAGGAGTGGAAATGCCTAGGGTATGTAGTGCGGTATGACAATAAAGATGGGGCACATGTGAGGTAATTGGCGAAGAAGGGTAATGGAATAGTGGGGAAAGTGTGGGGTTTGGGGGAAAGAGTGTTTGGGAAGGATATGGAGAAGAGAAGATGGTTGTTTGACAAGTTGGTGAAGAGTGTGATGGGGTATGGGGCGGAGATATGGGGGTGGAAGGAATGGGAAGAAATAGAAAGAATTCAGGAGAAGTACTGGAGGTGGACATTAGGGTTGGACAGGGAGACACCAGGGTATATCGTAGGGGAAGAGGTAAAATTAGAGAAAATAAGGATAAGGGCAGGAGAGAGGGCGGTGAAATATGAGGAGATGATCAGAAAGCGGGAAGATATTGTTGGAGTAAAGGAGTGCATGAGAGAGGTGGCAAAAAAACGAATAAGGTATGGGTAGGAAGAGAGAAGACGGTTCTATGGGGAGTGGGTTATGCGAGGGATGAGATAGAAAGGAGAAGAGAGGGGGGAAGTGATATGGTGGATGAGTTGGTAAGAAGGGATAAAGATGTGGAAGCACAGGAAAGGAGAGCGAGAATATATTATTGTAATGGAAGATATAATGGCGGGTATCAGGAAATTATGGAAGAAGGGAAGGCCGAGTATCTGATGGGAGAAATGGAGTTGAAGGAGAAGAGGATGGTGGCGAGGTTTAGATGTGGCAATGAAGAGAACGAGAATAGATACTGGTGGGAGGACGAGAGAAGGCGGTGTAGAATGTGCGGTAAGGTAAGAGAGAGTGTGTGGCATTTGATGAGGGAATGTGAATAGCTGAGAGAAGAGGGGAGAGGAATAAAGGTGATCTTAGGTGGGAACGGGCTGGGAGTAGGGTGGATGAAGGGGGTGATGGAGCGATGGGATAAGCTGATGCCAAAGAGCCAGGAGCTTTTGTTTCGATTTTTATTATAACAAAATAAAGGGCTATCTTCTTCCAGTTTTATATAAATCTAAAAAGCTCTTACATCATTTATATGTATTTTATATATAAATGTGTTTGCTGGGTTTGACCTTGGCAATAAATACGAGATGGGTGTTAACCTCCGTCTATTGAGATCTCAAAGCCATACAACAACCTCCAAATCACCTTCCTGTAAGTAACACAGTTGGATCTTGAAACTGTGAATGTCACCTCGAATTCACCTTAGAAAATAAGTTTTACAATGCACTCACATCCCCAACCACCATCCTTAAATAACCTTCCACCAAAGAACACAGTTTCAATTTGAATCTGTGAATGCTACCGTCAAATATTCTTGAAATATTAGTTACGCAATCCACCCACATCTTCGCTGCCTTCAAACATGTTTCAAATTCGGGGTTAAGCAGGTAATTCATAATCCAACCTCTTACCGTTGATATCCGGCGGTGGTTGGCTTTGATCAAAGAGCGTCACCAAATACCTAGAGATATGTCAAACAAATAAATTCGGGACCGAATCAATTAACAGTTCACTAGAAAATGGTTAATTCTAACTTACAGGGAAAATTCAATCGTATACTGATCTAATGTAGGTACTTGAAGGGCACGATAAGCATAAATATTGAAATGGAAATGAACAAAATGTTAAAGGCAAAAGAGAAAAGCACAAAGTTTAAAGTTACAAAACTGAATCGACAGCAGAGAGCATATGATCACTAATTATTAATTAACAAATGTTAACAATTTTAGATAAGTAAATTAAGGAATTGGCCAATTAACTAATTCAAGCAATTATAATGACAGAAAAATACATGAATGGTGTATTTGAATTATATCATTATATTAGAGTTTATAGGAATGCGCATCTATGCAATGTAGCAATGTGTCTCGGATACTGTAACTTAGGCAACCAACGTATCAAATTTTAGATGGTAGACGATGTTTAACGAATATTCGTAAGCACAGTTCGTTAAACATCGCCTACCATGTACTATGTGATACGTTGGTTGCCTAAGTCATAGTATTGTAGTGGTATTATTTTTGCCCGTGACGTCTTCCAGATGTGCAACTAGACCAAGGGCATGTAATTTACTTATGTGTCAATGTACAAATGATAACAGGGATGCCACTACTTTTTATTCGCCTCGCGTTCACCCTGTTTTGCGCCATCTAGCATCAATTAAGTACTTCATTTAAACGTAAGCATTGAATTATTCAGTGAAATGGCTGACATTCTACAAAAGTGTTACCACAATTCCTTGTTTTTATATTTATTTTTACGTAGATTATGAACCGGAGATATTAGATTATAACAACCTCTGAAACACATTTTTGCTAAATTTTATTTAAAATCGACATTCACACTTAAGATTTCTTAATTAAATATTCACTACACTTTTAGAGTGCTCAAAGCAGGAATGTTTTTAATTTCAGTTCATTTTTAAAAGGCAGAAATTTAATTTGAGCATTTATTTTTTATGTAAAATTATTTGCAAAGGGTTCGTTTTAATGATGGAAGATTAGGGATCCCCTTAGGCGAGAGTTACGCAAACCTATAAAGTAAGAAAGGCCTTAATTTACAATTTTTCCCGAAATCGCTGAAATTAGATTATGGGACACAAGTCAACGTGCCGTGGAAAACGTTTGCTGTACTACAACAGTATAACGTCAAGTAGGTACTAAATTAATTAATTAATGTTAACATGAAAATTAACGTAATGTTTACTAGCTACAAATAAACCAAAATCTAAATTACTGTGGGTAATTAATTACCTTAATGAAGGTATAAAGTCGGTACACTTTCTCGTTTTAGAGATATCTGATGTAGTTAAAATATTTATTTATACTACATTGGCAGATGCCATTACTCCGAGTCTCCGACTGTGTACATTTCCCTTGCAAATTTATTATGAATTAGGTCATTTGATTTCTTGGAATGTACGCTTTTGAGCACAAGTAGAATTTCAATGCCCCTTGACATTTAAATTCAAACTGATCCCTACTCTAACAATTGAATATCTATTATGAATAATGGTACATTTTTTAAAAATTGTTAATAGAAAAGCTGGCACTACTTTTACTAGAGTATTGCTCTAACTAGGGCAATATGAGTTATTAGTATGAATAATTATTACATTATACATTTTATTCCACAAGTAAATTCATTTTATTAAGAAATGAAAGGTACTACACTTAAAATATTGATGCGCGCAAATTAACCAACATTATCTACCACAAAACACATTTGGTTAAAGGTTATTTTCGCCAATAATTGACTGGGCTTTATGCGTCTTTTCTTAATGTAATTGTTATGATTAAGCCCAAATCAAATAGGTGAAACGTTAACATAGAATACTGATATCTTGGTAGTTATAACTACCGTAAAGATTGAAAATTTAGCTGTTTAAATATAATTTTCCGCATCAAGCCTTTTATTTTTAATGCGACCCTATAGGAAAAGTCTAGTCGAATTAAATCGGACGAATGAGGTGGCCGTTCTATTATACCCCTTCGACCTATCCATCGATTACGGAAGGCGAACTCCAAAGTGAGGAGGGGCTCCGTCTTGCTGAAACCACATTTGTTTACGATGTATATCAGGATCAACTTCGCGCATTGTTCTTACCAGGCACCTGCTAATGCCTAACCATATCCTATTGGCGCTGTCTATTTGATTCTCGCTGCCTTTTGGGATGCTTACCGTGGCGGTCCTATGTCCGTCCTCCACCTCCCTAATGTCGGTAATCTCAACTTCACTTGCCGCTGTTGCAACTCCCCGAATGTTTGTAGGATAACATCCTTTGGGCTGATCTCATCTAGGTCCTTAATCTAGTACACGGCCTCCGTATACTACATTGGATCACTCACAGCTCCATCTTCAACTTCTCCTGCAGGGTGTTTATGTCTTCTTTACTCTGATCTACGATTAGTTTCAGGGGCCCTTCTATTGCCTTGTGCGCTGCCTTGAGCGCCTCCCTTTCTCTGTCTGTGAAGGTATTTTTTACTCCCTTCAGCACTTCAGCAGGTCAGCATATGTCTGTGTATTGTCATCTTTAGGAAGCACGATGGTGACAGATTCTTCCCAGTTCTTGTCAGGATTACCGCATGTCCTATTTGTCTGACTTTCCTCTAGACAGAACGGCAGGCTCTTACCATGGAAGCTCCATTCCGTTAGCTAGCGGCCCATCTCTCACGTAAATCTTTGTCCTGCGTTGTTTTGCGCTCAGGATCATTCTTGTTGCTTTCTCTATTGTCTCTACGAGCCCCTTCCTTCTCGTACACTCCTTCAACCGCCGTCAGAAACAGGAACCGCTCCTTTCCGTCTACCTCCTCGACGTCCCCTATCACGGCCTCTGTCTTCCTAAAGGTCCCCCCTTGAAGGTCTGTACGTTCCTTATTCTTGTGTTGAATTCGGGGTGGCCGGAGCACATCTCTTGGCGCACCTTCTCAAAATTCATGTCATTCTCGATTTTTTCCTGTTCGAGACCTACTTGAAGCAAAATGTTTTTTCAGCATCACCGATCTCCTCTGGGTCTTCACGAAGAGTATGTGGGCCCTGGAAAACGAGCCACGGGAGTACATGGTGCCATGGAGGCGCTGTGCACTGGTAAAGAGTCCTGCGGAGCAGTTGGGGCTCTCGGGGTCGTAGTTTCTACCACATTTCCACAACATCCCAACTTTTTATACTCAGTTATGTTTCCATATGAGATATTTCAAATATTCAAATATTGACACAATATTCTGTTCTGTTCTGTTCTGTTCTGAGAGGTTACAATAAATCACCCGCGATCATAATCTTTAGCTGAAAGCTCGGAAATGTATCACTAATTTACATTCTCTTCCTGGGGGTATACACAATGACAAGGAGAGAAATTACAATACCAAAATTATGTGAAAGTAACTTACACAAATGACAACAACTCAAGGGATTTAGGCACTTTAGTTCCGAGGTATATACGCTATTTTTTGCACTTCCAAAGTATTTGTTTTTAATGTACAATAATTCCAAATTTGTTCGTCTCAATGTGACAAATTTGTATAAAATTATCTAGAAATCTTGCTATCCGAAAAAACAAAAACCAGTTGGTTACAGAAGTCAGTCAGAACTCATAGCAGCCAACACTGACCAGTCCGTCTACATTGACCCGTCAGCCTGCATTCCAGAACCTTTATAAGCGAACGCTGTTATCCACAGAAATCAGTCAGAAGTCATAGCCGCCAACGAAAGCTTCCAGAACCCGTCTACCCTCCGGCGACCGTCCAACCTACCTACTGCCTGACCTCCATTATTAACCGCATTCCGCGCTGTTAAAACTTGTACATATTTGTAAATAGAAATGTTAGTTGTTTTCACAACTTCCAAAACTTTATTGTTTATTTGGCACGACCACCAAATAGCTAGTGATCCGATTTAACCGCCAAAGCCATATTTGAAAAAAGTTCATATTTAATCTCAAGGGAATAAATGGCCCACTTTAGTCTTTGTAGACAGAGACTAAAGTATCTATTTTAGTCTTGGAAGTGCAATAACATTATTATTCTATTATGCTACTGACTTTTATGCCTATTATTTGGTTTGTAAGATCCCACTAATTACAATTGGCCACTTTCAGACATGAAACCGTTTTTGACCTTGCACTTAACAAACCTTCTGTACGTTATTTTTTATTGTGTTATTAATGAATGACTTAAACATGAGTGAAACCAGTACAATATAAAATTCTTCCGCGAATTGTTCTCTCAATCCTCTCCTGGGAAATATATTAGGATACCTACATCATAATCATAAAAAAGTCGAATAAATTTTCATATAAGTAACTTTACACTATTAAAAAAATATGATGTCTGATGTCTCAAGTCTTACTATTGAATGAAGTTCACATAATTATAAATTAAGCCAACAAATTAATGATTATTTTATGAAAACTACATTATTCAGTTGCATGTATACATCGCAAATGGCAAGGTGAAGTAAGTACCTACATAAAAAAGTGATTCTGATAAATTTTTTTCCACTCTTTCCCATACTTGATATGTTCATCATTCGATCTTAAGGGCAATGGTGTTTTGATTATAGGAGGTGCACAGGGACTTGGTTATGGCATAGGTTCCGAATTTTTGAGAAATAGAGTTAAAGGTTTTTTTCACTGAAGGCTTCTCCCGCATGGCGACTGTTCAACATTAAGTTACACCTAGCCTTGTGCTGCACTTGAGTTATTAACTTGTTTACAGTGAATACTGTAACCCAGCAAACACATTTATATATAAAATACATATAAATTATGTAAGAGCTTTTTAATATTTAATGACAGGATGTCAGCAATTTTCAAAATAATATAATATATATATTATTTATTAGATGTAAATCCTTCTATACATGAATTTATATACGTTTTATGTATATTTTATGTAATATTTACATAAAAAATATTCGTTGTAAAAGCGTTGCGATGACCAAAATGGCAGCTACTCGAACATAATGTAATTATTATCAATGTAAAAAATTATTTAAGCAGTTCCATACAAAAAATGGAAAAACTACATTTTACGTGCAACTGTACTTTTAATTATATTTAACTTAATTCTTGCACGAACCCGTTTTCACCTGAACTGAAAGCCGACACTCTATTATGATATACTTGCTTGAAAAGTGTCCCTTTAACGGGATTCGAACCGTTGCGGGTGGGCGTTGCAAATTCTGAAATCCGACATTGTACCGCTGCGCTATTCTGTAACATCCCTTCTTTTTATTTCGTACTTCGTAACTTTGCGCTGTTTCGCGTTATTAGTTTAAATTTTGTTTGATTATACCGTTGAGTGAAGTCTTATTCAATAATTATACCTATCTTTAACTTTATGTTAAAAATGACTAGGATTTAATTTATTTTCTATATAAATTAGACGCATTTTAGTCGATACGGATCTAATATTAAAGGTAAGTGAACTACAATTTTTGGCGTTATAGAAAACACGCTCGTGCGATTACTTATGCGGCGCAAATAGAAACGGACTTTATTTTCGACCATACAATATATGTAATGTAATGACAATTCAACTCAGAAAATTTCAACCAATTAGTTTGCACAATTTTGAATCATTCGACCAATTAGGAACGAATTATACTGACAATTACACTAGTGGTTTTTTCACTTTCAAATTCTAATCAACTATCGCAGTATCCGTGCCCGCCGTATAAATACATAGTTTGACATTTGCGAATAATTTATTGCATGATGTTTGTGTTATTTTAAGAATGAGTCCATTTACGAACGGATTTCTAAATTTCTTGTTCGTTAAATTGTCCTGCCGAATTTCACTCGAGATTTGTATTTATACCAAGTAAATTTGTGTTGTTTAAATTCTAATCTGTTTCCTTTAGCAATTTGACTCGAAAAACTGTCAACCTAAAAATGCTCCACCTTCGGTGTCGCATTTTTATTAGTTGACAGTTTTTCTCGTCTAATTGCTAGGCAACAGATTCTTATTAAACAACCCAAATTTACTCGGTAAAATACAAACCTCTTGTGCAATTATAAGTGATAATTTCTAATTACATTTACAGACAGGCATACATAAAAAATAAGTAATATTACATATAATATTTTACATATAACGTACATAAATCTAATTATGTAAATACGACAGCACATGAATTTCATGAGTGATATGTAATTATCTATATGTATATTATATGAATTTCTGTATACAGAATATCCGTAAGTTTCTATACTATTATGTAAAATATACGTAATTGTGTGACATACGGTTTATATAACTTTATTAAAGAATACTTACATACTTGATATATAAAAACGCATATGTAGGGGTATTTACTTCAATTTATATATGTTGTATGTATATTTTATATGTGCGTTTGCTGGGAAGTGCCGGTACTGGGCCAAAAACTGCTGTTTTAAGAGCAGTCTGGTTATCGCATCGGCTTTCTCATTGTCTTTTGTTTCAGCGTGCCTTTTAACCTACGCGAGCTCAAGAGTATTGCTGCTTGTTGCATTACGTGGTGACATTCGGAGACTAAGCTAGGGGTAATGTTGTAGAGATCTAGTGCCTGGAAGGCAGTCCTACTGATAACTTTATTCTTTACGCTGGGCATAAGATTTGTTTTTGCACTAAGCATTATTCCTACCAGTTCTCTCTGAAAACAGTCGAAAAGTTGCCTAGTAAATACCGGTTCCTGTTCGTTCCATTGTTTTAGATCAATCCGTGAAGATGAGTATATCAGATTGGAACCCCACCTTCGAATAAATAAGGATGTGGTAGTTCTTCTCTATTATAAATTGAGGAACAAGGGAGTTCGATTCCCTCTCCAGAACAGACAGTCGCCTCTCCTTATACCTCTGTTATTCAATTACCCGTTTGTTTTCAGATGCAAGGTTCCGAGTTCTCATGTACAGAACCAGTGGAGGCAGGCCCCGATGAGCCTGTAGGAGTTGTTCGTATTGCGCCCGTGCTCGTAACACATGCCAGTATTTTTATAGTAGTACGGGATAGCCTTTGGGGATGGGCTCCAAAGTCTTCCAGTTGCGCGGCAGCATTGCCGGAAGACCCTATTTGCTTTTCGGTTTTGACTTGAGCATAGCTATGCCACTACTAACTCAAAGTGGGTCACCGAGTCCCAGATCTTCGACACCGCTTACATGAACTATGCAGTGAAAGTAAGTCACCGATTCTGAACCTTCTCAACTTTCAGCCAAATATAGATTTATCCATATCATTTTTATAAACGTTTAACAGCCCTTGAATCCGTTTGAAGTTCAAAGTTCGCAAGTGCACAATCAAATCACGGCAGCAGCAGTTCAACGGTGTACAATGTCAGCTAATTAAAGAGTTAGGTACATATTTAATTTGTACAAACATTCAGAAGTTTTCAAAGTCCACAGGTGTACACTAACAACATCTTCCATCTACCTTTTAACGCGTCACAGTAAGCTGTACTACTGTAATGTGACCTTCAAGTACTTTTCAGGATCACCCCCAGAGGGAGAGCGACATAGCCGGTATGCAAACCATGATATTTCCTCAACTCCGCGAATTGTTCTTATAATCCTTTACTGTACAAGTAAGGATTATTCCAAGAAAACAACACTATTCAATTGCGTAACTTTGAAGTAAAAGTACATAGAAAAATGTTTCTTTATTAGTAAGCACACACATTCAATCTGTTTTGTTATATTACATAATTTATTAAAAGATAAATTACAAAGTAATTACATACGACTTTTTGGGTATCTGGTATGGCTTGTCTCAATTTATATCGTCTTGAAACTTATCTCGTAAAAGGATTTATTTTCAAATCTGCATTCTTAGTAGATAAACACGTTGTAAATACCTACCAGCCCACTCAGGGTTGGGTTAGGTATGCGTCACCCAGTGCAATAACAATTCAAATTAATAATTACTAATTAGTATCAGTCGTTAAGAATCCTTGTTGTTGTAAGTTTAATACGAGTAATTTGTATATCGTATAATTTAGTTTAAAACTTGAAAAGAAATTGCTATATTAATATTTTTATTTTAGTCCACCTCTGATGCCCTGTCATAAAACACCGAGAGGTCCCCTTTGTTATGTCAATGAAGTGGGCATTTACAACGTGTTTATCTACTAACAATGCAGATTTGAAAATATATTCTTTTACGAGATAAGTTTCAAGACGATATAAATTGAGACAAGCTATACCTAATGTGTAGAAAGTGTTAAGAAATGCAATTGGTACGTTAGCAATTTAATTAAATGAATTGGGAAATTGGTGGTGTAGCGGCTGGAACGCGAGACTACGACGCCTATGACCCGGGTTCGATTCCCAGTCCCGCCAGAATATCTTTGGCATCTCTTCTCCTCGAAATTGACTTGGGAACCGATTTTTGATGTTTCCGTCTTGAAACACTTTCAATTAATCATCGAATCCGTAATGTTTGGGATATTCAAAATGAGTGCTGCGTTATTAATTCCTTTGAACAGCAGCAGGGGACTATTTATAAACGTAATCATGTAAACGAAAACTTTGTGTATTGTATGATAATGTTTATTTTATAAAATGCCCGCACAGGAGATATTAGCCCGCCTCATAAATACGGTGCATATGAAGTAAGATTAAAATTGCAAGTCAAATCAGAATGAATGTTCAATGTTCATGACATGTTTGATTGACAGAAACAACAGCGCAATTTTAAAATCTATTTAAGTTTGTATGTATAATACGGAAATCGGCCAATTCATGCATCAGAGAATAATAAGGCCATTTCCTCGAATAAATATGTTTTCAAGTTGTCAAAGTAGACGCCGAGAAGGGCACTAGCTAATTTCTTTTCTTCTCTGTAATTTGTTTCTGGTTACTTTTAATAAACAGTCAACGTTTAAAATGAAGCTATTTTGTTCCAAATACGAGGATGGTTTACCCAGACGTTAGATTTGAAATGAATATCGTATTTTTGAACCCTAGAATATCACAAAACTTAAACCAGCGATACTGAAGTGACCTAAGTTTTCCCGTTTTCATGGAAATTGCAAATTTTCGCATTCCATGCTGAAAAATATAATGTGGTTCTTTGGTGGTCGATGTAAAAAAACTGGTTAACAGTAAATACCTATTTGATAATATTTCAAATACCTACATTGTTTACTACGTGGTTTAAAAATTATGATTCCCCTGAATACAAACGTAGCCTCTTTGTAAAACTTTCAACAACTGTTACGGTAACAAATGGTTGGTAACGCAATCTATAATGCAATGGCTCGGAAAGCTCAGTTATAAGGGGCAATCTAATGGGCGTAGGCTTAGATATGAGTACAGAACTTAAACTCAGCAAGCAAAAGAGGGTAGGCAAAGCTAAAGTTAGTTTATATTAAGTTAGCGAACATAGTAAAGTAAATTTAGGGCGCTACGATAGTTCTTTAGAAAGTTAAAGCTGGTAAACAGAACTACGAAGATCTTAGCAGCTTGTAGTACCAGAGATATGATTTCCGAAAGAAAATGTGGGTATTCGGTAAAGAAATACACTGGAATAACGGTAGTGGTGGTTATAATGAACCAAAATATAACGGATAACACTGGTAACAATAAACAATTAAATACAACTAAGGTTTCACAGCATTGAATGTAACAATAAGGGGGTTTAACTTTTACCTTGGAACGATGGAACTTCACATATAACAATTATAATGCAAAATAGGTAACACACAAAAAATATCAGCAACCGACTTGGTAACTGTGCAAAAGTCAGTAAATGTAATTAAACAACTCTCACCTTTTACTTCCCAGTAATGCTGATTGCGCAACCACAGTACTGTTCAATTATCTAAACAACAAAAGTTAATTAACAGAAAATTAGGGCTGCGACAAGCAGACGGACTGAAATATAATAGTCACGAACTTTAGTCAGTATCGAGTGTTGACATTTAACTAAATAGCACTTGGCTTTTGAGTTTTAACTTTAAGAAAATTGAATTCTTCAAGGTAAAATGTAACAAACATAAATATCAAAAGTAATTTTAAAGGTAATAAACAAGTTATTTAAATTGAATCAAGGTTTGAGAACTACGATTTGAAAACTAATCAAGTGATTAAGTAGCGTTAGTAAATTTTACGAATCTTGTTTTCAAAAGTTGACGGTAGATGGCAACAGATGAAAATCTTGAAGTAAACAACTTCTTTCAGGTAGAATTTCGGAGATAATTACACATGATGTGATGTGATGAATAGCAATTAGCGTTGTTTATCAGGAACTAACCATCGACGTTCGACAGCAAGTAAAACGGAAATAAATTCAGGTAGAACTCAAGACAAATTCTTCAACAAAATGGCGGTACACCGTAAGTGAGATGTAAAACCAAAAGAAAACAAGAAAAAACAACAAACAAATAATATGAATTACTGTCAGGAACTGAAAGAGTAACGTGATATTTAATACAAAATAATTAGGTACATACCTCGAGGATTAATATTTTCCTGGAGCGTAGCAAAACTTTTAACGTAAACGAAAGTAATGCGTAAAGCCGTATAATACGATTTAATGACACTTAGAATAAGCAGGTGATTCTAAATAGACACTAATATTGGTCGAAACTTTCACTTAAAGACGATAAATATAAATTATAAGAAACTTCGAAAATTCGGTAGCACTAGTAACGTGAGTTAGTTCAGCGACACAAAGTACAAAAGATACGCAGTTAGAAATCGAACTACAATCTATGTAAGCACGAAAATCTGATTTTCAATCTCGAACGGAACGAACGATAATGGAATGGTCAGCCAATCAGAGACTAAATGATCTACATTGATAGCCAATTAGAATATTACAAATCTCCGCAAAGTAGAAAATCTGTAACGGAACCAACGCAAACGCTGCGATCAGACCGACGACGCTTCGCTTAAGAAAAAAACAAAAGAGATGAAAAAAGTATCGGGAGCGAACTCTCCTGACAAAGTATAGATTAGGAAATTCGTAACTATCCTTACTAAAATCAATACGATTGACTTTTGCGAATTAGGTAAATAATCGAGCAACATAACACAACATTGTATAAAGTGTCTGGGTTTATGTTTCCGAAAGCTTGTCAAATACGTTCTTTTACGTGTTCCCAAAAATAAAAATCCGTTGAAATCAAGTCGTGTGATCAAATAAAAACAAATAAAATAGAACAAATAAAAAAAAGAATTATGATAGTAGAAATGACACTAATTAATGATGGTTAAATCTGCGAACTTTTACTTAACGAGGGTATCAGATTATGAATGATTTTTTTTCTGTGGATAGATCAGTTTTGACTGAGTGAAATTAAGATTTGATAGCGAAGTGATATTAAGTTATTGCCAAAGACATATAAATTTTGAAAATTTGGAAGAAGTTATTCATCATTTTGCAGTCATATGGATATCAAATTAATTCTTCTACAGCGTCAGTAAAGTGTAGGTACTTAAAACCGTAAATGCGACTATAGGAAATGTGTATAAGTAATAAGTTAGATGCCGTATTTTGACAAAAAATAATATAAAAAATCGTATTCGCATTACTACTTTCCTGGAAGCATATACAATATCACATAATATATGTGGGATGGTACGAAGTGGTATATAATTACAAATATTTAAAATCAATAAAGGTTCGGAGGTTTATGTAACTAAATTTTCTAAAATAAAGCTTTACAAATTATAATAAACATAATACGCGAACATTTCTCTACACAACACATAAATAATGTAGCCATATGATCATATTGTCATTTGCCCATTTCTCTATTTCGTCCACTTTTCATTTGTGCTTATCTTATTGGACAGATCATATACATGAAACGGTTCCCCCTTATTCTTATAAAATGTAACCAGCAGAGAAGCAATCTTGAAATAAGTTTTATTCGAGCTTGAGGCTGCATCATTTGTATTTTTCTTTTGAGCAACCACCCCCTTTACATTCATATATCTATATCTAAGTCTTCTTAAAAATTTGTCGTACTAAATAAGTACTTACGTTTACGATTTAAGGAAAGTGTATTTATTAAAATATAACAATGTACGTTTTTGGTGATAAGTAATAAAAGTAATAAAAAAACAAAGGAGGAAAATAATACGAGCAGTATTTAATGAACGTCGAACCATATGAAATGAGAATTGGCGATTGTGTATGACTTCCCGTTGAGAAGCTATGCGAGGATACATATCTCCTTAAGTATTGTTGTAAATCTGTGACGCTAAACTATCACATATGGCGCCCAGCGTGGGGCGTTCTGCGCTCCTTGTAGGACGCCACATATGATTTATGAAGTGTTCCTAGTTTTTTATTGCGCTAAAACTGTGAGACTAAGTGTTATCCAGCTACAGTTCGTGTAACTCGAAGTTAGGCGTGAATATATTTTACGGAAGCGAGAGTCGTTAAAAGTACAATAAAACAAATCCGGCGACGGCTTTGATTAATCGCTCCCAGTACACACTATTCTGAAACAATAAAATACATAATATGTGTCAACGAGCATAAAAGCTCGATAACTGTTAGTATTATTGACGAATCACTTACTAAACGAAATGGATTTAAATCCAATTCGTGCCATGTGCTTTGTGTTAATAAATTTCGTTTGTTCCGTTACATCATGTGTGGCAATTTTAGGAACCGATTGATTTTTTATTGAAATTGCTTAATTTGACCACAAGAAAGGTTCATTTATTTTTTAATTTATGCGTCGCGCGATCCTTCCACTCCTTTTTAAATTAATTATAAAGAGTTTCGCAAAAATGGAATAGCAAGAAATTAACGAAGGAGAAAATCACTAAAGACGATCATTAATCGACGTAACTAACACAATTACTCTTCAAAGGTAGTTGTATTTCATTTATAATAAATGAGCTTTTCCATAACGCCCTCTGTTTTCCCCTCTTTAAAGAATTACAGCTTTTTAATATAATAATAATTTGACGCTCGCCGCCTCCATGCGAACCAACCACAAAAACGCATTTTAATTTGCCCACACAATTAATTGGTAATTTGCACGTTTTGCAAACTACTGTTTCGAGTATTGAGTATAAACACAATTAACTATTTAATTGATGAGTTTGATAGGAAAATTTTCTTTTAATTAAAGTTTAACCAAATCACGTTGTGGACTCGGCTATAATTATTCGAAATTACGGGGAATTGCGAGCAATTAATCTAACAAACGCAAGATACCAGCATAGAACAACACGAACAAGAAAAATTTCAAAAGAGTAAGTTAATTGCGAGATCGCCAATAAAAACTGGACAAGTAGTAATGTAAGGCCGGAATAAATGCACTTCAAGGTCACTCGTGGCGTTCTCGTAAATTATACACAATTCACTGACAGTGATTCAGTGACGTCGTCAGCTATGTAGGAAAACTAGGTGATGGGGTTTATTGACGTCATGGGTTCAACAACCCCTAAGTCAACGACCCCTATTGCAATAACCCCAACAGCAATAAGTAATCCAATATAAGGCCGGAATGAATCCACCTCCAAACTATGCATTAAAAGTAAGTCATTAGTTAAATTAAACATGGATTCAACAATCCCAAAGTTAATGATACTCCAAGGACATCGATCACAAGTTCTACATCTGAAGGGGGGGGGGGGGCATTTTTGTCGGGAAAAACAGTGCTAACTGTTTTTGGTCGTGTGAATATTTTGGCAATCTCCGAGGTGGCTGTGTGAATATTTTGACCATTTTCGGGGAGCCCTGTGTATGTGTGTGTATTCTTCACGGACTTTGAACTTTTCAACGTTTAAAATTTTTTTCAAATTCTTTAAACCTTCGTACTTTGATATGTATGCGTAAATGTATTCCTTAATTAGCTGAGAGTTGAAGATGTTGAACTGATGATTATTGCAATATTTATTGTGCACCTGTGGACTTTCAACTTTCAACAGATTCAAGGACAGGAAATGAAAGAAGACGTTGAAGACACTAATACACAAAGCGAAATATTAAAGAAAAAACTGAGAAAAAACAAATCAACAGCTAACACAAATCAAAAAAATAGAAATGAACCGCAAGAAGCAGGAGTGGCATAGAGAGAAACAAGAACTTGAACAAAAATTCCAAATCATGGAAGAAACGCTGGATATACAGGACAGGGAAAAAGAAGAAACAACATTATAATTAAAAATGCTCATATCAGCAGAGCAAATACCGAAAAGTTCCTAATAGTAGTAGCATTGATAACAAGAGCTACCAATGGAATGAAGTGATAATAACGGAAGAGAAAGCCGAAACTGGGCCGATCAATCGTATTACCTGAAGATGGAAAAAAGATGGCACGGGAAAGAACTCATTCAATAAATGAAAGTGGAATCCAAACAAAAAACTAGGAAGAAACGATGATGGACAGAAGAAACAAGACAAGGCGACGACAAGCTAGCGATGAAACAAGAAAAGCAATTTTTAAAAAATGTCCCAAAACTAAAGAAAGTAATTTATTTAAGACACTAAAATTGACTACTTGGAACATATGAAGGAAAAAGAACTTACACATTAATGTGAAAGGACACAATTGGATTGAGCAATAACTGAAACGAAGGAAAAAGGTCAAGGTGCAACAGAACTGGACGGAGGACGTATGTTTTTGTATCGTGGGGTAAAATGCAGAAGGGCCACATCATCAGAAAGGAAAATTTAGCACATGCCAAAAACTGAGATTATTAGGATAAACCAGAAAGAATATTAAAAATTGAAACAAACTATGGAGAGAAGAACAGTAGGTACAACAATAATAATAATTGTATACGAACCCAACGAAGACGAAACAGTAAAATAGACGACTTTTTGGAAGAGATGACAGATACAATGCAAAAGTTGAAGGGAAGGATAATAATTATGTGGGATTTTAATAGCAGAGTCAGTCGGGAAGAGCAAAAGTGACTCAGAACCTTATGGAACTGTGACAAGAATTTAAAAACAATATTTCAAGATGGTGGGATGAAGACATTAAGGCCGAAATTGAAACGAAAACGAAACTGTGAGAAGAATACTTAAGAAAAGAAACCGATGATGACTATGAAATACACAAGGAGCAAGCTACAAAAGATATTGATTTAGTAAAGCGAGCCAAACAAAACATCCTTGAAGGAATTGGGAACAAAACTTGAAGAAAACAGTAAAGGAAACCAGAAATTATTCTATAGAGTACTGAAGAATCTAAGAAAAGATAAACAAGTGAAGATAAGACAAACAAAATCAAAAGGCAACAATTGAAGATGAAATTATAAACAGATGGGAAGAACACCTTCAGGAGCTGCATGAATGATAATGACTTAATAAATCTATTAGATGTAGCATTTAATATTGGTTTAATATTGGCATTTCATTGTAAATATATTGGTAGAATATAAATTTACAATATTGTCAAGAGAAAGAGCCCTAACTGCTCCGAGGGACTATTTCCCAGTGCGCAGCACCTGCAGGGCTCCATGTGGTCCGGTGGACCCTTCCACAGAAACCCCATTCACTTCGTGCAGACTCGGATGAGATCGGCTTTTGCTTCAATTAGGACTCGAACCATCGATCACTCGGTTAGAAGGTCAGCTACGGAAAGTTATATAATATTGTAATTTAAAGTTGAACACTATATTATATGGAGGGGGGCGTGCATATTATATTTTGATTATTTTAATATTTCTAAAACCGCGAAACCTAACATTCGGGCGTATTTTGAGAAAATATAACGTTATTATTTGTGAATATTTTTTTCATGTTGGCGAAATATATCATTTTAAATATCCAGTAAACACAGTATTGTTATGGTTATTGATAAATAAATATAGACTTTATATTGTATAGTAGTATTTACTAAATATTGTAAATGTTATATTGCTTAAATATCGATTTTCAATATTTAGTAATATTGTACACGCAATATTGGTACATTATTGTGTGTATAATATTTGAATTTACATTAAATAGCAATATTTACTCAATATTACAAATATGTACGTTATATTGCTTAAATATAGATTTCAATATTGAGTAATATTGTACACGCAATATTTGTACATTATTGTATGTACCTACAATATTTGAATTTAATTAAGTAGAAATATTTACTAAATTTTGCAATATTGTTCTTATATTCACTAAATATTGTATTTCCAATATTTGTATAATATGTATTACAAATATATATTTACCCAATATTGACTGGAGATCGATAATATTGCATCAATCACTCTATATTAGCCCAATATTCCGCCAAGCTAACGCCAATAAACGGTGCTCCATGGGTAACAACAGTGTAGAAGCAATCTCTTATCTAAAAATAGGAAAATCAGCAGATCATCACAAGATCGCACCGGATAGATGGTGAAAAACCTGAAGAAATTTTTATAAAAACCTGAAATACAGGGTGTATGCCCAAAGATTGAAAAATTGGGATTATTTTCGTCCAAGTGCACACGATTCATCTTCTTGTTTAGTTAACAGTGCCCACGAACAAGCACAGGTTCCTCCTTGATAGTGTTATGCAAAAACGTTCTAGACTTTAGGATGGTTCCATAAAGGCCACTATCATGACGTACTGTTCCAGGATTCGTCTTGTAGACTTCCGCATGATAATTGGGGTCAGTCGCAATGCAAAAGCTCCAAACGTTTCTTCAAGTTTTCGGCTTTGGCTGACTCCAATCTGTTGTTGGCATTAGCACAGTCTCTGGCCACTAAAAACTACCAAACACTGTAATCCATGGCATTACGATTCGGAGAGTAGAGCGGCCATTCTGATTCAAGAATATCCAGTTTGAACCTTTGAGTCGAGAAAATTTTGCAAATTCCGCCCCTTACCACGAGCGACTTAGGTTTTTGGCGGTGTTCCATAGTTGCTGAGGTACCAGGACAAGATCCCACCATTTTGGGAATTGTGCGCTTATTCTTCGGTGAACAACTTTTTGTCTGTGAAGGAATTCATCGCCATCGCTGATTTTCGGTTCGTGTCTGAGATTGGCGGCAACCTTGAATTTTTACGCGCTTCTTATCGTCTTTGAGGGGCTGTACTCTTTGGTGTTTGTAAGGTTTTTAGCAATTTGTCCCACTGACCAATCACTAATACTAATCTCGCGAGAAAGTATCCGTTCAGGGCTGTATTGACAGTGTCTTCCCTTCCTTGACCCAGACGGTCGTCTTCGTAGCTAAGCTGTTAATCTCATGGCACATTAAGCAGACGGCGAAAAATTTCACATTGCTCCGTTACTTCCTCGCACCCTGTAGAAATTACATCCGTAAAATGTAAACTCTTCCTTTGCTTATCATACCAGTTCTATCTGATGTACAGGGTCTTACAAAAAGGCGTAGCGGGCTATGCGTATCCGGATTCTACATAAATGAAAATAAGTTTAAAATGTTCAGTAACTTTTTTATGATTCGGCTTATTTTAGCCGTAATCAGCCATTTTGTATTTTCTTGAAAATAATTATTATTTCATGTCTTCCTTTGTCAGAAATCTTTCCAAAAATACCTTTTTTCCAAAATTATCAATTTTCAAAATGGCGGAGATTCAACCATTTTACAGCAAAATTCCATGAAAACTACTAAATAAAATTAAGTATTAACAATAGAAGTAGGTACATAAAAATGATGTTTCTTGCACAATTTTCATGGAATTTTACTTTAAAATGTTTGAATGTCCGCTATTTTCAAAAGAGATAATTTTGAAAAAATAATAATTTTGGAAATTGTAGACTTCTGAGAAATGAAGACATATGCCAAATTTCATAAAAGTATGTTGAAGGGTTTTTGAAATAATAATTATTTTCAAGAAAATACAAAATGGCTGTTTACGGCCACACTAAGCCGAAATCATAAAAATGTTACTGAACATTTTAGACTTATTTTCATATGTAGAATCCGGATACGTATATCCCGCTACACCTTTTTGGAACACCCTGTATAGTTAGTGCTTGATTGATATGGAAGTTCAGTTCGTTGCAGTGGATACCAGATCGATATGTGTATATAGCTATATAATACAACCTGGTGGGATAAAGATTTCCTCTTAAATGTTGAGGTGGAGATTTCTAAATATAAGATCTTTACTACGGCCCTTTAAGTTTCAATTTTGCGGGAAAGAAAACCTACAAACGGTGCACCGCAATCGCCAAGCCGCAATAACTAGCACAGGAAGTAAGCGCTCCTTTAAGGATTTAGATTTGAAACTTGTCTTGGTATTTTACGTATGAAACCACAAAAACAGGAAGATTTAAATTTTGATGCGAAAAGTTGTCATTTCAGTTAGGAATTATTAATTGCAGAAACTTGAAGAGTTTACGAGCGACGTCAAGTGCCAGTGTTGAGCTTACCTTTTATGAAAGGGATTCAGCCTTATAAGTATTACCTAATTAGTACGATATTTCAATATATTTTTTTTTAAATTCCCAATACATCGTCCGCTATGCGCAATTATTGAACTTCATGAATTGAAAATAACCATCAATACAGAATAATGACGTGGAACGTCATATTGGACAACCTAATTATTTATAATCAATAATTCAATAAATTGTATGTATTAAATAAACATCAAACAAAAGTCTATAATATAATAAATTGAATTTGTTATATACAGGGTGTTTCTACTCAAAGTGCACAACATAATAGAGGTTGTAGAACTCCTCAAAGCTAACACTTTTTTAAAGTAATTTTATTCATTTTGGCGTTTGTTTTCGAATTATGACCCATTTCTTGTTTTTTCAGAAATCTCTATGTCGTATTTCAAAAAATTAAAGTTTTTTGGAATCAACAGTATAATATCTACAACGTTTGTTCAAAACTTTTTTACAAAAAAATTTAGAACAGCAAAATGGCGGTCATTTTAGTAATAGAGTAGATTTTGTGTTATTCATTTTCCAAAATTTACAATGTCCGCCATTTTGGTGTTCTAGTTTCTAGTTTTGAACAAACGTGTTGTAGATATTAAACTGCCGATTCCAAAGAACTTTGATTTTTTGAAATCCGACTACAAATAATGCAGATATAGAGATGTGTAAAAAAACATAAAAAGGTCCATAATTCTAAAACAAAAGCCAAAATGAAAAAAATTATTTTAAAAAACGTGTTAGTTTGGACGACAACCTCTATTGCGTTGTAATTGCAATTGTACTTTTGGGCAGGACATATTTACTAACCAATCAAGAGTTTTCCAAAAAACTTCAGTAACTTTGGTTGCTTTGCTTAACTTTTTATTTCCATTTGAACTCCTTCAAACTTAATAAACATTCGCAACTAAAATCGATAAACGCTGTATGTCTGTTCCCATTAATGAAAGTTTTTTTTTTATTACTTATATTGTTTTAGGAGAGATCCAATTTTATTTGTTTATTAATTAATTTACTGTTATACCGGCTTTTATTGGTCGAAATAATATATTCTTTGGCCGCTTAAAATCATGTGACCTTTCATTTTACAGAATCTACATAAAGGTTCTTGTGGACACATACGACCTTAGATTCCACAACACATATTATGTTATTTGTTTATTTCCAAAATCCATACACTTATCAACTTTAAAAGGTTTCGGCAGCCATTGAGAAACTTGATAAAAACAAAATATCAGTCTTTCACTCATTTGGTGGCGATCACAACATTTAAAATTTTGTTGCTGGATTGAAAATATTGACATATCGCTGTATTACCGCCAATTATTCATTACCAACTTAAAATAATCCTTTCTGAACTTTTTACCATTAATGACAACTGTAATTTAAGAGCCTCAACTTAAAATCGATTTTTATGAAATTTTGCTTATTATTCTTAAAAAAAGTACGTAATGACTAGCTATCAGTGATTCGGTCGAATTACGGCATTCGCCTACGGCCCATTTCGCAAACTATTCTCATCAGTAATTCTATGCTCATTGAATAATATGCTAGTTTTTAAGTAATCCAGACACCTCCACGATTGATTTAGCGATTTGTCCACCATTCGCCACCACAATCAACCATATGTTGTCCGCTCCGGATAATCTAACTTTTAATTTATTAATTTTTGGCTAAATGCTTAAAGTAAGATTCATATAAGGAACTGCTTTCTTTTGGTTTGTAGTTAGCAATATTCACAAATACTTTCCAATATTATTTTCTATGATGACCACGTATGTTTCATCCATCCGCCCCGTAACTTGGACGTTGAGTTCTTAATTTTAGAATTGAATGCAGTTTGTGCTTAATTCTTCATTAACTTCAGAACCTCCGCGATCTTTATTAAATTAAAATGTGAGTAGAATCATAGCTAGGTACTTACCTCTCATCCAAACCTGGTGTATGTTATGAAAAGCATCTTCTCCCTGGTAATTCATAGATCTGTAGAAGACAAAATTTCCACAAGGTGATAGGGATGAAAAGTTCTTGCTGTGCTTTAGCCCAACTTTCCCTTTTTCCACTGAGTATTCTTCTAATTGATACAAGGCAGTGATCAGTAAACATTACCGTTGATACGACATAAAAGAGGTTACAATAATACTCAATTTTCCTATTAATATCACCACTTTGATATTGAAAGTAGATAATGGCGTCAGTGTAATTACTCATAAGTTAATTAAATGTAGAAAACTTATTTAAAGTTATTATAAGACCAACGTTAAATTTATTCTTGGTCGGAAAAATTCCACTAAGCATCAGTGATTTTCCGATTGCACAGTATTGGATAAAATTTGGAAAATTGACTAATAATGAGTAAATAAGTACCCAGCAAACACACATATAAAATATACATACAACATATATAAATTGAAGTAAATACCCCTACATATGCTTTTTTATATATCAACTATGTAAGTATTCTTTAATAAAGTTATATAAACCGTATGTCACACAATTACGTATATTTTACATAATAGTATAGAAACTTACGGATATTCTGTATACAGAAATTCATATAATATATAAATATAGATAATTACATATCACTCATAAAATTCATGTGCTGTCATATTTACATGATTATATTTATGTACGTTATATGTAAAATATTATATGTAATATTACTTATTTTTTATGTATGCCTTCTGTAAATATAATTAGAAATTATCATTACATTACATATATTGTATGGTCGAAAATAAAGTCCGTTTCTATTTGCGCCACATGAGTAATCGCACGCGCGTGTTTTCTATAACGCCAAAAATTGTAGTTCACGTATCTTTAATATTAGATCCGTATCGACTAAAATGCGTCTAATTTATATAAAAAATATAAAATAAATTAAATCCTGGTCATTTTTAACATTACGTTAAGATAGGTATAATTATTGAATAAGACTTCACTCAACGGTATAATCAAGCAAAATTTAAACTAATAACGCGAAACAGCGCAAAGTTACGAAGTACGAAATAAAAAGAAGGGATGTTACAGATTAGCGCAGTGGTAGAATGTCGGATTTCAGAATTTCCAACGCCCACCCGCAAACGTTCGAATTCGGTTGAGGGACACTTTTAAAGCAAGTATATCATAAACTGTCGGCTTTCAGCTCAGGTAAGAACGGGTTCGTGCAACAATTAAATTAAATATAATTAAAAGTATACAGTTGCATGTAAAATGTAGTTTTTCCATTTTTGTATGGAACTGCTTAAATAATTTTTTACATTGATAATAATTACATTATGCTCGAGTAGCTGCCATTTTGGTCATCACAACGCTTTTATAACTAATATTTTGTTATGTAAATATTACATAAAATATACATAAAACGTATATAAATTCATGTAGAAGAATTTACATTTAATAGACATATATATTATTTTGAAAATTGCTGACATCCTGACATTAAATATGAAAATATCTCCTATTTTTCTTCCAGTTCTATATGAATCTAAAAAGCTTTTACATAATTTATATGTATTTTATATATAAATGTGTTTGCTGGGTAAATTCAAAAGTTACGTATATCGCTTTATTTCGACTTTGGGCTGTTTGTTGTAAAGGCTGATGACCTGTTAGGGTTGTTCGAAGTGGAGAAATTACTTTTACTCCTTGGTGATTAACTAGTGTGTTGACATCTCGTGGTGGTAGAAGGTATTAATAACTCTTAGATCTATATGCAATTGGAGAAATGAATATATTTATATCGTCTTCAATATTTCATGTGCATTTTTATTCTTCTCTATCTCTCAATTCTTCCTTCAGCTGCTACAATATTGTTCATTATATCCAGTTATCTTTTTATCCATTTTATATTACTCACATCTTTCTTTGATTCCTCTCTTTCAGTGCTCGTATATTTTCAATTATCGTTGGTAGGTATGTCTTCCAGTCCTCTTTTATTTCGTTTACATTCTCTCTTTCTATCTCATGTTAGTTATTTCCCTTGCTTAAATATTCCCTCCTTCATTTGTTTGTTTCCGTTTTGGGTCTTCTAAAGCGTAATAATCGCATCCATTTTCTAGTATGAAAGCTTTTCGTGTCGTCCTTTCTGCACAAAATAAGATTGATGTCTCCTCGATCATTCAAAAGAGTCAAAATTTTCCTGTTTCATACTGTTAATGTTCTTCGACTTCACATGCGGGCTGTTACACTTATACCGAGCGCTCGATGCACGTACGATCCGATTTAATACACAAAGACAATGGAACACCTGCTTGGAAGTTGTACAAGAAGCGGTAACGAAAGTTCGTACCTTTAGAATCTTCGAATTTGTTAAAGATAGAGGAATCCTTGAGGATCGTACTGTAGGAACCATTTGGAACCACCACCAGATTTTTGATCTTTTGATTTTGAAAATCAATTTTCTGCACCTAACGCATTACTTTAATTTGATAATTTTATGATTACTGTGACCTTCTCCCATTATAATTATTTATTTTACATTTTAGTTACATGATTGCACAGGTGGAAGGCGAGTTAACTGTCGACGTCAACTTCTTTAAATATTATGCATAAAATGAAAATTGAAGCTGGTTTATGTGCAATATCTTGCCAGGGACGAATGTAGTATTATGGTAAATCGTTGGAGGTCACACGGGTAAAAGCAGCGGTTTGATTTCCCACAGACAACAATCTGTTTTGTTCATATTTAATTTTCTCTTTGTTTTGTTTTATTCTTTTAAACGGTAAGGTTTTTTTTGGTGATTCACCTCCGAACCATTATTGAACAAAGCTCGCTTACGTATTTTATTTTTATTATTATTAATACCATATATTGTCTTTGTTTATGTGATTAGCTTAATTTATATATTCCACATGACTAGCCTGGATACATTACAACATATACGAGCCGAATTTTATTGTACTACCATAATTCACATTTCCATCAGATAAGCTAAATACGACCATTTTTACACCTTTTTAGAATTTAAAGGCATTACAGATATCAAGATGTTTTAAAAAGTAACGCTATAATTTACTATTCAGTATGGTTTTGTGTACACTTCGTGTTTTCGAATGATGCTCGAATATCCCCAACGATAATAAAGACGATGATCATTTAAAAAACATGAGATGCGAAAAGTTTAAGAATTATGGCTCTAAAACAGTGGCGCATTAAAAATTAGGAATTAGAAAACGTAAAATTTATTTCTGACATGAATAATAATGAGTCGCACAACTTATTTAATGCAAATTTGTGGGGGAGAATAAAAATTTTTGTTGCTATTTCTGTTTTGTTTTGACAAGAGGGAATATTAATATTTAACGATAAATCATTAAATTCTTCATAAAACGCGTTCTTTCCATTTTTTCGGCAACGGAAAGGCCACAATGAGAATGAGAAAACTTGTTTATTTACTTTCTTTAGTAGGTACGTTATTGAATTTATCGAAGATCTATTTGTTCCTCGCAACTTTAACCGCGTTAAAAGTTTTCTGATTGGTTAAATAACACGATTTTTTCTCCTTTTCTCGTGTCCTCCATCTATTATAAATTAATATATAACAATCATTAGGTTAGTGGTCGTGTGTGTAATTGTAGAAAAGTTGTTTTCGGAATAGGTTTACGTAGTATTGTAGGATTTCGCTCAAACTCAGATTGTTATCGGAAAACCGGTAATGATACCTAAAAAATGTACGAACGTAGGGTACGAAAGGCGATATGTTAACAAAAATAAATTACTTTTAGTCTTTCAAAAACGTTATCGGATGGAGTGAAATATGATTGTGGAGTAGGTACATAAAGCTTTAAAACACGAGACGCAGAGTCCACTTTAAAGGTAAAATGTTGACAAACGCTTTTTGCTCAACATTCTTATTGCAAAACTTCCCAACTTCCGCCTCGGCTTGTATTTTTTCTAGTGTAGAAACTGCCTCTTTTCTCCTTTTTAGAAACTTTGTAAAGGAATGAAACATTTGTTTCAGACATTGTTCGTATCTTTTTTAGTAGGTATTTGCTCTTCAGACAAAAGCGCACTTTCTCAGGTTACAGTAAACAATGCATCATTAGTTTAATTCCTGTTCTTTGTAGCATACCCTCCTTAGTAGTTATAATGAAATGTAATGAATACTACTACAGCTGCCAAGTAAATTAATTAATTAATTCGGATCCGATTTAGGAAGTTGTGGGTTCGATTCTGACTGTTCTGCATTAGGTTATCACAGAAAGTTTTTTATACATAAGCAGTTTCAAATAATCACCACACTATTCCCACGCAACACTTAGAGACAACGATGCTCAGCGTCCACACATCCTCGGCCGGCGATCTCCTATTGTGCGCCGCCTACAAACGCTCCCAAGCACCACTGCTCCACGTAGATCTTGACGAAATCTTCGCGAACGCATCGCCGACCCTCATTGGAGGTGATCTCAATTCTAAACACCCGGTATGGAATGGCAGAGTGGTGAATTGGAACGGGGACTCCTCTTCGACTACATCAACACGCAACCCAACATCACTGCCGACGGCCCTCTGGAACCGACATACTACGCGGCAGACGGAGGTAGACCTGACGTTTTGGACATCGTAGTTATGCAGAACGTCCGGCTCAACCACGACATCCGCACCATAACCGACCTGAGCTCGGACCATAACCCGGTCCTGGTTCAACTGGGTGCACCCTCTGCGTCGAAGGAGGACACCTTCAGAGTAATGATTTGGCCGTGGTACCAGAGGATGATTCACGACCAACTCGAGCCGGTAACGGTAATACACAACGCAGAGGGACTCGTCCAGAACCCAGCAAAAGCCATCAAGACCGCCATCGAACTTGCCTCGGAAACAACCACAAGAGACAGCTCGGACCGACAGAAACTTTCCCTGCAGATACGCCACCTGATCAGGGACAAAAACAGACAACGACGTACGTGGCACAGCACCCGCCACTCCGATCAACGAAGCGGATATCGAAACAGACTATGGGAGGTCAAACTACAGTCTCTCGAAGCACAAGACCTGAGTTTCTGAAGGATGGTCAAAGCGCTGAAAAGGAGAGGCGAACCGAGGATGCCCCCCCCCATCAACGGCCCAAACGGAGTGGTGCACACCGAAGAAGGCAAGGCGGAAGTATTCGCAGACACGCTGGAACTACAATTCAGACCCACCTAAAACATCGACGTAGCTCTCTACGTAGAGAGAATCGAAGACTTCTACAGGGAGGTGAGGCGTACCCTGCACGCCGAACCGGATGCACCCATCAAATACACCACGCCAGCAGAGATTGGGAATCTCATAAAGAAACTAAACAAAAAGAAAGCTACGGGTAACGACGGCATCAGTAACCGCGCCATCCAGTTTCTGCCGCCCAAAAGCATTGCCACACTGACAGCCATATTCAATGCCTTACTCAGAATGCGTGACACAAACGTGATCGTCCTACTCAAGCCGGGCAAAGACGCAGCCATGCCACAAACCTACCGTCTGATTAGCCTACTGTCGACCATGGGAAAACTACTGGAACGCGTGATATTGGCTAGGCTCGCTGAACACGTATATGCTAACGCAATTCTCCCTCCTGAACAATTCGGATTCCAAGAGCGCCACTTCACCACCCAGCAGGCTTTACGAGTTGTGGAAAAGATCGCCGGCAGCTTCGTCCACCGTCGTTCGACAGGAGCGGTGGCATTCGACAGGGTATCGCACCAGTGGCTTCTATTGAAACTCCTGAGACACGGTATACCACTCGCCCTAACCCAACTCATCAAGTCCCTCATACAAAACCGTACATTTGCAGTAAAACTCCATTCGACCCCATTGGACCCGAAAAGGCTGGAGGCAGGAGTTCCCCAGGGCTTTGTCCTTTCGCCGCTCCTGCACAACATAAACACGTCCGACATGCAAAAAAACCAACGAGTAACCTATGCCCTCTACGCTGATGACACAGTCCTACTGATCAGCGGTGGTAGCGAGGAGGTAATAATACGGCAACTGCAGCTCTTTCTCGATGCAATGGAAGAATGGTGCTCAGACTGGAGGATCACAGTCAATCCCGCTAAAAGCGTATCTGTGTACTTCACGCGTAGAAGACAACGACCGGGGGACAACCTTGTAATGTTCGACCGCCAAATACCGTGGGAGGGCGAAGCAATTTATTTGAGGATCATCTCCAGACTCACTTGGAAAGCTCACATAGTCCGCAGAACCGCCCAGGCAATCGCAGCCGTCGCCAGATTGTCCAAAATAAAGCGCTGAGGATGACTATAGACGCACCATGGTTTATCCGCATCAGGCAAACACACCGGGACCTGCAAGTCCAGTCCGTCAAGGAATTTCTTCACCAGTCCGCGATGAGCTTCACAGCATCAATGGTGGACCATCCCAATGAAGAGGTGAGAAACCTTTGGGAGTACGATGAGGTGATTGTACGAGGATACAAGTTGCCCAAGTACGTACTCACCAATGACGAAAACTAGAGGGACTCTAGTGACGCAAAACTTCCATGTTCATAGTAGTAGTAGTTCATAGTGATTGTCATGATATCAAATTAACCAGGCACGGTTTCTGGAGCAGTACGTGGTCTCCCTCAGCATTCTGGGATCCTTCCAAACCCATCCACGTTAAAAAGCGTAAACTTATTGCAGAGGACACCCTATACCAGACGACGTTTAGATGTTTTGAGCAGTATATAGCTATGCCACTTCTCAACCAGTTCAAGATTACCCAGCCTCAGATTCTTGAAAGAGCCTACAAGAGCTATGCAGTAAAAGTAGATCAATTTCAAGGACATTGAGCTCCTCAAAACCGCTTACGTAGACTATGCAACTATGAAACTTCAAAGTCCGTAATGAATTGAATCTGTTTAAAGTTCAAATTCCACGGTGCACAATCGTCAGCAGTTTGACATTCTCAACTATCAACAAAATATAGATTTACATATATAATTTTTGAGTTTAGGAAAAAAAACCTGGAAAAAAAACCCAGAAAAAGAAACCCGGAAAAAACCCAGGAAAAAAAACCCGGAAGAAAAACCCCCGAAAATTGACAAAAAAAATACTAAACCTGCAAAAATAACCTAGGCGCTTTAGTGACAATGTACGTTTGGCATTTTTTTTACTTCCAAACTTCGTTTAGTGCCATGTTGCCATTTTGTATCAATTGAAAAAAAATATACTAAACCTACAAATAACCTAGGCGCTTTAGTGGCAATCTAAGTTTAAGTTTAGCATTTTTTTTACTGGAAAACTTTGTTTAGTGTCATGTTGCCATTTTGTATCAATTGAAAAAAAATATACTAAACCTGCAAATAACCTAGGCGCTTTAGTGACAATCTACGTTTAAGTTAGTTTGGCATTTTTTTTACTGGCAAACTTTGTTTAGAGTCATGTTGCCATTTTGTATCAATTGAAATTGCATTGCGGGGGTTTTTGTTCCGGTTTTTTTCCTGGGTTTTTTTCCGGGGTTTTTTTTCGGTTTTTTTTTTCGGGGTTTTTTCCGGTTTTTTTTCCGAACCCCAAATATAGCACCCTCCTAACTATTTTTTCAATCCTGAAGATGGTTGAAGGAGTAAGTTTAAAACGTCGGTTACTTTTAGAGGTGCACGTTTCCACTTCCTTTTTGGCCTCTTCAGTTGGTGTAAAAGAAGTTTTGCAGTAGCTCTCTGTATTGTTTAATTAGGTTAGACACATAATTACAAAAAAATCAACGTGACAGATGACGTTTAGAACGCTTACAGGTTATGGAACGGAAATAGACGCATTCATGGAGTGTTAATTAAAAGTAGAAGTGCAACTAACTTCATATAGCTTTATCTATAGTTCAATTAGGTTAGAAACATATTATATTTGACCATTGAACTGTACGCTATAGGCAACTGGAAAGGAAACGCGCATAAGTAACACCCATACGAATGGGTATCTCTATCTTTTTCTTTTACACGCAACGTCATACAAACGATAACACGGAGCATAAAATGCAGGTGACAGATTAAAAAAATAGATTGCAGCAGTTATCTCTCTCGTCTGCTCTACTACCGCAACAAGCTAGAAGGCGACAAAAGTACCCATTCCACATCTGCCTTTGTCAGCCTTCAACGCCTACAATGCATTGAAATAGCCCGTTTCCCTTCCAGTTGCTTTAGCGTACAGTTCAATGTATTTGACAGATGAAGTGTGCATTAAAAGCGGATGAAGATATTGGCAATAAATTTTACAACTAACTTCATTTAACTTGACAAATGAAGTGTATATTGAACCCGAAGTAGATATTGACAGAGCGTCTTTTTTGTTTTGAGAACAAATGTTAGGTCTTGGTTTGGAGTAGAGAGTAATCGTTACAATCTTAGACGTTGATTTATTGGGAACATTAGTGAACAACTAATAATATTGAGCCTTAGATTTTGGTGATACGTCGTAACTATCGAATAAAAAGTTATTAAATATGCAACAGAAAAAAGAAAATGAAGGCGAAAACGTAGCGAAGGTGATCTTATATCTCAGGTTTAGGTATACCACGACTTATGTCTCGAGATTAAGTATAATCATAAATTGTATCTCGAGTTTAAGTATAATCACGACTTTTATCTGTGGATTATGGATAATCATAACGTATATCTCGGGATTAAGGTAATCACGACTTATACCTCATGATTAAATATAAACATAACTTTTATCTCGAGATTAAGGTAATCATGACTTATATCTCGGGATTAAGTTAATCATGACTTATATCTCGGGTTCAACTATAGTCACGTCTTATATCTTATGATTAGGGATAGTGACGACTTATGCCTCGGGATTAAGTATAATCATAACTTATATCTCGAGATTAAGGTAATTTTGACTTATATCTCGAGATTAAGCATAATCACGACATATATCTCGGGGTTAAGTGTATCATGACTTATATCTCGGGTTCAACTATAATCACGTCTTATATCTGATGATTATGGATAATCATTACTTACCTATATCTCGGGATTAAGATAATCACCACTTATACCTCGGGATTAAGTATAATCATAACTTATATCTCGAGATTAAGGTAATCATGACTTATATCTCGAGATTAAGCCTAATCACGACATATATCTCGGAGTTAAGTTAATGATGACTTACATCTAGGGTTCAACTATAATCACGTCTTATATCTGATGATTATGGATAATCATGACTTATATCTCGGGATTAAGAATAATCATGACTTATATTTCGGGATTAACTATAATCCCGTTTTATATCTGAGGATTATGGATAATCATGACGTATATCTCGGGATTAAGGTAATCACGACTTATACCTCGGGATTAAGTATAAACATAACTTTTATCTCGAGATTAAGGTAATCATGACTTATATCTCGGGATTAAGTTAATCATGACTTATATCTCGGGTTCAACTATAGTCACGTCTTATATCTGATGATTAGGGATAATGACGACTTATGCCTCGGGATTAAGTATAATCATAACTTATATCTCGAGATTAAGGTAATTTTGACTTACATCTCGAGATTAAGCATAATCACGACATATATCTCGGGGTTAAGTGTATCATGACTTATATCTCGGGTTCAACTATAATTACGTCTTATATCTGATGATTATGGATAATCATTACTTACCTATATCTCGGGATTAAGGTAATCGCCACTTATACCTCAGGATTAAGTATAATCATAACTTATATCTCGAGATTAAGGTACTCATGACTTATATCTCGAGATTAAGCCTAATCACGACATATATCTCGGGGTTAAGTTAATGATGACTTACATCTAGGGTTCAACTATAATCACGTCTTATATCTGATGATTATGGATAATCATGACTTATATCTCGGGATTAAGAATAATCATGACTTATATTTCGGGATTAACTATAATCCCGTTTTATATCTGAGGATTATGGATAATCATGACGTATATCTCGGGATTAAGGTAATCACGACTTATACCTCGGGATTAAGTATAAACATAACTTTTATCTCGAGATTAAGGTAATCATGACTTATATCTCGCGTTCAACTATAGTCACGTCTTATATCTGATGATTAGGGATAATGACGACTTATACCTCGGGATTAAGTATAATCATAACTTATATCTCGAGATTAAGGTAATCTTGACTTATGTCTCGAGATTAAGCATAATCACGACATATATCTCGGGGTTAAGTGTATCATGACTTATATCTCGGGTTCAACTATAATCACGTCTTATATCTGATGATTATGGATAATCATTACTTACCTATATCTCGGGATTAAGGTAATGACCACTTATATCTCGGGATTAAGTATAATCATAAGCATAACTTATATCTCGAGATTAAGCCTAATCACGACATATATCTAGGGGTTAAGTTAATGATGACTTACATCTCGGGTTCAACTATAATTACGTCTTATATCTGATGATTATGGATAATAATCATTATTTATATCTCGGGATTAAGGTAATCACGACTTATACCTCGGGATTAAGTATAATCATAACTTATATCTCGAGATTAAGATAATCATGACATATTAAGCATAATCACGACATATATTTCGGGGTTAGGTTAATCATGGCTTTATCTCGGGTTCAACTATAATCATGTCTTATATCTGATGATTATGATGATAATCATTACTTATATCTCGGGATTAAGGTAATCACGACTTATACCTCGAGATTAAGTATAATTATAACTTTATATCTCGAAATTAAGGTAATCATGACTTATATCTCGAGATTAAGCATAATTACGGCTTATATCTCGGTGTTAAGTTAATCATGACTTATATCTAGGGTTCAACTATAATCACGGCTTATATCTGATGATTATGGATAATGACGACTCATACCTCGGGATTAAGTATAATCATAACTTATATCTCGAGATTAAAGTAATCATGACTTACATCTCGAGATTAAGCATAATCACGACATAAATCTCGGGGTTAAGATAATCATGGCTTATATCTCGGTTTCAACTATAATCACGTCTTATATCTGATGATTATGGATAATCATGACGTATATCTCGGGATTAAGGTAATCACGACTCATACCTCGGGATTAAGTATAATCATAACTTATATCTCGAGATTAAGGTAATCATGACTTACATTTCGAGATTAAGCATAATCACGACATATATCTTGGGGTTAAGTTAATCATGGCTTATATCTCGGGTTCAACTATAATCACGTCTTATATCTGATGATTTTGGATAATCATTACCTATATCTCGGAATTAAGGTAATCACGACTCATACCTCGGGATTAAATATAATCATAACTTATATCTCGAGATTAAGCATAATCACGACATATATCTCGGAGTTAAGTTAATCATGGGTTATATCTCGGGTTCAACTATAATTACGTCTTATATCTGGGGAATATGGATAATCATTACTTATATCTCGGGATTAAGGTAATCACGACTTATACCTCGGGATTAAGTATAATCATAACTTACATCTCGACATTAAGATAATCATGACTTATATCTCGAGATTAAGCATAATCACGACATATATCTCGGGGTTAAGTTAATCATGACTTATATCTCGGGTTCAACTATAATCACGTCTTATACCTACCTGATGATTATGGATATTGACGACTTATACCTCGGGGTTAAGTATAATCATAATTCATAACTTATGTCCCGAGATTAAGGTAATCGTGACTTATATCTCGGGATTAGGTATGATCATGGCTTATATCTCAGGGTTAAGGATAATCACGACGAAAAAGAAATGTGTTTTACAAGTCGTAATGTGCATTAGTGTCTCATTAAAGTAATTGAATTAAATCCTCAAACTGACAATTTTGGTCCATAAATGACATCTATACGATAAGCCAACCATAATGTAGCATTAAAATCATTAATATGTAAACAAAAGATCATTCCGTAGAATTTTATCGAGACAGAATAAATATTACTTTAATACAGAATACAAATTTGTGTTAAAACGTAATCGATTTAGGGACACAGTATATCGCTCGCGACAAGTAATTCCGATTACTGGTTGAATGAAAACTTTTCCGACACGTTTATGTAATAACGGAGTAATAGCTTTTACTGTTAGAGACGTTTACTTAATTACGCGGATGTTGCTGCTTAAATTTTCATTCAAGGTAGGCATCTACGTTCGAACGGACGACGACTACGACGACGGTAACATCACCAACGACCACTTTCTGGGATTTGGAACAGGACATGAAAGGGATTTAGACTCTTGTCAACCCAGGCAACTTTTATATCTTTTACATCGGGTTTAGCCAAACGGGACGAAGGAAAGCGGAAAGGAACAACTCCATAGGTATGTTTTTACCTAAATAAATTTATAATGTTTTCTGGAATAGTATCTCTTATTGGCTCTTTCGAGACTCAATGTCGTCGGTTGTTTTATATAGGACACTATATCGACGAGCCCGGCCGTTGCTATGACGACAATTCACATCAGTTGGCCTCCTCGTGATGTTAACTTTGAAATTTTGGATTTCGAGAGACAAGAGGAAAAAACATTCCTATCGTGTATCACGATCACGTCGATTAATCCCGGATGGACCTCGTATACGTCAAACGAAGGGAAACATTAACACACGTCCAAACTGGCACTCGTACCTACCTCCGCACATAAATTTCAATCAACTTGCGAAAACGTACGTTACATTCATCAGCAAATAAGTTCGTATTGAGTTTCTTAGAGGGTAGTCGTAGTAGGGGGTTCCTTTTTTTTGCTTCTCTGCCTTTTATATCCTTTTAGTGGCTTAAAGTAATAAATTTAAATTAGTTTGCATATAAAAGTAAGCAGTGCTGGAAACTTTCGTGGCATCCTTTATGTGGAACTTTCGCTTTATGCAATGAGAGAAGATTGAGGAGCTTCGTGCATTCGTGTATGAAATATCTTCTTAGAAGTTACAAGAGGTACAGATTGAGCATGAGAGCAAATACTCGAAATGGAGCGGCTGTAATAAACCAACACGTCTGTTGCGATCCCTTCTCTAGAGCTACTGTGGTGGATCGCCACTTAATTGGAGCTTAAATATTCCATTTACTGGGAATGAGAATTGCGAAAGAATGTAATGGAACATTTATTCCGCGATAAGAAATGGCATTACGTATAATAGCAGGTCCATTCATTTTTTTATTGAAAAAACTAACGTCTATTTTAACATCGGAAACACTGCTACCTACTGAACTTACGAAAACGTTCACAAAATGAAAGCAAAAACCAGAAGGGATATCTTTTCCAAATTCTGCTACTCTGATGCTACTTTCATGTGTTCCTTCCATTGATTCTGATCAGAGTTACAACCTGTAACACAGATTCCTAGGGCTCTTGGGGTTGTCAAAACGAAGGTAATTATTTAGAATGCGGGTGCATGCACCAAGCTGTTTCAAATTTTCGCCTATAAGAGAGTATTACTAGACAAATACGATAAGCTATAACATAATGACTGCAAGTCATTATAGTAATTAAGGTATCTAGGGCGTTATGTGCCTTATTTCATTTATGTCATACTTGCAAGAAGTTGATTAAGAGGATTAAAAGAGATGATAACAATAAAATCAGTACATTTTCGGGCATTATAAAAAATAACGCCCGTTGCTATCTAAAATCCGGTTGTCGTGTAAAGAGGCGTTATTTTGTCATTAATGTTTGTTTCAGCAGTTGTTATGGTGAAATAATAAGGTAGCGAAATGTTAAAACTTGGCGAATTTGTCTATAGGTGACGCTATCATAAAATGATCGATATTTACATTTACATTTGTATTATCCGTTTTTTAAATTAATTTTGAATTGTGTTAACTTTTATTAATTCACTCCTTTTTGATTATTCTACAATTTCTTTAGTTATCGATTATTATGTACAGTATATAAGACTATTGTTTTACATTTACTTATGTAGAGCGATATTATAAGCTAACGATAATAAATTCTACACATTGATCTGTGTCATAGGTTGAGAAGAGGATTCCGGAAGTCGTATTTATAAGATTGAACAGACACTTAAGTATAAAATATACAAACGACATAATCTTGAACGCTTGACACAACACAATAAAAATAATTATATATAGTTACGCCTGAGGGGCCATGGTTAAAAAAGATGATGTAAATGATGTCGAAATATGAAGGTTAAGTTCGTTAGTCAGCCATATTGCATGAAAAGGACCAAAAGGCCAAACTGTAGCTCCGCTAATATTTGTTGTAGGTCGGAAAAAAAACATAATGTAGAGAACTATCAATCGTATAAAAAGTTATCAACAACTTTTTTTCATACTGCAGCCCTTAAGGGTGTAAATTGTAAATGTCGGTAAATTGGGAAAAAAGTTTATACTGCTAAAATGTAAAGCCTTTGGTATACACGAATACTCCACAAACCCGCGAAGACTTAAAAACAAAAATCACACGAGTGCTTCACGACATTCACCCCAACTTGTTGGACCTCGAGACCCTTTAGTAGCAGAAGAGGAGTTTCTATTGACTTTAAATTTCGGTAACATCGGTGAAGCGCCTCTTCACGTCTTCGGCTTACGTGCAGCGAATATAATAATTCTTGGGATCAGAAATCTTGGGACCAAAATAATAAAAAAGCTGGGGTTGAAAAAATAATTCTTGTGGTAAAAATAATAATTCTTGGGCTTAAAGTGACAATTCTTGGGGTCGCGAAAATTACCACCCATTTTTTAAATTGAAACTCAAAATATTAATGCTAATAATGAATCCTAAATTATAATTTAAAAATTTAAAATTCGAAACGCAAAAGTTAAAAAGTTTAAATTAAATTCAAAATTGAAATTTGAAATAATGAACTCGCAATTATAATTTTGTAAATATTCGTAGTTCAAAAATTAAAACGTAATAAAGAAAAATTAGCAGTGCCATTTGAAAAATCAAGAAATTATAGAAGTTTTGTCAATTGACAATTTCTCCGAACACATGATTTTGGATTTGACCGTCCGGTTTACGATAGGTAGTAGGTACATTTTATGTTTTAGTAATATCGCATCGTCACGACCTTCTAAGCTTTGTGATCCCTGCGATATTCAATTTTTTGGACACATGCGGCCAAACGATTCGATTTAAGTACTATGTGTGACATATAAAGTCGCACTAGAATTGACTATGGAATATACAGGGGGTTCCATTAAAAAAATGCAACTTTGATATAAATCATCCTCTATAAACTTTGCGATTCAAGTGAAAATATTTGAGATTTGTGGCCTTACCATATCCCATTAACGAACTTTCGAAATGTTCGTTAATAAACTTTCGTTCATCCACATATTATTGGCCCACCCTGTATACATACATACAATATTTTGCACTACTATCGGAGTAAAAATGCAAGGCCTCTGACTTTAGAAGCTTGTATCTCAGTAATTAGCAATCATAATTTAATGAAATAAAGTGCATTTAAAAGATCATTTATTCCTACAAAAAGGTGTACAGTTTTAGATTTTTGCAACACATCGTTAATTTTATGTATTAATTTATGTGCAAAAAAGCGCTATTTATGACCGAAATCGCACAAGCGCTCGACTTTAAAAATTAATTACGGCTATATTATTGAAACTGAGTGGTAGATACTTATATATTTGACAAGTGTATACTTTTTTGTCGGTGTGAGATGCTTTTGAGGCCAATTGGTTTATTAGCCTTAAAATTATAATGAAAAAAACGACATCTTGTGTAACTCAATACCTGAACGTTCGATATTAATAATATTGACAGTAACATAACAAGGTTAAAGCAATAGATATTGTGGTCTAACACGATTCACAAAAATAATGCCATGTATACATGTTTTGTTTAAAAGAAATTTGGAAAAAGGATGGATTCTTGCGTTCGCGCGGCGAGGTGCAGAACGGGGTGGAAGATGGGGATCGTACACTATTGCTATGAAGCGCATGGTTTTGTACAATGCTAAAGAATAATCACATTGTTGTGGTTTGCCGCTCACGATTTACGATGTGGCAAATTACCTCTCGCGGGAATATGTGTGTCTTTCTTTCGCGATAATTATAACATTTACTTTGAATTACAAGAAAACAAATTTTGTTTTCAATAAAGCAATAATGCAGCTCGATTTGAGAAATACAAATTTAGCATTTAAAACAAGAATTTTTTCTTCAGTTACCGTATATTGCAAAATAGCACATTTTCGGTTAGGGCTTATAAAACCAGTTATATGAATAATCAATATTTATTGGCTGTCGACTTTTGAGAAGTATGTGTGGTACAACATTTGTAAATTTGGTAACAATTTATGAAACAATAACAATTTTATGATAAGTTAAAACTGACCGTCAGCCAGGAAACTACTAAATACAGCGTTTTTATTGCTGTTAATTAAAATAAAAGTTAAACAACTGATTCTACCAATTTGATTTTTACACATGTTAAACATTGACTAATGTACTGCCCAAAAATGAAGAAATTTCACACCCCAGTTTTTTGGTTATGACCACTTAAAGTCAGAGGCCTTGCATTTTTACTCCGATACTAGTTCTAAATATCATTAATCCAAAATATTTATTACTAAAATACAATTAAATTAATACCGAAATACCGGTATTTACGTGTGAATACCGGTTTTAAATACTGCATCAATTTTGTCAGGGATCACGGTTTTCGAAATTCCGGAATTCCGGTATTGTAAGCTCTAGATGGATGGTAGATTTATAGATTTCTTTTTTGATGACATTCCAAGTCGTTTTGGTGATATCTAGATCAATAGTAAGTTTATTTGGCAGCTTTACAAACTTTTGCGTGTTAATACGTTGTTAGGAAAACAATTTGAAGATTTCGTAAAGCTCTCTTTTGTTTTTTTCTTTCCCTTTTGTAATCCACCTTTTTGACGGTTTAATTAGAAATTTTTCATAATAAAGCTTTGAAAAGGCACCGACAAATATATTTTGATTTTGTAGTACCTAATCTCTAAATCAATACTGTTATGCGAAAAACTCAATAATTAGTTTAACAAAATCAAAAAATAAATTTAGATTTTTCATGATATTTTTCCTAACACACGTGTAGTAGGCTTATCCCCAGCAAACACATTTATATATAAAATACATATAAATTATGTAAGAGCTTTTTAGATTTATATAACACTGGAAGAAAAATAAAAGATATATAATGTCAGGATGTCAGCAATTTTCAAAATAATATATATGTCTATTAGATGTAAATTATTCTACATGAATTTATATACGTTTTATGTATATTTTATGTAATATTTACATAAAAAATATTAGTTGTAAAAGCGTTGCGATTACCAAAATGGCAGCTACTCGAGCATAATGTAATTATTATCAATGTAAAAAATTATTTAAGCAGTTCCATACAAAAAATGGAAAAACTACATTTTACGTGCAACTGTACTTTTAATTATAATTAACTTAATTCTTGCACGAACCCGTAACCCGTAACTTTGCGTTGTTTCGCGTTATTAGTTTAAATTTTGTTTGATTATACCGTTGAGTGAAGTCTTATTCAATAATATTATACCTATCTTTAACTTTATGTTAAATATGACCAGGATTTAATTTATTTTATATTATTTATTTTCTATATAAATTAGACGTATTTTAGTCGATACGGATCTAATATTAAAGGTACGTGAACTACAATTTTTGGCGTTGTAGAAAACACTCGCGTTCGATTACTTATGTGGCGCAAATAGAAACGGACTTTATTTTTTTCCATACAATATATGCAATCATAATTTCTAATTATATTTACAGAAGGCATACATAAAAAATGAGTAATATTAGATATAATATTTTACATATAACGTACATAAATCTAATCATGTAAATATGACAGTACATGAATTTCATGAGTGATATGTAATTATCTATATATATATATATATATATTATATGAATTTCTGTATACAGAATATCCGTAAGTTTCTATACTATTATGTAAAATATACGTAATTGTGTGACATACGGTTTATATAACTTATTAAAGAATACTTACATACTTGATATATAAAAAAGCATATGTAGGGGTATTTACTTCAATTTACATATGTTGTATGTATATTTTATATGTGTGTTTGCTGGGTCTTTAAACTTTACGTAGAAATATAATTTGTATATTGTGATTCATACCACGCGCAGCAGTGTAGCAATACTGTTCACATAATCAACATTAATAATATTAATAACATTATCTATGAAAGGTTTTGATGTGGGAGTTATCCTTCCACTGATTCTCAAGGTAGCCATGTATGATTATAATAATGTTTATTAACTGTGTTGTCTAAATATTTATATTAAAGTCACCTCATAATATTAGGAACAGAGTTTTTGGGTGAATATCTAAAAGACATTCTAATTTTTCAATGATGTCATGTTCGTTTGGGTGTCCCAACGACCTGGGGATGAAAGATTACGCCTATACTGTTGATCTTGTAAACATATTTTTTTATATACCGGATGGCCCATTTTTTTTACCTTAGGTATACACATTTAACCTGTATTTCATTACAGATTTAAATAGCATTTTTTGCGAGATTTTAATAGGCACTAACTTTGTGCTAGTTTTTGAATTATTTAACGATAACGTTGAAAATGTTGGTATTATTTTACTAAATTCGTCTGGATGCCTGTGTGTCTGTCTGTGCGTTGCACGGTGTTACAGGGTTTAGAAACCTGGAAGTGGTGTCATCTTATAGGATATTCTTTGCTGATTCTAAATCTCTGGTAGATTTTTTGATGGGATCACCCGTTCGCCGTCGGGAGACCGTTAAAATCAATATACAGGGCGTTACAGAATGTTGTGAGGATAATTTTACATCTCAAAATACGAAGAAAAGTTCATATAAACATGGGTCCGGAATCGGAAATGCTGCATTTTCATGGCACGGGATGTTCAAACTTTTCTGCCTTTAATAGTTTATTTTATTGAAAACCTGTTGAGATATTCGGATGAGTTTTCATTCACTTGTACGAAATTGTTTTCTATAGCATTTCCACCAGCGGCGTTCGTTCCGAAAAGTATATAGTTAGCGGAAAAAACTGTACGCCACTGGTTTTGCAAAAATTGGTGTCGCTATCTTAAAGGCAGATTATATACATTATACATATACAAGGATGTACATTCCCTTGTGGAATAGTGACCGCCTCTTCCTTGAGGCTCTCAGACGCCTTTGCTTCGTGGTGCGTCACTCCATTTATCATGTTCTCATGTACTTTTGTGTTTTTCTTTGCCACCTCTGCTATTTCCTTCCACTCTTTTCTGTCCTGTATTTTCCTCTCTGAATTTGTAATTTTCATTTTTTCTAGGTCTTTCTCAATTTGGTCGCTCAATCTGTTCTTCGGTCTGCTTGCATCTGGTTTCCGGTCTGTAATCTTCTTAACGTCGCTACTATCCTTTATTCTTTTTATGTGACCATACCATTGCAGTCTTGACGCTTTTATTGTTTTTACTATATTTTCATTCTCAAGTATCTCTTCTATTTCAAAATTCATTAGTCTTAGGTATTCACCTTCTCTTATTTTCTTTCTTATGAATTATGATGTTTCTTTCGAAGATCTTTAACATTTCCGACTTGTCATTGTTGTAGTTTCAGCCGCGTACGTAACTACTGACCTAATTGCTGTCTTGTATATTTTCATTTTTGTTTCTCTTTTTATAGTTTTGTTTTGTATTGTATTCGCTGTGTTATTTAATCGTTTTTGCCATTTTTGTAATTGATATTTTTTCCAAAATATCTGAGATTTGTATTTATCACTTGTTATCTGTTTATTTTCCTTTTCTCTGTATTTTCATAAATTTTGTCTTTTCTTCATTTATTTCTAATCTTCTCTTTTTGGCATTCTCTGTAAGTTGTAGTAGTATCTTGCCCAGGCTTTTCTTGTCTCTTGCTATGATTGCCACGTCGTCCCCATACTGCTTTATTTCTTATTGTTCCTGTTACGTCGCCGTATTTTGTAATTCCATCCATTACAATATTGAAGATAGTTGCCTATAGACCATCTCCTTGTCTCACTCCCGAATTGGTCTTGAACTCCTTTGATATTCCCTCGTCCGTTAGTATCGCTGCTTTCTTGTTCTTCATTGTCATTTCCACTAGTTTTATCATTTTCTTTGGTATTTTCATTCTTTGCATGTCCACTTTAATTTGTTTTTTATTGAAACTGTCGAAAGCTTGTATTTGTGCTCGAATACCATGTTCGTAGCATTTTTCCATCATTTGGCTTGGTATGGCATCATTTTATTCTATACCTTCCTTGCCGGAAACCATATACTGACACGCACCTATCCTGACTTCTTTTACTTTCCTCATTCTTTTACTTCCCGAGTACGAAGTAAAAGGGAAGTATTGTATTAGTGCTAAAAAAAAAATTGACCTATGCAAATTTTTAAATATCTTTGCGTTTCTGAATACGTAGATTCAAAAAATGAAAAAAAATTCCGTCTATCGTCTGTAGTCTGTAGTCTGTCCGTACACATTCCTTGCAACGCTCTAAACTCAGAAACTATTAAAGTTATCGAAATGCGGTTTTCGCCAATCCATTGCTTTCGTGCCAAGGACGAAAATGCTGATATTACCTTTGATGGCGTCACTTCCGGTATAAGCTAAAATGGCGGCACTCATTTTTTTTTAAAGAAAAAGTTGCAGTTTTTTGGTACGAGGGAAGTCTCGTGGCAATACATGCCAGAATTTTTTTATGTAGTAAGGGTATTTTTTTCTGAATTCAGCAATATAATGTGCTTTTTGAAAAAAATGTTAACACGCGGGAAGTCTCGTGGCAACTTGCCAGAATCTTTTTACAATTTATCGCTTAATAAATAGTACCTATTGAAGCACGATGCCCCGACCCAGGTCTCCCTGGAGGCCATGGTTGGGACACTCTCTATGCGAGTAACAGTTACACCGTATTCATTTATTTCAAAAGCATCGATTCAACACTCAATCATGTAGGTATGCCCTTGTAGGGGAGTAAATATTATTTTTTAAATGAAAATAAATTTAATACATTTCTCTAAATCGAACTTCTAACGAGCGATGCTATTAAATTGAAATTAAAAAAGAAATTCCATTTGTAACGACACATTATTATCAATTTGACAGTAATTTAAAACATATAAAATGTTGGGAGAAAAAATGTTGAAAAATTAAATATCGTTTTTCTCTTTAGGATTTCATTTATATTATTTCACTTGTCAAAACTTTTAGTTTTTGTGCTCAACCTTCTCTTTATTATAATTTGTTGAATAATTTATATGCTAAAATGTGGGACCATTTTTTCTCCGGTCAACTGTTTCTATGGATACAAAGAATGTAATAATATTCTGTAACTTCGATGTTTTATTCATTAATGGTGGAACTAAATCCGAAGCACCCTTAATCAAAAAATTTTCAATTTGTCGAGATATTTCTACATTATTTCTTTTTTCCATTCAGTTTACGATTTTAAGAAAGTTTATTTTACGTACTTTGTGGTTTTTTTAAATATTACCAAAGTAATTTAACGAATTTCATTTGTATCTACGTTGATAAATCCATCTACCTCAACTACCCTATCTGTCAAATTACATCTAATGAGACTTGTGTAAGGGCATCACTGTTGTGATTTTATTGGCTATCGTTTCCTTTTACTTACCGTCGAAAGCCTTAAAAAAATCTGTATGAAAAACGAAACATACCATCATTGTAATAAATAAATATGTGGAAATGTAACACAAAATCCTCTCTCGTCTTCATCGTATTTTACATGTTGGTAAATGGAAACAATAACATTACTTAACAAAAATCCAATGAAATTCCACTCCGAGCTTTCATAATAATAAGAAATGTTAGAAAATAACATTTTACAATATAATTAATTAGAAGCGCTGATAAATTCTAAATTTTCTGCAAAAATAGTATACCGTAAACAGGTTTCTTATGTAGCATTTAATATTGGTGTAGTATTGGCATTTCATTGTAAATATATTGGTAGAATATGAATTTACAATATTGTCCCAACATTGAAATGTGAACAATTTTACATATTGGCTTACTATTACCAAACGATATTCTTTCAATATTGGGGAAAATAATTATACATATTGGCACATTATTGTTTTCTAATATGTCCCATGTGTGACCTTGGCCACTACAGAGCCCTAACTGCTGTGAGGGACCATTTCCCATTGCGCAGTACATTCGGCGGATTTTGAGAAAATATCATAACGTTATTATTTGTGAATATTTTTTTCATGTTGCCTAAATATATCATTTTAAATATCCAGTAATATTGAAAACACAGCATTGTTATGTTATTGATAAATAAATATTGATTTTATATTGTATAGTAATATTTACTAAATATTGTAAATATTTATGTTATATTGCTTAAATATCGATTTTCAATATTTGAATTTACATTAAATAGCAATATTTACTAAATATTACAAATATGTATGTTATATTGCTTAAATATAGATTTTCAATAATTAGTAATATTGTACACGCAATATTCGTACATTATTGTGTGTACAATATTTGAATTTACATTAAATAGCAATATTTACTAAATATTGTAAATATCGTTCTTATATTCACTAAATATTGTACTTCCAATATTTAAATAATATTACAAAAATATATTCACCCAATATTGGCTGCAGTCCGACAACATTGCCCCCATCTCTCTATATTAGGCCAATATTCCGCCAAGCTAATGCCAATAAACGGTGCTACATGGGTAGGTATGCCAGATCGCGTGAATTCTGAACCCCCATTCATGGAACTGGTGATAATGGTTTATAAATTTGATATACAAATGATTCAATTAAAATTTAGGACAAACAACAAACCAAATCCAGAAAAAAACCACGTCAATGTCGATCAAATTGTTTTCTTCAATATTCGTAGTTTGGTTCATCATGAATTCGTTTCAGGCGAACAGACAATCGATAAAGAATAATATTTGGTCGTGTTGTAGCGTTTACGTGAGAGAATCCATCGCGAGGAACAACCATTCCCGAATTTTGGACGACGATAGCGTACCAACGCATAAAACCAAATTTAGGGCAAAAAAATACCATCATTCACTAGATTTGGCCCGAAACCTAAATTGCCACTCCATAGTACCTTTTTTGACCGGAGCGAGTTGATAAAGCGAAATTCGTTGAAGGTACCGCATATTTCATCGGAAAGCATCTAAAAAGGTGCTCCCAAGACTTAAAAAATACTGGCGTCCGTATGTCTGTAACTGAGTTAAGATATGGATCCTATGTGAAATGTTATGATGATTCAAGATCCGGTGCCAATTTATCGGTATCTCAAATACTTTTTGAGATATTCGACCTTAAAGTCGAAATTTCGAAATTATCAAATTTTGGAAAACGTTCCATATGATACCAGGACCACCTTTTCAGTAGTTACAAAAACTAGGAAAGAAAATTGTTTTATATTCTGCACTGAACTGCTCCTGAGAATGTCCAAAAATTAAACCAATTTCAGTATGATTCTCTTTTTTTAAATGATATGGCCAGAAAGAAACTGAAAATTATGCCAAAACGTTCTTCTCAAAATAAAAAAATAAAATATACTCTGTGATATAGAAATGCAACACCAAGAAGGCGTTGGAATTTTTGAACTGAACTTGGCAGAAATGGTTAACTAGTCAAAGGTAGTAATTGATTTCAACGAAATTAAACAAAAGATAAAGGTATTTTTTATTAATAACGTGTTGGACTATCCCTGTAAGTTTTACACTCTCGCGCCCATCTTGGCATGGATTCCACCAGGTGATCGATTTCTTCCTGAGGAGGATTGGCTAATTGCTTCAATCTTCTACTCATCATGTCCCACACTTCTTCGATAGGCGAAAGGTCAGGAGATCTGGGTGACCACGGCAAGATATATTGACGTTAGTCTCTTCGAAGCGCTCCATAGAATGCCATGCAATGTGGGAACGGGAATTATCCTTTTGGAAAATCGGGTCCTCCAGCTCCTGAAGAATGGAAGGATATACTAAACCTACCTCTAACCTAAGCGCCTGAATGGCAATATATGTTTAGGTTGGCATTTTTTTAGTTTCAAATACTGTTTAGTATCATATTCCCGTTTTTGTATCAATTGAAAAAATATATACTAAACCTGCATCTAACCTAAGCGCCTGAGTGGCAATATACGTTTAGGGTGACATTTTGGTTTAGTTTCAAATAAAATAAGTAAATAAATAAAACCTTGGGGTAAAATAAAAAAAATCTTTTGGTGAAATGAATAAAACCTTGGGGTAAAATGAATAAAATCATTGAGACCAAAAGAATAATTATGTGGGCTAAAATAATAATTTTGGGGGCTAATACAATAATTCTTGGGAACAAAAATCATGGGACCAAAATAATTAAAAAGCTAAGGTAGAAAAAATAATTCTTGGGGTAAAAATAATAATTCTTGGGGTGAGAATGACAATTCCTAGAACGTACAAAATAATATCTCTTATCATATTTAATCAATTACTACCTTTGACTAGTTAAACATTTTTGCCAAGTTTGGTCCAAAAAATACTTCCCTATTCTTTCACTCCTTTCATTTTGTTTATCTCCTCCCTTAGTTCCTTCCTTTCTTCCCTCCATTCCCTCTCTTTCTTGGTTTGCCCTCTCTAATTTTCCTAATTTTTTCCCTTAAGTATTTAATTTCCTGATTAGTTTCCTTAACTTCCTTCCTCATTCTCTCCACCTCCTTTCTTTTGTTTTCGTCACTTCCTCCATACTTTCTTGTTTGTTTAGTATCCTCTCCATCACTTTTTCTTGTTTACTTGTTATTTCCATTTGTTTGCTCTCTCCCCTACGCGGTGTTACTCTACTTCTTTTGAAAATACCCTCCTTGTCCTCTTTTAATTTTCCCTTTTCTCCACTTTGCCTCTTCCTCATCCAAAATTCCTCTAACGACCCAAAACTACCCTTTCCTGTTCCTTATTTCACTCATACGCCCTTTTACGCATTGCGCATTAATTTAAGTTACTGAACAAAAGTAAATAATAAACTGTTAAGAAAATTTTATAAAATAATCACAAATATGCTGAAAAGTTTGTTATCTATCGCCTTGGCCATTTTAAGTGCGATATCTACACACCTTTAACTGTCTTCGATAAGGTATTTACTTGTCTATAATAATTAATTAAATTTATCACTTGCACTAACGTTAAATTAACTTAATCACCCAAATGTACTTACTTTCTGTAGAATAAAACACAACCGTACCGTCCGGCCTCACGATTAAGAATCCCACTCGTGGCCCCCCTTATATCAATGTGTTGGGGTGTGTAAATATAAATATAAATATAAATAAAAGGTTGCTCACTCGCCTTCCGTTATTCGATAGTGCCTTTAATATTAATTTTAGGATAAAACATCAAGAGACATTTCTTATTCAGATGTTCCTTGTTTACAACCTAAAAATATTTTGAAGCCCGCACTGCTCTCGGTTTCGCCTGTACAAGATCGTACTCGATTATTTTAAATGGAACACCCTATAGATTTTTTATATTTTTGAAATCCATATTCGATTCTAGACCAAGTTTGTTCGGCTTTTCACCTACTTAAGTCAACTCATTTAGGAGAAAATAAATGTTTTTTAAAAATTGTCGCCGAAATCAACAATCAGTAAAAGAATCATACTTAACTATTCAATCATTGGCAACAGAGCAACAAAATTTGAGATTGTCATAAACAAAAGAGGGTTTTATTTCTGGATATGCTGATTTTGAACAACATTTTTTGTAAAAGGGTCGTTCTGAATTTTTTCTAACGACCACAGAGGAAATGCCAAAAGTCTATTTTAAATAGAACACCCTGTATATCTTTTCATAAATAAACTGATTTTTTAAGTTAGCTTTGATTTTTGTTCAATATGTCCTATATCTAAAGATAATAGTTTCCGAGATAATAACCGTAGTTTAAATTATTTTGTTTTTTCACCTAATTCTGAAAATAAAATTAAAGGAACCAACAAACAATAACAATATTTAATACAAGTCAGTAAGTGCAATACGTATTTCGAGTTATTGAATATAAACGTGGTTTAGGTTGGTAGACCAAGTAAATGGTTAATATTTTTGCGGATTTGTGTAGGGTTAGCCAGAATGTTGGGAGGGAGATCATTATACCAGACAGGACCCCTGTAAGATCAGTGTCTCATCCCCTGGGCTGTCAGTTTCTTCGGGACCCTGGGCAAGCCTCTCGCCTCGCCCCTGGTACCGTGTCAATGCTCAAACACCCCCAAAACCTCCCTGCTCTTATGAACTTTCCGTAAAACTGTCAGTTTATATAGATTGTTTATATTTAAAACTGATAGGTCTCTATACAACGCCAACGTCGTGGCTGAGTGAAGCCTCTCTCTCGTTAAAATTCTACTAAGTATGTTATTCTGGGCAACGATTGCAGATCATAATGCTGTGGGGCAAGCTCCACCCCAAGACAGTATTCCGTAGGTCAGGATCGACTTGGCCAAGGCAAGGTATTCTGGTCTAAAACATTCGTCAGTCTGTAAAACACGTAGGCGGTGAGCTGATTCAGTTGAGGATTCTGTTTGTTAGTTATTTCCAGTTCATATGTTGGTCTATCTAAATGTCTAAATATTTGATACATATATTATTTCCAAATTTTGGTGCTTAATGAATTGCTGGGTTGAGAACTTTTATACAACGAAAAAGTTTTGTTTCATCAATATTCAATAAGAGTCTGTTAAGGTCCAACCATCGTTTCACTTTTTCGAATCCCCCAGAGGCAACCTTGAAGCTGCTGGACCAGGATGGGGTGGAGAAGAGCAGCACGATATCATCGGCAAAAAATTAGGTGTGACCGTCTATTTCTTACTCAAGATTTGGCAGGTCATTAATAAATACCAGGAATAATACAGGCCCCAAAATTGTTCCCTGAGGGATTCCATAGCAAGTACCATACAAAATAGAGCTAAGAGCATCCCCCAATATAACCTGCTGATGTGGTCTACATGCAAGGTAGCTAATGAACCAACTAAAGTACATATTTTTTTTTATTAGAAAAATGAAAGTCAAACAAAAACAGAATTTGATAAAACATACAAACAAATGTAGTCGTTGCAATTAGGTATTGAAGACGCACCAGTACCCTAACAATATACAACACGAACGCGTCTCAATAACAATATTTATAGATCTTCTACAAATAGAATCTATACACAAAATATACAACGAGAAATTGTAGTATTTCAGTAGTATGTGGATAGGAGAGATAAGATATGATTGGAATGAAGAGATAAGAGCGGTGAGAGCAGTGCAAGCGAAGAGTAAAGGTAAAGGGTCAAAAACTAGGGGGAAAGGGGGAAATGGGGAAGAAAAATGGGTGGGCGAAATAAAGAGAAAAAGGAAAGATGTAATGTAGTAGAGAGAAGAAAAAGAATGTGCAAAGATAGTAGGAGAAAGGGAAGAGTATTTGGGAAGGGAGGGATAGTCTACACATATGTTAAGGGAATGGGTTTTTTTTTTATTGATAGTACTTCCGTGTACTAAACTTTCTCTGATACTTCCTCCATAATGCAATTTGCTAAAGTACGTGACTTATCCTTACGTAAAACCTCCTTTTCAGTTAGTGCTGTACATTTATTAACCAATTCTTCGGTCATATAAACTGTAGTGCCTACTAACCTTTCTTTACTGAATTCTCCATCCTCTTGGAAAAAATTCATTGCCACGTAAATGCAGTCGAAGAACTCTTTAACATTTTCTTCATCCGGTGCAAACGCGTTTATTACAATTTCCTTTGTGTACTCGGGGGATATATTTGCACGAGTTACACACTCCGAGAAATAAGGTGCACTTAAATTCGACCAAATTTTGTAAATTTCTTCCGTACTCTAAAATGATAATTAGGTATTAGACAAAATCGGAAACAAAAGTTCAAAACTTACCATTTTTGATTGAGTTCCCGCAATTAGGAAAATTGCGGTAAGTAGTATCTCTATTTTCATGATGCTTCTAATTATTGACCCGATTATTTAATTACGAACAGTAAGTCTACCAGCATAAGTAATAGTGATCAAACAATTTGCGGTATCATAACTGGAAGAGACGATTATAACCGCTGTATATGTAGATACTTGTAGCACAGATAAAACATTTTATCTGCTCCTATAGGTAGGTACAGAATGGTACAGATTATGGAAATACCCCAATGACAAATTCGTTTGGTTTTTTTAATGACAGTGTATTTATTCTTAATTCAAACATTTATTTACGTTTAGTGGTAGAAAATAAATGAAAGATATACGCCTATGTCTACGGTCAATAACGTGCAAAATTCCTAACCGCGCGGAAAATTACACACCGAAAGAAAAATAACGCAAAAAAAGAAATATACAGGGTGTCCCACTGCTCCGTAATCGGTCGATAACTAAATGTGGGTTGAAGATACAGAAAAAAGTTTCAAATAAAGGTTGCTTTGATTTGTATTGCGCATCTTTTAAAAATATTCTTATATCTACAGTATGTTGCATTTTCACATGGCAGGAAAATGTCACTTTTTTTTAAATGGCACACCCTGTACTTTTTTCCCTTCATGTATCGACCAACCATATTTATATCACGCCTGAAATTTTTTTTGATATTGGAGGTGCGGTTGTCAAGTTATTAATTATTTTGTCAAGATTTTGTACAATTCAAGGTTGGACTATAATATTCATAACTAAGTTTTCTTCAAAAAAGGATATTTACGATTTTTAAAATTTCACGTAAAGATAGTCACAGGACTTGAGTTTTGTTCGTTTGCGTTGATAACAACTATTTAAACGGTATTTTATAATAATACTTAAACTAAAATTACTTTTAACAAATTTTTTTTACGTGAAATTTTAAAAATTGTAATCATTAACAAAAGTACAACAAATAATACCAGGAAATAATACACTGTTGAATAAGGTTTTTTGTCGAGAATCTGATGGTAAATAAAAATACAGGGTGTTCCATTTAAAATATTCATATAAATTCTATTTAAAGTTCACAAATTTTGAGTTCTCATTTTAAACACTCGGTATAAAATTAATCACTGAGTTTTTTTTGTAGAGTAACACGACATTAGGGTAAAATTATTCGTCAAATAAATTCTTCCTTTTTTGAAGAATAACTTAGTTATGAATATTATAGTCCAACCTTGAATTGTACAAAATCTTGACAAAATAATTAATAATATAAATATGGTTGGTCGATACATGAAGGGAAAGAAGTACAGGGCGTGCCATTAAAAAAAAAGTGACATTTTCCTGCCACGTGAAAATGCAACATATTGTAGATATAAGAATATTTTTAAAAGATGCGCAATTCAATCAAAGCAACCTTTATTTGAAACTTTTTTCTGTATCTTCAACCCACATTGAGTTATCGACCGATTACGGAGCAGTGGACATCCGTATAGTGTTGTGTAGGTAGTACAGTTGTAATCAGAAAACAATTTCTGACTTTATCCAGAAATAATATACAGTGTATGTCATAAATATTTTTATTATTAGTAAGTAATATACTTACAGGGTGGGGCAAACCTCGGTCGTAGTTCTATAACTCTTATTGTATAAAACTTACAGATTTATTTGAAAGATATCCATTAATGGTGGTCAAAAGCAAGTATTTTAAAATTATTTTTATGTATACAGGGCGATCCAACACTAAAGTGTACAAACGACTTACTTTTTTTCAAATGAATTGACCTAACTTTTTTTACATTTTTAGAACCTCTTTAGTCACTGTTATATTGCCCCCCCTTAAATTTTTTTACTCTTCTACCCGTTGCGGAGAAAAACTATTTTTTCCCTAAATATGGAAAAATAATACCCCTCTTTAAGATTTCCCCACCCTCTCAGATTTAATGCTGGAATTTTGAAATTTACAAATTTACAATGCTAAAGGACTCAACTTTTTTTTAGACTAAGTTTTGAATTTTTATTTTGTACAGAGTGGTCAAAAAATAAATTCAAATTCACAACTTTTCAACGGCTTTTTTACCAATGGATGACCTATTGCATCCTCTTCAACTTTTCTATTAATTTTGTTGCGAATAAGAATACCTCAGCTACAGATAAATATGAAATTGATAACGTCAAATAAAAACCGTTTTGACAAATTATTAAGACCCAGCCCAGCAAACACACATATAAAATATACATACAACATATATAAGATTGAAGTAAATACCCCTACATATGCTTATTTATATATGTAAGTATGTAAGTGTTCATTAATAAAGTTATATAAACCGTATGTCACAGATTACGTATATTTTACATAATAGTATAGAAACTTACGGATATTCTGTATACAGAAATTCATATAATATATACATATAGATAATTACATATTACCCATGAAATTTATGTGCTGTCATATTTATATGATTAGATTTATGTACGTTATATGTAAAACCTCATATGTAAGAAGTATTACATATTTTTTATGTATGCCTTCTGTAAATATAATTATAAATTATCATTACATATATTATATTGTCGAAAATAAAAGTACGTTTCTATTTACGCCGCATAAGTAATCACACGCGCGTGTTTTCTGTACCTAACGCCAAAAATTGTAGTTCACGTACCTTTAATATTAGATCCGTATCGACTAAAATGCGTCTAATTTATATAAAGAATAAATAATATAAAATAAAACAAATCTTGGTCATTTTTAACATAAAGGTAGGTATAATCATTGAATAAAACTTCACTCAACGATATAATCAAACATCATTTAAACTCGCGAAACAGCGCAAAGTTAGGAAGAACGAAATAAAAAAAAGGAATGTTTGAGATTTGCGCAGTGGTACAATGTCGGATACAAAGAAAACACATGTCGGATTTCGGAATTTGACACGGCCACCCGCAACGGTTCGAATCCGGTTAAGGGAAACTTTTTAAGCAAGTGTATAATATCATAATAAACTGTCGGCTTTCAGTTTAAGTAAAAACGGGTTCGTGCAAGAATTAAGTTAATTAAAAGTACAGTTGCACGTAAAAATGTAGTTTTTCCATTTTTTCTATGAAACTGCTTAAATAATTTTTTACATTGGTAATAATTATATTATGCTCGAGTAGCTGCCATTTGGTCATCGCAATGCTTTTACAACTAATACTTTTTATGTGAATATTACATAAAATATACATAAAACGTATATAAATTCACGTACTACAGATATAAAGAATTTACATCTAATAGACATATATATTATTTTGAAAATTGCTGACATCCTGACATTAAATATCTCTTATTTTTCTTCCAGTTTTATATAAATCTAAAAAGCTCTTATATAATTTATATGTATTTTATATATAAATGTGTTTGCTGGGAGGGGATTGATTGAATGTTGATTTTTGATAAAAACGACGTAGAAGTAATTAAACGTTCTGAAAAAAAATGTTTTTCTTTTATTTACCAGAAAACGACGAAAGATAGGTATAGCGAAGTTCAGACATCATGAAGTAGTGGTTCGGGACTCAAAATAAGGGAGCAAGAACAGGTAAATTCAGAAAAAGACTCGAAGCCTCCCTTTATATCATTTAATCTCCAATATTAAGTTACTTAGTAAAAAAGTGTGATGATAGACGATGAGATGAGATGACGCTGTTATGTTTTTTAGGTAAGGCGCCGAAGCACCTGACACGTGAGCCAATGCAAAACTCACAAATTGAAATTTTGAGAAAAGGAATAAAAAACCATCTGGTATTCCTTTTCTCAAAATTTCAATTTGTGAGTTTTGCATTGACTCACGTGTCAGGTGCTTCGGCGCCTTATCTAAAAAACATAACAACGTCATCTCATCTCATCGTCTATCATCACACTTTTTTACTACGTAACTTAATATTGGAGATTAAATGATATAAAGGGAGGCTTCGAGTCTTTTTCTGAATTTACCTGTATAGCGAAGTTAATAGAAAAGTTGAAAAGGAGGTAATTGGTCGTCCATTGGTGAACAAATATATATGGTGTTCCATTTGAAAAACCGAAAAAAATTCGTTGAAAAAATTGAGAGTTTAAAATTATTTTTTGACCACCCTATACAATATAACAATTCGAAACTTAGTAAAAAAAAGTTGTGTCCTTTAGCATTATAAATTTGTAAATTTCAAAATTCCAGCATTAAATCTGAGACGGTGGCGAATTCTTAAAGAGAGGTATGATTTTTCCATATGTGCCGAAAAAAATTGAGGAGTAAAAAAAATATTTAAGGGCAATATAACAGTGACTACAGAGGTCCTTAAAATGTAAAAAAAAGTCATTTCATTGGACAAAAGGGAAGTCGTTTGCCTATCTTAGTGTTGGATCACCCTGTATATATGAAATTAATTTTAAAATATTTCCTTTTGACCACCATTAATGGATACCTTTCAAATAAATCTGTAGGTATTATACAATAAGAGTTATAGAACAACAACAGAGGTTTGCCCCACCCTGTATAGTGTGTAGTATAGTTGTAATCAGAAAACGATTTTTGATTTTCTCCTGAAATAATATACAGGGTATGTCATACATATTTTTAATATTTAGTTAATTTCCGGCACCAATAAATTGGCCACCTTATATTTTTGTTCTTTATAATATAAGTAAAAGTTCTAGCCATCCTTTGGCTACAATTTCCAATTTTCAAATTTTTTTGAAACAAACGAAAAACGGCGTCTACTAACTTTCCACCAAGGGAAATTAGTTTGGGTTATAATTTCAATGTTTGCTCCCAAAATAACGCCCCTAACATGGTCCCCTTTATGCTGATTATGATGAGAAGCTTGTTTTACCGATGAATTTTTTAGAGGCTTTAGTTTTAAATTTCATCGATATCGGCCTAGCAGTTTAGGCTCCACAGCCGTCACGTACGCACTCACAGACAAAAATTTTGATAGATGGTGGTTTGGTCTTCTGTAGCTCAGTTATTAATTAAGTTAGGTTTTTTATATTTTGCAGACGTTTCCTGTACCTCAGAGTATATTTCAAGAAAATATTTTTGATTATACAGGGTGTCCCAACAAACTGTGACGCCATGATATATTTTTTTTAATTTCTTAAATACATTCCTAAAATTCTATTGAAATCGATTCGATGAAACCAGCGAAAAAAAATAAAAACGAAAAAAGTCGGTTTTGCACCACTCGTTTTAAAAATTAATACAAAACGCAAATAGTATGGTCTGTCTCAAATTATATCCGTCTTGAAATTTACCTCATAAAAGGATTTATTTTCAAATCTGCATTGTTAGTAGATAAACACGTTGTAAATGCCTACCTGATTGACATAACAAAGGGGACTTCTAGGTATTTTATGACAGGGCACCAGAGGCGGACTAAGGTAAAAATATTAATATAGCAATTTCTTTTCAAGGCATCCGTTTTATTTTAAATAAAATACGAGCTTTAAACTAAATTATACGATATACAAATTACTCGTATTATACTTACAACAACGAGGATTCTTAACGACCGATACTAATTAGTAATTATTAATTTGAATTTATATAGCACTGGGTGACGCATACCTAACCCAACCCTGAGTGGGCAGGTAGGTATTTACAACGTGTTTATCTACTAAGAATGCAGATTTGAAAATAAATCCTTTTATGGGGTAAATTTCAAGACTATATACTTTGAGACAGACCATACCTGGTTAATGAAATTTTACGACACACTCATTAAATAAAGTCTAGTAGCCTCGTTTACCAAGTTTCATTGATCCAAATTATACAGGGTGATCAAAATCTAGTATCAAACTTCTCAAACTTGGGTTGTAGACAAATACAAGAACAGTTAGTTCCATGGACCAGCTCGCTCAAGGGGGTTTGAAAACCTGCCGGACTTATTCGGCTAGCCAACATTTTCGAACAGAGGGGACGGATCTCGGAACTATACATTAACGAAACTGCATCAGTACTATCATTCATCATTCATCGAGTGTAGCAGCATCACATGCATTCGGCGGCATTGTACTTGTATACAGTACTTACATCTTACACCTTTATAAGAAGCTCCCGGGCGTAGATTACTCGGAGAGATCTCGTCGTGAGCAACAGTTCAAAAATAATTTCACTTAAATACCTTTTATTCAACCAAAACGTCAATCAAAATACAAAAACACCTACTTTCTAAGATTCAGTCGGAAACAGTCCGATATTTTCTACAACGTGAATTGCCCAATCAAATCTTCTAGTCTTCTTAAGTGTCTATATTTACGATAGAAGACATGTCGTCGTAGTTGCTTTTGGTAATACTTTCCAGGCTTGAGGCCAACGAAATAGGTGGTTCTTATAAAAGTTGTAGCTTGGTAGGTATTTTTTAACCCGAGGATGAAGGAAACTGGAGTAATAATATGGGGGGGGGGGGCGGATATATGGTTTGGAAATCTCAAACTGGTAGAATTATAATAAGAAGAAAAGGCCTTTATTAAACAAATCATAATTAAACTATTATTCTAAAATTTCTGGTTCTGGTACAGTGTACTTCTTGTTAATGATGTCTAATACCTTTGGATTCAGTTTGTTTCCTTCCAGTAAGACTTCCCTCAACGCAGGGAGAGTGTCAAAAACATTAGGGTCCATATCGCTAATTTTATTATTTTGAAGATCAATAAGTGATAACTGATTGAGTCCGGTGAACATCTCAGAGGTGATGTACTTAAGCGTATTGTTGGATAAATTTAGAACCGTAAGCAATTGAAAATTGTCCAAAGCTCCAGGTTTAATAGCCTGAATTTCATTGGCATGCAAACTCAATCTCTCTAATTTGGGTGCAGTTGGAATGGTTCCTTGTTCCAGAATCTTCAGTTTATTTCTAGACAGATTGAGGTCATTCAACGATTTGGAAAATTGAAAAATGTCGGATGGTAATGTCTCAATACCGTTATCGGACAATACTAAATGAACTAATTTTGGCAGTTTATGAAAAACGTCATTATTGAGATCTCGCAAGTTATTAGAACCCAAGTACAAAGATTGTAAACTTGGAAGTAGTTCAAAGGTGGTCGAATCTATTGCTGTAATTTTATTATTATTTAATGTTAACATATCTACCTTTTCCAAACCACGAAATATCTCCCTATCAATTTTTGATAATCGATTTTTGAAAAACGATAACGTCTCTAACTTTGGAAGATCATTAAAGGCACCACCTTCGATATCTTCCAACTGACCTTCGGTCAAGTATACAGATCTTAAGTTTTTTAAACCTGAAAAGGTTGCCTTCTTCACAACCTTTAAGTTGGTTTTTTTAATTTTAATCTGTCTGAGATTCTTAAGGCTAGAAAAACAGTCAGCTGATAATTCTTCAATTGGAATTTCGTCAATTTCGAGGTACTCCACTGAAGGTACCTCGTTAAAGCTGTCGCAAGTAATACTCGTTATAGGATTTTTTTCTATATACAAATAGGTTATGGAAGTCAACCCCTTGAAAATTTCTCCATCAATGTTCTGTAGTCGGTTATCGTAAAAGTGAAGTGAATTGAGATGATTTAGGTTCTTAAAGGTACCAGCTGCGATGTGGTCAATATGATTATTATGTAAATGCAATTCGGTTAAATTTCGTAGATCATCAAAAATATTTTCTTCAAGCTTTTCTAGCTTATTGTCACTTAGATGGAGTTGATGTAAAGAATTGAGAGTGTCAAAAATTCCAGGTGAAAGGGAATGAAGTTTGTTATGGGATAGATCTAAAATTTTGAGACTCTTTAAATGTCTAAACGCTAACGGATCCAATTCTTCCAAGTTATTTTGATTAATGATGAGCTCTTTTAAACGTTCCAAATCGTCAAATGAATGTGGTTCTATTGATGAAATTTTGTTCTTTGATAGCGAAAGGGACTTCAATTTTTTCAAGCCTTGGAAACATGTTGCGGAGATTTTGTCGAGCTTATTGGAAGTTAAAACAAGTTTAGTTAATTGAAGGTTTGTCGTGAATAGATTGGGTGGCAATGACGAGAGAAGATTGTTCTCCAAATTCAGAGATGCCAACTTGGAAAGCGTTTTAAATACATCTTGACTTAGCTCAGTGATTTTATTGCTTGCCATGTTAATGGATGATATTTCCAGTAGATTTTCAAATAACTTGTTCGGTAATGATCGAATTTGATTATGGGAAAGGTCTAGTATTTCCAATACCTTCAAGCTGGAGAAGATGTCCTCATCTAACGTCTGTATAACATTTTTTTGTAAAAACAATTGCTTGAGCGTAATTAAACCACTGAATAAACTTGGAGGTAAATTTTTTAGTTGATTCTTTTTTAAGGTAAGCTTTCGTAAATTCACTAATCCTTGAAAGGTATTCGCGTCTAGTTGCTTTAAGTTGTTCTCATTAAGCCAAATTTCTTCAAGTAACGATAGTTTTGCCAATAAATTTTGAGGAAGCGTCGTTAGATTATTTCCTAAAAGTTGTAGTTCCTTCAAATTTGGCGAATGGTCAAAAGCTCCTTCTTCAATTTCAATTAAATCATCATTATGTAGATCCATCACGGTTAAAGAATGCATATCGTCAAATGCGCCTTTGGCAAATTTCCCAACTTTAGTTACATAAAAATGGAACTTCCTCAAATTGAAGAGTTTACTGAAGGCCTTGTCATCCACTGTATGAACAGTACTAAAACCAATTTGCAGCTCTTCAAGATTTTTTAAACTTTCAAACGTTCCATTCGGGATACCCGTTATGTTACCGAACACGATTTTAAATTCTCGTATGTGTTCAAAACCTCCAAATAATGTTGAATCCAAAAAATTTATATCACTGTTTTCAATCTCCAAACCTCTAAAATTTTCCATTTCGACCATATCCTTCTCAATACTCTCTTGGACACCATTTTTGAACTGCTCTAATGAATTAATTCTGTCACAAGAGATCGCCTTCCAAAATCGATAGTTGCAATCTCTTGATTGCATTGGCACCACTCCAAATAGAACCCATAGCATCAGAAATGGTATTGTATTTGAAACCTAAAATGACACCGACGTATTACGACAGAACCAAATGAGAAATTAAAGAAAACAATGACGTAACTAGTTGTGACTATTTTTTAAAAAGATGTTATTAAAAATGTAAATCAACATACCATCGTTTTGGCGTGCAAACCAAACTGAATCTGTGAGTTAACCACCTATTTTCTGAAACTATATATACGGTCCCCGGATATAGCGTTTTCAAAAGCAGAGGTTATCATGGTTAAGGATGAATGCAATGCGATTAAGACTCCAATTATTAGTATTTAAATGGTGAAAGTATTAAAACTTATTAGTTTGTTTACAACAAAATATAATAATCTGAGCTGATAACGAAGGTAAACAAATTACATAATTCAAATTAATACTAATTTAATGAAAATCAATATTTTGAAAACGCTCTCTAATCCAAAAGAAAATCCACAAGTCATCATGAAATTAGGCATTCATAAATTAAACTGTGCTTTTTGTAATTCGGTGTGTATAGGTCAAACATCCGAAATTTCGATATTAGATACAAAAAATATAATTGTTGTTATAAACATACAGATAAGTCAAATTATTCCAAACATTTACAAAAATAGTCTATCTCACGAACTCAAATAACAACAAATTGTTGAATTATTTATGAAATTGAAAATTCAAATTAATTATTTTAGAAGTCCTATTAATATGTGTGCACGGAATACCTTTAGTAAATGACCTTAGGTTGATTCACCATCCCAGCAAACACATTTATATATAAAATACATACAAAGTATGTAAAAGCTTGTTAGAATTACATAAAACTGGAAGATAAATAAGAGATAATGAATGTCAGGATGTCAGCAATTTGGCATATAATATATATATATATCTATTAGATGTAAATTCTTCTATATCTGTAGCGCATGAATTTATATACGTTTTTATATTTACATAAAAAATGGAAAAACTACATTTTTACGTTCAACTGTAGATACTTTTAATTATATTTAACTTAATTCTTGCATGAACCCATTTTTACCTGAACTGAAAGCCGACAGTTTATTATGATATACTTGCTTGAAAAGTTTCCCTTAACCGGATTCGAACCTTTGGGGGTGGGCGTTGCAAATCCCAAAATCGGACACGTGTTTTATTTGTATCCGACATTGTACCACTGCGTTAACCAGAAACATCCCTTCTTTTTATTTCGTACTTCGTAACTTTGCGTGGTTTCGCGTTATTAGTTTAAATATTGTTTGATTATATCGTTGAGTGAAGTCTTATTCAATGATTATACGTACCTTTATGTTAAAAATGACCAGGATTTATTTTATTTTACATTATTTATTTTCTATATAAATTAGACGCATTTTAGTCGATACGGATCTAATATTAAAGGTACGTGAACTACAATTTTTGCCGTTATAGAAAACACGCGCGTGCGATTACTTATGCTTAGCAAATAGAAACGGACTTTATTTTCAACCATATGTAATGATAATTTCTAATTATATTTACAGAAGGCATACATAAAAAATAAGTAATACTTCTTACATATAAGATTTTACATATAACGTACATAAATCTAATCATGTAAATAACACAGCACAAGAATTTCATGAGTAATATGTAATTATCTGTATGTATATATTATATGAATTGCCGTATATGGAATATCCGTAAGTTTCTATACTATTATGTAAAATATATGTAATGTGTGACTTACGGTTTATATAACTTTATTAAAGAATACTTACATACTTGATATATAAAAAAGCATATGTAGGGGTACTTACTTCAATTTTATATATGTTGTATGTATATTTTATAGTGTGTTTGCTGGGATTGCTTCATATTTCTTATGATAATAAAAGTATAATATACATGACCTGTACGATACAGCCTATAGTATAGTATATTTATTTGCATTATAAAAAATTATTACATTGCAAAGATTCCTTATCCATAACCCTCCCCCAAAATATATAAACATAAGCCAAAACAACAATAAAAAAATTACACATAAAATTCTGACCCTGACAATGCTTCATACCGAAAAATTGACGATTTTTTTCCTCCTTATTCGTTTGGATGTCTACAAGAAACGAACTCTCGAATTATTTCGAGTTATTACGTCCAGAGCAACTCCTTGTACGGTTAACTTCGATCTCATCCAAACCCAGAAAACTGTACAATACGCACTTCTTCACATATAAGCTGGAAAGGCTTCCAGTGTAAAGAACACGAATCCTTTTGACTAATGCGCCTGATATCAGGATGGTATTTGAAAATGTAAATCTTGTAATTTTCGAACTTCTTCGTCTTAAACAGAAGATCCCTGAGGCCAGTCAGATTTGCTGAGGATTGGTCAGAAGATTGCGCTGGAAAATGGCTTCAAGTGTGTGTTTAAAAAGGCGATAAGGCGTGAGCAGTGTATAGGAAGATCGAAAAATCCTTCTCGTCGAGAGAAGCACTATACTGATAGAAAACACTTCAAAAGATCATAACTTTGTTAGAAAATCTGAAAGCGGATATGCATTTGATGGAAGCAGTCAAGAAAATAGAAATCGGACAAGAAGCACTTCAAAAGAAAATGGAAGCTAGCCAAGAGCAGATGAAGGAAGCGTTTTGACAAGAAATGAAAGATCAAATAAATTACGGAGGAAATGCCCTAGAAAGAACCCTTTCCAATCACACAAATGACAGTTGTAGATAGAGGCGAAAGTATGTTGGACAGAAGACGAAATAATCCGACCATAATATCGGATACCTGTACCCGTTGAATTTCCATCAAACCATTGGAGAACTATTGGCTCAACTTCACCATAAATGAGGAAAATAAATTCAACCTAGTAGGAAAACTTGTGCAAAGGTGTGGACAGATTTATACGGGGCAAACTGGACCAAAAGTGACCTAACAAAGAATAGTTGATCATGGGTGTCAAAAATGGCCCACTATCCGGATAGTCGACACATTTATCGGACATTTTTCGAAGGAAGCTCAAATAATTTTACAAGTTGCACGGCCGAGATCCATAAAGAATTTAGTAGAAATGCTAGGGTGGATTCAAGACCCCAAGGACGCAGCTCTGCGGGAAAACAATAAAAGGCACGAAGAAAACAGTCAGCAGACTTGAAGATACGTGTTAGTTTCACAGAAGGGTAAAGAAGTTATGACCCGAACTGCAGAGCTGGATGCGAGAGCCGAGTCATGCTCATCTTCTCCACGGGACTAGGAACATTGATAATGACGATACGAAAGGTTTCACTTGCCTCGTAACGACATGTTGACGAGCAAATCCATACAGTCAGTTTCGTAAGAACATTCTACCAAAATATGAAAGAAGCGAGACCAACTGTAAATAAAATTGTAGAAGGTAAACAACTGGAGGTCTAGTGAATGAAATCATAGCAGAAAGGTTGGAGGGGGTGATTGCTGATCACCGGAAGCCAAATAAGTGTCTTATGGGTAACTATGGGAAACGCTAAGAGGGAAGAATCTACACCTCATTTGGGGATTACCGAAAATGTGGCCAAAGTAATCTTGGAGACCATTATCAAACTGCAAACAGTTGAGAGTTTCCATGAATAAAACTTTACAGTCGTGGAGAAAATCGCCCCCATGATTATAATCGGTATAGATTGGATGACCGGTTGTTTTTTGAAAGCTTTAGTTAGACGTTTCTGGGAAAGTTTTATGGGTAGGTTTTTGAAAATGTGTAGGTACTTAAGGGTTACTCTAAAAGCCGAATCGATGTAAAATATTTTCAAAATGCCGGCGACTTCGTTATTTTTAACGGCAACCGCTATCTTTTATCCCATTTTTGAATTCTACGTGAAATTTGATACCCACATATCAATATCAACAAATTACCATAAAATGTGATAATCAGGACCGTATTTAAAAAAACAAAGTTGATGATGGTTACTCGAAAACGAAACGTCTTGGATTCCAATTTGCTGCATGGCATGTTAAAGAACGTTAAAAGTACCTGTTCTCTAATATTTTATTTAACATTAACCACAAAGTAACAATTTATCAAAAACGAAATCGTAAAAATTCGCTTCTCGTCGAAAGTCCAAAACGCTCAACTTTTCTCACATTTAACCGAAATTCTATCTCTTACCGTTTCCGTAATCACCACAGTGGCCCTCCTTATTTCGGACACAGTGTATAAAGTTCATCATTGTGAGAGAGTTAGAATTGTTCTGGAAATAATTAAAGATTATCAAAAATTTTGCGCAACTTACTTGCAAAAATCTTTTGACTAATATTAATATTTAAATAATAAAGGATACATACATTTGAACCATTATCATTTATACTGCGAACTTTAATTTAATGAAGGTATCTGATTACGAACAACTGAGAGCAAGGTAATCGCCTTAAATTTTGTATAGAGAAGTTAAGTTCGAATAAGTTATTTTCTGGTCAACGAAGTGTAAACAAATTTAATCTGGTTTGTTAACATTTCTTAAAATGATTCCACACTACTCGGTATTAATTAAACTAAAAATTCACAAATTAACACGCGCTTACTGACTAACCCTTTACAATGCTGCAGATTCTGAACCGAAAAACACGATGCCATAATTAAGACTGTGGGTAACTATCTCTGTGACAAAATGTCTCTGGCATTTTTAATAAATAAATTTTTTTATTAAACGTCGCACTAAGGACGAATTTAGAATCTAATAAAACGGACATTTCGAATATTAATAAATGAAATTTAATGTACTTTAAGTAATATAAAAAGCAATAATAAAATGAAAAATAGTTTTCTGACATTTTAAATTGTTCAAAACGTTTTATTTTAGCTCATCTAACATCAATTGAGTGCCCTATAAAGCGATATTAATTTAGCGTATAGAACGACTTGTAAGTAGATCCACAATTTCCCTTCATTTATGTCATTACTACACGCTTAGTTGCATGTTAGTTCAAAGATAATGTAAGTCAGTAAATCGTTTGAACTTTAAAGGGGAGATGACAAAATATCGAATGCTCACTTACGAAAACGTTAGTGTTTTCGAGATGTTAAATTATACGCTTGTTCGGTTCACTTTGTTGTGTATACGTATACAATGTGAATGCGGTATACTGATTAGGTTATTACATCAGTAGAGTTTACAAAGAGCCTTAACATACTCGTGTAGTTGGAGGCGAGTGTAATGACGCGAATTGGTGCCGTCACAGACACTGCTTGAACTTCAAACCGTACTCTTATCAAGCAGGCCCTCCTGCGAGATGGCGTTCTTCAACTGCTTACTATATCTTTTCGCGTTCGCCACTAAAAGCGGCATCGTCTGCATCGGCCCTTAGAGAATTCCCAAGCTTTTCTAGCCTTTCCGTTGTATACTTACGAAGAAGTTTCACTCTCGGTTTTAATTCACCGACGCAACGCCCAGCTTACGATCTCGTTTGGTTGTTATGAAAGTAAATATATAATGCACATAGCAAAGGTTTTCATTCACATTTCGGTTTAACCGATTTTCCATTTCCTCAATTCGTTTGTACAATTAACGTAAAATTCACACATGAGCACGAAATAAGCGATGAAGTGGAAAGTAGGGCCCGTTTGCTGATACGCATCTCAAGGTTTTCAACAAGCAATAATTGCACCTCGGATTAACCTCATTGGTTACCATATCGCGGTTTAACTATCATCGGTCAATTAAGACGTGCGGCGGCCCATTCGCTGAGATGCTGGACAACGCGTGTGTGAGGTAACCTGAGGTCAAGTTCATAAGATTAATAATAATAATACATGTGTGTTAAATGAAGAAAACAACATGACTCTAAAACCTCCCAAAAAACAACATGAAATGAAACAATAAGGGGTTTACTTTTACCTTGGGAGCGACTGAAATACACAATAACAAATAATATGAGAGTAGGTAACAAAATATAATATATCAGCACCCGACACAGTACAAAACTCAATAAATGTAATCAAACAATCTTACCTCTTATTTATACCGCAGTAGTATCGATTGCGCAACCACAGTACTGTTGAATTATCTAAACAAAAGAGTTAATTAACAGAAATTAGAGCTGCAACCAGCAGACCGACTGAAATATAACAGTTACGAACTTGAGTCAATATCGAGTGTTGACATTTAACAAATTAGCACTTGGCTTTTGAGTTTTAGGAAAGGAAAACGTGATATTTAATACAAATAATTAGCTACATACCTCGAGGATTATTAATTTCCAGGAGCGCAGCAAGAACTCAAATCGTAATTATTTACTATTTACTATTTATGTAAGTACCCAAACATTTGCAGATGCCTCCACGGAACGCGCGAAGTTGAAGAGATCAACCAATCAGAGATTAGGTGACGTACACTGATAGCCAATTAGAATAACGAATGTCGTTGCCGGCGAAGAAATCTGTAACGGGACCAACGCAAACACTTGTGGTTCAAAGGGACGCTATTAGAAAAAAAAGAAAGATGGAACAAGTATCGAGAGCGAACTCTTTTGACTGAATAGATAATTAAGAAATTTCGTAACTCTGTAATTCTTACTAAAATCAATGCGATTGATTTTTGCGAATTAGGGAACTAGTAGAGCAACGTAACAAACACTCCGGCCAAGAGCGCCTTATGTGAAGGGAATCACCCGGCAAACTGCAGATGGTGCTGTGTTTACCAAGAGCGAATAAATGCAAGGAATACTTCGAACAGACCGTCACAAATACGATATCCAACACAAGCAACAACTTCAACTCCTAGCCCAATTATTATTCCGACTACTAGTACACAACTACCAAACAAGTTCTCATGTCAAAGCGGAGGCTTCCATGGCCAGAGTCAGTAAGATAAAGACGACTTCCGGGGTAGGAACCAACGGGTTCGTCTAATAGGTTATCCCAGATCTTACCCAACCCCAAAGATAAATTCGAACCCCTATCTTGCAAAGGTGTGTACCGCATACCCTGTTCTTGTGGTTTACTCAACATCCGCGAAACGGGTAGATCCGTTAGCACTACTTTTTTTCTTATTTTTAGATGTAGATTCACCTCCCGAAGTTTTTCCATTTCTTCACGAATCACCCTGTATAACAAAATGATAAGTATTTCCTACTACCCGATACTCCGGAAATACGTGCACATTATAATGGTGCCCAAGCGTGAGAAACCATCGGATGATAGGCCAATTACCCTTTAACCTATACTGGGCGAAATATTCAGAAAATTATGTCTCAAAAGACTTCTGACAGACACAGAAATTCAAGTTCACCTCTTCTAGTTTGGATTCCGGGAAGGTCATTTTACTACTCATCAAATACTCAAGATCATTAATCAAATAACAACTAGTCTCGAAGAAAAGAAATTCCGCACAGCTGTCTTTCTAGATGTAGTCCAGGCGTTTGATCGAGTCTGGCACACTGGGCTACTTTACAAATTAAAAAATCTACTACCAAGTAATCACTCCTTTCAGTCAAGGCCTATTTAATAAACGGATACTATTCAGTTAAATACAATAATGAAATCTCTCAACAATATCTCGTTCAATTCGGTGTTCCTCAAGGAAGTGTCCTTGGCCCCCTCCTATATAGCTATAGTATAAGCACGGTATTCGCCATTTTTTGCAGATGACTATATAGGAGACCTGGAAGAAGTTATGAGAGGACAGCAGAGAAGAGGGGTTATCATAAGAAGATGTAATGTGTACTGGCGTACGCGGACGATGTGGCGGTTGTGGAGAAAGATGAGAGAAGCAATAGGAGTTTTGAAAAGGTATTTTGAAAAAAGGATTTAAGGGCGACTGTGAAAAAGATAAAACTAATGGTATTTCAAAGGAGAGGAAGAAGATCAAGTGAAAAGTGGTGATGGGGGGAAGAGGAGATAGAGAGCGTGGATGCATGGAGATACCTAGGGTATACGCTGAGATACAACAATAGGAATGACAGTCATATAAGAGAACTGGCGAAGAAAGGGAATAAAGTGTTAGGGCAGGTATGGAGAATGTGAGGGAAGGTATTCGGAAAGGATATACAGAAAAGAAAATGGCTATTCGAAAAATTAGTTAAAAGTGTGATGGTATATGGTGCAGAGATATGGGATTGGAAGGAATGAGAAGGATTAGAGAGAATACAAGAGCAATATTGGAAATGGACAATGGGCTTAGACAGAGAGACACTGTGATATATAGTGGAGGTAGAGATGAAATTGGAGAGAATAAGGGTTCAGAAAGCAAGAAGAAATGGAAGTAAGAGTAGATAACAAATACTGCAAGAATGTTGGAGGGAAGTGAAGAAGAATAGGACAAAGTGGGGTCAAGAAGAAAGGAAAAAATATTACGAGAGAGAGGGTATGGCGAGGGAGGAGGTGAAAAGGAGAAGGGAGAAGGGAAGGAACGTTGAGGTGGAGTTGGTAATGAGGGATAAAGATTAAAGATGTACAGGGAGAGGAGAACAAATGTAAGGGAAGGGAAATATAATGAACAATATGAAGGAATAATGGTAGACGGGATACCAAGATATTTGAAGGGATGAGCATGAAAGAAAAAAAAATAGTAGCGAGGTTTAGGTGCGGACATGAAGAAAGAGTAATGGAGGGAGGACGAAACTAGAAGTGTAGACTGTGTGGGGAAGGGTGGGAGAGCTTGGAACATTGATGAGGGAATGTGCGGAGTTGAGAGAAGAGGAAGGAGGTAGAATGGAGATATTAGGTGATGTAGGAGAAAGGGTGGTGTGGATGAAGGAAGTGTTTGAGAGAAGGAAGAAGTTAACGAATTTGTATATGTAGAATCGAATTCTTTGTTTTAAAATTTTGTAAAAAACAAATAAATATTAAATATTAAGTACTATTCAGTTAAATAGGTACAATAATAAAATCTCTCTCGTTCAAGTCGGTGTTCCTCGGGGAGGTGTCCTTGTAGTACAGTCAATCTGTCGATGGAGTGATGAAAAAACTGCCCCAAGGGTAAAAGTTGTTTTAATCGTTGAAGAATGACGTACTTAAGCTGCCTTCGCGATGGGCATGTGCTACCTTGGCGCGTCTTTATGAAAACTCAAAAAAAGTGCCAAAAAAATTTTGAAATGCATTTTTCTCAAAATGTATGCATTTCACAGAAAAATCGATTGATGACAAAATGTAGAGGACGTTGAGATCTACAATTAATGTCATTGGGGCAATGCTGTACAACAAGAAATGCACACGGTAGGTGGCGCTGAAGTTCCAAAAAAAGTGTTTTTCCACTTTTTCGCCATGTAAATATTATTTTAATGCAAAAATTTAAATAGAAAAGTTGTTCCTTTTAATTTTATGAACAACTTTTATTTAAACAATTTTTTTATACAACTTACCGTTTAAAAGCTGCAGCTCGCAAAAGTATGAAAATTCAAAATGGATATATTAAATTTGTCAGCGTATACACGCACTTAATTGTTTGTACACTTTCCAATTATAATATTTCAATTTAAAGTCATAAAATTAATAAATTATACCACTATTTGCATTAAGTCGAAAAAATTACCATTAGCAGCACAGTGCTGTATACGAAGCGCTATATTGCACTATAACTTTTAAACGATAAGTTGTATAAAAAAATTGTTTAAATAAAAGTTGTTCATAAAATTAAAAGGAACAACTTTTCCATTTAAATTTTTGTATTAAAATAATATTTACATGGCGAAAAAGTGGAAAAACACTTTTTTTGGAACTTCAGCGCCACCTACCGTGTGCATTTCCTGCTGTACAGCATTGCCCCAATGACATTAATTGTAGATCTCAACGTCCTTTACATTTTGTCATCAATCGATTTTTCTGTGAAATGCATACATTTCGAGAAAAATGCATTTCAAAATTTTTTTGGCACTTTTTTTGAGTTTTCAAAAAGACGCGCCAAGGTAGCACATGCCCATCGCGAAGGCAGCTTAAGTACGTCATTCTTCAACGATTAAAACAACTTTTACCCTTGGGGCAGTTTTTTCATTCAAACTCTGTTTTTTACGACAGATTGACTGTACTATTGGCCGCCTCCTATATTTAATATATACTGCTGTCCTACTTCAAGACCAAAGCACGATGTTCGCCATTTTTGCAGATGACACTGCCATTTTGTCCACATATGAATGTTCAAATATTGCATCCTTAAATCTACAACGACACCTCAACGTAATTAATGAATGGCTAAAGGAATGGAAAATTTCTATGAACCCAACTAAATCGATTCCATAGATCTTCACCACGAGACGAAATGTATGCCCACCAGTTACTATCAATAGTGTGCCTATTCCAGTTAATACAGAAACAAAGTCTGTGCCTAAATCAACGCTTTACATGGACCAAGCATATTCAAACCAAGAGACAAGCTTAATCTAAAATTCCGGCAAATGTATTGGCTTATTGGAGGGAAGTACAAACAATCACTAAATAATAAGCTACTGCTCTAAAAAGCAACGACGAGACCAATCTGGACATACAGAATACATCTTTGAACTAACAGGATTAAAACTATTCAACAATTTCAATCCTCTTGTGGATGGTTTGTCACAAACGAGACCCTACATGAGGACCTTCGCTAATGAGATCCACAGATTCTCTGAAAACTATCATAGTAAACTCCAAGACCAGACCGATACATTAATTCGGGAATTATCTGAAGCGCCACCATTACTGTTATCCAATTTACTTAATGCTTCATGTGGAGTAATAATTCCAAATAAAAAAATGTCAAGGTGACTGGCAGAGATAGAGTCCGTCGGCTGTATCTAAGTACCCAGCAAACACACATATAAAATATACATACAACATATATAAGGTTGAAGTAAATACCCCTACATATGCTTTTTTTATAATAGTATATAAACTTACGGATATTCTGTATACAGAAATTCATATAATATGTACATATAGATAATTACATATTACCCATGAAATTTATGTGCTGTCATATTTATATGATTAGATTTATGTACGTTATATGTAAGAAGTATTACATGTTTTTTATGTATGCCTTCTGTAAATATAATTGTAAATTATCATTAGATACATATATTATATTGTTGAAAATAAAAGTCCGTTTCTATTTGCGCCGCATAATTAATCGCACTCGCGGGTTTTCTATAACGCCAAAAATTGTAGTTCACGTACCTTTAATATTAGATCCGTATCGACTAAAATGCGTCTAATTTATATAGAAAATAAGTAATATAAAATAAATTAAATCCTGGTCATTTTTAACATAAAGGTAGGTATAATCATTGAATAAGACTTCACTCAACGATATAATCAAACATAATTTAAACTCGCGAAACAGCACAAAGTTAGGAAGAACGAAATAAAAAAAAGGAATGTTTCAGATTAGCGCAGTGGTACAATGTCGGATACAAAGAAAACACATGTCGGATTTCGAAATTTGGCACGCCCACCCGCAACGGTTCGAATCCGATTAAGGGAAACTTTTCAAGCAAGTATATAATATCATAATAAACTGTCGGCTTTCAGTTCAGGTAAAAACGGGTTCGTGCAAGAATTAAGTTAATTAAAAGTACAGTTGCACGTAAAAATGTAGTTTTTCCATTTTTTTGTATGAAACTGCTTAAATAATTTTTTACATTGGTAATAATTACATTATGCTCGAGTAGCTGCCATTTGGTCATCGCAACGCTTTTACAACTAATATTTTTTATGTAAATATTACATAAAATATACATAAAACGTATATAAATTCATGTACTATAGATATAAAGTATTTACATCTAATAGACATATACTATATTATTTTGAAAATTGCTGACATCCTGACATTAAATATCTCTTATTTTTCTTCCAGTTTTATATAAATCTAAAAAGCTCTTATATAATTTATATGTATTTTATATATAAATGTGTTTGCTGCGGGTATTCATCTGTGGTAAGAGTCTATCATTAATGTAGGTATAATTAAACAAAAGAATGAACCTAAATGCATTGTTCCTTCCCACTTCAAACTCTTTTAGTATCTTCATTTTAAAATTGAATGTTAAAAAATATATATTTCATAAGGAAGTATTTAGGGGAAATAGCGGAAGCATAATTGAAAACATTCCTCAAACATAATCCATTCAAAGCGAGTAAAGCTTATACTTTTTATTGAAAATTAATCGAATACTTTTATTTTTACTCATAAAAAATATTCTATTTATATAAATATGACAAATCCTTAAAGGGGAATACAATAAGCCCTACAAAAAAAGTTTTCTTTGCGGGAAATTACGTACTTAAGAAAACTTTTAACCTCTTTCTTTTTATACGTGCAAGTTGCAATTGTTACAAGTTATAATGAAGCTATCTTGCGTGCCAATTTTAATTTGTTTAAAGTGGTGCCGTAAGATACATCTTGATTTTCAACTTAAACAACTTATTATAACATGGCGGCAGTTGAATTAAATCGTTATCATCCTGTATTATTGCTGAGCCCCAAGCGAACCCTCGGGAAATTATACAAATCCTTGGTGATGTTAGCATCCTTGAAAAGAAAATCGAGTTTCGGCATTTTTATATAATACCTTTTAAGATTTATGTCAATGTATCTTAATTGTACGTTTCTGTTATTAAGGATACAACCTAAAATCTTGATTACTTTTCTAAAAAAAGCCCTTAAGGTCAAAGTTTCTCGATGTAATCGATAGGAAGCAATTTACAATAGGATATAAATATACCTCAGTTATCTGCGTGACTTTGATTCGAACGGGGGAGGAAAACGAACCCTCTCTGTGGTATGGTGTCGAATATATTTGGTTTTCGTGTTAAGGTAAATCTGTGTATCATTAGAAATAAAGGTGCAGTATTTTCTGCGTTTTCGAATTATTTTTGCGCAAGAAATGTGTAATACCTACTGCAGAATTAATCAGTTCTTTCGATTGAATCTGACTGAACAGGTTAACTCTGTTGAGTAGTAGCGTAAAGCCAATCCCAAGGTCACGATGCCTCCTGGTGTTAACTTTAATAACTAATATCTTCGAATTCTGTTCTTGCCTAAAGTATGTTCTCCGTTTAAATTAAACGGATCTGATCAACAGATAAACAGCCAACGGTAAACAGATCTGTTTGTGTAAAGAGATCCGTTTAAGCAAATAACCTACTTTAACCAAGATCAGAACCCGAATGACCTCTATTTCATTTTCTAAGTCACCCCCAAAAGGGGTAGTCGTGACCTTAGGATCGACCTTACTACGACTTACCACTACGAAAAAGCTCTATCGTTATTAGGGTTACCACTTGTATTTATTTTGAAATAAAGTCCCGTACACTAAGCAATTTTACCGAATTTTTAAACAATTAAGTAACTTGCGCCCCTTATTTTATATTTTTTTTAGTTTGGTGCATGTTAATAAGAAACAGAAAATAAATTTAAATTAATGGAAAAAAATGTGATCCATTCGCAACTTGATAGTGAAATATTCTATTCGTCTATTCTGACATGTCCATGTAAGCTTTCGGTTTGATGTGGGCCGAAAGGAAAAAGTCTAGGGAACGAGGTGGCCATTCCATTATATCCCTCCGACTTACGCATCGATTACGGAATTCGCGATCTTGAACTGCAAAGTGAGGAGGGGCTCCGTCTTGCTGAAACAATATTCGGTTATGGGATATATTGGGATCATCTTGATTAGGAAATTAAACGGCTAACGCAGGAACGAAATAAAACCTTAAGAAGTCCATATAAACGTTTTGAAGTATTTTGAAAAAAAAAATAAGGTCCAAATATTTGAGTTCCAATAATTCCAGTCCAAACATTGCCTTTCTGCTGATATTCAGTATGTCCTTCTAGACAAGTGTGTATTTTGCTTATTAAACGTTGCATTTAAACAAAATGTTACGTCATCCATAAAGCAGTCAATGGAAAAAATAATTTTTATCTGTCGCGCTCTTGTTTTACAAATTAATAAAAAGTAAAAAAGCCATGTGATGAAAAATTAAATACCAAATAACTTTTATTTGAAACATTTTTCCATAAAATGGATATATACAAAGATATCCTATATTTTCTTACAATGCTTTCCTGGGAAATACATTAGTACCTACATCACAATAATAAACCTGTTGAAATCCGTGGGATTACAGAACGAACTTCGAATACCGCATGTGTCCGAAAAGTTAATAAATAACAGAAAACAGCACAAATTCTATTATTTATACATATTATCGGGCAGATTTGTTAATTGTGAAAAGTATTATTATTTATTATAAAATTGATCAACAATGAAAAAAAAATTTGCTTATGTCGACATTTCGATTTCGAAATCGATTATATCAAAAAGTATTAAGAGATATCGAAAAGCTGTTGCGGACCTGAAATCAGCGTAAAAATCACATAAAATTCATTGTTTAATAATAATAATAATATTGTCTTTATTTCGTAAAAATAAAAAATATGAACAATTTAATTTCTAGTACAAGTTTACAGGGCGAAGATCAGTACGACAACAGAATATTTTGCCGTCTGTTCTACCACTTAACCCTGTATGGAAGAATGTACGGTGAGGGGAAACTTTGTGCACTTACACTAATCAGTGCAAATTTTCACACTGGTAAACATGCGACGGACGCACGGACAGACCGACGGACGGCAGATTGAATACAATAACGAACGAAGTTCATTGAATAGTCGAATTAGCCTTGACATAAAGTAACCTTACACTATTATAAAGTATGATTTCTGATGTCTCAAGTCTTACCATTGAATTAAGTTCACATAATTTATTATAAATTAAGCCAACAAATATTGATTCTTCCATGAAAACAACATTATTCAATTGTGTCTATGTATAACGTATACCTCGTAACTTTGAAGTTGAAGTACATAGAAAAATGATTTTGTTAAATTTTTTCGCACTCTTTTCCGTACTTATGATATGTTTTTCATTCGATCTTAAGGGCAAAGTTGCTTTGATTACAGGAGGTGGACAGGGACTTGGTTTTGGTATAGGTTCCGAACTTTTGAGTAATGGAGTTAGGGTAAGGTGATATTGGTTTATTATTTTTATGAGTTAAGATAATGAGTACTGAAGGGAGTCACCATGGTCGATATAAATGCGGAAAGAGGAAAGCAAGCGGCAAAAACTTTAAATGAAAGGTTTGGAAGAGGAAAAAGTATCTTTGTACCAGCCGATGTGAGTAATTCAAGCCAATTTGAGAGTAAGTTGTAAAGTGTCACACGAACACTACTGTAACTTTAATTTAGCCGCGTTTAAAGTGTCAATTCGCCACTGGGGTCGCTTAGACGTTGTGATTAACAACGCCGGAATCGCCAACGAAAATGAACCGCTGTCGATGGTGAATGTGAATGTGGTAAGTTTGAACTTTTGAGAAAGTCTAAAAGTTCGACAGTGCAATAGGTAGGTACGTTGCAAGGCGTGTATCTTGGAGTGAAGTATATGAGCGCAGCTAATTCAGGGCGAGGTGGAGTAATACTTAGTATTGCCTCAATTACTGCAATAGATCCTTCATTTTTGGGCCCGGTATATACTTCTAGCAAAACTTTCATTTTGTCCCTTGGTCGTGCTTTAGGCCATCATGTTTACTATGACCACAGCCAAGTAAAAATTATTACAGTCGCTCCTGCGGGAATGAACACATCGATGCTCAATTGGGATAAACTTACGGACAGGCCATCAAACGGTATTTATCCAAATTTGAAGAAATTCATAAATTTAGGGAACGAAATGGTCGGGTCGCAAAGGTAAGTTTTGGTTTTTATGTGAAAAAAATAGAAGGTACTATGAATTTTGCATATTTTATAGGGTGAGCGATATTGCAGTGGATATGGTTAATATATTAAAGAGAGGAAATAGTGGTAGTGTGTGGGTTGCGGAAGATCAAACCTATCTAGTTGAATTTCCGGATAGAAAATTATTGAGAAAAAATACGTAAAATTGTGAAAGCAATGCCCAAAAGTAACACGGTTTGCACTTCGGGTGGCTCGGGGGGTGGGGTGGGGGTGTATGGTGTTGATTTATTTCTTAAATAAAGAACAGCTAACAACAAACTAAAACTTATACTCAAGGAAAAGTAATTATTTACATAACTTAGGATAAAACATTCAATACGCGTTAGTAGGGTTCGGGTTATATACAGTGACTTTACTACAAACAGTGACGACAAGCAGCGATGAGCTGCGCCCATCCGCCATTAAGAGGCAAAATTTTGGGCGGGTTTGTATGAACTCAACCGTGGTATCCTAGCAACATGCTAAATACAAACACAAATGAGACGCTGATGAAAGTTATACACAGTCAGGCCGCCATTAAGAGGCAAAATATACCACGTGACCAGTGAGACCAATAAAGATCGATACATATCGTTTGTGGCCACTGTTTCTAGTAAAGTCACTGTAGGGTTATGCCGCTTTCGGTGCCCTCTATTGACGCTGGCCCAGTATCGGGTCCTGAAGTCATACGTATTATTTATGTTAGGCTCCAGCCAGACGAACATTCAAAAACTTAGCAAGGTGCAACGTAGGGCTTGCCTTGGAATTACGGGGGCAATGATAACCACCCCTACGGCAGCTATGGAGACCCTCTTGAAGCTACCGCTACTAAACCTAGCAATTAGGGCAGAGGCGCTCACAGGGGCATACTGGCTGAGAGTTAACGGCGAGGAGGGATCGTCAAGGGCGGGGCACTCCCTCATTTTTGACGAAATTTCCAAAGATAAAACCCTTAGTATGAACACCGAGAGGATACCCAAAACAGTTTGTCCCATCAAACTGTTTAAGACAACAATCCCCACTCGGCACGACTGGGAGAGCAATTCCAGTAAAGCGAAGCTGAATGGAATCGTGTATTACACAGACGGCTCGAAAACCACAAAGGACACTGGCTCTGGAGTATACGGGAGCAATGGACGGGGCTGCAGAATTTCTGTAAGCCTAGGACAAAAAGCGACCGTGTTCCAAGCCGAGATATATGCAATCCTGACAGCCGCTGCTCAACTATTAAAAGAGAACCTTATCAAAAGGCAAATCTTTATAGTGACAGACAGCAAAGCAGCGATTGCAGCAATAGACTCATATGTGGTAAATTCAGGGCTAGTCCTTGAATGCACACAAATGCTAAACGCACTAGGTAAGTGCAACTCAGTCACACTAGTGTGGGCACCTGGACATGCGGGAATCGCAGGTAACCAGGTTGCTGACGAGCTTGCGAGAATGGCAAACGCAAAACCATTTATAGGACCCAAACCGGCTTGTGGGATTACCTATAACACAACCAAAAAGGAGATTCAGGTAACACTCACGAAAGAGCATTGCAGACATTGGTCGAAAATCCCAAGACAGAGTCATTCCAAGATCTTCCTGCAAACCCCAAACGGAGACCTAGCTACGTCCATCTTAAAGTTAAGCAGGACGAAGATAAAACTTGCGACAGAAATGGTCACGGGCCACTGTCGCATGAACAAACACCTGCACAACATGGGACTAACTGAAAGCCCGACATGCAGGGGTTGTGGTGAGGCAGATGAAACGCCCTATCACGTCATTTGCCAATGTGAGGCACTCATAAAGGCAAGGGAACACCTACTTGGAAATGAGAAGTTTACACAAGAGGAAGTAACGAAGATTCGCCCTACTAAAATCCTGGACTTTGTGAAAGATACATGTATTCTTGAAGGGTAGACAACACCGGGGATGACAATAGACCAAAAGGTCGCAGTGCGGGAACCTATTGGGACCACCCCCAGAAACAATAATAATAATAATATGTTAAGCTCAATTTTGTTCAAAACGTAGTGAAGGTGTTTGTCAAAAGTGACAGTTGTTTTCGAACACATAATTTCTGTGGGTTAAGGAATGTCGGTATTGAAGACAACAAGTGTCTACAAAGCTGATACAATGGTTATTACAGGGAAGTCTCCAGAACTTTATTACATGCTATTAATTACTGGGTCGAGGCGTCCAATCCTAAGTAAAGCCCAAAGAACTTGTAGATATTGACATGTTGGTATCAAAAGTTATAAAATTTCATGTAGAATCCAAAAATGCAATAAAAAATAGGGGTTGCTATTTAAAATAATGAAGTTACTAGCTACTTCCGGCATTTCCGGAAGTGCTGCCATTTGAAAATATTTTATATCGATTCGGCTTTTTGAGTAACCCCTAAGTACAAATTTTCAAAAATCTACCTACCTATAAAACTTTCCCAGAAACGTCTAACTAAAACTCCCAAAAAAACACCCTGTATAGTCAATTCGACATTGGAACGATACAATGTTTTAACGTTTGACCCAATATTACAACTGGTAGTCGGAAAAAACCCCCTGAAAAAAAAACCGGAAAAAACTCCGGAAAAAAACCCGGAAAAAACCACCAGAAAAAAACCTCCCGGAAGAAAAACCCCCGAAAAATAATTATAGATGGCTGTGAATAAATATATAAATATACAAAGTTTAGAAATAAAAGTAATGCCAAACTTAAACGTAGATGCCAGTAAAGCGGCAAGCGCCTAGGTTATCTGCAGGTTTAGTATATTTTTCTCAATTGATGCTTTTTCATTCTTTGATACCTTGTATATTATGTATGATTTTGTAATATTGATGTAAAATATAATGCAGTATAAATTAAAGTATATGTTATTATATCATTTATTCAACTTACTGCTTTCCTAAAATAGACAGTTTTTCTAGAAACGCATAGTATGAATTTGTCCAAGTGGTTTTGCAAGAATTACGCCATCTAACTGTATTTACAATATTTACTTATCCACAGAAAACACATTAAGTTAAAGACACAATGCAATAAACCTTTAATTTCAATATATTTACATATTTTTTATGATGTTTCGTGTATAAAATTTAAAATAACCATCTTCTGCCGTCACGTCACACAATAAATTAATTTTAGATTAATGAATTAATTCATTGTGACGCTGCAATTATGTTTAATAAGAACGAAAAATTTCTATTTCGGAAAATAGACATTCATATACTGCTATAAAGAGATGTGTGAAATCATTGACTTTATACATATAAAGTCAATGGTGATATGCAGGTCCTCCCTATTTTATAGTGTTCAACTTTAAATTCCTTGTTTATAAAAGTCGGCATAGCTCAGTGTTAGGTTGGCTGATTTCTAACCAGCCCGAACCAGGCAACCGATGGTTCGAGTCCGACTTGAAGAAAAAAGTTTTTCAGCATCGCCGATTTCCTCCGAGACTACAAGACGCGAATGGGGGCTCCTGGGAAAGAAGCCACCGGAGCACATACGTGGCTGCGAACGAGCCACTTGGAGCATTGGGGGTTCTCGCGGGCGGAGTACTACAAACTTCACAATTGTGAACACAAGATGATGGCTACAGGGAAGAAGTCGATGCTTGTCACGTGGTATAACATCAAAGGGGAGTCGTGGGGGTGGCCCAGATCACTCCCTTGTAACTGGTAGTCGGAAAAAAACCCCTGGAAAAAAAACCCGGAAAAAAACCCCCGGAAAAAAACCAGGAAAAAAACCCGGAAGAAAAACCCTCGAAAAATAATTATAGATGGCTGTGAATAAATATATAAATATATAATTAAAGTTTGGAAATAAAAGTAATGCCAAACTTAACGTAGATTGCCACTAAAGCGCCTAGGTTATTTGCAGGTTTAGTATATATTTTTTCAATAGATACTTTTTCATTCTTTGATACCTTGTATATTATGTATGATTTTGTATTGATGTAAAATATAATGCAGTATAAATCTAAAGTAGGTATATGACGTTATTATATCATTTATTCAACGTTTATGTTTCATTCGGCGCAAATGAAAATCTTCATCAACAACAAAATTTATTCACAGCCATCTATAATTATTTTTCGGGGGTTTTCTTCCGGTTTTTTTCTCTGGGTTTTTTCCGGTTCTTTTTCCGGGTTTTTTTCCGGTTTTTTTTCCAGGGTTTTTTTCCTAGATTCCTTGTAACTACACGATATTTCAATTTCACGTGATAGCAATATTTGTAACCTTTATCAACCACCAATATTGTCTGCTATTATTTTATCAATGTTGTTCTACAATATTGGTGCAATTTGGTTTGCTGTGATTGTGCCAATGTTGATAAATGTTATTTGACCACTATTGTTCGTAAACATTAGTCCAATTCTGTGTGTTGAGATTGGAACAATGTTGATAAAGTAGCCAATATTGAAATACAATATTTCTCCATTATTGCAAAATGTTAATACCGTCAACTTGGGCAAATAGTACATACTTATCCAAGATTGATAACATATTTCGCCAATATTTGACCAATGTTGATGTTCCACATGGGAAGTTCAGGATAGACGCAAAAATAAGTGCAAACACTTACAATTTGTCTGAAACTTGTTGACCTTCCCATGTAACTTACACAATAACACCACGTATAAATATTTATTACTATAATTATTTGTAACCAATGTCTTACACAAAGACGAATGATTATTTATCAACGAATAAATACACTTCTCGCACAAGACGATTATCGTTTATAACGCAACTTACTTTGCACAAAATGTCTTACACAAAGACGATTATTGCAATACGGTTATTGATAACGTCACATAGAAACGATTCATTTAATTTTTCTTTTCGGGTCCACACGTTTGGAAACCACTTTAACGCTTTTCCGTACTTTTATGATTGTTTATTATATCCAAAACGTTAACACATCATTATTCTCACACAACTTCAACCTCTAAAGGTTAACGCGCACTTACCCGTTCCGTTCCGTCACGACACGGACCGCCAAAAAAGTTCCACATAAAATACACTGAATTAAATCATACAGCGCGCACTTGTCCGTTCCGTCGCTTTCCATAAGCTACGTGAGAACAATCCGTCGACAGCCGTCAACGTGACGGAACGGAACGGGTAAGTGCGCATTAACCTTAACTGTCCCCGATCGTCTTCGCTCGAGAGGCGATCGTAACACCTGTCGCTACAGTCTTTATTTCGTGAAAATAAAAAAAATGAACAATTTAATTTCTAGTACAAGTTTACAGGGCGAAGATCAGTACGACAAAAGAATATTTTGCCGTCTGTTCTACCACTTAACCCTGTATGGAAGAATGTACGGCGAGGGGAAACTTTGTGCACTTACACTAATCAGTGCAAACTTTGCTTTATCACACTGGGAACCATGCGACGGAGGCACGACCGACCGACGGACAGCAGATTGAATACAATAACGAAGTTTATTGAATAGTCTAATGCACCTGCACGTAAGTAATCTTACACTATTATAAAGTATGATTTCTAATGTCTCGTCTTACCATTGAATTCAGTTCACATAATTATAAATAGAGCCAACAAATAATAATTTTATGAAAACTACATTATTCAATTGCATATACCTTGTGTCCCACGCTAGGGGTACCCCATGGGATTTAACATGGGAAAATTGAAATTATTTTTTTCCTGCTTCCCAAATTAAAAAATCGCAAAAATTTTGACGCAGATTTAAAGTGGCACTTAAAACGTTTCTAAAAACAATTTTTTGATTACAATTTGATAATTAATAAATTAATTACAGGCATTTGAAATTCGAAATTTTGAAGGTTTTTCGCGCATACGATTCAGATCGGCTATCTTCGGTTTTTAAAGCAATATGGATGCTAAAATTAAATTGTTTTAAAAACCGAAGATAGCCGATCTGAATCGCATGCGCGAAAAACCTTCAAAATTTCGAATTTCAAATGCCTGTAATTAATTTATTAATTATCAAATTGTAATCAAAAAATTGTTTTTAGAAACGTTTTAAGTGCCACTTTAAATCTGCGTCAAAATTTTTGCGATTTTTTAATTTGGGAAGCAGGAAAAAAATAATTTCAATTTTCCCATGTTGAATCCCAAGGGGTACCCCTAGCGTGGGTCACAAGGTATATGTCGCGGCTTTTAAATTGAAGTGCATAAAAAAATGATTCTGTTAAATTTTTTTTCATTCTTTTCCACGCTTATGATATGTTTTTCATTCGATCTTAAGGGCAAAGTTGCTTTGATTATAGGAGTTTCACAAGGACTTGGTTTTGGTATAGGTTCCGAACTTTTGAGTAATGGAGTTAGGGTAAGGTGATATTCGTTTATTAAAGACGAGTTAAAATATTGAGTACTGAAGTGAGTGACCTTGGTCATTGTAAATGCGGACAGAGGAAAACAAGCGGCAAAAACCTTAAATGAGAGGTTTGGAAGATGAAAAAGTATCTTTGTGCCAGCCGACGTGAGTACTTCAAGCCAATTTGAGAGTAAGTTGTAAAATATGACACGAACACAACTGTAACCCTAATTTAGCCGCGTTTAAAGTGTCAATTCGCCACTGGGGTGGTTTAGACGTTTTTAGCTTTTTGGATTTATATAAAACTGGAAGAAAAATAAGAGATATTTAATGTCAGGTTGTCTATTAGATGTAAATTCTTCTATATATCTAGTAGTTACATGAATTTATATACGTTTTATGTATATTTTATGTAATATTTACATAAAAAATATTCGTTGTAAAAGCGTTGAGATGACCAAAATGGCAGCTACTTGAGCATAATGTAATTATTACCAATGTAAAAAATTATTTAAGCAGTTTGATACAAAAGATGGAAAAACTACAATTTTACGTGCAACTGTACTTTTAATTAACTTAATTCTTGCACGAACCCGTTTTTACCTGAACTGAAAGCCGACAGTTTATTATGATATATACTTGCTTGAAAAGTTTCCCTTAACCGGATTCGAACCGTTGCGGGTGGGCGTTGCAAATTCCGAAATCCGACATGTGTTTTCTTTGTATTCGACATTGTACCACTGCGCTAATCTGAAACATTCCTTTTTTTTTATTTCATTCTTCCTAACTTTGCGCTGTTTCGCGAGTTTAAATTATGTTTGATTATATCGTTGAGTGAAGTCTTATTCAATGATTATATACCTACCTTTATGTTAAAAAGGATCAGGATTTAATTTATTTTATGTCATTTATTTTCTATATAAATTAGACGCATTTTAGTCGATACGGATCTAATATTAAAGGTACGTGAACTACAATTTTTGGCGTTATAAAAACCCACGCGTGCGATTAATTATACGGCGCAAATAGAGACGGACTTTTATTTTCGACAATATTTATAAGTATATTTACAGAAGGCATACATAAAATATATGTAATACTTCTTACATATAAGATTTTACATATAACGTACATAAATCTAATCATATAAATAATATGACAGCACATAAATTTCATGAGTAACATGTAATTATCCATATGTATATATTATATGAATTTCTGTATACAGAATATCCGTACAACGCCAAAAATTGTAGTTCACGTACCTTTAATATTAGATCCGTATCGACTAGAATGCGTCTAATTTATATAGAATATAAATAATATAAAATAAATTAAATTCTGGTCATTTTTAACATAAAGTTAAAGATAGGTATAATTATTGAATAAGACAATCAAACAAAATTTAAACTAATAACGCGAAACAGCGCAAAGTTACGAAGTACGAAATAAAAAGAAGGCATGTTACAGATTAGCGCAGTGGTAGGGGAGCTGGGGAATTGGAGCCAGTGGGGAATGGGAGCCACCTTATTATTGCGTATTAGAATGCCATAATATAGCTTCCAACGTCGCCAACCTTTGACTTTGTGCTCTACTGGCTGACTGACATCGCGTAAAGTTACATTAGTTCGTTTTAATTAGTTGACTGGCCTGAAGTGAATTTCGTGTAAATTTGTAGTAGCGACACGTGAAAACTATTGGCGTGGTAAGTAATACTGGTTTTTGTCTAATCCAAATTATTTTGTCAAGGTAGCTTCATAAAGGTACGTAATGTAGTTTTATTAAATCACAACTGATTTTCTGATCAATTATGCTGCTTTTTTATTTTAACCGTTTAAAAATAAAATGAACGGTGGGGTAATTGGAGCCACTGACTCCCATTACCCCCAATAGTTCCCTTTTCCTCAGTGGTCTCATTTTTAAATTTTGAATGTTTACTTCAGATGCCCAGGACATGGCAGAGAACAACAAAAAATGATGAATTGTGGTATCGGTGCACTAGTTGCGGAATTTGGGCACATTCTGAATGTTCGGGAGCGGAGAGCCCTGAAGGATACCTTTGCGATTTTTGCATAGACAGACAAAACTAGAGGTCATCTTATTTCCAGCATTTTCCAAAAATAATTAGAGCTTTTCCTTAGATTTAGTTTGTTGTATGCCTTAGTTAGTCAGTATTGTTACATTAATTATTAAAATAAGTGGTGGCTCCACCCAGCAAACACATTTATATATAAAATACATATAAGTTATATAAAACTGGAAGAAAAATAAGAGATATTTAATGTCAGGATGTCAGCAATTTTTAAAATAATATATATGTCTATTAGATGTAAATTCTTTATATCTGTAGTACATGAATTTATATACGTTTTATGTATATTTTATGTAATATTCACATCAAAAATATTAGTTGTAAAAGCGTTGCGGTGACCAAATGGCAGCTACTCGAGCATAATGTAATTATTACCAATGTAAAAAATTATTTAAGCAGTTTCATACAAAAAAATGGAAAAACTACATTTCTACGTGCAACTGTACTTTTAATTAACTTAATTCTTGCACGAACCCGTTTTTACCTGAACTGTGAAAGCCGACAGTTTATTATGATCTTGAAAAGTGTCCCTTAACCGGATTCGAACCGTTGCGGGTGGGCGTCACAAATTCCGAAATCTGACATGTATTTCCTTTGTATCCGCATTGTACCACTGCGCTAATCTGAAACATTTCTTTTTTTTATTTCGTTCTTCCTAACTTTGCCCTGTTTCGCGAGTTTAAATTATGTTTGATTATATCGTTGAGTGAAGTCTTATTCAATGATTATACCTATCTTTATCTTTATGTTAAAAATGACCAGGATTTAATTTATTTTATATTATTTATTTTCTATATAAATTAGACGCATTTTAGTCGATACGGATCTAATATTAAAGGTACGTGAACTACAATTTTTGGCGTTATAGAAAACCCGCGCGTGCGATTAATTATGCGGCGCAATTAGAAACGGACTTTTATTTTCGACAATATAATATATGTAATGATAATTTAGAATTATATTTACAGAAGGCATACATAAAAAATATGTAATACTTCTTACATATAAGAGTTTACATATAACGTACATAAATCTATTCATATAAATATGACAGCACATAAATTTCATGGGTAATATGTAATTATCTATATGTATATATTATATGAATTTCTGTATACAGAATATCCGTAAGTTTATATACTATTATGTAAAATATACGTAATCTGTTACATACGGTATATATAAATTTTTAAAGAACACTTACATACTTGATATATAAAAAAGCATATGTAGGGGTATTTACTTCAATCTTATATATGTTGTATGTATATTTTATATGTGTGTTTGCTGGGCAATTACCCGCGTCATTGGGTAATAGGAGCCATATGCATTTTTTTGAAATTCTTTTATAAATTCCATTATAATTAGTTTTTTGTTTTAAGTGTCATATATAAATGAACGACATACGTCAATCTTCCTATATATGAATTTAAATTTGAATAAAGGCTAATATTATCAATGTAAAGAAAGTATTTCCTTAGGTGGCTCCAATTCCCCCCAGCTCCCCTACAATGTCCCACCCGCAAACGTTCGAATCCGGTTAAGGGATACTTTTCAAGCAAGTATATCATAATAAACTGTCGGCTTTCAGTTCAGGTGAAAACGGGTTCGTGCAAGAATTAAGTTAAATATAATTAAAAGTACCTACAGTTGCACGTAAAATGTAGTTTTTCCATTTTTTGTATGGAACTGCTTAAATAATTTTTTATATTGATAATAATTACATTATCCTCGAGTAGCTGCCATTTTGGTCATCGCAACGCTTTTACAACGAATATTTTTTATGTAAATATTACATAAAATATACATAAAACGTATATAAATTTATGTAGAAAAATTTACATTTAATAGACATACAGGGTTTTTCAACGAAAAGGAGCCACCCTTTATAACTTCTAACAGAATCAAAATTTGAAAAATCGGCGATACCCGTCTATAATAATATCGAGGGGGACACTTTTTGACATAAGTTTGAGATTTCATACCTTAACCCCCTGGGTCCCACAAACATACCCTTAATTTTTTTAAATGGCAACATGGGTCATGTGATACGTCATTTGAAAGGTCTTTTGATATCTTGCATTACTGCGTTTAAAATTTTAAAATCGTTCAATTCGTTTGTGAGATATTTTAATTTAAAGTTTTAGAGAACTGATATAATTTGTCGTTATAATAATGCAATATAAAAGTATTACTGACTTTTTAATTTATTTTAAGTTTTATTTCCATGTAAATAAAAAAAAGTTTAATACAATGAATTTCGTATCAATTTATCTTGACTATAAAAGCAAAAAAATAAATAAAAAACAACCATTTTGAAGAAAATTATATCAGTTCTCTAAAACTTTAAATTAAAATATCTCACAAACGAATTGAACGATTTTAAAATTTTAAACGCAGTAATGCAAGATATCAAAAGACCTTTCAAATGACGTATCACATGACCCATGTTGCCATTTAAAAAAATTAAGGGTATGTTTGTGGGACCCAGGGGATTAAGGTATGAAATCTCAAACTTATGTCAAAAAGTGTCCCCCTCGATATTATTATAGACGGGTATCGCCGATTTTTCAAATTTTGATTCTGTTAGAAGTTATAAAGGGTGGCTCCTTTTCGTTGAAAAACCCTGTATATTATTTTGAAAATTGCTGACATCCTGACATTAAATATCTCTTATTTTTCTTCCAGTTTTATATAAATCTAAAAAGCTCTTACATAATTTATATCTATTTTATATATATAAATGTGTTTGCTGGGATTATGCCATTAATTACTGGGTCTATGCGTCCAATCCTAAGTAAACCCCAAAGAAAATCATTACTGGGATAAATAAGTAACAATGAAAATATGTATCCTTTTTGGGAACATACAGTGTGGAGAAGCCAAATGAAATAAATTCATTATTTCTGTTACTGTACCTACATATTTATACAAAATCCCGAAACACGTCAAATTTAAATTAGAAATTGGCATTGTAACGTACCCAGGTGCAACGTCGAGAGACGGCTGCGCAACTCGAAAACCAAAAACTAAATCTCCCGCCCAGGGCCGTCGCGAGGGCGGAGCGAACGACCTCGGTCGCTGCAGGCCCCGCACTTTGAAAAGCCCCGCCCTTCACTATGAAGAAACGAAAGTCAGGCTTAGTGAAAATTCAACGTGACAAAATTCAGTAACGGTAATAAAAGTTTATTTTGCAGTAGAATGATTCACAACACTAGTGAGTGTTGGTGCTACCTCGCCCCCGAACTCAGTGCCTTCAGTGCGCAAAGTTCATGACCATTTGCAAACAAATACACGGAAGTGACCACACCGCGAGTACCCAAACAAAGTATCTTACCATATAATCACATCAGGTCCACCGTTCTTTTCCAAGCTACTCCACCTTTCCGAACACGCTATTGTTCCACACGAATTGATCCCCGTGATGGAATTACGTATTATTGTCGACTTACTCAATCTCCATGGACAAGCACACTTCATCTCGTTCCCAAGAAGATGGGTCGTGGAGATTACAGACAACTAAACGCCGTAACGATACCGGATCGATACCCACTTCCTCATATGCAAAATGTCTCGCAGTGCACCATTTTTTCCATTTTCGCGCGCGCGTTTTTACCAAATACCAGTCGAAACCGCAGACACTAAAACTCCTTTCTTGTGTATTTGGCACAAGGAGTGGACTTCTTGCTAAGGGGTTGCAACTTGGAAATGAAGTGATACATATTTTTGTAGCCTATTAATGTTGGAACTGCATCCATGAAAGATATTGCAGTTTGAATGGCATTTTCTATGAGCTACCTCTTCGGCGAAACTAGTTTTGGGGTTGTTTTAAGGTAAGGGGTGGAGCTCGAAAATCGAAACTACACTCGTTTAAGAGCTCCTGATTGATTATGTGCCTATGCTCGATCCTCTGTTGTTATTTATAAGAAGTGGGGTGGCTGAGTGAGCCTTCACTCAACCCCCCCCCCCCCCCCCACTTACAAATTAAAATTCCTGCTATGGGGAACGAGCTCGAAATTTTATTTTTGCAGATTTTTAAAAGCTCCTAAATGGCTTCTAATAAGAAAAAGATGAGTATTTTCCATAAAATATTTTATAAGTACTATCTATACCTTTTAATGTTTTTTGCATAATTAATGTAGGTATATTTTTGGTATATTATTACACCAAAAAATATATATTTTATACTTAGATAGATAATTATAGATAATAAATGTTTTATACATATTTAAATGCTTTAAATAACATATTTTTTGAATAATTAATGTAGGTATATTTTTGGTATATTATTACAACAAGAAATATATTTTTTATACTTAGATAGATAATTATAGATAATAAATGTTTTATACATATTTAAATGTTTTAAATAACATAATTATTAAGAGTAGCCCCATACATGAAAAAGGGTTACTTGGAATACATTAAATGTGGAATTTCGTCCATTTGACAATATGTTATTTTTACAATCATAGACCATTTATTTGATTACATACCAATATAGGCTGTCCGAAATAACTTTACAAACGGAGAGTTTTTCACAAACTTCGTTGTCATTTTTCACTAAAAATTTCATTTGTATTTAATATAATGAATTCTTAAACCCGAATTGCAAGAGAAGGTTTTAAAGACGCTTTACCTTCAACGTTTTTTAAACGTTTCCCATTTTGCGTGTGCGAGATAACAAGAAAGCGATCAAAATACGAGAAAGAAATCCCTTTTAGTTTATTAAACATTCACAAGCAGTAAAAATAACGTATTCCCGCAATTTCAAAAGCACGCCGCGTCTCGCTTTTTTTTCCCCGTTGCTTTGATTTGTAAGGAATTCAATAAATGATCACTCATTTAAAACGAAACTTAATGTTGTTTATTATTTATTTTAGAAGGTTTGGATACCGTCAAAGAAAATCGCTGAAAAGGTGTGTTTTCTTACCTCTTGGCTATATTTAAAATTGTAATTAAGGTAAATTTTAAGTCAATTAACGTGTTAACTTATGTAAATTTATTCAAAATACCTCAGCTTGGCTTTAATTTTCTTCCTTTATACAAGAGTATATTAAGTCTATTAAGTTTCATTTTCGATCAAAATTTCCATTACGATATAAAATTTTGGACGATATAATTAAACTTGGTTATAATTTATTTATGTCACTGTTGTTTATTTTTCATTTTATTTAGTAAAAACTGTCAAATTAAACTTGTAATTAGATTCTTAGTAAAACATATTACTTTTAGTATGTAGTGAGATATAAAAATTAAATTTAATTTTAAATCACGTACTGCATTCAATGCGGGTTTTTGGAAAACTAGGCTTTGCAAGTTCTGATAGAACGCCTAAAACACTTCAACCGGTCCAAAAACTTGGCACATAACAGCCTAATGCGCATAACACATAACATTACATTATACATTGTTGTGAGTAATGTTTCAGATAGGTAACCGAAGGCAACATGTTTGAAATACATGAAATTGTACCAGCCCTTCAGTAACACATTCCAAGTAATTATCAGAACATGAAACAGAGAAATTCTATGTTAACATTCTCAAATGGGCAGAAGTGTGACATACGGGTTCTATGTAGTACTATACGGTTAATAACACTACTTTGCTTAAATACTTACCTATATCTAAGAAAAGTAATTTCCATTGAAGGAGTAGGTAAATAACATGTCGATCAATAATTAATGAAATGCATAAAATTAGTAGTACAGTAGTATAGCTATGCCGCTACTAACCCAATGTAGGTAACCGCTTACGTGAATATGTAGTAAAAGTTGGTCATGGGTTCAAGGACAGCAAGTTCAACGACCTCAAGCTCACGGAAACGACCTCAGGTTCAACGACTCTCTAGTTCAACAACCCAAGACCTTAAGTTCAATCACTTTGAGGTTAACAACCGCTCTCGTAAGCTATGTATAAAAAATAGGTAATTAGTACAATGACACATATCTCCTGGACGTACTGACAGTCAGAAAAGAGGACGGCAGCTGCGGTCACTCTGTGTACAGGAAAAGCACACACATACCAATCGCTACTTACACGCTGACTTTCATCATCACTCAGTTCAAAACGCTAAGAACTTGAGCTACAAGGGCAGTCCGTATTGCAGGCAAGGAACATTTACAGCAAGGAAAGGACTTTAGAACTTAACGCCTATCGAAAACCCAGCAACCACACATATAAAATATACATACATCATATATAAATTGAAGTAAATACCCCTACATATGCTTTTTTATATATCAAATATGTAAGTATTCTTTAATAAAGTTATATAAACCGTATGTCACACAATTACATATATTTTACACAATAGTATAGAAACTTACGGATATTCTGTATACAGAAATTTATATAATATATACATATATATAATTACATATCACTCGTGAAATTCATGTGCTGTCATATTTACATGATTAGATTTATGTACGTTATATGTAAAATATTATATGTAATATTACATATTTTTTATGTATGCCTTCTGTAAATATAATTAGAAATTATCATTACATTACATATATTGTATGGTCGAAAATAAAGTCCGTTTCTATTTGCGCCACATAAGTAATCGCACGCGCGTGTTTTCTGTAACGCCAAAAATTGTAGTTCACGTACCTTTTATTAGATCCGTATCGACTAAAATGCGTCTAATTTATATAGAAAATAAATGATATAAAATAAATTAAATCCTGGTCATTTTTAACATAAGGTTAAAGATAGGTAAGGTATAATTAATGAATAAGACTTCACTCAACGGTATAATCAAACAAAATTTAAACTAATAACGCGAAACAGCGCAGAGTTACGAAGTACGAAATAAAAAGAAGGGATGTTACAGATTAGCGCAGTGGTACAATGTCGGATTTCAGAATTTGCAACGCCCACCCGCAAACGTTCGAATCTGGTTAAGGGAAACTTTTCAAGCAAGTATATCATAATAAACTGTCGGCTTTCAGTTCAGGTAAAAACGGGTTCGTGCAAGAATTAAGTACAGTTGCACGTAAAATGTAGTTTTTCCATTTTTTGTATGGAACTGCTTAAATAATTTTTTACATTGATAATAATTACATTATGCTCGAGTAGCTGCCCATTTTGGTCATCGCAACGTTTTAACAACGAATATTTTTTATGTAAATATTACATAAAATATACATAAAACGTATATAAATTCATGTAGAAGAATTTACATCTAATAGACATATTTTGAAAATTGCTGACATCCTGACATTAAATATCTCTTATTTTTCTTCCAGTTTTATATAAATCTAAAAAGCTCTTACATAATTTATATGTATTTTATATATATAAATGTGTTTGCTGGGAATGATGCCTTTTGAATGCCATTCCTTTACAGTTATGGACTAAAGGACAAAATTGGCAAAGTTTTGATGAAGCACAAGATCAAAACCGTCTTTTCGACATGCAAGTATCCCGATCGATAAAAGTCGTCATACCAGTGACAAAAACGCCAGGTGTCTAACAAACACCGTGCTCTTGTGAAAATAGTTACATAGGACAAATAGGATGCTCCATAGAGAAAAGGATTGAGGAACTCTGGGAAGACTGTAAGAACATGCATTCTTTAAAACCAGCTGTAGCGGAACACGCATTAGCGGAAGGCTTGCGTTTAAGAATACGAAAGTACTGACACGAGTTCCGGACTACCTCTCTCGATAGAGATCCACGGAATATGAAAAATTGGGAGAAAGGGAAAGTGAAAGGTCAACAACAACCACTCCCTCTGATTTTCCAGTGAAAGCTACAACCAATTAGAAATGAGACGCTCAGACGATAAATTCCGGAACGTAACCAAAGCCTTCATTCCTATAAGAACATGCAAGTTGCGATGTCTTGGGAAACGTCAGAACTTTTGGTTTCACATTCAGGAGTCATACCTGGTAAACCTAGACTTAACTGCTCACCACCACTGGGAACTAAGAGGATGCCCAAAAATTCTTGTTTTGGCTCACAAGGAAAAAGGCAATCCAAGTCTTTCAACGCAGGTTGTGGAAGAAATATAACGACGCGTTATAAGCCGAAAACAAGTTATCTTGAGTCTTGACAGTTCAACGAGCCGCGAAAGCCTCAAATTATTTAACGTTAAAACACTTTTTTCTACAAACGTTAAAAAATGACAAGGCTTGCGCATCGATAACATTACGCGAAGTGACCCTTTTTTTCACTTTCCTACGTTACCATGACAGCGTGCGCGAAATGACGACGCCGTGCGCGAAGTACTTACTTTGCGCACTACACGCAAACTAGATGAGAGTTTTGTATTTTAACGTTAAAATAATTGTTATAACTTTTTCACGTTTGTAGAAAAAATTTTGTTTGCAACTCGTGCGCGAAATACTTTGGTGATCTCGTTAAATAAATCAGTTCTCGATCACCAAAACGGAATTTCGCGCACTAGATACAAAAATAACTATAAATATTTGCATGATGCAACTCGTAACGAAATACAATTTCTGTGATCAACCTAGCAAAGCTACGTTTTATTCTGAAAATGGTCAAGGCTCTCAATACTTGTAATGGTGGTGCTCGGTTTGGTTGAAAGCTAACTTAAAGCACTGCAGAATATCTTATCAAACCGTGGCCTACGTTGGCCCAGGGCATCGCATTAAACCACTTTCGCCGAAGCAAGTGAGCAGTTCGTATTTAAGACATTGCATCTTCCATTCAACGAGCTCAAGAATCGAGGAGGAAAGAAGAAGAAATCGTTGAACGGCCCAAGGACATAGCATTCCTCCCCTACAGTTATGGACTAATGGACAAAATTGGCAATGTTTTAATAAATCAAAACATCAAAACCATCTTTTCAACAGTGAATACACTTGGGCAAGGATTCTGATCGGTAAAAGACGTCATACCATTGACAAAAACGCCAGGTGTCTATCAAATACCATGCCCTTGTTGAATTAGTTACATAGGACAAACAGGACGCTCAGTAGAGGAAAAAAGGAAACTGGAAGAACATGCGTAGTTTAAAGTCAGCTGTCGCGGAGCATGCATCGGTGGAAGGCGAGTATAGGCTTGCGTTTAGGACACGAAAGTACTGGCACGAGTTCCGAACTACCTCCCTCGAAGAGTTAGAGAGGCGATGTAGATCGAGAAGCGACCACTGAACATGAACAGGGGTACGGGTTACGAACATGAATACCAGTAATTCATACTCAAAGTTTCGGAGAAAGTAAAAGTGAAAATTCAACAAAACCACTCCCTCTGATTTCCACTGAAAGTGACAAACAATCAGGATTGAGACGGTCAGTGCGATTAGCGAAAAAGAACCATTTAAATTTGGGAACCTAACCTATCACTCTGAAGATTCAAGCTGCAATCTCTTGTGAAACGTCAGAATTATTTATTTATAATTATTATAATTGGTAACAAACAAAAGCATCAATTTTATAGCCTATTTAACTGAAGACATTGATGTAACTTTCCGAGAATTTTTTCTCATAGATTTTCGGTCCGGGAACTCAACTGCATAGACCTGACTATCTTCCGCAACCCACACACTTTCACTATTTGCTTTCTTTAATATATTAACTATATCCACTGCAACATGGCCCACCCTGTAAAATATGCAAAATTCGTATTACCTTCCTTTTTCATATAAACAGCAAAACTTACTCTTCCGGCCTGAACATTTCTTTCGCAAAATTTACGAATTTCTTCAAATTTGGGTAAAAACTGTTTGATGGCCTCTCCGTAAGTTTATCCCAATTGAGCAACGATGTGTTTATGCCCCCAGGAGAGACTGTAATAATTTTTACTTGGCTGTGGTTATAGTAAACATAATGGCCTAAAGCACGACTAATGGATAAAATGAAACTTTTAGTAGAAGAATATATCGGGACCAAAAATACTGGATCGATTCCAACAACTGAGCCAATATTAATGATTATTCCACCTCGTCCCGAATTAACTGCGCTCATATACTTCACCCCAAGGAACACGCCTTGCAATGTACCTATCTATTGCACTGTTGAACTTTTAAACTTTCTGAAAAGTTGAAACTTACCATATTCACATTCACCAAAGACTGCCATTCATTTTCGTTGCCGATTCCGGCGTTGTTAATCAGAACGTCTAAGCCTCCCCAGTGGCGAATGGACACTTCAAACGCGACTAAAATAAGGTTACAGTAGGGTTCGTGTGACATTTTACAACTTACTCTCAAATTGGCTTGAATTACTCACATCGGCTGGTACATAGATACTTTTTCCTCTCCCAAATCTCTCATTTAAGGCTTTTGCAGCTTGCTTTCCTCTGTCCACATTTATATCCACCAAGGTGACTCCCTTCAGATGTCAATATTTTTTTACTCATGAATAGTAATAAATCGATATCACGTTACCCTAACTCCATTACTCAAAAGTTCGGAACCCATACCAAAACCAAGTCCTTGTGATCCTCCTGTAATCAAAGCAACTTTGCCCTTAAGATCGAATGAAAAACATATCGTAAGTATGGAAAATAATAGAAAAAAATTTAACAGGATCATTTTTGTATGCACTTCAACCAAAGAGTATACTCGTTGCTTCAACTTCAAATTGCGAGATATACATAGATGCAATTGAATAATGATGTTTTCATGAAATAATCATTATTTGTTGCCTTAATTTATATTTATGTGAACTTAATTCAATGGTAAACCTTGGCACATCAGAAATCATACTTTATAATAGTGTAACATTACTTATGCGACCTCCGTGAAAACTGCAGAAAAACAGCATCTAAATTTTCCGAATACACCCGAATGATCATAGACGTACCCATTAGTATTAGAAAAAATGTAACCGCGAATATTACTACTACGGTATCACTACAGGAGAAGTGACCCATAGAGGCAGCTATAATAGCCCAAGAGCTGGCTGCAAAAAAGCTGGCCTATCGAGTAACAGCATGAAATGAATTTTAAAAGCTAGTACTTATACAGACCATCCATAAAATCTTTTGCTGCCTGGGCCAAATTACTTGTGCAGAACTTCGCCATGTCCTTTCTCCTGAATATTTTTTGGATACGAACTGTACCCATCGAGTAACAGCATGAAATTACTCTTAAAACATAGCTTTTATACAGTTAAAAAAGAAAAAAATTGCCTGCCTTGTTAAATCTTGTGCTATACCTAGGCAGAAAACTTTTTAAATTTTTTTTTGGCACGTTGCTGTACCTATCGAGTAACAGCTTCAAACTATAGCCAAATTATAGTTTGAACATAACTCTATAAGAAAAATCATGGCTGCCTCGTTAAATCCTGTGCTAATGCCTAGGCAGAAAACATTCTCTATCTCAAAGTGTTATGATACCACTAATACAACTATTATAGAAGTATGATTTCGACAAAACAATATTATAATATAAAATATTTAGTAATAGTATACAGGGTGTTTTTTGGGAGCTTTAGCTAGACATTTCTGGGAAAGTTTTATAGATGGGTTTTTGAAAATTTGAACTTAGGGGTTATTCTGAAAACCGAATCGATGTAAAATATTTTCAAAATGGTAGCGCTTCCGTAAATGCCGGAAGTAGCTGGCAACTTGGTTTTTTTTAATGGGAACTATTCCATTTTTGGATTCTACGTGAAATTTTAGTTCTTTTAATACCCACATGTCAATATCTACAAGTTATGGTTTTTCAGTTATTTTCATTTATTTAAAAAAAATGGCGGATGCAGACGGTAATTTAGGAATTCATTACTTGTAAACCGTTGTAGCTATGGCAACCAAGTTTTCTCCAGCGCATATAGGAGGAATACGGCTTTCTTTTGGTGCACTTAAAGAAAGTTAAGTTGCGTATGAGCTTGCAACTATGGGGTCCCAAATTTAGGAAAATTCAAAGACTAAAAACTCAGATTTTTTAAATGAAATGACCATTTTGTTACTATTGTATTTGATAGAGAATCAAAATGCGCATGTTTTGGTATTACATGTTCCTATCCCTATCTTTAATAGTTTCTAACTTATTCCCATTTCATCGCATTGATACCAGTTTTTTTGGATTTTTTTAGTAGTCGACCGTGACATGGACCATGGCAATCGAATTTTGAACAAATCAAATGAGACTAAACCTTCACCTGTTAGAGGTTAACATAAGTTTTTCAATAATTGAAAAAAATGGCGCGCAATGGTTTTACATATTAAGATTTTTGGAGTCTAATTGTTATTTATGGTGAAATGGACAGAATCGCGTCACATGCTTGTCATACGTTCATTGAACGATATCCAGAAAGACCGCGTCCTAGTGAACGTACCGACAATTGAAACCGACCAAATGAAATTGTTCGAATATTGGAAGCTTTGTACCACTAAAACAATAATTATGTTGAAGATGAAGCTTAAATTATTAATGTACTTGGATATTTCACGGCGTGCTTCACTAGGTAATTTCTTTGGGCGTAAATATTAGTTGTATCTAAAAACCCTAAAAAACTGCCATTATCGCTTATTTTCTCATCATAATGGGAATTTGATGCAACCAGTTGACCTCTCAAGACGAATTGAGTTTTGCGAATATCTAATCTTGAGGAACCAGAAAGATTCTTTCGGCAACCTTGTTTGGCCAGACTGGGCCAAATTTAGTAAAGATTTAATCGCCATAATTCGCTTTGCTGGTGCGATTAAAATCCTTTGAATCGAGATGTATTTCAAGAGTGCTCGAGGTTTATTGTATTTTGGAGAATACTCGGTTGCCATAGCTGCAACAGTTTTCAAGTACCTAATCAATTCCTAAATTACCGTCTGCATCCGCCATTTTTTTTTAAATAAGTGAAAATAACTTAAAAAACCATAACTTGTAGATATTGACATGTGGGTATTAAAAGAACTGAAATGTCACGTAGAATCCAAAAATGCAATAGATCCCATTTAAAAAAACCAAGTTTCCAGCTACTTCCGGCATTTCCGGAAGCGCTACCATTTTGAAAATATTTTACATCGATTCAGTTTTCATAGTAAGTGTCTAACTAAAGCTCGCAAAAAAACACCCTGTATATACTATTACTAAATATTTTATATTATAAAATTATTTTATCGAATTCATTATAATTGTTCATTGGACGATTCCTTGTTTATTCCTAAGTACTTCTATGATAGTTGTATTAGTGGTGTCAAGACTTTGAGAAAGAGAATGTTTTCTGCCTAGGCATTAGCACAGGATTTAACGAGGCAGCCATGATTTTTCTTATAGAGTTATGTTCAAACTATAATTTGGTTATAGTTTGAAGCTGTTACTCGATAGGTACAGAAACGTGCCAAAAAATATTCAGGAGAGATGGTATGGCGAATTTCTGCACAAGTTCCGCCCAGGCAGCCAAAGATTTTGTGGATGGTCTGTATAAGTACTAGCTTTTAAAAATCATTTCATGCTGTTACTCGATAGGCCAGCTTTTTTGCAGCCAGCTCTCACTCTATAACCACAACACATTTCAAAGACTTGCAAAGGGATTCACGGGGTGCAATCAACCCCGAAAGTGTTTAAAAATTGATAGAGCAGAAGTGCAACGCCGGCTCATAATAAAATTTTGTCAGAAAATTGCTTCTTATAAGTATATGTGACCACAAAAGGTTTGATTGACTTGCAATGGGATTGAGGGGGTCGAATCAACCCCGAAATTGAAAAAATTCATAGTGAAGATGTGCCGCGCAGCGTTATAATAAACCTATGCCAGAGAATTGTCTCTTAAAAGTAGATAAACGGGATGAATAATCGTTTCCTTTCACTACATATATACAGCATAGGATTTTTGGATATCATAGGCGACTATGAAATTTAATTTATTATACCCTTATCGAATTAGGGGTGAATAATTTTTATTTTCCACTACTAGCTATGAAGTTGACAATTATTGCGTATCCTAGACAACTGAGAAGTTTAATTTCTCTACCTAGTGGTCAATAATTTGCTACTACTCAAAAGTTCCAACAAGAGTTTGATGTTATTAAGCAGCATTCCCACAACAATGGCTACCCTATCCCCCTTTTTGATAAATTAGCCCTCAAAATCCAACGTAATTTAAACCATACCCACCTTACACACATTAATTCGGATAGAACTAATCACAATTTTAGATCCCTACACTTTTACCCCCACATTTCCTACACCATCAGCAACATCCTAAAACGTCACAACATTACTATCGCTTTTTCCAACAAAGACACCTTGCACAATCAGTTTGTCAACAATAAAGACAAGCGTTGCCCTCAAGACAAATCCGGTGTGTACCAACTATTTTGCAACTCGTGTCCTTCCCATTACATTGGCCAAACCGGCAGATCCTTTAAGATCAGATTCAAGGAACACTTTACGTCCATTAAGAATAACAATCACTGCTTTAATTCCGCCTTTGCAGAACATATACTTTCCTCAGGCCATGATTTTTAAATCTTAACCTTAATTCAAAAATACTTCACTTTTGCAAAAAAGGCCACTTACTTAACGCCTTAGAATACTTGGAAATCACAAAAAAGAGACAGGATCCTCATCTTCTCAACGAAATCGTGGACTTTCCGACAGGCTATATTAGCACACTCTGTATACATTAGTATAACTTTTCATTAGTTTGCTCCCCTTAGTTAAGTTATGGTATTACTGCTTACGTTGCTAAATTTCTTCACTAGATTTCACTTATCACTAGCTGTCAGTTGCCATTTACTTGTCACATTTCTACCTGTTGCTTTACCTTAGCTAATTAATGTTTAAATATCGAGCCAATCATGGCCCCAAACTATATCATCTCACCCCGCATTAGGGAGCGGTTTGGATGTTAATGTGTTAGTAATTATTAATCTAAATTTTATGTAACCCCTTCGTACACTCTTAGGTGAGTTAAGTTTTACTTGTTAATTTTTAGATTTACTAATGTTATTGCCTATTGTAGTTCACCCCCATCAATTTTCAAACATGTGTTAAGAATAATCAATTCGATGTACGCTTGATAATGGGATAAGTCTATCCCGAAACATGTCGCAAGATAACTTATAAACACCAATGTAATCATTCATCGTCATATTAATCATTAAAGATTTTTGAAGGGGAGGTTGAGAGTTGTTTGGATTTGTTCACATCGACCCCTTTGTGTGAGTTAGCGAACTCCTCCATGATGTTAAAACCGTCTTTTCGACCGTGAACACCATTGTGCAAGGATTCCAATCGGCAAAAGTCGTCATACCAGTGACAAAAACGCCAGGTATCTATCAAACACCATGCTCTTGTGGAAATGGTTACATAGGACAAACAGGACACTCCATAGAGAAAATGTTCTTCCAGTCTCCATTTTCCTCTATGGAGCGTCCTGTTTGTCCTATGTAAACTAATTCAACAAGGGCATGGTATTTGATAGACGTCTTTTACCGATCGGAATCCTTGCCCAAGTGTGTTCACTGTCGAAAAGATGGTTTTGATGTTTTGATTTATAAAAACATTGCCAATTTTGTACGTTAGTCCAAAACTGTAGGGGAGGAATGCTATGTCCTTGGGACGTTCAACGATTTCTTCTTCTTTCCTCCTCGAGTGTTCAGCTCGTTGAATGGAAGAAGTCTTGTCTGAAATACGGACTGCTCACTTGCACAGGCAAAAGTGTACCTAATAAAAAAAAACTCCCCTACCCCCCAAATAGGTGGGGGTGATGTTTACATAATTATCATGGTTGAATAGATTACAAAAAATAAAGGAACTTGTGTTTTCTTCTTTTTGTAATCGGATGTGACGTTCTCGAGATATTAAAGCGTTTCCCCACTTTCTGTGGAGCCAACCATAGATGGACAGATAGAAATGTCCAGACAGATCGACAGATAGACGAACGTTGTATTACATCGGTGATTCTAAATAAAGTAATCGCCATGGAAGCGTCTGCGTCTGCGTATACATGCCTCCGACTACCGCAGCGTGGTTTAATGGGATAGCCTGAGCTAACATAGGCCACGGTCTGACAAGATTTTCTTCAGTGCTTTATGTTATCTTTCAATCAAACCGAGCACCACTATTAAAAGTATTGAGAGTCTTGACAAGTTTGAGAATAAAGCATTAAATTGCAAGCGTAACTTTGGTAGGTTGATGACAGAAAATCTATTTCGTTACGAGTTGTATCATGCAAATATTGAAGTGCTTTAACGTTAAATAATTTGAGACTTTCGCGGTTCGTTGAACTGTCAAGATAGGTAACTAGGTTTCGGCTTATGACGCGCCGTTATATTTCTTCCACAACCTGCGTAGAAAGGCTTGCCTTGCCTCTTTCTTTATGAGCCAAAACAAGGATTTTTGGGATGATTATCCATCCTCTTAGCTCCCAGTTGTGGTGGGCAGTTAAGTCTAGGTTTTCCAGACTACTGACTGTGAAACCAAAAGTTCTGACGTTTCCCAAGACATTGCAACTTGCATCTTCAGAGTGATAGGAATGATGGCTTTGGTTACGTTCCGGAATTTACCGTCTGACCGTCTCAATCCTGATTGGTTGTCACTTTCACTGGAAAATTAGAGGGAGTGGTTGTTGTTGAACTTTCACATTCTCTTCCTCCCAGTTTCTCATATTCAGTGGATGCTTGTCGATCTCTGTCACCCCTCTAATTATACGAGAAACGTAGTTCGGAACGTGTGTCAGTACTTTCGTTTTCTTAAACGCAAGCGTTCCGCTAATCCGTGTTCCGCTACAGCTTGCTTTAAAGTATGCATGTTTTTACAGTCTTCCCAGAGTTCCTTAAAGTCAGCTGCCGCGGAACACGCATCGGCGGAAGGCGACTATATGCTTGCGTTTAGGACACGACAGTACTGGCACGAGTTCCGAACTACCACCCTCGAAGAATTAGAGAGGCGATATAGATCGAGAAGCGACCACTGAACATGAACAGGGAGTACGGGTTACGAACATGAATGCAAGCCATTCATACTCTGAAAAATTGGGAGAAAGAAAGTAAAAGTGAAAGTTCAACAAAACCACTCCCTCTGATTTCCAGTGAAAGTGACAAGCAATAAGGATTGAGACGGTCAGTGCGATTAGCGAAAAAGAACCATTTAAATTCGGGAACTTAACCTATCACTTTGAAGATTCCAGCTGCAATGTCTTGTTAAATGTCAGAACTTTTGGTTTCACATTCATCAGTCAAACCTGACAAACCTAGACTCACCAACACCGGTAGCTAATAGGATGAAATCCATGTTTTGGCTCACAAGGAGAAAGTCAAGGCAAACCTTTCAACGCATGTTGTGGAACGATAGCCGAAAACTCTAGTTATCTTGACAGTTCAAGAAACCGCGAAAACCTCAAATTATTTATTTATAATTATAATAATAATAGCTAACAAACAAAAGCATCCATTTTATAGCCTATTTAAATGAGTCCATTTACTTGCAGTAAGGCACTTATATAACTTTTCGAAAATTTTTTCTCATAGATTTTCGGTCCAGGAACTCAATTGCATAGACCTGTCTTTCTTCCGCAACCCACACACTTTCACTATTTGCTTTCTTTAATATATTAACTATATCCACTGCAACATCGCCCACCCTGTAAAATATACAAAATTCGTATTATCTTCCTTTTTCATATAAACAGCAAAACTTACTCTTGCGGCCTGGACATTTCTTTCGCTAAATTTACGAATTTCTTCAAATTTGGATAAAAACTGTTTGATGGCCTCTTCGTAAGTTTATCCCAATTAAGCATCGATGTGTTTAAGTCCCCGGGAGAAATTGCAACAATTTTTACTTGGCTGTGGTTATAGTAAACGTAATGGCCTAAAGCACGACTAAGGGATAAAATGAAACTTTTGGTAGAAGAATATATCGGGTTCAAAAATATAGGATCGTTTCCACCAATTGACGCAATATTAATTATTACTCCACCTCATCCCGAATTAGCTGTGCTCATATACTTAACACCAAGGTATATATGCCGTGCAATGTACCTACCAATTGCACTGTTGAACTTTTAGACTTTCTCAGAAGTTGAAACTTACCACATTCACATTCACCATCGACTGCCATTCATTTTCGTTGGAGATTCCGGCGTTGTTAATCACAACGTCTAAGCCTCCCCAGTGACGAATTGACACTTTAAACGCGACTAAAATAAGGTTCCAGTTGTGTTCGTGTGATATTTTACAACTTACTCTCAAATTGGCTTGAATTACCTACGTCGGCTGGCACAAAGATACTTTTTCCTCTTCCAAACTTCTCATTTAAGGTTTTTGCCGCTTGCTTTCCTCTGTCCGTATTTACACCAACCAAGGTCACTCCCTTCAGTACTCAATATTTTAACACATGTTTCATAAACGAATATCACCTTATCCTAACTCCATTGCTCAAAAGTTCGGAACCTATACCAAAACCAAGTCCCTGTGAACCTCCTGTAAGCAAAACAACTTTGCCCTTAAGATCAAATGAAAAACATATCATAAACATGGAAAAGAATGGAAAAAAATTTATCAGAATCATTTTTTTATGCACTTCAATATAATAGTCGCGACGTATACAGGGTATACCACGGAACCCGTTCATTAGAAGTTTCTGGGGTCCCTTACTACTTATGAATTTGAAACTTTCAGGTTAAGGATAACCCATAGCCTTCTTTTGTTCTAAAATATTGTCGATGTTGTACAACTTCCGGAAAGACCGGAAATCGCCATTCATCTTCTTATTTTAAATGGAACACCCTGTATATTATTACATTTTTGGATTATTACAATCGATTCTGAGTTAATCTGTATTAGATTATCCTATACCTATCTTCAACTGTTTTTGAGATATTGTGATTTTTTTGAAAAATTTGCGCTTTGCGGAGGGATGTTTAATAGCCCACCATTTGCTCTTCTTTGAACGCAAAACATTCGTACTTTACAAACACGAAGTAAAACCATAAGGGTTCACAAAATGCATTTGCAAACCTATCACAGATTATAAAGGGCGTTCAAAATTAGTGGCAAAGTTGAAAAACTTCAAACACCAAAAAGTCATTTTTTTCAAATGGAACACCCCGTATATTTTTACATATTTGGAAGGTTATTTAATTTACGCATCGATAAACTATAGGTATCCCTATACCTATCTTTAGCGGTTTTGTAGTTATTAACACTTTTTATCTAATATTGATTAAAACTGCACTTAAAACTTATGCGCATTTGAAAGTAGGCTATGAGTATGCGAAAATAAAATATGGTAATGAGGGTTGAGTGGAAGAACAGGTCTCTAATTTTTTTGTAGACACCTGAACTCACTCCTTTTAAGAAAAAGTGTGCAGTTTTAACGTCTTTTGAACAATCTTATGTAATTTAATAGTTTGCTCTCAATAAAAGGTATTATTATTATACTTCGGTTTTTATCGATACTTAGGCCAAGCCTGGTTAACTAACTGCACGGATCGGAATCAAGTAAGTATTATTATGTACCTACTTCGATTGTTATCGATACTCAGGCCAAGCCTGGTTAACTAATCGCACGGATCGAGATCAAGTTACGATTAGTCCTACTAATACATACCTATATCTATACAATATAAATTTGAAGTTGCTGTTAAAAAGTGAACATACTAAATACTATACACATATTATGTTCATTAAATTAAATGACGTTGATAAAACCAACGCTGATCACATTTTAGATAATGTATTTGTTTGAGAAGCCTCGGTGTATTTGATCCCAATTTGTAAAAGCCACGTCCCGTCGACCCTCTTTCCGCGAAGGCATTAACATGAACGCAGCGTCGCGCATCAATAACAAAAAGAGACCCTATATTCCTAGGCTTCTCCGTTGGCGTCACTTATTCGTGACTTAGTGACTTTTTATAGAAAAGAAAAAAATGAACATAATATGTATGTTTTGAAAAAGTGTTATGATTATTGTGTAAGCGTTTTTTGTTGTTTAGCTCGACGCATAGGTTGCACTCGAGTGGGTAATGTGTTGTTTGTGTTTTGTGTTAATTGCGAATTCTGATACTGTGAGTATATTGTGTGTTTACGTTTGAGTGCATGAGAACGAGTCAGAGGTGTTACATGAGTGATTGTTGAAGTGTTGTGTGTTGGTAATGGACTTTCTATAATGTTATGTTGTGTATGCAACAGAATTTCAATTTGTGAAGGGAGGATTGAGTGTTGTGTTTCATTTTGTGTTTGAATGGTATTAGTTGAAAGTGTGTGATGTGATTCTGAGTGATGTGCGGTATCTTCCGTTATGTTTAGAAATTTTCTAACTATGTGACAAGTGTTGATAATGACTGCCTTTTGTAATTGTATGTATATGTTCTTATCTAACCCTAAAATGTGCAAACTGTGATGTATTGTTTTTGGTATAACTCCGGTTGCACTAAGAACAATGGGTACTGTAAGAGCAGTTCCCATTCTCCATTGCGCTTTAAGTTCCTGAGCTATATCAGTGTATTTCCGATGTTTCTCTGCGTGTGTATTGGCTAAATTGTTTGTGTTGGGAACTGCAATATCTATTATGTATATGATTTTTTGTGTTTTATCTATAAGTGTTATATCTGGCCTATTGTTATATACAGTTTTATCTGTGAGTAGTGTCCTATCCCAATATAGTTTGTGTGTGGTGTTTTCAAGTACAACTTGCGGTGTATATTTGTAATAGGGTGTGTTATCAGTAGAAAGGTTATGTTTTGTGGCGAGTTTTTGGTGTATTATCTTAGCTACCTGATCGTGTCTGTGTTTGTATTCCGTTTGTGCTAGACGTGTACATGCTGATATAATGTGTTGTATTGTTTCTGGTCTTTGCGAGCATTGTCTACAAAGATCATGTGTAATTGTCCTATCTTTAATTATGTGTTTTCTGTAATTTCGTGTGTAAATGACCTGATCTTGTATGGCAAACATGAAACCCTCTGACTCTGGGAAAATATCACATTTGGTTAACCAAGCATGCGTTGCTATAATATCAACACAGTCTTCGTTAATCTCCTGTGGATATCGTCCGTGTAAAGACTTTTGTGTCCAAGTTTGTATGTTATGTGTGATGTACGTATCTCTACTCATTGGTGGTGTGATGTTTCTATTACTCATATTTAAGGGTGTGTAAGATTTGTCTGCAAGTGTGACTGTTTTGTGTAGCGCTGAAATGTGTGATTTGTTATAAAAGTATTCTCGTAGTTTGTGTATTTGTGTTTGGTGTAACAGGGCTATGTCTGTTAAGCCTCTACCTCCTCGTGAACGAGGAAGGTATAGTCTTACTGTTGAGGCGTGTGGATGATGTATTCGGTATTTAGTGAGTAATGTACGTGTGTTTCGCTGTACCTGTTCTAAATCTGTATTGGTCCACTTTATTATTCCAAAGGAATAAGTAAGGGCCGGTGTAACGTATGTGTTAATAGCTTTGACAGTGTTTCTACCGTGTAGTTGTGTTTTAAGTATACTGCGTAATCTGTGTAAATATTGTGTGATTAGATTTCGTTTTATTTGTGTATGTTTTATGTGTGTGTTTTGCTGAAAACCAAGATACTTGTAAGTTTCATTCTCGTCCATGGATCTTATATGGTCACCATGTTCGAGCTCAAAATCCACAAATTCTCTCTTACCAGCAGTGATGTGCTGTGTTTTGCATTTGTCAATACCAAACTCCATGTGTATATCATGTGAAAATGTTTCAGTGATATGTAATAAATGGTTGAGTTTTGTGCTTGTAGAGGCGTATAATTTAAGATCATCCATGTAAAATAGATGTGTAACGTTGTGATGTATTTCGTGATTGTGTTTTAAGTTATAACCAAAATTTGTGTTATTCAGCATGTGTGAAAGGGGATTAAGAGAAAGACAAAACCAAAGTGGGCTCAAGGAGTCACCCTGAAAGATGCCCCTCTTAATTTGTATTGTGTTTGTGATGAGTTGGGTATCATTTAGTGTAAGTGTTAGGGTGGTGTTCCAACATGACATTATGTGAGTGAGAAATTGTGTGATGTTGTTGCTAATTTTGTACAGCGATAGTATTTTTTGTAACCAAGAGTGAGGTACTGAATCAAATGCTTTTTTGTAGTCAATGTAAGCTGTGTGTATGTTTCTTTTATTGAGTCTAGATTGTTCAAGTATTACAGAGTCTATAATGAGCTGTTCTTTACAGCCTCTGGAATACTTGGTACAACCCTTTTGTTCCTCAAATAAAATGTTGTTGTTAGTGCAGTGTGTGTATATTTTATGTGTAATGCATGATGTTAGAATTTTATATATAGTGGGAAGGCATGTAATGGGTCTATATTTAGAGGCATCGTGTGTATTGTTATCTTTTGGAAGCATATAAGTGATTCCCTGTGTGAAGAATGGTGGTGTAGTGTGTGGTGCATCTAATATTGTTGTGAAGTGTTGTGCGAGGTGTATATGTGTACAGGTGAAATATTTCCACCAAAAATTATGAATGTTATCTATGCCTGGACTTTTCCAGTTGTGTAGGTGTTTGATGGAGTTGGTGATATCTTCTAAAGTGATTTGTGTATCATGCATTGGTATTATGTGCTGTGTACGTGTACTTTCCGAAATGATCCAGGGTGCATGTATATTATGTTCAATGTTTTTGGACCACAAATCGGACCAGTAGTGCTCTAGAGATTCTAATGTGGGTAATGAGTATTTTTGTTGAGTGTTTTGTTGTGTTAGTGATCTATAAAATAGTTTTTCGTTGTATTTAAATTGTGTGTTATGACGTTTTCTATTTGCCGCTTCCCTATACCGTTTCAATCTGTTTGTGTATACTGAAAGTTTTTGTGTGAGTGTATCTTTGTGTTCATTGTAATTCGTGTTTGGTTCTCGTGAACTGTGTGTGTTTAGTTTTCTAATGATGTTGTGTACCTGGCGTGTTAGTTTGGAAGAGGTTGTGCCTTGTATGTATTGTGTAATTCGACCTAAGTCACGTCTAATTTCATCTACACGATTCATTAGACGCTTCTCCCAGGCCGGAAGTGTTGTTTTCTTTGTGATTTGGTGTTGTGTTGATATTATGACCTTGGAGCCGTTACACCTTGAAGCTGCAACAGCACCGCAGTACACAATTAGGTGTAATTGATGTAGTGATATGTTGTTTGTAATATATTTGGGTAAAATATCGGTGTTTAATATTTGAGTGATTTTGTGTAACTTGTTAGTGTCTTTTTGTTTCGGTATTCTATATCTTTGTGATGGATCTATGTTTAAGTGTTAATAACTACAAAACCGCTAAAGATAGGTATAGGGATACCTATAGCTTATCGATGCCTAAATTAAATCGTCTTCCAAATATGTAAAAATATACAGGGTGTTCGATTTGAAAAAAATGACTTTTTGGTGTTTGAAGTTTTTCAACTTTGCCACTAATTTTGAACGCCCTTTATAATCTGTGATAGGTTTGCAAATGCATTTTGTGAACCCTTATGGTTTTACTTCGTGTTTGTAAAGTACGAATGTTTTGCGTTCAAAGAAGAGCAAATGGTGGGCTATTAAACATCCCTCCGCAAAGCGCAAATTTTTCAAAAAAACCACAATATCTCAAAAACAGTTGAAGATAGGTATAGGATAATCTAATACAGATTAACTCAGAATCGATTGTAATAATCCAAAAATGCAATAATATACAGGGTGTTCCATTTAAAATAAGAAGATGGATGGCGATTTCCGGTCTTTCCGGAAGTTGTACAACATCGACAATATTTTAGAACAAAAGAAGGCTATGGGTTATCCTTAACCTGAAAGTTTCAAATTCATAAGTAGTAAGGGACCCCAGAAACTTCTAATGAACGGGTTGCGTGGTATACCCTGTATTATGCAATTGAATAATGTAGTTTTCATCACTATTTGTTGGCTCAATTTATAATATTATGTAAAGTTAATTGAATGGTAAGACTTGAGACATCAAAAATGATACTTTATAATAGTGTAAGATTGCTTATGTGAAGGCTAATTCGACTATTCAGTGAACTTCGTTCGTTATTGTATTCAATTTTCCGTCCGTGACTCCGTCGCATGGTTCCCAGTGTGAATGTGATAAAGCAAAGTTTGCACTGATTAGTGTAAGTACATAAAGTGTCCCCTCACCGTACATTCTTCCATACAGGGTTAAGTGGTAGAACAGACGGCAAAATACTCTTTTGTCGTACTGATCTTCGCCCTGTACACTTGTACTAGAAATTAAATTGTTCATTTTTTTATTTTCACGAAATTAAGACAAAATTATTATTATTATTATTATTATTATTAAACAATGAATTTTATGTGATTTTTACACTGATTTCAGGTCCGCATTTTCATGAAATAATCATTAATAATTGTTGGCTTACCTATGTGCAGGTTAATTCGACTTATTTATGATTGTGATGTACTAAAGTATTTCCCAAGAAAGGATTGTAAGAACAAATGGTGTGAAACGGTTCCGGATCCAAAACAAGATCCGGTATGGATCCGGATCTTCTCCGGATCTCCACAGCTACGATATAGCCGGATCCGGATTTCTCCTGATCTCATACACAATTCGTATCCTTAAGATCCGGTTGATGTGTGGAATGAACTTCGTGATTCTTTGTGATACCTATACAATTTATCAATTGGAATCTCAAACTGGAGGTATCTGGATCAGCAAATGAAATTTACTGTATTCTAGTAATATCCTCCACGAATTTATTCAAATACAGGTACAGCTAAAGACATTAGATCCGTATCCTATGTAAATTAATGCAAGTCCGGATTTAACTCACAAATCTGTAGATTCGTGGATCCGGATTTAACCCCAAATTCCGTAGATCCGGATTTATGGGATTTTCAATCCGGATCCACATAAATCCGGTATTCGGATCCATTGGATCCGGATCTTTTTGGATCCGATACCAGGATCCATAAAATTTGCGGATCTTTACAGCCCTGGTAAGAACAATTCACGGAGTTGAGGAAAGTTTTTTTGATATTATCTTGTGCTGCAATTGGGGAACATACTCAAAACTACAAAGCAGCTTCTGCGGCTCAGGATGTCGATAGTGAACTAGCCAAAAATGCAAATGGTATTGCATTTGCATAGTATATATATAACATTTAACTTCCAACAAATTATCCCTTTGGTTCGACTTACTTCTAAAGCATTTTACCTACGCCAAATTTTATAATTTAGGCATACATATTACAAAAAAAAAAGTAGATACTTAAATCATTTCTTAACATCCAAAACAATTTTACCACACATTCAAGAACAAAATCGGTATGGATATGGACCTCACTCAGGCCCTTTGAAAAACCCTGCCGGGCTTACTCGGCTAGCCAACATTTTCGAACAGAGGAGTCAGATCTCGGAAATTTACACTCAAGAAACTACTGAATCGCTTACTACCATTAAGAGCGCATCATCACGGCTATCGAAAAAGGTGCCTTTTGAAAGTCACTCCCTTACAGTTATGGACTAACGGACAAAATTCGCAAAGTTTTGATGAAGCACAACATCAAAACCGTCTTTTCGACAGTGAACACCCTTGGGTAAGGATTCCGATCGGAAAAAGTCATCATACCAGTGACAAAAACGCCATGCTCTTGTGGAAATGGTTACATAGGACAAACGCTCCATAGAGAAAAGAATTAAGGAACACTAGGAAGACTGTAAGAACATGCATACTTTAAAGCAAGCTGTAGTGGAACACAGATTAGCGGAAGGCTTGCGTTTAAGAATACGAAAGCACTGACACAAGTACCGAACTACGTTTCTTGAATAATTTGAGGGGTAACAGATATCGACAAGCATCCACTGAATATGAAAAACTGAGAGAAAGAGAATGTGAAAGTTCAACAACAACCACTCCCTCTGATTTTCCAGTGAAAGTGACAAGCAATCAGGATTGAGACGGTCAGTGCGATTAGCGAAAAAGAACCATTTAAATTCCGGAACCGAACCTATCGCTCTGAAGATTCAAGCTGCAATCTCTTGTGAAACGTCACAACCTTTGGTTTCACATTCATCAGTCAAGCCTGACAAACCTAGACTTAACAGCTGACCACTACCGGTAGCTAATAGGATGAAATCCATGTTTTGGCTCACAAGGAAAAAGGCAAGGCAAGCCTTTCAACGCATGTTGTGGAAGAAAAGCCGAAAACAATAGCTATCTTGACAGTTCGAGGAACCGCGAAAACCTTAAATTATTTATTTATAATTATTATAATAATTGGTAACAAACAAAAGCATCCATTTTATAGCCTATTTAACTGAGTCCATTTACTTGCAATAAGGCACTTATACAACTTTTCGAGAAATTTTTCTCATAGATTTTCTGTCCGGGAACTCAACTGCATAGACCTGTCTTTCTTCCGCAACCCACACACTTTCACTATTTGCTTTCTTTAATATATTAACTATATCCACTGCAACATCCCCCACCCTGTAAAATATACAAAATTCGTATTATCTTCCTTTTTCATATAAACAGCAAAACTTACTCTTCCGGCCTGGACATTTCTTTCACTAGATTTACGAATTTCTTCAAATTTGGATAAAAACTGTTTGATGGCCTCTCCGTAAGTTTATCCCAATTAAGCATCGATGTGTTTAAGTCCCCGGGAGTAATTGCAACAATTTTTACTTGGCTGTGGTTATAGTAAACGTCATGGCCTAAAGCACGACTAAGGGATAAAATGAAACTTTTGGAAGAAGAATATATCGTGTTCAACAATGTAGGATCGATTCCAGCAACTGATGCAATATTAATTATTACTCCACCTCGTCCCGAATTAACTGCGCTCATATACTTCACCCCAAGGAACACGCCTTGCAGTGTACCTACCTATTGCACTGTTGAACTTTTAGACTTTCACAAAAGTTGAAACTTACCACATTCACATTCACCATCGACTGCCATTCATTTTCGTTGGAGATTCCGGCGTTGTTAATCACAACGTCTAAGCCTCCCCAGTGACGAATTGACACTTGAAACGCGACTAAAATAAGGTTCCAGTAGTGTTCGTGTGATATTTTACAACTTACTCTCAAATTGACTTGAATTACTCACGTCTGCTGGCACAAAGATACTTTTTCCTCTTCCAAACTTCTCATTTAAGGTTTTTGCCGCTTGCTTTCCTCTGTCCGTATTTACACCGACCAAGGTCACTCCCTTCAGTACTCAATATTTTAACACATGTTTAATAAACGAATGTCACCTTACCCTAACTCCATTGCTCAAAAGTTCGGAACCTATACCAAAACCAAGTCCCTGTGAACCTCCTGTAAGCAAAACAACTTTGCCCTTAAGATCGAATGAAAAACATATCGTAAGTATGGAAAATAATAGAAAAAAATTTAACAAGATCATTTTTGTATGCACTTCAACCAAAGAATATACTCGTTACTTCAACTTCAAAGTGCGAGATATACATAGACGCAATTGAATAATGTTGTTTTCATGAAATAATCATTGTTTGTTGGCTTAATTTATATTTATTTGAATTTAATTGAATGGTAAACCTTGGCACATTAGAAATCATACTTTATAATAGTGTAACATTACTTATGCGACCTCCGTGAAAACAGCAGAAAAACATTGCATCTAAATTTTCCGAATACATTGGAATGATCTTTGACGTGCTCATTAGTATTAGAAAAAATGTAACCGCGAATGTATAATTACTACTACGGTATCACTACAGGAGAAGTGACCCATAGAGGCAGCTATAACCACAAAACATTACAAAGACTTGCAAAGGGATTCACGGGGTGCAATCAACCCCGAAAGTGTTTAAAAATTGATACAGCAGAAGTGCAACGCCGGCTCATAATAAAATTTTGTCAGAAAATTGCCTCTTACAAGTAGATGTGACCACAAGAGGTTTGATTGACTTGCAATGGGAGTGAGGGGGTGTAATCAACCCCAAAAGTGTTGAAAAATTGATAGAACGACAAATAAACTTAGTCTAATTGTCGAAATTCGATGATTCGAAATTCAGTAATGAGACTCCAACTATGTCGGCATCTACTTCACGAAGGGTGTGAGCAACCGTTAGGAAATGTACCAGATGTGACCTGTCAACTCGCAGAACTAAAATTCGCAAAATTTCGCAAAGTGAAACAGGTTCACAATGGACCAATATCTATGAACAACGTGGATAATAAAATGAAACAAGAGCAGTATGTCTGAGCACTTAATCAATATATTAGCGATGGCAAACAGATTATCTGTATAGATGAGACGAACTTTAATTTTTTCCGTCTTACAAAAAGACGCGCCCGAAAAGGATGCAGAGCCGTTTAAAAGCTTCCTTCTGCGAGAGGACAAAATGGTCATCTAACCGGGTCAATATCGCCAGCAGGTGTGGTAGCCATGGAAAGAAAGAGAGGTTTAAACATGATTCGGCCAATGCTTGTGTAATAAGATTATTACAGCATTAGCAAGATCAAGGAAATCATTTAGTTCTTGCATTGATAATGCACCTTACCACTCAAGGTTAGAAGGTCTTATAGATGAAACTACTGGAGCAAGTCTTTTACGCTTCAGTCCATATTCTCCAATGTTGAACCCAATCGAATTAATATGATCTAAAATTAAGTCCCATGTAAAATTTAATCTCCGCATTCCCCAAGTTTGAAGGCCCAGGGGTTGGAGAACAACGACTTATTTATCTCTAGCAGGTTATTGACCAGGCAAAGGATACAATAGGTTGACTGCAGAAGCTGCACCATACCACGATTCATCATGGTCTAGGTAGAGCACTGAAATATAAGCAACCTGGAACGCGCACGGTGCATTTAACCTGTAGGAAATAAACCGAGCGTGCGATAGCAATAACGAAGGGTCATTTTGTCCTTGTTGTACTCATTCACAGTAAGCTGTTGAAGCATTTTGATTGTTTTACGATTAATCAAATTAGTTTTTGTCCTACACTTTGAAAAACAATCGTGTTATACGATGGTTAAATATTGTTGTTTTACAATCAATAAACAATAAAAACAAAGTAAAGTTGCCGCCTTTCATAGTGACGATGGAGTTAATTAAAAATTGACGGTAAGCAATTCAATTGATTACTTATTGTTAGTAAGCAACTATTAAGGTTTCTCTCGCAGTGTGACATAAAGCCTTGTATGCAATTCGTACATAGGAGGGTTCATTGACTCCCTACATATTTAGTTTCGCGTTTGTCGGAAAATTACTTATACGATACCTACAATAACATAATCAGCAAGACAGAGACCGAATGACCCTACATTAATTCCCTTTCTGTCGGCTCGGCTGTAAGTTAAGCGTAAGCGTTCCAGGTTGCTTATATTTCAGTGAGGTAGAGAAAACTATAATGATTGACCGACCGCCAAATCATAAAATAAGGCGGGAGGTCAACAATGGTCTTCTGTACCGTGTTGTATATACCTACTATTTTTTTCGCTACTAGGTACTTATTTACACTAACATATTAAATTATTAATAAATAAATTTTCATTTAAAATAAGCATTTTTAAACCTTAAAACATAGTAGGCTTAATTTGTCTTACAACTGTCAAATAGGAGTTAATTCATTTATGGTAGTTTTGTGCTAACGCAAACATACATTTTCTGAATTATAAAATATATTATACAGGGTGTCCCACTGCTCCGTAATCGGTCTATAACTCAATGTGGGTTGAAGATACAGAAAAAAGTTTCAAATAAAGGTTGCTTTGATTTGAATTGCGCATCTTTTAAAAATATTCTTATATCTACAGTATGTTGCATTTTCACGTGGCAGGAAAATGTCACTTTTTTTTAAATGGCACACCCTGTATTTTTTTCTTTTAATGTATCAACCAAGCATATTTATATCACGCCTGAAAATTTTGTTGATATTGGATATGCGGTTGCCAAGTTATTAATTATTTTGTCAAAATTTGGTACAATTCAAGGTCGGACTATAATATTCATAACTAAGTTATTCTTCGAAAAAGGAAAAATTTATTTAACGAATAATATTACCCTAATGTCGTGTTACTCTACAAAAAAAACTAAGTGATTAATTTTATACCGAGTGTTTAAAATGAGAATTCAAACTTTGTGAACTTTAAATAGAATTTATACAAATATTTTAAATGGAACACCCTGTATTTTTATTTACCATCAAATTCTCGACAAAAAACCCTATTCAACGGTGTATTATTTCCTGGTATTATTTTTAGTACTTTTGTTAATATTTACGATTTTTAAAATTTCACGTAAAAAAATTTGTTAATAGTAATTTTTGTTTAATTATTGTTACAAAATACCGTTTAAATAGTTGTTATCAACGCAAAAAAACAAAACTCAAGTCCTGTGACTATCTTAATTTCTAAATAATTAAAACAAAATTTTGAGTAAACGGTATTTCTCGAATTTTTAATAAGCGGTGTTTCTCGAAAATTAAAATAGAAAATAAATACAATATCTCTCATTAAAGTAAATGTTCAAAATGTCTTCCACTTTAATCAATGCGCTTTTGAAGCCTAACCCCAAATAATCTCACATTGTTTAAAGTAATCATAGGAGTAATCGGTTGAAACGCCTCTCGAATTCAAATTTTCCTGTCATCTCGTGTAGTGGCAGCTGTTGATATATTTGAGATTTAACAGTTCCCCAAAGATAGTAATCCTTAAAGGTAAGGTCCGGTGACCTTGGCGGCCAAGGAACAGGACCTCCTCTACTTTATTACTAATAAATCCAATTCTCGCGCGCACCTCTGACTGTTGTTTTGCTTTAATTATTTAGAACTTAAGATAGTCACAGGACTTGAGTTTTGTTCTTTTGCGTTGATACCAACTGTTTAAACGGTATTTTGTAATAATAATTAAACTAAAATTACTTTTAACAAATTTTTTTTACGTGAAATTTTAAAAATCGTAAATATTAACAAAAGTACAAAAAATAATATCAGGAAATAATACACCTTGAATAGGGTTTTTTGTCGAGAATTTGATGGTAAATAAAAATACAAGGTGTTCCATTTAAAATATTCGTATAAATTCTATTTAAAGTTCACAAAGTTTGAATTCTCATTTTAAACACTCGGTATAAAATTAATCACTTAGTTTTTTTTTGTAGAGTAACACGATATTAGGGTAATATTATTTGTCAAATAAATTTTTCCTTTTTTGAAGAATAACTTAGTTATGAATATTATAGTCCGACCTTGAATTGTACCAAATTTTGACAAAATAATTAATAACATGGCAACCGCACATCCAATTTCAAAAAAATTTTCAGGCGTGATATAAATATGCTTGGTTGATACATTAAGAGAAAAAATACAGGGTGTGCCATTTAAAAAAAAGTGACATTTTCCTGCCACGTGAAAATGCAACATACTGTAGATATAAGAATATTTTTAAAAAATGCGCAATTCAAATCAAAGCAACTTTTATTTGAAACATTTTTCTGTATCTTCAACCCATATTGAGTTATCGACCGATTACGGAGCAGTGGGACACCCTGTATAATTTGAATAATTGTGCAAATGGATCTAAAAGTAACACGCCACCTGAAATTCGAAAAATCGCCGAAGAGACATCAAATCAATTAGAGACAAATGACAGACTGCCTTGTCATTACCGGCCGAACCAGATTTCAAGCCAAACCGGTTCATCCTAAGCGTGTCAGGTCATACTAGTGTAGCCCAGGACAATCTAGTGTGACCTAAACACTTTACGATTAACTAGTTTGGCCTAGGTCGAACTGATTGAATAGTATGGTACAAAATGAACATGTTTGACCTGTTATTCATTCATTACGCGCAATCATATTGTGATTAATGTACCTACGTGCAATATGTGAAATTGTACTATTCATTTAATTTTTGAACGTAGTTTAAAGGATTGTTTTCATACTATTCACTCATTACACGCTTAGGATGAACCGGTTTGGCCTCGGACAAACTAGTTTGGCCTGAAATCGAGTTCGGCCGGTAACATTTATAATGGCGTTTCTTCAACAATGTGACAGATTTATGAAAAGATCTAATTCGATAAGGGTATATAAATTAAGTTTCATAGTCGCCTATGATATCCAAAAATCCTATGCTGTATCTATGTAGTGAAAGGAAACGATTATTCATCCCGTTTATCTACTTCTAAGAGACAATTTTCTGGCATAGGTTTATTATAACGCTGCGCGGCACATCTTCTCTATGAATTTTTTCAATTTCGGGGTTGTTTCGACCCCCTCAATCCCATTGCAAGTCAATCAAACCTTTTGTGGTCACATCTATTTGTAAGAGGCAATTTTCTGACAAAATTTTATTATGAGCTAGGCGTTGCACTTCTGCTCTCTCAATTTTTAAACACTTTCGGGGTTGATTACACCCCGTAAATCCCTTTGCAAGTATTTGAAATGTTTTATGGTTATAGCTGCCTCTATGAGTCACTTCTCCTGTAGTAAGTAGCGAGACTACCTGCCTGTTGGGACCCCAAATACTCATTCTTAAGGTTCTTGAGATAATTTATTGACATTAACGTAAAAGTGCAAGTTGGGGAAATCCAGTGGCATCCAAGTGATTACACCAAATTTTTAAATTAAAAGGTGTAATCACTGTGACGCCATTGGATTTCCACAACTTGCACTTTTACGTTAACGTCAATTATCCTAAGAAGCTTAAGAGTGTGTATTTAGGGTCGTAACAGCCAGGTAGTCTCGCCAACCGCTAGTAGATGACCTCTACTAAAGTATTTCCCAGAAAAGGATTGTAAGAACAATTCACGGAGTGGAGGAAAGTTTTTTTGATATTACCTTGTGCTGCAATACATACTGAAAAATACAAAGCAGCTTTTGTGGCTCAGGATGTCGATAGGCAAATAGCCAAAAATACAAATGACATTGCATAATATATTATAACATTCGACCTCCAACAATTATCCCTTTGCTTCCACTTACTTCTAAAGCATTTTACCTACATCAAATTTTATAATTTAGGCATACATATTACAACTAAAGAAGTAGATATTTAAATCATTACTTAACATCCATAACAATTTTATCACACATTGAAGAACAAAATCGGTATGGATATGGACCTCATTTAAGGCCCTTTGAAAAACCCTGCCGAGCTTACCCGGTTAGCCAACATTTTCGAACAGAGGGGTCAGATCTCGGAAATTTACACTCAAGAAACTACTGAATCGCTTACTATCATTCAGATCGCATTATCATGGCTATCGAAAAAGGTGCCTTTTGAAAGTCACTCCCTTACAGCATTGAATAACTAATAAGTATTAGTTATTCAATGCTTACAGTTATCGACTAACGGACAAAATTGGCAAAGTTTTGATGAAGCACAACATCAAAACAGTCTTTTAGACAGTGAACACCCTTGGGCAAGGATTCCGATCGGCAAAAATCGTCATACCATTAACAAAAACGACAGGTATCTATCAAACACCATGCTCTTGTGGAAATGGTTACATAGGACAAACAGGACGCTCCATAGTGAAAAGGATTAAGGAACACCGTGGAGACCGGAAGAAAATGCGTACTTTAAAGTCAGCTGTCGCGGAACACGCATCGGCGGAAGGCGAGTATAGGCTTGTGTTTGAAGACACGACAGTACTGGCACGAGTTCCGAGCTACCTACCTCCAAGAATTAGAGAGGCGAGAGAGATCGAAAAGCGTCCACTCAACATGAACAGGGAGTACGGGTTACGAACATGGATGTACGTCATTCATCCTCCGAAAATTTGGGAGAAAGTAAAAGTAAAAATTCAACAAAACCACTCCCTCTGATTTACAGTGAAAGTGACAAGCAATCAGGATTGAGACGGTCAGTGCGATTAGCGAAAAAGAATCATTTACATTCGGGAACCTAACCTATCACTCTGAAGCTTCAAGCTGCAATCTCTTGTGAAACGTCAGAACTTTTGGTTTCACATTCATCAGTCAAGCCTGACAAACCTAGACTTAACAGCTCACCACCACCGGTAGCTAAGAGGATAAAATGTTTTGGCTCACAAGGAAAAAGTCAAGGTAAACCTTTCAACGCATGTTGTGGAACAAAAGCCAAAAACTGTAGTTATCTTGACAGTTCGAGAAACCGCGAAAACCTCAAATTATTTATTTATAATTATTATAATTGGTAAAAAACAAAAGCATCCATTTTATAGTCCATTTACTTGCAATAAGGTACTTATATAACTTTTCGAGAATTATTTCTCATAGATTTTCTGTCCGGGAACTCAACTGCATAGACCTGTCTTTCTTCCGCAACCCACACACTTTCACTATTTGCTTTCTTTAATATATTAACTATATCCACTGCAACATCGCCCACCCTGTAAAATATACAAAATTCGTATTATCTTACTTTTTCATACATATAAACAGCATAACTTACTCCTGCGGCCTGAACATTTCTTTAGCTAAATTTACGAATTTCTTCAAATTTGGATAAAAACTGTTTGATGGCCTCTCCATAAGTTTATCCCAATGAAGCATCGATGTGTTTAAGCCCCCGGGAGAAATTGTAACAATTTTTACTTGACTGTGGTTATAGTAAACGTAATGGCCTAAAGCACGACTAAGGGATAAAAGGAAACTTTTGGAAGAACAATATATCGGGTTCAAAAATGTAGGATCGATTCCACCAACTGACGCAATATTAATTATTACTCCACCTCGCCCTGAATTAGCTGCGCTCATATACTTCATCCCCAGGAACACGCCTTGCAGTGTACCTACCTATTGCACTGTTGAACTTTTAGACTTTCTAAGAAGTTGAAACTTACCACATTCACATTCACCATCGACTGCCATTCATTTTCGTTGGCGATTCCGGCGTTATTAATCACAACGTCTAAGCCTCCCCAGTGACGAATTGACACTTTAAACGCGACTAAAATAAGGTTACAGTAGTGTTTGTGTGACATTTTACAACTTACTCTCAAATTGGGTTGAATTACTCAAGTCGGCTGGTACAAAGATACTTTTTCCTCTTCCAAACCTCTCATTTAAGGTTTTTGCCGCTTGCTTTCCTCTGTCCCCGTTTATATCCACCAAGGTGACTCCCTTCAGTACTCAATATTTTAATTCACGAATAAATAAATAAATCGATATCACGTTACCCTAACTCCATTACTCAAAAGTTCGGAACCCATACCAAAACCAAGTCCCTGTGATCCTCCTGTAATTAAAGCAACTTTGCCCTTAAGATCGAATGAAAAACATATCGTAAGTATGGAAAATAATAGAAAAAAATTTAACAGGATCATTTTTTTATGTACTTCAACCAAAGAATAATACTATCGTTGCTTCCACTTCAAATTGCGAGATATACATAGACACAATTTAATAATGTTGTTTTCGTGGAATAATCATTATTTGTTGGCTTAATTTATATTTATGTGAACTTAATTCAATGGTAAACCTTGGGACATCAGAAATCATACTTTATAATAGTGTAACAGTACTTATGCGCAGGCTAATTCGACTTTTTTATTAATTTCCCAGGAAAGGATTGTAGGAACAATTCACGGAGTTGAGGAAAGTTTTTTTGATATTATCTTGTGCTACAATTGAGGAATATATTGAAAACTACAAAGCAGCTTTTGCGGCTCAGGATGTCAATAGGGAACGAGCCAAAAATACAAATGACATTGAGCCAAAAATACAAATGACGTGTGTCTACTTAAGTTGGCAACATATGGGAAACTTTTTTATTATTAATTTTACGGAAAAAAGTTATTCTTTATAAAAAGCTCTGCATGTTCTAAAATCTAAAATACAATCATCAGATATTAAATTTTTTCACTCTTTTTAAACTTTGTATGTATTTATTTGTCTTATTACTTAACAAAAGATTCTTATTTTCTAACAAAAAACAAACTTGGTACATTTACAAAACAAAACAAAAATAAAAAAGCACTTCCTACACTTGTCCCCTTCTCTCTACCCTTTTCCTACTCTCCAGCACCCCCTTCATCCACTCCACTCCTTCCCCCTTCACTCCCAAAATCACCTTTCTTTCTCTCTTCTCTTCCTTTAGGTTGAAAATCATGGCGAAAGGTGTCCGTCTTGATATAAAAATTGACGTGTTTTTGCGTTTCCCCAAAAAAAATTCCCTCTGGCCAGAAACCCGTCTGTTACCTTTTGGTTGGGCCACCCTGTATATTTAAGTATATTATTTGCAGTCTAAAAAAATCAGTAGCCCCTCTCTTTGGTCTAAGTATTCAATGGTGAAAGCGATGTTGTTAGTTTATGAAAACTTGGATATTTCTCGTTTCTCGAAAGTAATTGCTTTTTTAAAGAAGGAATCAGTGGGTTATACACCTACATAGGCCAAAACGTTGAGCAGGGATGAAATACGGAGGTTTTTAGAGCAAGCACCTAATGAGAAGTATCTTTTGGCAAAAGTTGTGGCAATGATTGGTATTGTAAGTGGTTGTCGTCGGGAGGAGTTACATAACATGTCTCTTGATGATGTGGAAGAAACAGGTTCACAATTAGTGTTTACTATTCCCTATACCAAAACAAATCAGAGGAGGATATTATTTAGTGTTATTAATGAAGTGGAAGGGATAAACTTTTTGGAGCTATTCAGGAGGTATTTGGGGTTGAGACCAAAAAATCTGAAGCATAAAATGCTTTTTCTTGGATACCGAAATGGTAAATGCATCGCACAAAGGGTTGGTATTCACACCATTGGAGTGATGCCTCGAAAAATCGCCGAATTCCTTACATTGAAAAATCCAGAAAAATATACAGGTCACAGTTTTCGTCGAATTTCTGCGACGCTTCTTGCAAACGCTGGGGGCGGATTTATCTGTTCTCAAAAGACATGGAGGCTGGAAAAGTGCGTCAATGGCTGAGAGGTATGTGGACGAGAGCATTGAACAGAAAATAAAAGTAGCAAGAACAGTGGCGTACCTAGAATTTTTGCCGCCCGGGGCTGTCTCCAATTTGCCGCCCATTCTAGTCAATCAAATGGTGGTTTTTATAAATTAATAAACATAAATAAATAGTTGCAATTAATATGAACTATAGGTAGGCAACTTTTTTACCGTTGCATGCAATATTTTAATTAGGCAGTAATGAAGGAAGCCGCATGAGGCATAAATGCAACCTTTATAAAAATACAAGATCTTTCTTAAAGGCCACAAGAAACTTACGGAGGCCAAAGGTTCCCCACCTATGAGACTGCGTATTGTCGGTATCGGTATAGGACATGCTTTTCACACACACCGATAAACAGTATGTCGAAATTGGAACAGCGGTTATATCTTTGTTAGCATCACCAGTGCCTTAATATGAAGAAAAGAACCACAAAAGAACCATTGTCGTTACTGTATTTATTATATTTACGAAAGAAGAAACTAAGAGAAGGCAATTAAATTTAACAGCACTCATAGTTGATTACATTTGTACTGAGACAACACTGAATTCAGTGAAATGCAAAAGCCAGCACAACGATACCGATGTGTTGGGACCACTGAACTCTAATTGTACTGGAACGCTCACTAAGGCCGCCGGCCCGATGCGAGAGAGAGGGCTCGCAAGGGTCATCCCTGTCCTTCTCTCGACAGTACATTTAGGTTAGTGTGTTTTTAGTTTAACGCTGTCTGCTCTCTCACTCACGGTGCATATATGTAAAGCGTTACGAAAAGGACAGGAATGACCCTTGCGCGATATCTCTCTCGGCTCGCGACGTTTTTATGGCAGAGATAGGCCAGTGAGCGTTCCAGTATAATTAGAGTTCAGTGGTTGGGACTGGTCTGTGTGAATCAGTGTATTTGGTTTGCATTGCGTACTAAAACCGAACGATAATTTACTGACCGATATCACCAGAACCATCCGACATACACATAATTTCGGATACGACAACCAACATTTTTACCGGATCGTTGGCTGTGTGAAGCAGTATCATTTAAAACAATACAGTATTGATGCATCACGATACCGATACCGACACCGACAACGATAATATCGGCGTGTGTGATTCCGCCCTTATGGTACTTGCCGCCCGGTGCGGACCGCACCCACCGCACCCCCCTAGGTACGCCACTGAGCAAGAATGATCCAAGGAGGAGAAAACTTTATCGAGGTACTGCAGTCTCAAGAAGAGGACAGGAAACGGATCTTTGGACAGAAAACGGAGATAAGAAAAACAACTGAAAGAGGAGGAAATTTGATAGAGATGGTGCAACAGGAAAACAGAGAGATTTCAACAACTTTTCCAATTGAAAATAAAACTGTTCCTCTTCCAATTAACATTGAAGGAAATTCTAATTGTTCTATACAGATTAACATCAATATTTAATGTATAAACGGGGGTACACGCGACTCTCGCGTTTTGCGTGCTTTGGGGGGAGGGGGTATCTGTGATTGTAGGTTGTAATAGCTTTTGTTTTAAAATATCACACCTTGTTGAGCTGGCTTAGTTGCTTGAAAAAAGAAAAAAAATTTACGTTTTTGTACCTTTTCAGATTTTTGACCCTGTAGGTATCTGTAATTTAGCAAGTTATTAAAGTAACTAAAATAAAGGATTACATTTACTTACATTTGACGTAAAAATCACAAAAATGGGTTGATATTTGGTAAAGATATACGAATTCGTTCCTACCTACTTAAAGTAAATTTTTACCAATTATTATTAAAAAAAATGTAAAATGCAAACTTTTTGGAATAGATTTGAGACCAAAAATACATAATGGCCCTTTCACAATGTTAATTACGTCTTTGCACATAGTCTTTGCCCAAAAATTAACGAAAATATAACAAATTCCGTGTGAACTTCATAAGGATAGTTTAGAATGAATTTTGAATGTAAAAGAACTCAATTTGGACACTGGCAACTTTTTGGGAATACGAATGGCCTTAGGGAGAACGTTTTAACATTCATCTTTAACTATAGTAAAACTAAAAATACCATAAAACATAAAATGTACAAATAGAAGCTGGTCTAACGTTGCATAACATCTGTTTTATAGAAAGACCTTCTCTACCTTAAACAGTTTCAAATTTTTGTTTATTTCACTAACTAAAGGCCACCATTTACACGTATATGTACAGCAGTAAATATGGATTTTACTTCCTCTTAATTACAATATAAGTTGTATATTTAGAAGTATAGTCCAAGTATAGGTATTCTCTTTGGTATAGTGTAACAAACAATACACTTGCCACCTACTTTCATCAATAGATATTAAGTTAAATATGTAGACAAAAACATTTTTCTCGGTGAAAACATTCGACTATATATGTTACCTACGACATCGTCCATCGTTCAAAATCTCTAAATTCGAAATAAGCACACAAACATGTACATTTCGAAAGTTACCGAAAGAAGGTATAGGGTATAGGGACACATAAATTAGTCTATGATGAATGCTGTTACTACTTTTTACATCATTTTAACCATGAAAATGTTAACGCGAGGTATAATAGAATCATTTTTCATCATTTGAATAACTTTTCAACTTGAAATAATTAAATTTCCATGTTACCGAGAAAAAGTTTCCGATACTTGTCATTTTGAAAATTTTCGCGAAAATACTTTCTGCCTTTGTTTTAATGTTCGAAATGGGTTAAGGACCTCCGACAGACAAACTTTGCATGTTTACACAAAATTTTCACCCAAAAATAAGCACAAATAGCGAATTCTATTTTACACGTAATCTCCATAAGGAAACTTTGAACGTATTTTCTAAGTAAAGAAAATATATTTAGACACAAATACCGCTTGAATAAGATGATGGACTTTTATATCTACTAAAATGTTTAAAACTTACCTTGCAAAAAATTAGTGCAGATATTTACGTAGTTTGCGGGGTATCTATAAGTAATTGTAGCTTGTAGCATTAATTTGTAGGTTATAAATTTATAATAGCTTTGGTTTTAAAATATCACATCCGCATTCGTCGGGATTCGGCGACGGTCGGAAAAGTGCACAGCAACACAAACATATACACACGTCTCGGTTATTATATAGTGATCATTCGTATCTTTGAACATAAGAGAGATATAGAGAAAATTTGATGGCAGTACAAAGACAACTAATGTCGGTTTCGAAACGTACCATTTCCACAACGGATACTTATACAGGGTGTTAAAAAAAAGGCTTCAAATTTGACAAACAAAAAAAGAAAAAAAACACTTCCCGGAGAAATTTTCTCGTTGTTTTTTCTTTAAAATCAAATTCAATTACTTTTTTCCGTAGATTATCAATGTCATCGTTACTTTAAAAAAATGATATTTAGGCCTTCGATAGGGGAGAAAAAGCAAAAAAATGTACATTTTTGTACCTTTTCAGATTTTTGACTCGGTAGATATCTGTAATTTAGCAAGTTATTAACGTAACTAAGATAAAGGATTTTTATTTTCATTTGACGTAAAAATTACAAAAATCGGTTCATATTTGATGAAGATATACGAATTCACTCGACTCTATACCAGTGAACTCTATATAGAGTTCACTGCTCTATACCTACCTACCTATCTATGTAGATACCTATAGTAAATTTTCACAAATTATTAAAAAAATGTAACATGAAAACTTTTTGGAATAGATTTGATACCAAAAATACATAATGGGCCTTTCACAATATTAATTACGTCCTTTTTGCCCAAATATTAACGAAAATATGACAAAATTCATGTGAACTTCATAAGGATAGTTTAGAATGAATTTTGAATGTAAAAGAACTCAATTTGGACACTGGCAGCTTCTTGGGAATGCGAATGGCCTTAGGGAGAACGTTTTAACATTCATCTTTAACTATAGTAAAACTAAAAATACCATAAAACATAAAATGTACAAATAGAAGTTGGTCTAACGTTGCATAACATCTGTTTTATTGAGAGACCTTCTCTACCTTAAACAGTTTCAAATTTTTGTTTTTTTCACTAACTAAAGGCATCATTTACACGCATATGTGCAGCATTAAATATGGATTTTACTTCCTCTTAATTACAATATAAGTTGTATATTTAGAAGTGTAGTGTAACGTAACCATACACTTGCCACCTACTTTCATCAATATTAATTAAGTTAAATATGTAGACAAAAACATTTTTCTCGGTGAAAACATTCGACTATATATGTTACTGACCACATCGTCCATCGTTCAAAATCTCTAAATTCGAAATAAGCACACAAACATGTACATTTCGAAAGTTACCGAAAGAAGGTATCGGGACACATAAATTAGTCTACGATGAATGCTGTTGCTGCTTTTTACATCATTTTAACGATGAAAATGTAAACGCGAGGCATAATAGAATCATTTTCCATCATTTGGATAACTTTTCAACTTGAAATAATTAAATTTCTATGTTACCGAGAAAAAGTTTCCGATACTTGTCATTTTGAAAATTTTCACGAAAATACTTTCTGGCATTGTTTTAATGTTCGAAATGGGTTAAGGACCTCGGACAGACAAACTTTGCATGTTTACACAAAATTTTTACCGAAAAATAAGCACAAATAGCGAATTCTATTTTACACGTAATCTCCATAAGGAAACTTTGAACGTATTTTCTAAGCAAAGAAAATATATTTAGACACAAATACCGCTTGAATAAGATGACAAACACTTCGAAAAAAATATTTAGGTAAAGGTTTGGGGGGCATCTGTAATTCTTAGGTTAAGTAATTGTAGCAGTAATTTGTAGGTTATAAATTTATAATAGCTTTGGTTTTAAAATATCACATCCGCATTCATCAGGATTCGGCGACTGTCGGAAAAGTGTACAGCAACACAAACATATACACACGTCTCGGTTATTATATGTGATTTTGATTGACAATTTAACTCATGTATAAAAAATCCCATTAGCCGCAGTGCAATTGTCACTTTTACAGCGACAAATGCACTAGTGGTTTTTTCACTTTCAAATTCTAACCAACTATCGCAGTATCCGTGCCCGCCGTATAAATACATAGTTTGACATTTGCGAATAATTTATTGCATGATGTTTGTGTTATTTTAAGAATGAGTCCATTTGGTAAAGTTACGAACGGATTTCTAAATTTCTTGTTCGTTAAATTGTCCTGCCGAATTACACTCGAGATTTGTATTTATACCTAGTAAATTTGTGTTGTTTAAATTCTAATCTGTTTCCTTTAGCAATTTGACTCGAAAAACTGTCAACCTAAAAATGCTCCACCTTATTGGTTGACAGTTTTTCTCGTCTAATTGCTAGGCAACAGATTCTTATTAAACAACCCAAATTTACTCGGTAAAATACAAACCTCTTGTGCAATTACAAGTGAATAAATATGAATAAATCTTCTAAAAATTGTAGTCCGGTAATAGTAGTTTACGTAATAAGTCCCGAAAGTGATCTTTTACTGGACAAGTAGGCAAAGTACAGGACGAGCCGCAGGCGAGTCCTGCAAGCCTGCGAGTCCAGTAAAAGCACTTTTGGGACGTATTACGTACAATATTTTTTTAAAAATCGGCCAGAAACGGGCAGAACAATTGACCATTCTAGGCCGGAAAGTAAAAATGAGTCCGGTTAAGTAAAAATGAGTCCGGTAATAGTTATTTACATATGAGTACGGTAAATCAAGGTTTACGTTAACGAGTGAGATGTTTATTGCCGAAGCGTAGCTGAGGCAAGAATTTCGAAACGAGTAACGTAATCTGATTTAACGTACAAATAATGTAAAACATTTTATTTCATACTGCCCATACATTCATTTCTTAAGAGTTTTTCTATTAACTTTATATAAAATTTGACGTTTCCAAAGTCATGTCACTTTATGTTGCTATGGCAACCTTTGTATTCGGATACAAAATTTCTAGTACGGTAAAGTTTCATTTACCAGACTCGTATGAGTCTGGTAAAACACAGATTACTAGTCAGTATGAAATAAAACTTTTTACCGGACTATCACAATAACTTTCCGGCTCGGTCCGACAAAATGACATTTTCTGTCCTAAAAATTATCCGGAAAGTACTATACTTTCTGGCTGATTTTAAAAAAAGTATTTTAATACTGTAAAGTTTCATTTTCCGGACTGAAATGAGTCCGGAAAATCAAAGAATGTGACACAGGATGAAATAAATCGTATTTTTTTTAAATCGGCCAGAAAGTAGTACTTTCCGGTTTATTTTTAGGTCAGAAAATTTCATTTTGTCGGACCGAGCCAGAAAGTTATTGTGATAGTCCGGTAAAAGGTTTTACTGGACTCATTTTTACTTTCCGGCCTAGAACGGTCAATTGTTCTGCCCGTTTTAAAAAAAATATTGTACGTAATGCGTCCCAAAAGTGCTTTCACTGGACTCGCAGGCTTGCAGGACTCGCCTGCGGCTCGTCCTGTAATTTCCCTAATTGTCCAGTAAAAGATCACTTTCGGGACTTGTTACGTAAACTACTATTACCGTGCTAGAAATTTTGTATCCGAATACAAAGGTTGCCATAGCAACATGAAGTGACATATCTTTGGAAACGTCAAATTTTATATTATAAAGTTCATAGAAAACCTCTTAAGAAATGAATCTATTTCCAGTATGAAATAAAATGGTTTACATTATTTTTACGTTAAATTAGATTACGTTACTCGTTTCGAAATTCCTGCCTCAGCTACGCTTCGGCAGTAAACTTCTCACGCGTTAACGTAAACCTTGATTTACCATATTCATATGTAAATAACTATTATTTTTGACAATATCGAAAATTGTTATTAAAAAAAGTTAATCAGAACTAAAAACTACGTTCAAATATGCAATTACATCCTGCTAGTTAAAATTTTTTTTACAACTTTTTCTCATATTATGACTAGGTACCTACCGATACTGATACGATTTCCGTTCCGTTCAGAAACCTCACTGTCAAACATTTCTTGATATAATACAAATCATTTGTTTGTCAGTGCATCCTAGATTTCACGTAACTACACTACTTACATTTGCATCGTTATTGTAGACAAAAATAGGAAAAAAAATTTTAAGTATCAGTAGATATCGGTAGGTCGTAATTTGAGAAAAAGTTGTAAAAAAAATTTTAAATAGCAGGATATAATTGCATATTTGAACGTAGTTTTTAGTTCTAATTAACTTTTTTTAATAACAATTTTCGATATTGTCAAAAATAAAGATACTTTACTCTTGAGCAAAATTCATATTTTTTCACATATCGCGTACACGACTGAAAAAATTTAATATCTGATGATTGCATTTTACATTTTAGAACATGCAGAGCTTTTTATAAAGAATAACTTTTTTTCGTAAAATTAATAATAAAAAAGTTTCCCATATGTTGCCAACTTAAGTAGACACACTGTATAACATTCGACCTCCAACAAATTGCATCGACTTCTAAAGCATTTTACCTACGCCAAATTTTATAATTTAGGCATACATATTACAACTAAAGAAGTAGATATTTAAATCATCCATAATAATTTTACCACACATTCAAGAACAAAATCCGTATGGATATGGACCTCACTCAAGGCCCTTTGAAAAACCCTACCGGACTTACTCGGCTAGCCAACATTTTCGAACAGTGGAGTCAGATCTCGGAAATTTACATTCAAGAAACTACTGAATCGCTTACTACCATTAACAGCGCATCATCAGGGCTATCGAAAAAGGTGCCTTTTGAAAGTCACTCCCTTACAGTTATGGACTATCGGACAAAATTGTTAAAGTTTTGATGAAGTACAACATCAAAACCGTCTTTTCGACAGTGAACACCCTTGGGCAATGATTCCGATCGGCAAAAGTCGTCATACCAGTGACAAAAACACGAGGTGTCTATCAAACACCACGCCCTTGTTGAATTAGTTACATAGGACAAACAGGACGCTCCATAGAGGAAACGGGAGACTGGAAGAACATGCGTACTTTAAAGTCAGCTGTCGCGGAAGGCGAGTATAGGCTTCCGTTTAGGACACGACAGTACTGCCACAAGTTCCGAACTACCTCCCTCGAAGAATTAGAGAGGCGATATAGATCGAGAAGCGTCCACTGAATATGAACAGGGAGTACGGGTTCCGAACATGAATGCCAGTCATTCATACTCTGAACATTTTGGAGAAAGTAAAAGTGAAAGTTTAACAAAACCGCTCCCTCTGATTTCCAGTGAAAGTGACAAGCAATCAGGATTGAGACGGTCAGTGCGATTAGCGAAAAAGAACCATTTAAATTCGGGAACCTAACCTATCATTCTGAAGATTCCAGCTGCAATCTCTTGTGAAACGTCACAACCTTTGGTTTCACATTCATCAGTCAAGCCTGACAATCCTAGACTTAACAGCTGACCACTACCGGTAGCTAATAGGATGAAATCCATGTTTTGGCTCACAAGGAAAAAGGCAAGGTAAGCCTTTCAACGCATGTTGTGGAAGAAAAGCCGAAAACAATAGCTATCTTGACAGTTCGAGGAACCGCGAAAACCTCAAATTATTTATTTATAATTATTATAATTATTGGTAACAAACAAAAGCATCCATTTCATAGCCTATTTAACTGTGTCCATTTACTTGCAATAAGGCACTTATATAACTTTTCGAGAATTTTTTCTCATAGATTTTCTGTCCGGGAACTCAACTGCATAGACCTGTCTTTCTTCCGCAACCCACACACTTTCACTATTTCCTTTCTTTAATATATTAACTATATCCACTGCAACATCGCCCGCCCTGTAAAATATGCAAAATTCGTATTATCTTCCTTTTTTATATAAACAGCAAAACTTACTCATCCGGCCTGAACATTTCTGTCGCTAAATTTACGAATTTCTTCAAATTTGGATAAAAACTGTTTGATGGTCTCTCCGTAAGTTTATCCCAATTAAGCATCGATGTGTTTAGGCCCCCGGGAGAAATTGTAACAATTTTTACTTGGCTGTGGTTATAGTAAACGTAATGGCCTAAAGCACGACTAAGGGATAAAATGAAACTTTTGGAAGAAGAATATATCGGGTTCAAAAATAGAGGATCGATTCCAGCAACTGACGCAATATTAATTATTACTCCACCTCGCCCTGAATTAGCTGCGCTCATATACTTCACCCCAAGGAACACGCCTTGCAATGTACCTACCTATTGCACTGTTGAACTTTTAGACTTTCTCAGAAGTTGAAACTTACCATATTCACATTCACCATTGACTGCCATTCATTTTCGTTGGAGATTCCGGCGTTGTTAATCACAACGTCTAAGCCACCCCAGTGGCGAATTGACACTTTAAACGCGGCTAAATGAAGGTTACAGTAGTGTTCGTGTGATATTTTACAACTTACTCTCAAATTGGCTTGAATTACCCACGTCGGCCTGCACAAAGATACTTTTTCCTCTTCCAAACCTCTCATTTAAGGCTTTTGCCGCTTGGTTTCCTCTGTCCGCATTTACATTGACCAAGGTGACTCCCTTCAGATGTCAATATTTTAACTCATGAATAATAATAAATCGATATCACGTTACCCTAACTCCACTACTCAAAAGTTCGGAACCCATACCAAAACCAAGTCCCTGTGATCCTCCTGTAATCAAAGCAACTTTGCCCTTAAGATCCAATGAAAAACATATCGTAAGTATGGCAAATAATAGAAAAAAATTTAACAGGATCATTTCTTTATGTACTTCAACCAAAGAATATACTAGTTGCTTCAACTTCAAATTGCGAGATATACATATACGCAATTGAATAATGTTGTTTTCATGAAATAATCATTATTTGTTGGCTTAATTTATGTTTATGTGTACTTAATTCAATGGTAAACCTTGGGACATCAGAAATCATACTTTATAATAGTGTAACAGTAGGTACTTATGCGTAGGCTAATTCGACATTTTTATTAATTTCCCAGGATAGGATTGTAGGAACAATTCACGGAGTTGAGGAAAGTTTTTTTGATATTACCTATCTTGTGCTGCAATTGAGGGATATACTGAAAACTACAAAGCACCTTTTGCGGCTCAGGCTGTCAATAGGGAACGAGCCAAAAATACAATTGACATTGCATAATATACAGGACATATCACGGAACCCGTTCATTAGAAGTTTCTGGGGTCCCTTACTACTTATGAATTTGAAACTGTTAGGTTAAGGGTAACCCATAGCCTTCTTTTGTTCTAAAATATTGTCGATGTTGTACAACTTCCGGAAAGACCTGAAATCGCCATTCATCTTCTTATTTTAAATGGACCACCCTGTGTATTATTGCATTTTTGGATTATACAATCGATTCTGCGTTAATCTGTATTAGATTATCCTATACCTATCTTCAACTGTTTTTGAGATATTATGATTTTTTTGAAAAAATTGCCCTTTGCGAAGGGATGTTTAATAGCCCACCTTTTGCTCTTCTTTGAACGCAAAACATTCATACTTTACAAACACGAAGTAAAACCATAAGGGTTCACAAAATGCATTTGCGAACCTATCACAGATTATACAGGGCGTTCAAAATTAATGGCAAATTTAAAAAAATTCAAACACCAAAAAGTCATTTTTTTTAATGGAACACCCCGTATATTTTTACATATTTGGAAGGCGATTTAATTTACGCATCGATAAAGTATGGTATCCTTTAGCGGTTTTGTAGTTATTAACACTTTTTATCTAATATTTATTAAAACTGTAGACTGTGAGTATGACAACAGGAAAAACATAATCTTTTACAAAACGAATTTTTAATGATCTTATTTATACAACAAACAAATAAAATGACTTTAATGGATATAGAATAAATTCAAAATATCAGTATGTTTTGGAATATACGTTAACTGCGTCCATTTTATAAAATTTTTTACTGTTTACCACCTGTTTGCTTTAATGACCATGACATCCAGATAAACATTCGTTTGTCTATTCATACTATAATCATAATAATAATAATACTTACTTGATTCCGATCCGTGCGGTTAGTTAACCAGGCTTGGCCTAAGTATCGATAAAAACCGAAGTGTAATAACAATATCTTTTATTGAGAGCAAACTATTAAATTACATAAGATTGTTCAAAATACTTTAAAACTGCACACTTGTTCTCAAAAGGAGTGAGTTTAGGTTTCTACAAAAAAAGCAGAGACTTGTTCTTCCACTCAACCCTGTTAGACGTTCATTACTGTATTTTATTTTCGCATACTCAGCCTACTTTCAAATGTGCATAAGTTTTAAGTGCAGTTTTAATCAATATTAGATAAAAAGTGTTAATAACTACAAAACCGCTAAAGATAGGTATAGGGATACTTATAGTTTATCGATGCGTAAATTAAATCGCTTTCAAAATATGTAAAAATATACGGGGTGTTCCATTTGAAAAAAATGACTTTTTGGTGTTTGAAGTTTTTTAACTTTGCCATTAATTTTGAACGCCCTGTATAATCTGTGATAGGTTCGCAAATGCATTTTGTGAACCCTTATGGTTTTACTCCGTGTTTGTAAAGTATGAATGTTTTGCGTTCAAAGAAGAGCAAAAGGTGGGCTATTAAACATCCCTCCGCAAAGCGCAAATTTTTCAAAAAAATCATAATATCTCAAAAACAGTTGAAGATAAGTATAGGATAATCTAATACAGATTAACGCAGAATCAATTGTATAATCAAAAAATGCAATAATATACAGGGTGTTCCATTTAAAATAAGAAGATGAATGGCGATTTCCGGTCTTTCCGGAAGTTGTACAACATCGACAATATTTTAGAACAAAAGAAGGCTATGGGTTATCCTTAACCTGAAGGTTTCAAATTCATAAGTAGTAAGGGATCCTAGAAACTTCTAATGAACGGGTTCCGTGATATACCCTGTATAACATTCGACCTCCAACAAATTATCCCCTTGCTTCGACTTCTAAAGCATTTTACCTACGCCAAATTTTATAATTTAGGCATACATATTACAGCTAAAGAAGTAGATATTGAAATCATCAGGCATTGAATAACTAGTAAGTATTAGTTATTCAATGCTTACAGTGATCGACTAACGGACAAAATTGGCAAAGTTTTGATGAATCACAACATCAAAACTGTCTTTTCAACAGTGAGAGCACCCTTGGGCAAAGATTCCGAACGGCAAAAGTCATTATACCATTGACAAAAACGACAGGTATCTATCAAACACCATGCTCTTGTGGAAATGGTTACAAAGGACAAACAGTACGGGTTACGAACATGGATGTCAGTCATTCATACTCCGAAAATTTGGGAGAAAGTAAAAGTGAAAATTCAGCAAAACCACTCCCTCTGATTTACAGTGAAAGTGACAAGCAATCAGGATTGAGACGGTCAGTGCGATTGGCGAAAAAGTACCATTTAAATTCCGGAACCGAACCTATCACTCTGAAGCTTCAAGCTGCAATCTCTTGTGAAACGTCAGAACTTTTGGTTTCACATTCAGCAGTCAGGCCTAGTAAACCTAGACTTAACTGCTCACCACCACTAGGAGCTAAGAGGATGGATAATCATCTCAAAAATCCTTGTTTTGGCTCAGAAGGAAAAAGGCAAGGCAAAATCCTTTCAACGCAGGTTGTGGAAGAAATATAACGGCGCGTTATAAGCCGAAACTTAGTTACCTATCTTGACAGTTCAACGAACCGCGAAAGTCTCAAATTATTTAACGTTATAACACTTCAGTATTTGCATGATACAACTCGTAACGAAATAGATTTTCTGTCATCAACCTAGCAAAGCTACGCTTGCAATTTAATGCTTTATTCTGAAACTTGTCAAGACTCTCAATACTTTTAATAGTGCTGCTCGGTTTGATTGAAAGATAACATAAAGCACTGAAGAAAATCTTGTCAGACCGTGGCCTACGTTAGCTCTGGCCATCGCATGAAACCAGGCTGCGGTACGGGATGGGACTAGTGGCCGCGGCCAACTGGCCACCGAGACAACTGACCGCCGAGACAACTGGCCGCGAGACAAGTAGCTGCCGGGCAAGTGTTCGTCGTGTCGCTGCCAGTACAACTTGACTTCAAATAAATAAATGGCTAGTTTCATTTATTGAAAACAAACAAACACAGTATTTGAAACTTAAAAAAAATGCAACCTAAACGTATATTGCCACTCAGGCGCTTAGGTTAGAGGTAGGTTTAGTATAGTTTTTTCAATTGATAATAGTCCCTCAAGATTAAAAGTTATTTTCGATTTTCGATTTGTATGGCGAATCGTTCCTACGGCGAATTTGACCAACTGTCCCGACGGCGGAACGGCGACGGCGAAACGACGACGGCGAAACGACGACGGCGAATAGGCCTAGACCCTTTTCAGAAGCAGTTGGCCGCGGCCACTTGTCTCGTGGCCAGTTGTCCTGTCGGCCACTTGTCTCGCGGCCGGTTGGCCGCGGCCAGTTGTACTAGACCGGCTGCGGTAGTCGGAGATATGCATACGCAGACGCTTCCATGGCGATTATTTTATTTAGAGTCGCCGATGTAATACAACTGTTATTGTTTGATATTTCTTGCAGAGATTTTATTTTTAGAACATATTTTACACACATTTTTTTTTCTTTACACACTTCAACTATTTATATTTTATTTACATGTTGCTAGGGAGCATCGCGGAAAACGTGATTAAATACTTTCCATAATACTCCCCTTTATTTAATGGAGTTTTCAAATCCTGCCTTACGTTCACAAAGACAAAACAAAAAAAAAATTTAAAGTTCATCAACACTTTGCAAGTAGCCCAAAGTCTACTACGCATAAACTAAACAAGAGGCTAGTAATTCTTGAGAGCGCTTATTATTTTTTTTAGGTTATTCCATATTTCTCTCGGGAATTCAGGAACTTCTGACGGTCAAGCGGTTTAGTAAGGCCATCAGCAATTTGATCTTCAGACGAAACATATTTTACAGAAAGTTGGTTCTTCTCGACTATATCTCGAATGTACAAATACTTCAGTTCAATGTGCTTTGTGCTCTTGAAGAATTCAGGATTGTCGATTACTTGTAAAGCACTCATATTGTCGATTTGAACGATAGGTATTTTGGAATAATTTGCAATTTCCGAAAACAGTCTTTTAATCAAAACAGCATGACGTGCCGTTTCATTTGCAGCCACTAACTCGGCTTCCATAGTTGATTGTGCAACTAGAGTCTGTTTGCAGGTGGAGTTACTAATTTCCAGGTTTTATTCTCCATCAATGAATCATACTCTTCTTTCATAGCAATTTTCCAGTTTGCAGATTTTACAGCTTCAGAATAATCAGCAGGTTCAGTCGTTATGACGAAGGCTTCCTCAACAAAATTACAGTCTCCATAATCTTGAACATAATCTTCATGACGTTTCGGAGTTTTCATTTTCGATCGATCACGTAGGCCATATTGACCTTTCATAGGGGTTTTATTGGTTTCAGCTTGAACAGGTTCTTAATGTTCTTCTTCTTGATCATTGTGATCATTCTCAGGTTCCATTTCAGATTCAGTTTCAGGTATTTCATTATAGGACAGCTTTAAGTCCTTCGAAATTATCTGGGTTGTCCCCCCTTGAAATTCAACATCTTTGCTAATCTTTACTCCAACATTGTCATTAATCCAAGCACGATATCCATCACGGGCACCATGATAGCCAACCAAAATTCCTTTCTGGCTTTTCTTGTCGAGCTTTTGTCGATTTTGCTTTGGTATGTGGACATAACATTTAGTACCAAACATTCGAAAGTGATTTAATGAAGCCTTTCGACCGGTCGACAATTCGTAAGGAGTTTTGTTCTCCAGTGGTGTTGGTGCAGTATTGACCGCCTCAGCCCACAATTTGTACGGAAGGTCTTTCGAGTGCATCATAGAACGAGCAGCTTCCATCAATGTCCGATTTTCACGTTCGGCAGCGCCATTTTGTTCGGGCGTATACGGGGCTGTTTTACAAAACTGAATACCGTTGTCGGCTAGGTACTTACGAAATTCCTTGTTGTCGTATTCACGTCCACCATCACATCTGAAGGCTTTAATCACGTGACCAGAAGTTTTCGCAAATTCAATGAAGTGACGAGTTTTTTCATAAACTTCAGACTTTTCTTTGATGAAATATACAGTTCGAAATTTTGAGAAATCATCCTTGAACTGAACATAATATCTGCACCCGGCTAACGATGGCGTTTGCATTGGACCACAAACATCACTACTAATCAATTCACCAACTTGTGTCGCTCTTTCGGGACGAGATTTGTAACTCTTACGGTGCTGTTTACCATACATACAGCCTTCACACAGTTCGTCACTTTTGTCGAGATTTATACCGTCGAGTCGAAGTAACTTTTTCACATGTCGTTTGTTCTGATGAGCAAGTCGCTCATGCCAAATTTGCAGATGAACTGTATCACTAATCAACGAGTCACTAACGTCTTTGTTACCTTTAGGCATTATTATTTCACACATTAGCTTTCCGGAGCGTTTTGGTTCAGCCAATATTTGACGATGTTTGTTCATAATTATGCATTTGTCCTTTAGCACAGTAACCTTGTTTCATCTGTCGGTTATCATTGCACCAGACAGTAAATTTCTTGAGATTCCAGGAACATACCAAACATTATGAATTGGTATCTTTTGTACTTTTCCACGTGTTCGAATCTTGATTTCAACATTTCCAGTCATTGTGACATTTATGCATTGTCTATTACCAAAACGAACGCTGGTAGGAATGTCCAACTTTTTTGGTGAGTCAAGCCATTCCAAATTACCACACATGTGATGAGTAGCACCAGTATCGTATATCCACTCGTTCTCACATTTTTTCTGATGAAACAAATGGCTACTCATTGCTTCGCTTATAAAGCCATTTTTCGAGTCCTTTTCGTTCGACGTAGGTTCAAAATCAGCGTTGTGCGATTTTTGAGCAGGGTATTTCTGCTTACTTTTGCAATCCCTTGAATAGTGTCCAGGTCTTTTTTTCGGACGATAATGTCCAGCAGACCTTGGTTTTTCACTTTGATGACTTCTGGACCTTGTAAAGAATGCTTCACTGGACGAATCAGGACAATTTCTTCTTAGTGAAATTTCTTTGAGTCTCAACCGCTCAACCAAATTGTTCAGTTTCCGATCTTCAACACTTAGTGTGTCCTTGAACTCAAAGTAGTCAGATGTCAGTGTGTTTAGAATTCGATTTACCACCATTGTACTCACAATTTCGTCTGTTTTCATTTCACCAAGCTCATCACGAATTTCTTTGCCGAGAGTTTCGATCGCAGTGCAATGTGCAGCAATGTCATTTTCCAGCACCTTTTCATAGTTGAAACACTTTGTGTATAACAAGTCCAGTCGTTGTCCACTGCGCTGCTCATACAGTCCCAGTAGCTTGTGCCACATTTGATGAGCAGTTTCACAGGCACCCAGCATCGTTCGAATACTTTCACTTACACTTTCGAAAATCAAAATTTGTGCTCCCATGTCCTTTTTGTTGAAACTTTTCAGAACTTTCTCGTAGGCAGCATCGGCGCCTGATTGAGGTACTGTTGGGGCTGTGCCTGCATATGTCGGCAGCACACACTCAAAACAGTCTTTATACTTCAGTAGACGAGTCATTCTAATTTTCCAATCATTCCAATTTGCAGGACCTTGAAGTGGGTCGATTTTCAAAAGTTTGTCGTTATCCATTTTTCTTTACTTTTCTTATACAGGTCTCACAAGTTTAAATCACTTTACGCAGTGGAAGCGTGCTGGGCCCATAAACTTTTATTGTTTGATATTTCTTGCAGAGATTTTATTTTTAGAACATATTTTACACACATCTTTTTTTCTTTACACACTTCAACTATTTATATTTTATTTACATGTTGCTAGGGAGCATCGCGGAAAACGTGATTAAATACTTTCCATAATAACAACAAAGCGGTTCGTCTATCTGTCGATCTGCCTGGACAATTCTATCTTTCCATTTTAATAGTAACTGGTTGGCTCCACAGAAAGTGGGGAAACGCTTGAATATCTCAAGAACGACACATCCGATTACAAAAAGAAAAAAGCACAAGTTCCTTTATTTTTGGTAACTTATTCAAACATGATAATTATGTAAACATCACCCCCACCTATGGGGGGGGGGGTCATTTTTTATTTGCCTGAGCAAGTGAGCAGTCAGTATTTCAGACAAGACTTCTTCCAATCAACGAGCTGAACACTCGAGGAGGAAAGAAGAAGAAATTGTTGAACCTCCCAAGGACATAACATTCCTCCCCTACAGTTTTGGACTAACGGACAAAATTGGCAATGTTTTTATAAATTAAAACATCAAAACCATCTTTTCGGCAGTGAACACACTTGCGCAAGGATTCCGATCGATAAAAGACGTCTATCAAATATCATGCCCTTGTTGAATTAGTTTACATAGGACAAACAGGACGCTCCATACAGGAAAAGGGAGACTGCAAGAACATACGTACTTTAAAGTCAGCTGTCGCGGAACACCCATCGGCGGAAGCCGACTATAGACTTGCGTTTAGGTCACGACAGTACTGGCACGAGTACCGAACTACCTCCCTCGAAGAATTAGAGAGGCGATATAGATCGAGAAGCGTCTACTGAATATGAACAGGGGTACGGGTTACGAGCATGGATGTCAGTCATTCATACTATGAACATTTAGGAGAAAGTAAAAGTGAAAGTTCAACAAAACCACTTCCTCTGATCTCCAGTAAAAGTGACAAGCAATAAGGATTGAGACGGTCAGTGCGATTAGCGAAAAAGAACCATTTAAATTCGGGAACCTAACCTATCACTCTGAGGATTCCAGCTGCAATCTCTTGTGAAACGTTAGAACTATTGGATTCACATTCATCAGTCAAGTCTGACAAACCTAGACTCACCACCACCGCTCAGCATTTATATATAAAATACATATAAATTATGTAACATCTTTTTAGATTTATATAAAACTGGAAGAAAAATAAGAGATATTTAATGTCAGGATGTCAGCAATTTTCAAAATAATATATACAGGGTGGGGCACCACATACGGCACGGAAGTTGGTGCTTAAACTATAACAATTTTTAAAAATCTTTTTATATGCATACATGTAGGTCAATAAGAGCTACATTTTAAAAATATTTATAAATATACAGGGTGGTTCAAAAAAATGTGGCGTATCAAAGTTATATTTTTTTAAATGGAACACCCTATATATCATCACATTTTCGTATTTTACGTTAAAAAATAATGTCTCTTTCTTAACAATTCCCTATACCTATCTTTTATGGTTTTCGAGATATCTCGGTTTTTCTCGAAATACAGTAGGTCACAGAAAAAAGAATAACGACAAAATGGGTAGACGTAAAAGAAATTCCTTTGGATCAGTTGATTTGAAGCCTTTTGGCAACTATTATCAATATTTACTATTATGTAGAAATGTACAGGGTGTTCCAGAACGTGCGAAATACCATTGACTCCTGCTAACTTAAATAACTTGCTTATTTTAAATAGAACACCCTGTATTTTTTTACTCTATTCGATACAGTAAAATATTGTCTTTAAATGATATTAGGGTTCCCTATAGCTAAGTATAGTATTTTTCACGCAACCAATGGATAACCTGTTTGAAGGTCAGCTCTATATGTCATTCTCTTAGGGTATTATTGTAAACAATACCTGAAATTATTAAATTTACTTTTATTAGACGTTTCCTACAGCCAAGTTGTTGATTTGTGCTTTACCTACATTACTTCAGTCAGTTCAATATTAAAATAGTTGAAACCAAAAAAATTACAATGAATCAACTGTAAACATTGAATAATCACTCAACGCTGTAAATAATTTATTGTAATATTTAATAATTAGCGAAGCTTATAAAAAATATCAACAACTAAACATAACATTGCCAGTAATTGCAAGAATTTGAGGTATCGTTCAGGTATACTCCTAAGAGAAAGACATAGAGCTGACTTTAAACACGTTATCCATTGGTTACGTGAAAAATACTATACTTAGCTATAGGGAACCCTAATATCATTTAAAGACAATATTTTACTGTATCGAATAGAGTAAAAAAATACAGGGTGTTCTATTTAAAATAAGCAAGTTATTTAAGTTAGCAGGAGTCAATGATATTTCGCACGTTCTGGAACTCCCTGTACATTTCTACATAATAGTAAATATTGCAAATAGTTGCCAAAAGGCTTCAAATCAACTGATCCAAAGGAATTTCTTTTACGCCTACCCATTTTGTCGTTATTCTTTTTTCTGTGACCTACTGTATTTCGAGAAAAACCGAGATATCTCGAAAACCATAAAAGATAGGTATAGGGAATTGTTAAGAAAGAGAAATTATTTTTTAACGTAAAATACGAAAATGTGATGATATATAGGGTGTTCCATTTAAAAAAATATAACTTTGATACGCCACATTTTTTTGAACCACCCTGTATATTTATAAATATTTTTAAAATGTAGCTCTTATTGACCTACATGTATGCATATAAAAAGATTTTTAAAAATTGTTATAGTTTAGGCACCAACTTCCGTGCCGTATGTGGTGCTCCACCCTGTATGTCTATTAGATGTAGATTCTTCTACATGAATTTATATACGTTTTATGTACATTTTATGTAATATTTACATAAAAAATATTAGTTGTAAAAGCGTTGCGATGACCAAAATGGCAGCTACTCGAGCATAATGTAATTATTATCAAAGTAAAAAATTATTTAAGCAGTTCCATACAAAAAAATGGAAAAACTACATTTTACGTGCAACTGTACTTTTAATTATATTTAACTTAATTCTTGCACGAACCCGTTTTTACCTGAACTGAAAGCCGACAGTTTATTATGATATACTTGCTTGAAAAGTGTCCCTTAACCGGATTCGAACTTTTGGGAGTATGCGTTGCAAATTCCAAAATCCGACACGTGTTTTCATTGCCTCCGACATTGTACCACTGCGCTAATCTGTAACATCCCTTTTTTTTATTTCGTACTTCGTAACTTTGTTAAAAATGACCAGGATTTAATTTATTTTATATTATTTATTTTCTATATAAATTAGACGCATTTTAGTCGATACGGATCTAATATTAAAGGTACGTGAACTACAACTTTTGGCGTTTTAGAAAACACGCGCGTTCGATTATTTATGTGGCGCAAATAGAAACGGACTATATTTTCGACCATACAATATCATAATAATATCATAATTTCTAATTATATTTATAGAAGGCATACATAAAAAATGAGTAATATTAATATTACATACAATATTTTACATATAACGTACATAAATCTAATCATGTTAATATGACAGCACATGAATTTCATGAGTGATATGTAATTATCTATATGTATATATTATATGAATTTAAAAATATTATTCATTTCTGGATCTTCTCGTGTATATTTTTCAAATATTCTACGTTTCGGGAACTACTTCGTTCTCTTTTTCAAGATAAATGTCAGTAATGAAACATGCCATCTAATTTTTAATAATTGATGTATCGATGCGTGCTCTACTTCGTGTCATGGGTCCCTTAAATGTTGATGTTTGAATATTTTGGACACTACTTGTAGTTGGATGGTCGTTCGAATTTATGTTAGTGGTAATTCTTTGTGGAGGTGTATCTTGTTTGTTAATGATGATTTTCCAAATACACATACATCCCTTTATTTTTGACACCATCGATCGTTTAATAGAACAATCTGTAGAATACTTAGCAAATGAAAAAAGAACAAAACAGAAAAGGAAGTTTGAAAATTTAACCAAAAACTATACTAACACCATAAAACCTCTTCAAACAGTTCACAATTTAAGCAATACAGTAATCAACAAAGATACGATGGATATTTTAGAAAAAGGTTTTAATTACGCTGTTACTCCAACAAGCATTCCAACTGAAAACATCATTACCAATGTAGAAATAGCACTTAAAGACGTAAACAACCATGCAGCAGATAAAATTCGATTAGAAGTTGCCCACGTTCTAAAAAATGCACATGTTCCAAAACAAAACATCACAAAAGCTCAAAAAAACAATTTAAAAGAATTGAAAAATAATAAGGACATCCTCATACTCCATGCTGACAAAGGAAATTCCACCGTAATTGTTAATACTTCAGATTACAATGAAAAAATGATGGATTTACTCAATTCTAATGAATACAAGAAGAGCAATTCAAATCCTACCACATATTTGGAGAAAAAAAACAAAAACTCTAATCAATTCCACCAATTTGTCTGAAGAAATCAAACGAGAATTGATTCCAAGAGAGAAGAGTTCGCGCGTACCTAAAATTTATGGTTTACCCAAGATACATAAAGGTACCAACTGGCCCCTTAGACCAATAGTAAGCGCTTATAACTCTCCCACACACAAACTTGCAGGCTATCTAGCCAAACAACTTAAACCAGTTTATGAAAGTGCTAATTCTTATATTAAAAACTCGCTTGACTTTTTAGAAAAACTTAAGAATATAGACCTTTGTGTTAGTGACGTTTTAGTTAGTTTTGACATTGTTTCGTTATTTACGAAAGTTCCAATTCAAGAAACCATAAATATTTTGAAAGAAAAACACAAAATTGATATTAATCTACTAAGATTAATAGAACATTGTATGTCCACTACGTATTTTACATATAATGGTCAGTTCTATAAACAAGTTCAAGGTGCTCCTATGGGTTCTCCACTTTCACCAGCAATAGCAAACATTTATATGGAAGAATTTGAACAAAACGCCCTTAATACAGCTACCCTGAAACCAAAATGCTGGTTTAGATATGTCGACGATACTTTTGTTATTTGGCCACATGGTTCGCATACTTTAGATGAGTTTTTACAACATTTGAATAATATCCATCCAAATATCAAATTTACAATGGAAACCGAAAACAACAACGAACTGTCTTTTCTGGATACATTAATAAGGAAACGTGCTAATGGTAAATTTAATTTTGCATTATACCGAAAACCAACACATTCCAATCGATACTTGAATGCTTCTTCTCATCATCATCCAAGTCAATTAAACGCTGTGATTAAGTCCCTAACAATCAGATCATTACGTTTAACTGATGATGACTCCAGAAAAGAAGAACTCGCTAATATAAAAATGGCATTACAACAGAATGGATACTCTTCCAACAAAATAAACAAAATTATAAAAGATTGCAACAATTTTACTAAAAAACCAACCACCGAGACTGAACTTAAAAAACCGTTAATTCTTCCATACATAAAAGGTGTAACAGACATAATTGCCAAGAAGTTTCCTAATGATAAATTCCGAAAAATTTTTAAACCATTTATAACTATACAACAATTGTTAAGAAACGCTAAAGACCACATACCTGGTGAAAGCCAAGGAATATATGAGATTCCCTGTTCTGAATGCTGTCGCTCCTATATAGGACAAACTAATCGAAGACTAAACATAAGAGCTCAAGAACACAACTTAGCTATAAAACAATTCAACACATCTTCTTCCTTAGCTTGCCACCGCATGGATACTGGTCACCAAATAAACACAAGCAATATAAAATTACTCGCTACTGCTTATACATTAAATGAACGTATCATACGGGAAGCTATTGAAATAGAGAAGAGACCATTGGCGCTTAACAAGAGGGATGATACTTCGAGAATTTCGCCAATTTGGAAAATCATCATTAACAAACAAGATACACCTCCACAAAGAATTACCACTAACATAAATTCGAACGACCATCCAACTACAAGTAGTGTCCAAAATATTCAAACATCAACATTTAAGGGACCCATGACACGAAGTAGAGCACGCATCGATACATCAATTATTAAAAATTAGATGGCATGTTTCATTACTGACATTTATCTTGAAAAAGAGAACGAAGTAGTTCCCGAAACGTAGAATATTTGAAAAATATACACGAGAAGATCCAGAAATGAATAATATTTTTAATAATACAACTCGTGGAAACCTAAACAACAATATTATATGAATTTCTGTATACAGAATATCCGTAAGTTTCTATACTATTATGTAAAATATACGTAATTGTGTGACATACGGTTTATATAACTTATTAAACAATACTTATATACTTGATATATAGAAAAGCATATGTAGGGGTATTTACTTCAATTTACATATGTTGTATGTATATTTTATATGTGTGTTTGCTGGGCGGTAGCTAATAGGATGAAATCCATGTTTTGGCTCACAAGGAGAAAGTCAAGGCAAACCTTTTCAACGAATGTTGTGGAACGAAAGCCGAAAACTCTAGTTATCTTGACAGTTCAAGGAACCGCGAAAACCTCAAATTATTTATTTATAATTATAATTATAATAGCTAACAAACAAAGGCATCCATTTTATAGCCTATTTAAATGAGTCCATTTACTTGCAGTAAGGCACTTATATAACTTTTCGAGAATTTTTCCTCATAGATTTTCTGTCTAGGAAATCAATTGCATAGACCTGTCTTTCTTCCGCAACCCACACACTTTCACTATTTGCTTTCTTTAATATATTAACTATATCCACTGCAACATCGCCCACCCTGTAAAATATACAAAATTCGTATTATATTCTTTTTTCACATAAACAGCAAAACTTACTCTTGCGGACTGGACATTTCTATCGCTAAATTTACGAATTTCTTCAAGTTTGGATAAAAACTGTTTGATGGTCAGTAGAATAGGGGCACATTCTCCCCTCCACTTTTTTCTGACGTCATGGTGTCAGAAGAGAAAGTGAAAGGAAGAATGTGCCCTGAGGGTGTGAAGGGGTGTGAAAGTAAGGTCAGTGGCCCTGGGGTGTCCCTCGCCTGAGGGTATTGTCTCCTCGTGGCGGTGTCCCTCGCCTGAGGGTATTGTCTCCTCGTGGTTTCATCGTCTAGGTCTCTCTCTCTCTCTCTCTCTCTCTCTCTCTCTCTCTCTCTCTCTCCTCTCCTCTCTCTCTCTCTCTCTCTCTCTCTCTCTCATCGGTTCTCTACGCCTGCGGCTGTGAAGAGTTGTTACGTGTGTACTAATGTTAGTTACATGACAATTAATGACAAAATAAAAAATGTTGTGTATGCTAAAAAGTAAAAGTGATTGGAAAATAATAATGCGTCTGTAATTAGGTTTTGGAAAAATAAAAATGTTATGTACCTATGATGTTTTGGGAAAGTAAAAGGGTAATTTGGTTATGGAAAATGTTTTGTCACGATATGTTACGTGAGCAAACTTGAAAAGTAAAAGGTTATAGAATCTAGAATGACAATAATAATAATAATAATAAAATGCTTAGAGGAATGTGTACTATCTATTTTGAAAAATTAAGTTGAATAAAAAATGATAGTGTAATTTGATAAGAAAATAGATGTATGGTATTAAAGTAAATTTTTACAAACCTAATTATAAAAAACGAGTTAAAGCGTAAAATTAAAATTGATTTAATTAAATTAACGTACGATTTTTGAAAAAGTAACAAGACTACTGAAAAAAAAAAGTTAATGGTTGTACATTAAGAATGATAATATAACTTGATTAGAAAAAAATCTTTTTCTTTTTGATTTTGGCAAAACTTATTATAAAGCATCGTAAAATAAAAAAATTGCGATCATCTGTTGTAATAAACTGATTAAAAATATCTCTGTCTCTGATACAGTACTACTTAATTTTAAAAATTTAGAAAATCTTTTTGATTTGAATACGATATATATCTGTTACTACAACACACACACACAATAATGAGCGATAGTCGCATAAAAAGAAAATTAAACAACAAGTACTTACCTGAACATTTTTTATATCCGATCGTAATAGTTAACTTACACTCGCAAAACACATTATTATTATTATTATTATTTAATTATTATTATTATTTAATTAAGGGTTCGTTTAAAACTAAAAATTTTTGCACCCCTTCACTGATCCGCTTTGAACGTTGTGGAGCGTTCTTACACTATCGACATTCGAATGCGAAATGCCTAATTTTCCCTTCACCACACTTAATTGGAGGGAGATTAATTAGTTTGGAAAAATACTTGTTACATAAATGCTGACGACAATGCGGTTACCTTTCACTAAAATAATTGTTAAGTTTTCCATAATGATTTTGTTGTTGCTGAGATAATGAGTGAAGGTAAATTTTTTGATTTTTTAGTTTAAATAGCTATTCCGAATCTATTTTTTGCCAAGTGCTGTACAGTCTTCAAGTAACACCGTCGAATTGATTCCTTCAAATCGTTAGTGTAAGTAAATGTTTTTTCTTCTTTTATATATATATATATATGTAATAATACTTCTATTCACTGTTATAGAAAGATGGCAGAATCCGACTTTTTTGATTTCGATGCTTTAAATGCAACTACGTATTTCAAGCCGTACAATAATACTAAGGACTTAGTAGTAGGAAGAAAGCATCGACTCATCGAAATAAGTATTATAAAAACCAAATATGGCGACAGGGTGATGGCTGAAACGGAAGATTTCAAAATCGTATTACCCGAGCGTTTCTATAATTTTTTTATTCAACCGGGCCATATGCAAAAATTCAATGATGAATTAAAGACATGCGCTGTGTTTCTATGTAGTCAGGGGGCTTCTGGCCGAACAACAAATTTAAAAATTATAAAGTAGCTTGATATCTGTAATAATAGTAGTACTAGGTGTAGTAAAATAAATAAAATTGTTTGTGTTATCTTCTTCTTCTTCTTCTTCTTCTTCATCTTCTTCAATCGAGTGAGTAGGTATTATTATTATAATGCATTCGCCTGTTTACGAACCAACACCAGAGGACATTAGAGATTTTAATGACTTGTTGATAAACTATTACAATATAATCGTTCAAGATGAGGTAGTGGAGAAGATTGAGAATGAGAATGAGAATGAATCTCATAAAAAAATCAGAAAACTGAAGATAATGATGAGTCACAGAGGAAGGATGAGAAGAAGAAGAAGAAGAAGAAGCCCTTAGATGTAAAGATATAGGATAGTTAGTTAGTTAGGAAAATATATATTTGATTATAAAATATAATAAATTGAAAAAAATGCATTATATTACTGATAATAATAATAATAAATAAACACTTCATTATCTAATTGTTTTTGAATAAATCAATTGCTTGATAACTTATAATGAGATTTTCCAGAATGTACATGTGTTTTTCTAACCAACTAGCTAACTAACGGACTAAATATCTAACTAAGTCTATAATCTAAAACTAACTAGCCTGGCCTACACCTTTATGCCCAAATGGTAAAGTATCGAAGTTAGCTATTCTTCGACGTTTGGAGTACCTTATACGATACTGCTTCGTCTCAGGTCTACTAACTACATTATAACATCTGTCCCTAATTATTTTTCTATCATTATTCACAAAAATAGAATCCTTAGAGTTAGCCAATACCATTTCCCTCATAGAGTTAAAGTTAATAATTTCTGAATTCTTAAAATTTAATGTTATACCCTTCACCTTACAAATAGTATTAATATTACAATCACGGGTGGAATAAACTTTATAGCTATAGTTTTTTGGGCCTCCACTAACAAATTCCGAAATATAACTACCCGGGCCGTACGATTCTAACTCATCCGTCATCTGCCCGAGAAAATCCCCACAAACAGGATGCCAATCACCTGGTTTTTGAACAAAGATGATACTGTCGGTATCGTAATAGAGTACTCTACGGTCCAGTTTCTCCAGATAGTCGTAGAGTTCTAGCCGGGCATGGGCTGTAGTGTAAGCGGCTATGGCAACATTAACAGTTTGAAGCGGATCCCCCTCACCCTCTACCCTGTCCCAATTTACAACCATAACGTCGTCACTTACAGGCATGATCGATTGTATCTGAATCAAAGGATTTGCGAGTAGTTTGAAAAAATCTTTTGGTTCAGATACAATATCACACCGAACTAAATTCTCTCTTTGGCCAAATTTACCCCAGAAGGAATTCAACATCAACTTGGCTAGATACCTCAAGCCTTGATTTTTTTTCATGTTATTAAAATCTAGTTGAATTCCCTCTTTTTTAAAGAAATCTTCAATGTAGTTCAACTTTTCGGTGTCGGAAGTACAGTCACTGGGCCATCCTGAACATTCTTGTTTTAATTTTAAAAAATTGTCGATATATTCACTAAATAATCCGCCCTGTTTTGAAATTTTATCATATTCAACAACTTTATAAGCCCAAATTTCGTGAAAATCTAAAATTTTGTAATTTTTGCTAATCGCTTTTCGTAGTTCGTCGGCGACAAAGGTGCCAACAAAACTACGTTCATGTTCGGAATGACCACAGTCACTCTCATTTAGATCGATGCAACATGTCCTGCAAAGGACGAACATTAATTTTCCATGCATTCGCATCGGTAAGACGGGGTGATACAAGTCGTCTGGTGGTAGTACGCGACACTTTATTAAACCGTCTACCGTATCGATGGAAAGCTTCAGACAATTCTCATTACCTACATGAATCTGCGGATGGCCTACAGGATACTTCCGATACTTATTTACAAACGGATATAGGGAACAGACATCATAATAAAGGATCTTTTCATTAATGCCATCACACTTATAATAAAGTGTGCTGGCATTAGTGCGGCCACCAAAGAAAGCGTCGCGAGGATTTAATGGGTCCATATTATAACAATTACCGTCACTATTTACGAACGTTTTAATTTGATCGTTTGAAGAAATGAGATTTTTAAAAGCACACTCCTTCATTTCGATCAAATTATAACCTCTACTACGCAAAAATTGCGACCGTGCCGCAGTATTTTCGTTGCGTATAACATTGCCCTATCCATCGGAATGTCTTTATCGAAATTGGCTTGATTGGGAAAACAATATTCGCAACCATGCCAATAACAACCCAGAAATTCGTAAATGGTATTATTTTCTTTACAATACCCATCTACCTTGACACCTTCGGGGATGCGATATTCTCGAGCCTTTCCGGCGTGCTGAATGGAAATCTGTTGCGAATGCTCAATCCAACGTAGCCATTGAAGGGCTATCTTGGATTGAGTGTCAGCCATTCTGTATCCACCTACGGGTATTAACCCTATGGTGTTGGGCTTAAGGAAGCGACGTCGAAATACCTTATTGCACGCACTCGCAATGGTGCATGCTTCTGTAAACGGATCGACGTAATTACTGCTCTTGAATATATTCCAGAAGCGGATGCAGCCCTTCAACAGAATTTTAACATCCGTTACACAGTAATTAATTATTTCTTCTGCCATTCGAAAGACAACACCGTTTTGTATTTCTTGATTGTACCAATCAAGAAATTTAGTACGATGCTTTGTCGACATATCGTCCGGTGAATAATACTTAAGTTCTGGTAACGGACCGACATAATTCTGATTCTCGGCAGTGTTAAATAAGTATGGAAAATAACCCTTCGATTCAGGAAAGTCGAACGTTTTAGGTATGGCCGATAATGGTAATGGGATGAAGTTTAGCGAATCTATAAATCTAATGTTACCGCACTTAATCGATATTAATTTGAGGCCATTAGAAATTACCTGGGGACTCCAACTGTTTATGTTCTCGAACATGGCCCGTAATACGAAACACCCGTCGTACCCTTTCATATTATGAGCAATGGCCGTCACTGAAAATTTTCGAGCTCGCTCGGCCACAAACTGTAGAAACGAATTCACGGGATCCTTCCGAAAGATGTGCAGTCTGGGACCGCAAAATTCGCAAACTTCATCAACATTATCATTATGGATGCACATTGCACACACGCTGGCAGCCACACATAAATTACACTCATGCAAAAACTTTTCACTCATACCCATATATGCCTTCTCTTGCATACACTCTAAATCGTAAAAAATGAACAGTGACGGCATAGCTGCAGCTGTTAATTCTTTAGCTTTATTTATAGGCATGTAACAAAAGTGACCAAGAGGGCATATTTTTTTACATACCTTACAATAAACATGTCCGCATTTATGATCTACTGTATCTACTAACCAAAAGCTTCTCAAACATTCCATACATCTACGCAGCTGTTTACACAGTCCGCTTTCCTGGTGGTTTCTAAGACATGTCTCACCGTGAAAATCTCTGTGACAAATGTTACAAACAATTTTTGCGTTTAGAACAGAACATGGCGGTTTTTGATGACAACATGGACACTGATACATGCAGTTTGCGTGACGTTTTTTGTCGTTATAGCGGTACTTACACGGTACGCAGAAGTATCCACAAGTAAATGCAGACGTCAAGCTGGTAATGACGTTATAATGTTCATTTTCCAGCATTAAATTTAAAACGATTCGCTCCTGATTTTGGGGACCCTCAAAATAAACGCTGTTCCCTATACGCGAATTGTAAACAACTATCGTATATTTATGCAAGTAATTTTGAAATGCCTGTATGTGCTCGTAACTACCACCTTGACTTAAATCAACTCCGCTCACCTGACAAAGATGCATGGCTCGTTGTCGTAACAAAGGGCCCCTCTTATTTTTCATGAAGGTTAACATAGGATCATTGAGCCGATATGCTATAGCCAGAATTAAAGCATATGCTAGGCAATTGTTATCTTGCATGTCCGGAACAACGATGAAACCTCGAAATTTTGCCTTACAAAAATCTTCAAACTTCAAACCTGTTAATTTTTTCCTACCATAACCGGTTGGCACTACAACCCTATCTATCTGCAGTGTCATAACATCACTAGCGAAAAAGCTTGCATTGCTCTGCAATACTTTTTCCAGTACAGACATTATAACACTAACAGATAATTGATCGACCCTTCTAAACGAAAGTCCAATAGGCTTCTCAGGAAAACGTGGGTTACGAAGAGTAAACCCTACACGGTCCGACGGTGCTGCATCTTTAATGATATACGTGAGAAGTTCTTGAAAGGCATCCTGTAAATTAGAACAACTTTTAGAGTCGACACCTTTTAAAAATATGCTTATAATACCTGCATGTAAGATAAGGGATTAACCACAGCTGTAGGATGCTTAAAGCTGAAACGGACGCTCCTACAGGTGGTGTTGAACTTTTTAATACGTCTCTCGTTCAACTCTTGTATAACGTTTATATTCCTAAAATGTTGTGGTGGCTGTGTCTGCGGAGGCGGTGTTGACTGAATACGTCCCGACCCTTGTAGATTTTGTTGCTAGAAAAAATATTATTCACTGATGAACTAAATGTTTAAATTAAAACTTACGGTTATTTCACTTAAATATTCTACTGAAAACGGGTTCGTGGTAGTTATTTTACGCAAATATTCCACTGGATTCCACTTCGTATCGATCATTTCAGACCTGAAAGATTTTTTAAATTTTAATTATCAGTTTAAGTAAAGTAAAACTTACATTTGACGACTTGTCGATGGTAAAACAGTCGCAGTTCCTGTTGTTTCGATCATTTCAGTACTAAAAGATTAACAATTCAATGATTAGCTACCTATGTCGTAGATAAAACTTACTTTTGACGACTTGTCGATGGTAAGACCATCTCAGATTCATCGGCCGGTGTTGCTCTGCGAAAAACATTCCAGTTTAAAAAATAAAAACTGATAAAAAAATATTTATACTTACAAAGTACGGCCGGTATTAATATCACTTGCGTTTAAGTGCTGCATTTTTGATATGAGTAATGCGCTTTTATACGAAGAGTTAACAGTAAAATGTCGATAATGAAATCAGTACGAATATTTATAAACTTTTGAAAGACCCTGTTATCATATATAAATGTGACAGTTAATTACAGTAGACGCTAATAACATTCTCTAATTAGTTTAACTTTTACCTATAAATAAGGTAATTAGGGAATCGTCCAATTTTCAATTATGGAAATATTTTTAATAAAACGTAACGAGAAGAAATGTTAGATAAGCAATTTAAACATTTTTTACTTCATTTAAGACTAATCTCTATAATAGTAAAATAGAAAAATGCAGATAATACTGATTTAAACATAACTGCGCAATGTACCTCGCGTTTTATCTTAAACCTTTGTTTTACTTTAAAGATTTAAATATCAGATTACTTATATTATTTAAAAATATTAACTTGTATTTAATGAGGATGTAAACTTATCATAATAACTGCATTTTACAGCTCTCTTTTATATGCGTAACTTTTAAAATATTTGACATTTTAACTTTAAAACAACAGCCCTATTTTTAAAATAATTATTTAAAATAAAAATTAAAAAATTTACCTTCACTCACTCATTATCTTTTTAAAAGCAACAACAAAATCGTTATGGAAAACTTAACAATTAATTTAGCGAAAGGTAACAGCATTGTCGTCAGCATTTATGTAACAAGTATTTTTTCCAAACTAATTAACCTTCCTTCCAATTAAGTGTGGTGAAGGGAAAATTAGGCATTCGCATTTCGAATGTCGATAGTGTAAGAACGTTCCGCAACGTTCAAAGCGGATCAGTGAAGGGGTGCAAAAATTTTAGTTTTAAACGAACCCTTAATTAAATAATAATAATAACAATTAAATAATAATAATAATAATAATGTGTTTTGCGAGTGTAAGTTAACTATTACGATCGGATATAAAAAATGTTCAGGTAAGTACTTGTTGTTTAATTTTCTTTTTATGCGACTATCGCTCATTATTGTGTGTGTGTGTGTGTGTGTGTGTGTTGTAGTAACAGATATATATCGTATTCAAATCAAAAAGATTTTCTAAATTTTTAAAATTAAGTAGTACTGTATCAGAGACTGAGAGATATTTTAATCAGTTTATTACAACAGATGATCGCAATTTTTTTATTTTACGATGCTTTATAATAAGTTTTGCAAAAATCAAAGGAAAAGATTTTCTAATCAAGTTATATTATCATTCTTAATGTACAACCATTAACTTTTTATTTTTCAGTAGTCTTAATTGTTACTTTTTCAAAAATCGTACGTTAATTTAATTAAATCAATTTTAATTTTACGCTTTAACTCATTTTTATAATTAGGTTTGTAAAAATTTACTTTAATACCATACATCTATTTTCTTATCAAATTACATTATCATTTTTTATTCAACTTAATTTTTCAAAATAGATAGTGCACATTCCTGTAAGCATTTTATTATTTTTATTATTGTCATTCTAGATTCTATAACCTTTTACTTTTCAAGTTTGCTCACGTAACATGTTGTGACAAAACATTTCCATAATCAAATTACCCTTTTACTTTCTCAAAACATCATAGGTACATAACATTTTTATTTTTCCAAAACCTAATTACAGACGCATTATTATTTTCCAATTAAAATACTCATTAGGCTTCGATAATAATAATAATAATATCCTTTACCTTCTATAATACATTCACCAAAAAATGATATTAGAAGAAGGGGGCCAGTCAGTCTTAGTTTAACCATTGTCGAAATCAGAGGTGTATAGGAATACGTGTCAGTTTTTAAGTTTAATCAGAGGGTAAGTTTTATTATTGTTTAAATTCTCGCTATTAGTTTTATAAAAATGTACTAGCTTTTATTTTTTTTTACCCATTTCAATAATCTTTTTGTAGTTTTCAAAAACTGATTTTATTATTTTACTTTGTTTTCCATTCTTCACATGCACATGCCAATTTCGGAATCTGAATATACAACCATTAATTTTTTATCTTCAGTAGCCTTTTTACTTTTTGCAAAAATTTTAATTTTACGCTTTAACTCATTTTTTATAAATCGTTTCGTAAAAATTTACTTTAATACCAGACATCTATTTTTTTCTAATCAAATTACATTATCCTTTTTTATTCAACTTAAGTTTTTTAAAATAGATAGTACAGCTTCCTCTAAACATTTATTATTATTATTATTGTACTTTGGTTCTTATCAATACTCAGACTGAGCCTGATTAATTATCATCTAATAGGAAAAGGGGCGGGGAAGAGGAGAAAATAGACAGTTTAACTACAACAACGAACGAACACAGGTGAGTCCATTTTTTATTTCACGCTTTATTCGCATGCACAACATTTATTATTTTGTCATTAATTGCCATGTAACTAACATTAGTACACACGTAACAACTCTTCACAGCCGCAGGCGTAGAGAACCGATAAGAGAGAGAGAGACCTAGACGATGAAACCACGAGGAGACAACACCCTCAGGCGAGGGACACCGCCACGAGGAGACAATACCCTCAAGCGAGGGACACCGCCTCAGGCGAGGGACACCACCCTAGGGCCACTGACCTTACTTTCACACCCCTTCACACCCTCAGGGCAGGGCCACTGACCTTACTTTCACACCCCTTCACACCCTCAGGGCACATTCTTCCTTTCACTTTCTCTTCTGACACCATGACGTCAGAAAAAAGTGGAGGGGAGAATGTGCCCCTATTCTACTATGGTCTCTCCAAAAGTTTATCCCAATTAAGCATCGATGTGTTTAAGCCCCCGGGAGAAATTGTAACAATTTTTACTTGGCTCTGGTTATAGTAAACATAATGGCCTAAAGCACGACTAAGGGATAAAATGAAACTTTTGGAAGAAGAATATATCGGGTTCAAAAATAAAGGATCGTTTCCACCAATTGACGCAATATTAATTATTACTCCACCTCGCCCTGAATTAGCTGCGCTCATATACTTCACCCCAAGGAACACGCCTTGCAGTGTACCTATCTATTGCACTGTTGAACTTTTAGACTTTCTCAAAAGTTGAAACTTACCACATTCACATTCACCATCGACTGCCATTCATTTTCGTTGGAGATTCCGGCGTTGTTAATCACAACGTCTAAGCCTCCCCAGTGACGAATTGACACTTTAAACGCGACTAAAATAAGGTTCCAGTTGTGTTCGTGTGATATTTTACAACTTACTCTCAAATTGGCTTGAATTACCCACGTCGGCTGGCACAAAGATACTTTTTCCTCTTCCAAACCTCTCATTTAAGGTTTTTGCAGCTTGCTTTCCTCTGTCCGTATTTACACCGACCAAGGTCACTCCCTTCAGTACTCAATATTTTAACACATGTTTAATAAACGAATATCACCTTACCCTAACTCCATTCCTCAAAAGTTCGGAACATATACCAAAACCAAGTCCCTGTGAACCTCCTGTAACCAAAACAACTTTGCCCTTAAGATCGAATGAAAAACACATCATAAGCATGGAAAAGAATGGAAAAAAATTTATCAGAATCATTTTTTTATGCACTTCAATATAAAAGTCGCGACGTATATATGCAATTGAATAATGTAGTTTTCATGAAATAATCACTATTTGTTGGCTCAATTTATAATATTATGTAAAGTTAATTGAATGATAAGACTTGAGACATCAGAAATCATACTTTATAATAGTGTAAGGTTACTTATGTGAAGGCTAATTCGACCATTCAATGAACTTCGTTCGTTATTATATTCAATTTGCCGTCCGTCGGTCGGTCCGTGACTCCTTCGCATGGTTCCCAGTGTGATAGAGCAAAGTTTGCACTGATTAGTGTAAGTACACAAAGTGTCCCCTCACCATACATTCTTCCATACAGGGTTAAGTGGTAGAACAGACGGCAAAATATTCTTTTGTCGTACTGATCTTGGCCCTGTAAACTTGTACTAGAAATTAAATTGTTCATATTTTTATTTTCACGAAATAAAGACAAAATTATTATTATTATTATTAAATAATGAATTTTTTACACTTATTTCAGGTCCGCATTTTCATGAAATAATCATTAATAATTGTTAGCTTAATTTTTAATTATGTGAACTTAATTCAATTGTAAGACTTGAGACATCAGAAATCATACTTTGTAATGGTTGTAGGGCAAATCGCCCCATGACACATCGCCCCCGGACTTTTCGCCCCGTCACTTCGCCCCAAGGACCGTTCGCCCCCGGACATTTCGCCCCCCGGACATTTCGCCCCCCGGACAGTTCGCCCCGGGACATTTCTCCCCCCGGACAGTTCGCCCCCGGACATTTCGCCACCTGACACTTCGCCTCCAAGATATATCGCCCCCATACACTTCGCCTCCCGGGCATATCGCCCTGACAATTTCGCCCCCAAAACATATCGCCCTCACATCGCCTTCATCCGTTATACATATACAGTGTGTCCACATTTCGATGCTCACCATTTGTAGAGCTATTAGAAGAAGTAGAGCAGCGGTTAAATACTTAGGGAATGTTTTTCAGGGTTTAATACCCGTGACATTCAAATTCTCCATAATTTTCGTAGATTTTCAAAAACACAGTTCTGGTTTCTGTATTTCACAGTGTTACTTAGCACTTAGCACCTTTAAGCTTACATTTCTCATGTGCTATTAAAGATAAATACATGTTTTTGTTAATATCTCTCCCATAAATAAATATTTTTCAGCCATGTTATACATTTTTGAAAATCTCTTTTTAAAGGCAATTAACTAATAAAAATTCTATAACATCTGCCGTATGAAAACCATTGCGGCACACATCACTGAAAAAATTAAAAATAGAACGGTGGTTTTCTGATTACATCAAAAAGTTTGTCTTGAAAATGTTTTCGAACATTGTAAAAGTTTAGAAGAGGTCAGATTAGATGCTGTGGAGTTATTGACGAAAATTGGAATCAGGAAATTTTGTTTTTTTTTAAATTATTTGAAAATCTAAAGACATTGAAGAGAATTAGAAATGAGATTTATCGCGAAAATTGAATTCTAAAAACCATTCCCTATTTAACCGCTGCTCTACCTCTTCTAATAACCGAGATACCGATGGTGAGCGTCGAAATTTGGACCACTGTATAAGCTAATAAACAATGGATAATGGAATATTGGGACGATGTTTCGGGGTCGAAATATATAAAGGCGAAATGTCTTGGGGGCGATATGTTTCGGGGGCGAAATGTTCGGAGGCGAAATGTCTTGGGGGCGATATGTTTCGGGGGCGAAAGGTTTTTAGGCGAAATATCTTGGGGGCGATATATCAGGGGGCGAAATGTCTTGGGGGCGATATGTCCGAGGGAGAAATGTCCGGGGCGAAGTGTCCGAGGGCGAAGTGCCGGGGCGAATTGACCGCACACCCTTTGTAATAGTGGGCAATAACTACTTATGTACAGGCTAATTCGATTTATTTATGATTGTGATGTACTAAAGTATTGCCCAGGAAAGGATTGCAAGAACTAATGGTGTGAAACGGTTCCGGATCCAAAACAAGATCCGGTATGGATCCGGATCTTCTCCGGATCTCATACGCAATTCGTATCCTTAAGATCCGGATCCGTAGATCCGGATTTCGATCACACGTGAATTCTGTTGTGGAATGAACTTCGTGATTCTTTGTGATACCTAAACAACTTATCAATTGGAATCTCAAAATGGAGGTATCTGGATTAGCAAATGAAATTTACTATATTCTAGTAATATCCTCCACGAATTTATTCAAATACAGGTACAGCTAAAGACATTAGATCCGTATCCTATGTAAATTAATGCAAGTCCGGATCAGAGTTGTTTGTCGACGCGTCAACTTTAATGTCGACCTCGACGCGTTGAGTGAATGTCAACAATACGTCAACAATGTCGAGTATGTCAACAAAGTCAATACCAGTTGTTTTGAGGTTATGTTTGTTTTTTATTTTGTTGTGAAATATTAAACATTGTCAAGAAATGGCTCTCAACGTTTACAGTTTAGTAGCTTAGGTACTATTTTCATCCTGGTTAGTAGTTATGATAATAATAAGTTGTTATCTCATCCTCATCATAAAAATGAACTTAACAAGTTGTTATTTAACCCTTCGTTAGGCGCGCGGTCTACGATCGTAGACCACCCCTGTTCGGATTAGTCCTTATCAGTTGGTGTGCATTATTGCTAAATACCGTTTTGGGTACCTGCATTTTTAACATTACCTAATAGACTGAGTGCGTTTCTAGCGTTTCTAAACTCTGTTTCGCTGTTATATTTACCGATTTTTATGAGAGACATATGCAATATATGCCTTTCAGAGAAGTAATACCTGCCACTGTGAAGGAGAACTCGTGTATAACCAAAGTGTATGAATTATATAATGTATTTAGCGTGGTAAAGTGTTTCATTTTTATAGAATACAACGATTTCTTTCATTTCTTTATGATTAGTAGAACACCTTTGTATTATGTTCATCAATCTGAGGTATATCTTTATTTATGTTATTTACCACCTTTAAATCAACAGGTAAATATACAAAAACTTAATATTTTGTTTATAACTGTCAGATATACAATATATAATAAGTCTTAGTAAAATAAATTATCTAATTGTTCATATTATTTAATAATACGAATGGTCTACAATTGTAGACCACGCGCCCAACCATGTAAGTTTTTGCCGCGCGCCTAACGAAGGGTTAAGCATCTTAACAGCGATGGTATAAATGCTTGGATGCCTATAATGAAAGATTTTGAATGTACTACACTACTATGTTTTATAGACATATTAGTTTACTTTGTTGTATTTTTGAATCAAATAAATGACGTTTATATGTCTTGCAACATTAATATGTAATTTTTGAGATGATTAAAATTAGTGTCGACAATGGCGTCGACAATATACGTCGACAATGATTTACTCGACGTGGCAATTGTCGACGCGCCGACAATTGGGTTGTCGACGTGACATTGTCGACACCTTGCAACCCTGGTCCGGATTTAACTCACAAATCCGTAGATTCGTGGATCCGGATTTAACCTTGGGATTTTCGATCCGGATCCACATAAATCCGGTATTCGTATCCATTATGGACTAACGGACAAAATTGGCAAAGTTGTGATGAAGCACAACATCAAAACCGCCTTTTCGACAGTGAACACCCTTGGGCAATGATTCCGATCGGCAAAAGTCGTCATACCAGTGACAAAAACGCCATGCTCTTGTGGAAATGGTTACATAGGGCAAACAGGACGCTCCATAGAGAAAAGAATTAAGGAACACTGGGAAGACTGTAAGAACATGCATACTTTAAAGCAAGCTGTAGCGGAACACGGATTAGCGGTAGGCTTGCGTTTAAGAATACAAAACCACTGACACAAGTACCGAACTACGTTTCTTGAATAATTTGAGGGGCGACAGAGATCGATAAGCATCCACTGAATATGAAAAACTGGGAGAAAGAGAATGTGAAAGTTCAACAACAACCACTCCCTCTGATTTTCCAGTGAAATTGACAAGCAATCGGGAGTGAGACGGTCAGTGCGATTAGCGAAAAAGAACCATTTAAATTCCGGAACCGAACCTATCGCTCTGAAGATTCAAGCTGCAATCTCTTGCGAAACGTCAGAACTTTTGGTTTCGTATACATTAGTCAAGCCTGACAAACCTAGACTTAACAGCTCACCACCACTGGTAGCTAATAGGATGAAATCCATGTTATGGCTCACAAGGAAAAAGTGAAGGCAAACCTTTCAACGCATGTTGTGGAACAAAAGCCGAAAACTATAGTTATTTCGACAGTTCGAGAAACCACGAAAACATCAAATTATTTATTTATAAGTATTATAATTGGAAAGAAACAAAAGCATCCGTTTTATAGCTTATTTAACTGAGTCCATTTACTTGCAATAAGGCACTTATATAACTTTTCGAGAATTTTTTCTCATAGATTTTCTGTCCGGGAACTCAACTGCATAGACCTGTCTTTCTTCCGCAACCCATACACTTTCACTATTTGCTTTCTTTAATATATTAACTATATCCACTGCAACATCGCTCGCCCTGTAAAATATGTAAAATTCGTATTATCTTCCTTTTTCATATAAACAGTAAAACTTACTCTTCCGGCTTGAAAATTTCTGTCACTAAATTTACGAATTTTTTCATATTTGGATAAAAACTGTTTGATGGCCTGTCCGTAAGTTTATCCAAATTGAGAAACGATGTGTTTATGGCCGCAGGAGCGACTGTAATAATTTTTACTTGGCTGTGGTCATAGTAAACATGATGGCCTAAAGCACGACCAAGGGACAAAATGAAACTTTTGGTAGAAGAATATACCGGGCCCAAAAATTGAGGATCGATTCCAGCACCCGAGGCAATATTAATTATTACTCCACCTCGCCCTGAATTAGCTGCGCTCATATACTTCACCCCAAGGAACACGCCTTGCAGTGTACCTATCTATTGCACTGTTGAACTTTTAGACTTTCTCAGAAGTTGAAACTTACCACATTCAGATTCACCATCGACTGCCATTCATTTTCGTTGGAGATTCCGGCGTTGTTAATCACAACGTCTAAACCACCCCAGTGACGAATTGACACTTTAAACGCGACTAAAATAAGGTTACAGTAGTGTTCGTGTGACATTTTACAACTTACTCTCAAATTGGCTTGAATTACCCACGTCGGCTGGCACAAAGATACTTTTTCCTCTCCCAAATCTCTCATTTAAGGTTTTTGCAGCTTGCTTTCCTCTGTCCACATTTATATTGACCAAGGTGACTCCCTTCAGATGTCAATATTTTAACTCATGAATAATAATAAACTGATATCACGTTACCCTAACTCCATTACTCAAAAGTTCGGAACCTATACCAAAACCAAGTCCCTGTGAACCTCCTGTTATCAAAGCAACTTTGCCTTTAAGATCGAATGAAAAACATATCACAAGTATGGAAAATAATAGAAAAAAATTTAACAGGATCATGTTTTATGTACTTCAACTTCAAATTGCGGGATATACATAGATGGAATTGAATAATGTTGTTTTCATGAAATAATCATTATAATGTTGGCTTAATTCATAATTAATTATGTGAACTTAATTCAATGGTAAAAGACTTGAGACATCGCAAATCATACTTTATAATAATATAAGATTACTTATGCGAAGGCTAATTCAACTTCATTCTTTAATTAATTGATTTTGTAGATAGAGTTCGCTAATTACCTTAAGTTTATGAGATCACATGTCACACCTTTCATAGCTTTTTCTTATCTAATTAGTAAGTAGTAGCTTTAATTTTTAATTTAATTTAATATCTACTTATTATTAGTCTTAGGCCTGAAGATGCAGTTTTTAATTTAGCTGCGAAACCGGTAGCCGTTCATTTGTAAGATTGTGATAAAATAGACCTTATATCGTCTCGCATTTCTCTAATTCAACTTGTTTATGATTATGATGTGCTAAAGTATTTCCCCAGTAAAGGATTGTAAGAATAATTCACGGAGTTGGGAAAGTTTTTTTAATATTTTTTTGTGCTGCAATTCGACCTCCAACAAATGATCCCTTTGCTTCGACTTACTTTCTAAAGCATCACTCAAGACCCTTTGATAAACCCTGCCGGGCTTACTCGGTTATCCAACATTTTCGAACAGAGGGGTCAGATCTCGGAAATTTACATTCAAGAAACGCTTACTACCAGAGAGTGTAATTCTTACTCACATGATCGGTACTTGTAATCGCCTCAGTAAAAAACATACAAGGAGGCCTTTATCGCGACTTGAAAATCAATTATCTTGCATTTCACACAAATGGCATCATCAATTACAAATTAATGGGAGGAGACGAAATCGGAAAAAATAAGGATCCAGACAGGAGAGAGCAGTGAATTATGAGGAGATCAAGAAAAGGGAGGAAATAATTAAGGTAAATGAGTGTAGGAGAGAGATAAGAAAGGAACGGATAAGGTAAGGGCAAGAGGAGGAGGAGGTTGTTTTATGAGAGAGTGGGATATGCGAGGGAGGATATAGAAAGGAAGAGATATGGTAGGGGAATTACTAACAAAAGATAAAGATGTCCAAGGCCAGGAAAGGAAAACGAGGATAGGAGAGGGAAAGTATAATGAGGGATATATGGATTAATAGTGGTGGAAGGCAAGGCCGTTTATTGGGTGACATGGGGTTAAAGGAGAAAAGAATGGCGGCAAAGTATAGGTGCGGGAACGAGGAAAACGAAAACAGATACTGGTGGGGTAGAATGTGTGGGGAAGGGAGGGAAAATATACGGCATATGATGAGGGAATGTGAGGAGCTAAGGGAAGCGTGGAGAGAAAGGATGGTGATTTTGGGAGTGAAGGGGGAAGGGGGAGTGTCTGAAGGGGGTGCTGGAGAGAAGGGAAACGATAGAGGGAAGGGGGCGAGAGTAGAAAATTTTTATTTATGGGAGGTAGGGGAAATAAAGAAAGAAGGGGTGGTAGAAATAATGTTTCTTTTGTATAGCATGTAGAGATTTAAGAATCGTTTATTAAAATTGTTTGAAGACGAATAAAGTAATGATCTGTCAATGTCAATTTTACATATCGGTATTTTTATTAAATAGTTATTTAATACTGAGACGTTTTCATGGCGGATGAAATATTATCAGGAAGTCACAACCTCACGCCTTCTCTTCTACTATCTGAGGATAAGGTAGTCACCATTTGTCCTATCTGTAGAAGGGATGATCTCAAGGGTTTACGTGGACTTAAAATACATATGGGAAGGATCCACCCCAATCATTTAATATATCAGGAGGATAATTTGGAGGCTTTCCTTTGTGACCTTGTAAGTCAACTATGGGAGTTAAGGACATCAGTAAGAGTTGTCAAAAGGATTCCGAAAAGTGCAAGAAACTCTTTAGCGCTCCGGTTAGCCCTTATTTTGGAGGAATGCACACAAAAAAAGAACGACTTTAAGTCTTGGAAGGGTCTATTTCTTTTTGCATATACTTATTTGAAGCTTCCAAAGAAGAAATCTAAAGAAAGTATTGCAACGATTCTTAAGAGAAATTGTGAACACGATAGCATAGCTGATAAGAAATATTATGGTAATGGAGGAACTGAAATTCGTGAAAGAGTTGAATCCAAACTTAATACAGATGATGTAAAAGATGCCATTGTAGTAAAGTTAGCGAACTTACATTCTATATAGATTAAGTGAGCTGAGAAAAACATTAGAATATAACGTCATAATTTTGCTAAATAAACATTATTCTTCACGCGACTTATGTTTACAACCATACCACAGCCATAACTTTATTTTCGTCATCTGACAAGATTGCAAAACATGATAAGGAGACACTGAACCTTCTTAAAAAGAAGCATCCTGTGGCCCAATTCTTTTGCCTTACTTCACATTTTGATGATGTTCCTTCTTTTCAAGTTTCTCTTTATGATGTTATGGACTCTCTCTCTCTCTACTTTTGATAATTGGACCGCAGGAGGATTAGATGGTATTAGGGCTAGTCATTTGAAGGACTTGACTTCAAGAGAATCAGGAGCTTCGGGAGTACGACTTCTTTCAGCCCTCATGAAGTTTACGAATTTACTACTTTCTGGTGAAGTTAATAGGGAAATTGCTCCGTTACTTTATGGAGCGACTCTGTGTGCTCTTATTAAGAAAGACGGAGGAATCCGTCCAATAGCGGTGGGATCCATATTTCGAAGAATGGCCGCTAAATTGGTTTGCAAGGAATTCAGAGATCCTCTTGGTGAATACTTTAGACCTCATCAACTAGGATTTGCGACAAAAGGCGGATGCGAGGCAGCAGTACACGCAGCCAGGACGTTCTGCACTAGAAATATGAATACAGATAAAGTTTTTCTCAAAATTGACTTTCGCAATGCCTTCAACACAATAGGAGACATTTTTTGGAGGAAATCAAGGTCCATGCTCCTGTGTCATTGAAGTTCTTTTCTCAATGCTACTGTATAAAGTCATTTCTTATGTTTGGAAAAGAGACTATTTTATCAGAAACTTGTATACAACAAGGCGATCCCGATGGTCCCTTTCTCTTCTGTTTGGGAATTCAGCGTGTTGTCAGCTCATTAAGTTCGGAGTTGAATGTTTGGTATCTTGATGACGGTTGTTTGGCCGGAAACTATCAAAGTGTATTAGAGGACTTCACAACTGTTATCTTATCAGTGAATGTAGGAAAATTGGTCTTGAGATAAACACAGAAAAATGCGAATTATTCTTTTGTGGAGAACTTGATTAGGAAGTCCTTGAGGCCTTTAACAGTGTTGCTCCAGGCATTTTAGTTGTTGAGAGTGACCTATCACTTCTTGGCGCACCAATAATTGAGTCTGCTACAAGACAAATATTTGAAAAGATGGCAAAGGATTTACAAAGATTGATTACTAATCTTCAGCTACTGAGTCGTCACTCTGCGTTCTTTTTGTTGAAGAATTGCATTGGACTACCGAAACTGACGTATTCACTTAAGTCTACCCCCCTCTTTGGTTTTGAGGATATCATCTTCTCCTTGGACAGTATGATTCATAATGGACTGATATCTATATTAAACTTAAGGTTTTCGGACCCAATTCAGTCTCAACTATCTTCATTACCAGTCAGATTCGGTGGAATAGGAATCAGAAAGATATCTGACTTATACTTGCCGGTTTTTCTCTCTTCAATCCATGCTACATTGGACTTGGTATCCTCTATAATGTCAAACCAGTCGGGGGGTGCTACTTCAGTTAGTGGATTTTTTCTTGCTTTAGCGTATGGTCTGATCTAAATGGTCCCGCAACCCCTTTACAACCTAATTTTCAGAGATCTTGGGATGAAATTAACATTTTGAGGATCATTAACTCCATTAAGCCTTCATCAGATAAAGACAAAGCTCGTTTTTTAGCAGCTCAGTTTCCATCTTCAGGAGCATGGTTAAACAGTATTCCTAGCTCCAATCTAGGAACTCCAATGGAAGATAACTGTTTTCAGATTGCAATTGCTTTAAGATTAGGATTAGATATATGTTTGCCCCACAAATGTAGATGTGGTGAGTTGGTTGACAGAAGTGGAACACATGGTCTTTCTTGTGAATTTAGCGCTGGTCGATCTTCAAGGCACAGGGATCTTCATATGATTATACGTCAAGCTCTGTCTTCCGCACATATTCCTTCTAGACTTGAACCTACAGTGACTTTATTTCCTGATGGAATTACTGAGATACCGTGGTTAAATGGAAAACATCGCGTGTGGGACGCCACTTGTTCAGATACTATGGCCCCTTCTAATATTACAGCTTGTTCTCGTAATGCCGGTGCCTCTGCGAATGATGCAGCCAATAGGAAAAGAAGGACATATAAACAGATTATTGATCAAGGTCATCATTTTGTGGCTGTGAGTGTGGAAACGCTTGGATCATTTAGCACTGAGACCCTTCTTTTTATTAATGAACTCGGAACTAAGATTTATCAGACTACCGGTGAACCTAAGTCAAGATATTACTTAATTCAAAGGTTAAGCCTCGCGATTCAGAGAGGGAATTGTACTAGTGTTTTAGGTACCCTTCCTTATTCTGCTACGCTAGACGAGATTTTCTTTTTGTGATCTAGGTACTATTTTTTTTTATTATTATGTATAATTATAAGTATATGTCGTAGGCTTTTAGTGAAATTCGTCTTTTCATGAAAAACCTTGGCACTTCGTGAAGAGCCGGCTGTGAGGGCGGACCTCTGTGTACATGGGGGCGAAGCATATTGAATCGTTGTTAGGACCTCTTAGGTTTTTTTGCACGTTTCTACATTAAAAGCCGGCTCTTCACGAAGTGCCAAGGTTTTTCAAAAAAAGACGAATTTCACTAAAAGCCTACGACATATACATATATATTTTGAGGGTTAATACAAGGTGTTAATTAGAATTTAGGGTATGCATAACACATATCAAATGATAAAGCTACCCCTAAATCAAAAACGTGACAATTAATTACTTAAGCTAAGTAACCTAATATTGCGTAACATAATTAAACCCCACAAATTTAAAATTTCTTTTATCAAGCACCTACTAAATGAAATAGGAAAACATACAAGGCTAATTTAAACATTGTCCTCCCTATTTAACAACATAATTATCAAAAACATCAAAATCAATACTTAATTACGTTGTTTACGGTTTTCGCCCACAATACATCTAGCTTTCTTAATCGCCGGGAACTAAGTAATTGCCGACCACTTCCCGTTTAATTTCGTGCCTTAAATTCCAGTCGGGCAATTTCACACAGCGAGAAACATTTAAATTTAAAGCTGCCACGTGCGTTACATCACTACACATAGAAGGGAGAATTGAATTTTCGATGGGGAATGTCTCCTGTATTTATACCACATAGAGTTGTAAGCTTCATGACCGTGTGGTAAAATTGGGCCGTTTTATTTTTTATGTTACGGGAACGCGACTTCGTTCCTTACTTTTCGTAGCGTAACCACAAATTCCTAAAATGTGATTAAGTAAGATGAATAAGTGTATAAGAATTACTTAACTAATTAGCGTAATTTTTTGTTTCTTTTTGACTCCTCAAAACCGGAAGTGATCTCGCCTGGGTCAATAAACGTATACAGGGTGGGCCAACGAAAAGGTAACGGGTGGGATTCTGACTAGAAACAATTTTTTTTTGAGAAATGCAAAAACACGTCTATTTTTATGTCCAGGGGGCTAACTTTTGTCATGATTTTCAACCTGAAATGATTTCATCCCTTAGCGCTGTGAGAACAACCCCTAAAATTTAAATAGAGATGATGGGGCAAGCGATACGTCATTTGAAAGGTCTTTCTTTTCGGAATTCAGTGCACTAGTTATTTTATTTTTAACAAAAAATTGCAGTTGCAAAATGGAAAATGAAGAAGCGTTTGAGGCATTTAAAAACTAGAAAAGCGCAGTCAGGTCAATTGTTTTTTTTTAGAGAAGCTAGGCACTTTTACTGCCATTTAACAACATTGTGTCACTCCTTAGGTACAACCCTTAAATTTTTAAATAAAAACAAGGTTTAATTTTTTCTTGTGCTGATTAATAAAACCAGTTTATCCAAATTCAAGCTTAGTTAAATAAATGTTCGCGAACCGCGAAAACCTCAAATTATTTATTTATAAGTACATATTATAATTGATAACAAACAAAGGCATCAATTTTATAGCCTATTTAACTGAGTCCATTTACTCGCAATGCAAAATTAGCGAAGGCACTGATGTAACTTTTTAAGAATTTTTCCTCATAAATTTTCTGTCAGGGAACTCAACTTCATAGACCTTACTTTCTTCAGAAACCCACACACTTTCTCTATTTGCTTTCTTTAATATATTAACTATATCCACTGCAACATCGCCCACCCTGTAAAATATGCAAAATTCGTATTATGTACCTTCCTTTTTCATATAAACAGCGAAACTTACTCTTCCGGCCTGAAAATTTCTTTCATTAAATTTACGAATTTCTTCAAATTTGGATAAATACTGTTTGATGGCCTCTCCGTAAGTTTATCCCAATTGAACATCGATGTATTTATGCCCGCAGGAGAGACCGTAATAATTTTTACTTGGCTGTGGTTATAGTAAACATAATCGCCTAAAGCACGACTAAGGGATAAAATGAAATTTTTGGTAGAAGAATATATCGGCGTCAAAAATGCAGGATCGATTCCAAGAGTTGATCCAATATTAATTATTACTCCACCTCGCCCCGAATTAGCTGCGCTCATGTACTTCATCCCAAGGAACACGCCTTGCAGTGTACCTACCTATTGCACTGTTGAACTTTTAGACTTTCTCAGAAGTTGAAACTTACCACATTCACATTCACCATCGACTGCCATTCATTTTCGTTGGCGATTCCGGCGTTGTTGATCACAACGTCTAAGCTTCCCCAGTGACGAATTGACACTTTAAACGCGACTAAAATAAGGTTACAATAGTCTTTGTGTGACATTTTACAACTTACTCTCAAATTGGCTTGAATTACCCACGTCGGCCTGCACAAAGATACTTTTTCCTCTCCCAAATCTCTCATTTAAGGCTTTTGCAGCTTGCTTTCCTCTGTCCTCATTTACATTGACCAAGATGACTCCCTTCAGATGTCAATATTTTAACTCATGAATAATAATAACTGGTATCACGTTACCCTAACTCCATTACTCAAAAGTTCGGAACCTATACCAAAACCAAGTCCCTGTGAACCACCTGTTATCAAAGCAACTTTGCCCTTAAGATCGAATGAAAAACATATCATAAGTATGGAAAATAATAGAAAAAAATTTAACAGGATCATGTTTTTATGTACTTCAACTGCAAATTGCGAGATATACATAGATGGAATTGAATAATGTTGTTTTCATGAAATAATCATTATATGGCTTAATTCATGATTAATTGTGTGAACTTAATTCAATAGTAAAAGACGTGAGACATCAGGAATCATACTTTATAATTACTTATGCGAAGGCTAATTCGATTTTTTTATGATTATGATGTAAAATACTAAAGTATTTCCCAGGAAAGTATTGTAAGAATAATTCACGAAGTTGGGGAAAATTTTTTTAATATTATCTTGCGCTGCAATTCGACCTCCAACAAATGATCCCTTTGCTTCGACTTACTTTCTAAAGCATTTTACCTAATCCAAATTTTATAATTTAGGCATACATATTACAACTAAAGAAGTAGATATTTAAATCATTTTTTAACATCCTGTTACGGCAAGAATTGAGAATTTTAACACAATTTGTAAACAGGTAATGCACAGTAAGCTCAGTTATATGGGCAACTTGGGGGTGGATTAGTAACAATGAGAGAAAGGGAGTTTTGTATTGTATGAGCAGAGAATATTCAATAAGGAAAAAGGGCGCCACGCAAGTTCTAAAGGTAGTGGCTAAAATTGAGAGTATGAACTGCGAAGATAGTCTCAATTCGAAGATGAGTAAACGTAGTAATCTGAAAGAGAAATATGGTAATGGAGCAATAACGAGAATGAAAAGTAATTTGATGAGAGTATAATAAAACTCAGTCAAAAATATGTATGCAAATATCTATAACATAAAGTAATTGGTTCAAAACAGATAAATAAATAAATTTAACTGGATAATAATCCAAAATTGTAGTGACCTACTAAATGGTTATAATAATAATTAGAGATCCGGTTTACCTTTTAAGTAGCGTTGCAATAAACTACTTGTAGTGAGTTAACGTTAATATACAAATTCATTATTTCAGAATACGACGCGATCACAATGAGCAAAGTAAGTAAGTAATAATAATAAATGTACCTGAGTAACTCCGGTGAAGATCCTTGCGCAAAGAGCCTGCCGAAGCGATGTAATCTAAATAAAGAAAATTAGTACAAATCGGACTAGAAATAATGGTTCGGTCCCAATCAATGAGAATACTTAATTACTCATGATTCATCTGAAGGATCGGATACTGAGCATATATTAGTGAAAGAGTTTTGAATTTATCAACAATTAAAAGTTAAGGTAAAAGGGAGTAGCTAATACAGTTTAATGTACAAGTAAATTAAATCAAAAAAATAATGTTTATCTTTAAGTAACAAAAGTATTAAATGAGGAGCAAATCTAGTTAGAATGAAGTATTTACAAAATAAATGACGTCATCAAAATTGATGTTAAATGTAGAACAATTTACTAAAATAAATAATTTCAGTAAGGCAAAGTATCAACAAATTAAATTATATAAAGTTAATCAGTTTAAAGGAAAAGAAAAGGTAGAGTAACTTATAAGGAAGCAGAAAAGGTAAATTCAGTTTGAAATCTTCGATGAAGTTTAGAATATGGCGGCGAGTCGTCAATGCAGTAATGGTGGTTTCAGATATAGGGAAAGCCAAACTAAGTTGCGTGCACGTCATCAGCGTTTGATGACGTTTACATTTACAGTATTGTCAAATTGATCAGGAAATATTTAATTTCCCAGCAACTATTTCTTATTAAACCACAAATAAATATTAATTACGATTACAAATTGTTGACGACAAAAATCAATTAAATATGCCTGTCAGAATACTACTGTCATCCGTAACCTCAAAATATCGATGAATAAAAGATGGCAACAGAGCACCATTCCCTGACAGTGGCTAGGTTTACGTCGTTACTTACTGGCCTGTTGATTAAAATTTTATCACAACATTTTACATTGAGAGGCGTCTAAACCAAACAAAAACAAGCTTGTGCACATACATTATTTTATCTAAAAGTCTTATATTAATTGCATTGCCTTTAGAGTTGTTTTTTTATAAATTTTATGATACACTTAGCGATGGAAACTTTGCCACAAAAGATATGGAAATACGTCATTGATGACGTGCACGCAACTTAGTTTGGCTTTCCCTATATTACAGTTGATAGGATCAACCATACGGTAAACGGTACGTTGAAAGGTAGACTATACGTTGAACGCCAATGAGTTTCAATCACTGACGCCAAGTAGCAACTTGATAACGAATCTCAGATACGATACAATAAATGTATTAAAAACCGTAATTACATACGTTTGGAAGCGTTAGAAATGAACAGGTGTTTTCTACACAACCAATAATTGAAGAAATTTCACTTATAACCGTTTTATATAACGTTAAATTAAGAAGATTGTGAATATTTCTCACTAAAGAAATGATGCGTACGTACAGATTGAGAACTAGGAAGCAAGTCTTCTTGGATCAGCAAAGGAAACAGCGAGGCTTAAGAAATAAACAGAGATAGTAGAAAGTGAATGATGTTTAACGAAGAGAGATGAGTACAGACGCCGGAAACGAGGTTCGAGACTATTTACAAGACTAAATGTCTCAACCAATCAGAAAATAAAGGATTTAAATGTAAAAGCGAAGTGTTGCGCCACCTGTTGCACAATCAGGTAGGGTCGATAATATCGATCACAACTAAGTACTAAACCATAGAATATAATAGTGGTTTACACGATAAAATCAATTATCTTGCATTTTACACAAATGGCATCATTAATTAAAAATAATTAAGAATTAGATTATGGTTATACATAGGTACGCAACAAAAATATAAGACGCCCCCATAAAAAAAAATCTTGCGGCAATCGTGTACAATTTGCAGCAATGTAATTATAATGTATGAACTTTATGTATACAGGTATGGAAAATAGTACAGGTCGCACAATTTAAGATGATTCGGGTCGCGCAGATACGTCATCGCGTTCGGGAAGTATTATTTACAGCGACCGATGTGTGATCAGAAGGTAAGTCATTGTGCAAAGTTTGGACATTTTGATCGAAACGTTTTTGAGATATTACAAAAAAAAGTACACAGACTAAATTACCCACTACTTATACTCCCTCCACTTGTTCGACAACTACCACTTTCAATATACATATAAAAGCCCATATAAATAGTTAGTTATTCGAACCTCCTCCAATTCGAAAGGTACACGCATGCTTGGATTCGGCGCTTACGGCTAAAGTTGTATTTCGAGCACGAGTGCTAAATTGCTATTAAACGCCCAAGGCTCTTACATAAATGAGGGAGTACGTTAGCAACTCTAAGTTTAAGCTTCAAACAACAACATACAACGCTAATTTTAAGATTCTCACTGTCACATAATTATCAAAAGGAATACTTAACTACGTTGTTTACGGCCTTCGTCCATAATACATCTACCTTTCTTAATCGCCGGGAACTAACTTATTGCATACCACGTCCCGTTAAATTTCGTTTAAATTCCAGTCGTTTGAAAACCGTTTACAAATCGGATAATTTCACAGCGAGAAACATTTAAATTTAAAGCTGCCACGTGCGTTACATCACTACACATAGAGGGGGGAATTTAATTTTCGATGGGAAACCACATCGAGTTGTAAGCTTCGTCGATAATTATTCGTTAATGCGCTTCGTCTAATTGATAGGGAGGGCGTGACGTAAATAAAATTAGCCCGTTTTATTTTTTATGTTATAGAACTGAATTGAAAATATTTAGTGGTTTACACGATAAAATTTTAAAAACCGATTGTTTGTAGCAAAACAATATAATATTATAGTTTAATCAAAGAAGCATCTGGCAGCAGTAATTAATGACTCAGGCAGGCAAAAAGGCACAAAAAATAATCAAAAAAGCATCCAAAAGGAAAAAAAGGGACAAAAAAGGGAACGGAAAGACAAAAACTGTCGAGAAAAGGTGTTAAAATCAACACATACATATTAAATATATGTATAGAAAAATAAACATTTTTAAGTATTTGAAAAATGTAATATACAGTTGATAGATGGGAATCCAACTTTATCCACTGGTTATACTTAGTACTTGCTCGCATTCTTTTCCACTAACGTTTTCTCGCTAATTTAAAAATACGCCGGCACAATGTTTAAGGGACGCAGTATCAACAAAGACTGTATGTAGGTGCAGACTGCAGGTAGAAATAATACAATGGGAAATATTTCAAAGTAAGGAAAATGACTCATCGGAGTTATTATAAGAGGCTTTTAAAAATTAAAGTGAAAGTTTGTTTTCAGTTTGTACACCAAATTCCTTTCCCTTTCAAACAACATGCTTTCTTAGAAATTTCCCAGAAAAATTTGTATAAAATTTAAAAATCAAGAAATACTTATACAGTGTGTCTAGTTAAGTTGGCAACATATGGGAAACTTTTTTATTATTAATTTTACGAAAAAAAGTTATTCTTTATAAAAAGCTCTACATGTTCTAAAATCTAAAATACAATCATCAGATATTAAATTTTTTCAGTCGTGTACGCGGTTTGTCAAAAAATATGAATTTTGCTCAAGAGTAAAGTACCTTTATTTTTGACAATATCGAAAATTGTTATTAAATAAAGTTAATCAGAACTAAAAACTACGTTCAAATATGCAATTACATCCTGCTAGTAAAAAATGTTTTTTTACAACTTTTTCTCCGGTAGGTAGTAAATTTGAGAAAAAGTTGTAAAAAAACATTTTTACTAGCAGGATTTAATTGCATATTTGAACGTAGTTTTTAGTTCTGATTAACTTTTTTTAACAACAATTTTCGATATTGTCAAAAATAAAGGTACTTTACTCTTGAGCAAAATTCATATTTTTTGACAAACTGCGTACATGACTGAAAAAATTTAATATCTGATGATTGTATTTTAGATTTTAGAACATGTAGAGCTTTTTATAAAGAATAACTTTTTTTCGTAAAATTAATAATAAAAAAGTTTCCCATATGTTGCCAACTTAACTAGACACACTGTACATATATCACAAAAAACTAAAAAAAATCGACATTAAAGGTACATACTAAATAGGCAAAAATAACAAAGAATTAGGTAAAAAAGGCAAAAAAACTAAAAAAACAAAAAAAGGCAAAACAACTTCACAGCGAGAAACATTTAAATTTAAAGCTGCCACGTGCGTTACATCACTACACATAGAGGGGGGATTTTAATTTTCGATGGGAAACCACATCGAGTTGTAAGCTTCGTCGATAATTCTTCGTTAATGCGTTTCGTCTAATTGATAGGGAGGGCGTGACGTAAAATTCGCCCGTTTCATTTTTTATGTTACGGGAACGCGATAGCGACTTAGTTACTTGGTTTCCGTAACGTGCAACCACAAGTTCCTAAAATGTGATTAAGTAACTGAATATAACTGACTAATTAGTCTAAGTTTTTCTTTTTTTGACTTCTTAAAACCGGAAGTGATTTCGCTTGGATCAATGATCATAAACCACCCCAAGGTCAAGTCATGTGTCATAGAGATGCAAAATTTCAGCCCTCCAACTATTTGAGTCTATTCGCGTCATAGGAAATTGACGGACAGACGGACAGACGGGTTGCACGTGTGCAATTTTTATCATAGCAAAAAATCTCAATTTGGGCCAAGGGTTTATAATCCGGAAAAAAACCGAGTTGACGTTCAACCTTGTATATTAGATGAGGAGTGCAAGGATGTTAATTTGAAACTTAGTACCAACCTTTATCACGGATGTGCTGTAATACATATTAAGTACCAACGACGTTTAAGAAAATTAACTTGTCTGGCAAATATTTCCGAAAAAAAAATGAAGTAAAATTAGATTTAAGGTGGAAGTGACAGTAGAGCGCTAAAGGGCGTAACCTAATTTCCACACAGGTGTAAGTTGAGGATGATAAAAGAGCCTCTTTTTCACTGCCATATATATAACGCACGAATCGCTTCTTTACATTGGATGATTGCTCGTAAATTGGAAGTTTCAGAAAACGAATGCTTGATAGGGAAAAGACAGTATGTAAATTGAAGCTCCGTTTCGTGTAAATTCAGGCATTCGACAGATGGTGAAATTAAACTGTAGCATCAATAATTAATTAATTAGTACCAATTTTACGCTCAATTAGATCGGATGTCATTTAAACATTGTAGATATCAATATTTCCGGCAACACAATTATTCAGGCAACGGTCAATATGAATTATGACAGTAAAGCGTGTAAATTTATATTACGTAGACCTTTGTCACTATGTTTAAATGAGAAAAAGTTGTTGATTGTATGATAAACGAAACTGTCTGATCATTGTCACGTACTAAACACGCACCCAATAAAGGCCCAAACGATATTTTATTACCAGATATTGCCCTCTGAGGGGTATCAAGATATACACTGCGTTATTTACAGTGATGGATTAGTTAATGGAGCTGCTAAGCGGAAAACGTTGATAAAGGTTTTTCTTGATGAGAAACTGTGTTTGCCTTCCTGCATCCAAAGATCGATTAACACAAAGTTTGTAATTTGCGAACTGAATGCAATGTACGATTCTTAGTTCGAACTCCCAGTGGAGATTAATTTTTTGTTAACAAAAAAAAAAGGTCAAAATCCCTCCTATTGGTCACGTATCGAGGCCGAGGAAAATCTCGTGAATTCATATTGAAATATGAAATATCCCGGAAATAATTTTATTACTCTCCTGCCTACTGAACCTTTACTCACTATTGCTCATCGAACCAAACGAAAATAAACGACCGATCTTTTTCTCCTGTAAATTATTGTCAAAGACCACAAAATCCGATCAATATCTACCATTAAAAGTTTTACCCTAATAAGATTATTATCTTTCATATAATTAGGAGACCCTTAATTTTTTTCCACCCTCTTAATACCTACTACGTGTTTACAACCAAAAGACTCGATTGATTTTTAAGCTTCTGCAGCTCAAAGAATATTAAAAAGAAATTTATATCTCGCCGTTACAGACTTCTCCCTCTCTCTCTCCTTTAAAAGTGTTCAATAATAAATTTTCCGTAAGGGAAAAGGACTCAATCATTATTAGATAGGCTTCTATTACAAATAAAAATTTAATATAATAATGCCTAACAAAATTTTTTTCGTAATTGGATAAAAATGTGAACAAAAAACCACCGATGTCAAATTAAGGAACTCCTAATTAGATCCTATTCCGAACGTATTTCCGTTTATAAGTTTTCCTCCGTTTTTTTAACTTCTGAGTGTTGGCAGCAAAGGATTATTTTGTTTAGTTTCTAAAATCACGATTCTTTCAAAGATTATCCGACTTTTTCTTGGTTTCTCAGAGCATTGTTTTCTGAAATGTACAAGCTGGTACTCTTTATTCTTGACTCGCTTTATTTTTAACGATACAACGTACAAGAAGTTCATAAATGCAACGCAATAACTTTTTTAGCTCGACGTGATGCTCCCTAAACACAATTTCTAAGAAATTTAACACCACAAGACCCGCTTCTCAACTGGTTTGTGGAAAGGGCCCGATTTAAAATCGTTTTACTCACGGTCATTCCCCTCTGTTATTTTGATAATTTAAAAATCAGACCCGTAAATAAGACATCTGATTGCAATTTTAGCCGAATTAAATTACCATTACCAACATCCGGTCCTGCGCACACCCCCAATATTCGAGTTTTGTAGATCATCTGCATTAAACACCGCCGGCCGTCATTAAAATGTGACCAGTATTTGATCACGAACTGCATTACGGATCGCAGGAAAGCTTGTTAATAAATGATTTTTAACGAGGATAACATACCTGCAGTACAACTTGTTAAAACTTTATCTCATGAACATGTTAACGTTCTCGTTATGGCTCTAACTACGAGGAAACAAGCAGCTTTCTCCCGTTCTAGGAATATATTGGCGTATCCGTGCATTATAAATTATTCTTGTACTTAAATAAATACTAATTTCGAACTTGATTGCTGTGATACAGTTTGTGATAATACCTGATGAACATATGAGATTTAGACCAAACAGACGCTGTCTTGATAATTTGATCACTTTCGGCGACGTTATAAATATTCATATTATCCCTAAGGGAAAGTGAAATTATGTTGTCTTTGTAGTATCTCGAAGTTATGGAATAAGTTGTAATCATTACGTGTCAGTCTGAAGAATATAAGGTTCTCTTGGAGTATTTTGTATTGTTCAACAAGATGCTGTATAGGCGCAAGAGGTAACAGGACCAACAGACATGGGTGTATAGCAAAGACATAATAAAGTTTATTGTATCCTTCTTACAAATAAATAAATACAAGATTCCTATTTAAATTAACAAAACATCTTAGTTCTAACACCATCCCAGCAAACACATTTATATACAAAAATACATATAAATTATATAGAGCTTTTTGGATTTATATAAAACTGGAAGAAAAATAAGAGATATTTAATGTCAGGATGTCAGCAATTTTCAAAATAATATATATGTCTATTAGATGTAAATTCTTTATATCTGTAGTACATGAATTTATATACGTTTTATGTATATTTTATGTAATATTTACATAAAAAATATTAGTTGTAAAAGCGTTGCGATGACCAAATTGCAGCTACTCGAGCATAATGTAATTATTACCAATGTAAAAAATTATTTAAGCAGTTTCATACAAAAAAATCGAAAAACTACATTTTTACGTGCAACTGTACTTTTAATTAACTTAATTCTTGCACGAACCCGTTTTTACCTGAACTGAAAGCCGACAGTTTATTATGATATTATATACTTGCTTGAAAAGTTTCCCTTAACCGGATTCGAACCGTTGCGGGTGGGCGTGCCAAATTCCGAAATCCGACATGTGTTTTCTTTGTATCCGACATTGTACCACTGCGCTAATCTGAAACATTCCTTTTCTTTATTTCGTTCTTTCTAACTTTGCGCTTTTTCGCGAGTTTAAATTATGTTTGATTATATCGTTGAGTGAAGTCTTATTCAATGCTTATACCTACCTTTATGTTAAAAACGACTAGGATTTAATTTATTTTATATTATTTATTTTCTATATAGATTAGACGGATTTTAGTCGATACGGATCTAATATTAAAGGTACGTGAGCTACAATTTTTAGCGTTATAGAAAACCCGCGCGTGCGATTAATTATGCGGCGCAAATAGAAACGGACTTTCATTTTCGACAATATAATATATGTAATGATAATTTATAATTATATTTACCGAAGGCATACATAAAAAATATGTAATACTTCTTACATATAAGATTTTACATATAACGTACATAAATCTAATCATATAAATATGACAGCACATAAATTTCATGGGTAATATGTAATTATCTATATGTATATATTATATGAATTTCTGTATACAGAATATCCGTAAGTTTCTATACTATTATGTAAAATATACGTAATCTGTTACATACGGTTTATATAACTTTATTAAAGAACACTTACATACTTGATATATAAGAAAGCATATGTAGGGGTATTTCCTTCAATCTTATATATGTTATATGTATATTAATTTTATATGTGTGTTTGCTGGGATCTGTATTTCCCCCTTTTTCCTCCTTTCTAACACTTCCCACCCTTCTTTCCCTTCTCTCTTGTCTCAACTCCTCGCATTCCCCCAACATATGCCCCGTGCTTTCCCTCCCTTCCCTCCACATTCTACAAACCCTTTTCTTATCCTCCCACCAATACGTATTTTCATTCTCCTCATTTCCGCACCTAAATCTCGCCACAATTCCTTTCTCCTTCAAACAGCTTTATACAAACAGGTATAGCTGTTCAGCTATTACATTTGCCCTGTTCCATCTCTATTACCTGTTCATAGGAAGCAGCTCCCCCCTCATTAGAACAGCGACAATTTCAAACAGGTATTCATAAGTTAGATTTACCATGTTCCATCTCTGGTTGTACAAAGCTGTTTAGGCGATCAACCTATCCAGGTCCAGAACCGTCAATCTACTTTAGTCGAGTTCAGAATTGGTGACTTAGCCACGTTCAGAACCTGCGACCTTGTCCAAGTTCAGAACCTGAATACCTCATAGATATATCAAGGTCAAACTGAGTTAGTAGCGATCAAAGTCAAAGTGAATCAGAAGTGACATAGCTAAGTAGTTACCTCATTGTATATCCCAAATACTTCCACTCATTTACACTTTCCAATTCCCCCCCCCCCCACCATTTCTCCTTCCCTCCTCCCTCTTTCTCTAGTGATTCCTCTATTTTATTAGTGATCACATCGACCTGATCAATGGTTGAATGATTTTCTATAAATCCGAACTGGTGGAGTGGAATCAGTAATCTTTCGTCCATTATGGGCTTGAGACTCTTTAGCAGTATTTTTTCAAAGAGTTTTGATATTATTCGAAGCAATGAAATTGGCCGATATGATTTTTTATCGGTCAAAAGAGTTTAACTGGTTTAGGAATCATTAGTTAGTACAAAAAAAAGAATTTGTTTTGATAAAGACCTCCAAACTCGGTACCTACTTTCTCAATTTTTTTCCGTATCCTCTTTCTAAATCCCAAATTCACATGGTGCTGAATCTAATTTTAGGTGGCTGTGAAGAAGATATAGAGAGCCTTTTGTAATTATGTTTTGAAAACGAAAACTGTATAATAGTAGTGTAGTAAGGCGGGCCCTGGATGCAAAAGTCACTAGATTTAGTAACTTTTCTGAGGTTGGTAGTACTGGTCACTAGAAAAGTCACTAGATTGGCCGCTCCTCTAGTTTGGTACTTGGCTAAGGCCAAATATCTGATTTGCAACTTGGCTATTTCAAGACCAAATATCTGGTTTGCAACTTGGCTATGTCAAGACCAAATCTCTCTATCCGCTTGAACCTGGGTTTGATCCGCTTGAACAGGGGTCTGATCCGTTTGAACTTGGCTAAGAGTGACCTTGAAGTTTGGCTTTCCGATGAACAGATAAAACAGATCCGATGAACCGGGAACAGACAAAACAGATCCCTGTTTAAGCGGATCAGACCCCTGTTCAAGCAGATACCAGACATTTGGCCTTGACATAGCCAAGTTGCAAACCAGATATTGGGCCTTGACATAGCCAAGTTGAAAATCACATATTTGGCCTTAGCCATGTTGCAAACTAGGGGCGTGACCAATCTAGTGACCAGTACTACCAACTTCAGAAACGTTATTAAATCTAGTGACTCTTGGATCCAGAACCCGCCTTACTACACTACCTATAATGAGTGTTTTTTTGTGAACTATACTTAATTGTAGGGTTTTTTTTTTATTTTTGTATGTATTTTTTAAAGCAAAATGGTGGAAGTACATTCAACCGTCACTACCTCTCACCTACACATGTGAGGTATTGCACTATCTCTTTTACTTTAACCTAGACACCCACTACTTTTAATTAGATAAAATCAGAACTGATATTGGTAATTGTTTAGTATCCGGAACCATCCACCGAATCGTTTCAATCATGAATTATGCAACTTAATTAACATTTATGTGCAGTACAGCGACTCTTACAGGTTATCCTTGAGTATATAAGGCCAGGAAAATGCAACTGTTTTAGTTATCTAGAGTTAATCTTCAACCGATATTAAGCTTACGAAAATCCTACTTCCCTTTGATCTGTGCTTAGGTTGAGAAGAGGATTCAATTCGCTCGCACACATTAGACACATGTCTTTATCTATTGAGTACTTGAGTACCACTTTATTGTCACAGCGAGGCTCCCACGGCCAGAGTCAGTAAGATAAAACGACTTCCGGGGTTCGACCGTGTCAAAGTTGAAAAAGACACGGTTCAACCCGAGAAGGCGTTTTGATCTTACTACTTTACTATTTGAAATTAATCAGTATCCTTGCAATGTCCAAGTCAGTGCTTTAGTTGGAAAAAAATATTTGGGGGGGAGCTCGCCTTCATTTCAACAGCATCCATATCCGTTGATATTCCATATTTCCTTCATTCGATTCTGGCCTGCGACATGCTGACTCGTTTGCTGTTGTCCTACCTCCCCTCAACCAAGATATCACATAAGCAACTGGATTGACGCAGATGATGAACATAAGTCCACTGACTCCTTCCACACGCAATGTATTTCTGGTTAGTCACTGGTTCATTGCACTAAAAGCTTTCACACTCTAACATGGATATTGGAATGGTGTCAACTATGCGTAACATAGGCCTTAAATCCTCGGGAATAACGCTGTTGTCAATATATTCCCGAAAAGAATTAATCATTCTTCTTTCTTCTTGAAGTTGGAACCGCTTGCACAAATTGATAACGTTTTTCGCCATATCTACATTGGAAAGCCAGTTTTTCATTCTTCCAAACTCAAATCAGAAACTATGTTCATCTTTTGGTTACCAAATACAGACGTGCAGCTTTCTTGAGACGCACAACTTTCATGATCTACAAGTCTGTTCCTCACATTATCTGCCAGGCTCCTGAAGAACTGCTACTGATTCTTGTCACAACTTTAGAATTAGGCTGTGGACAGATGTTTTTAAATTTCTTAGTTTGCGAAGCCTGTATAGCAACTTCGAGGAATTTTCCTGGTTCATTGCACATGGAGTCCAAGACTCTGACCGTTCTCCTAATAGGACTGTCGCCGTCAGGTAGTGTTATACTTCTGTTTTGCAATTGCAGTGATAAATAACTCAATTCAGTCAGTGCTTCACGCATCATTCCCATATTCATTACAAATTCATTTGATGATAAAATATTACGAAGATCCTTGTATTTTGCTCTTTCTTTTGAATCTCTGCCATGTCATCTTTGGAAATACTGAAGTGTGTTGGTAGTGGATCATAGCCGTCCCATACGGATTTAACGGTATTGAAACTCGATTAAACTCGTGGTATTTTTATATTACTATATTAAACAATTCCTGCTTTAAAAATGTTTTGGAAATTCTTAAACAAGCTCATGTGCGGAGGCCCCCGTTACTCCCCTGTACATAAGTATTAATAACACACGACTAATTTAATCAATAATGACGCATTTTAAAAGGCACGTAACACATAAGGGCTGGTTTTGCACATTTATATGGGTACGTATACATGCCAATGAGGTTTGGTTTAGCTCCTCTCTGTAACAAAATGGAAGACCCATAAAAATTTGGGTTTATTCCATATGCTTAGAATTCTGTTAATTAATTAACTGATTGTCACATAACAACACATAATGTAAGATATAAAACGTGAATACTTGCGCGAAAATACACATCAAAGCATTACACTTTATGATTTTGTTACCCTCTTTGCTTTAGTGTTACTTTTTTGATGGGAACATAAGTTCAACTTTAAAAAGAGGTGATATATTTTAACGATTACGCGTTGCTCTTTTACTCGTAAAAAGAGCATAACTTTTAAGGATAAATCAAATTTTAAACAACATTCGTGTCCGATCGTAAACATAAATTAATTGCGATCAAAATTCAATTATCCATTCCATTCAACTAAAAATGTGCTAATAACACATAAAATTTTTAGCAGCTCAAGGATAATATGAAATTGTTTATTACCTACTCACATAAAGAATGTGTAGTGATTCGGTTTTATGTTCCGCAAAACTTTAGTTTAGATATAAGTTTGGTTTTTATTTATTACATCGACGAATTTGTTTCAGTTAGAAACACCCAGTGTAAACGAGGATGTTGGTGGTGATCAAACAATGGGGAAGGGCGACGACGGGAGTTCTGACGACGCTCACACTCCACTACACTCCCCCAAATCGCATAACACTAGTCGAGACGATGAAGACTCTTCGAATGCCAACGAATCCGATAAAAGCCCAAACACGAGGTAGGTTTTTATAAGTGCGACAAGGCGACCTCTAGTAGTACAGAAATTTCGTTCGCCCGTAAAATATTAATTCACGCTGACTTCGTCCTGTCCAATTTTTAGGTTAACAAGATTTATTTACTTTCCGAAAAAAAGGGAGGCGGTTGGGTTAATTTCGAAAACTACTTATTTGTAAATGTTGGGGTTGACACTTTAGGCCGCGCGCGTACGAATAAATTTGTTTAAATTTTATCCCTGTCTACTTTCCAAGTCAGCGCGCTTGTAATAATACTGAAAGATTATATAGATCGTCTTGAAAGGTATCTTTGCAGAGCTAAGAATGGGGGAACGCAAGGACTTGTGGAGGAATCGCAGAAAGGGGCGACACAAAGTTGGAGGAATATACGTGCAGTCATGGCTTGCTATCATTCACTGCGTAAAATCAAGAGGTTTTGAATAATTTTGCAATTTACTACTTACTTACTTGCAGTTGCAACCTTTACTCGATGTTTGGTGGCCTTCTACAGTAACTACAATATACTACAATGTACTGTTATTTCTACTACTTGTTGTTTTCTCAAGGATCAATGTTGCCACATCACCTTGTATGTACAGGGTGTACAACTAAGAAAGGAGGCCGGCCATAACTCGGAAACTATTTGAGATAGAACAGTGAAATAAAAAATCTTATAATAAATGTGACCAAGAGAAAATGCTGGAAATTATTTTCACTTTCCTACCATTGCCGCCAGAGGGCGTTTCACTGATTTTAATTTGAAATTCCCACTTTTTGGGCAATATTCCTCAGTAAGGTATTTAAAGAAATATATTCGTTGTAAACTAGTGATCAATATGTAAAACTTTGTTTAATGAATTTTTACGATTGCTGTTAAAATGAAGGAAGGGGGAAGTAAATTAAGTGTTACTGGACAAAATCGTGTAACTTCGAAACGGGTTGCTTGAATTTGTCAAAAGTGGTCTCGATGTAAATAGAATGCTTGATATTACCAAAAAAATCCAAAACCACAACAATTTCTTATCTCCGTCTACCAATAGAGGGCGCAACTTGTTGAAGGAACAAAACGGTCGACTTTTCTAAAAAAATTCAAATGGTACCAAATATTTTTTTCACCGCTATTTAAAGGAAAATTAATAAAGGAGTAATTTACAAAAAAAATTATGTCTCTTAATAGCTCTTATAGTACCGACCCAGCAAACACATTTATATATAAAATAGATATAAATTATATAAAACTGGAAGAAAAATAAGAGATATTTAATGTCAGGATGTCAGCAATTTTCAAAATAATATATATGTCTATTAGATGTAAATTCTTTATATCTGTAGTACATGAATTTATATACGTTTTATGTATATTTTATGTAATATTCACATAAAAAATATTAGTTGTAAAAGCGTTGCGATGACCAAATGGCAGCTACTCGAGCATAATGTAATTATTACCAATGTAAAAAATTATTTAAGCAGTTCCATACAAAGAATTGGAAAAAATACATTTTTACGTGCAACTGTAATTTTAATTAACTTAATTCTTGCACGAACCCGTTTTAACCTGAACTGAAAGCCGACAGTTTATTATGATATTGTATACTTGCTTGAAAAGTGTCCCTTAACCGGATTCGAACCGTTGCGGGTGGGGGTTACAAATTCCGAAATCCGACATGTATTTTCTTTGTATCCGACATTGTACCACTGCGCTAATCTGAAACAATCCTTTTTTTATTTCGTTCTTCCTAACTTTGCGCTGTTTCGCGAGTTTAAATTATGTTTGATTATATCGTTGAGTGAAGTCTTATTCAATGATTATACCTACCTTTATGTTAAAAATGACCAGGATTTAATTTATTTTATATTATTTATTTTCTATATAAATTAGACGCATTTTAGTCGATACGGATCTAATATTAAAGGTACGTGAATTACAATTTTTGGCGTTATAGAAAACCCGCGCGTGCGATTAATTATGCGGCGCAAATAGAAACGGACTTTTATTTTCGACAATATAATATATGTAATGATAATTTATAATTATATTTACAGAAAGTATACATAAAAAATATGTAATACTTCTTACATATAAGATTTTACATATAACGTACATAAACCTAATCATATAAATATGACAGCACATAAATTTCATGGGTAATATATATGTATATATTATATGAATTTCTGTATACAGAATATCCGTAAGTTTTTATACTATTATGTACAATATACGTAATCTGTTACATACGGTTTATATAAATTTATTAAAGAACACTTACATACTTGATATATAAAAAAACATATGTAGGGGTATTTACTTCAATCTTATATATTTTGTATGTATATTTTATATGTGTGTTTGCTGTGGAAGATATAGTCAAAAATGTGGTAATATAAAAGGCAATTTGAGGTATAAACAAATGAAAACGCTTAAAATGAAAACTTTATGTCAAAGCTGTAAACTAAATAACAAAGTGACATTATGTCTATTTCGGTTGTTGTATTATAAGCAAAAATGCTAATTTCCCATGGAGAAGCATTGCAGCATATTTTGAATGCATGCAAAATGCAACTGTTGCAGGACCACTGAAATTTTGAAAGATATGAAAGTTCTCATAGCCTACTTTATTTATATTAAGCTTACGATTTGTTTATACCTCAAATTACCTCATATATTACACATTTTTGACTGTATCTTCGGTACTGTAAGAGCTATTGACATAATTTTTTTTGTAAATTACTCCCTTATTAATTTTACTTCCAATAGCAGTGAAAAAAATATATGGTACCATTTAATTTTTTTAGAAAAATCGACCGTTTTGTTCCTTCTACAAGTTGCGCCCTCTGTTGGTAGACGGAGATAAGAAATTGTTATGATTTTGAATTTTTTTGGTAATATCAAGTAGTGTCTTTTCATCGTGACCAATATTGACAAATTCAAGCAACCCGTTTCGGAGTTACACGATTTTTCTAGTGACACGTAATTTTGTTCCCCCTCCCTTTATTTTGACAGTAATCGTAAAAATTCATTAAACAAAGTTTTACATATTGATCACTAGTTTACAATGAATATATTTTTTTAAATACCTTACTGAGGAAAATTGCCCAAAAAATGGGAATTTCAAATTGAAATCAGTGAAACGCCCTCTAGCGGCAATGGTAGGAAATTGAAAATAATTTCCAGCATTTTATCTTGGCCATATTTATTATAAGATTTTTCATTTCACTGTTCTATCTCAAATAGTTTCCGAGTTATGGCCGGCCTTATTTCTTAGTTGTACACCCTGTACAATAAAAGCGATCTGACAAACTTGACCTTTCTATCTTCTGAATGACTATCTAGGCTGTTTAGGAGTATTTTTTTAACTCTTACCTTCTCTACTAATTACTCACTTTCTAAGCCATACGTATCTTTGCTGAGTTCTAAGTGCATTGTGTGTTGTTATCTGCTACCGAAAAAAAAAATCAAACTAAGCCAAACAAGCTAATCGATCATTTTTCTAATTTCAGAACGAAATCCAATCAACGATGGATGAAACTAAGAACAACGGTCCAAATTTCCTCTGCAATGCAAAAGGTATAAAACAAAAATTATTGTTTAATACGATATTAAAATTCTAAAAAGCTTTCAGTGAAAGTTTCAATGAGAAAAAAGGTGATTTTTGTTCTTCAATGTATAACCGTCGTCGATATCTTTTACTGATAAACTCGTGTTTGCGAATTTCTCGTAATAAAATAAAGTGGAAGTTTCTAACTTTCAAAGTTTATGAGGCTTCGGAAAGGGCATAAATATCGACAGTCAAGCTAATCGTAAAATTTTAGTAACCTTCAATCGTGATATGCAGTAAAAAAAGATGATCTTGGTTAAGAAACCGTAAAATTGTGTTACGTTCCAGTAAAAAGTACGGAACCTTCCATGGCCGTTAATAAATATTGCTCTTGGTATCGTGCACGGTTGGGAGCAACTGTTTGTCTCTTTATTTTGTTCAATATTTTAACAACAGATATTTTCTTCCCTCAACTCCTCCTCCTTTCGTCCTCCCACCAGTACTTGTTTTCATTTCCGCATCTGTACCTTGCCACCATACTCCTTCTTTCTTGGATCTGTGTGTCTTTATCTCTTCTTACAATCTCCTCTCTCATGCTTCCACCCCATCCACTTTCGCTTCTCTTCTGTATCTCCTCCGTTGCATATGCCTCTCTTTCATAATACCCTCTTCTCTCCTCCTGTCCGTATTTTATTTTCCCTTCTTGCATCTTTTTCCAAACATTCACGTATCCTACCCCCTCCCCATCCCCCAAGCCGTTCCTTCCTGGTATCTCATTGCCTACTTCCCAGCTTGTCAACTTTGTAATCAACTACAACTCCTCTTGTACTATACAGGGTGTTTCTAGTCAAAGTGGACAACGTAATAGAGGTTACAGAACTCGTCAAAACTAACACGTTTTTTAAAATAATTTTTTTCATTTTGGCTTTTGTTTTCGAGTTATGGACCTTTTTTTTGTTTTTTTACACATCTCCGTATCTCCTTTATTTGTAGTCGGATTTCAAAAAATCAAAGTTCTTTGGAATCAACAGTTTAATATCTACAACGTTTGTTCATAGATTTTTTTACAAAAAATTTACAACAGCAAAAGGAGGTCATTTGAAATTTTGAAAATTGAATAGCACTAAATCTACTATGACCATCATTTTGCTGTTGTAGGTAAATTTTTTGTAAAAAAACTTTGATTTTTTGAAATCCGATTACAAATAATAGAGATATAGAGATTTGTAAAAAAAACAATAAAAGGTCCATAATTCCAAACTAAAGCCAAAATGAACAAAAATTACTTCAAAAAAATGTTAGTTTTGAGGAGTTCTACAACCTCTATTACGTTGTCCACGTTGAGTGGAAAGACCCTGTATAACACGAGGTCTCCCTGACCAAACTTATAGTACCCGTTTGCAATATCTGTCTTGTATCCTTACCAAAACTTCCCATTTCTTCCACCATCATATTTCCACCCCGTACATCATCACACTTTTCACTAAAACATGTCAAAAGCCACCCTCTTCTTATCACATCTTCCCAAATATTCTTTCTCCTCAATTTTTCTCTTTAAAATGTGTGTCATCTTTACCATGATATCTCATTCTTTACCCCAGATATTCCACTTACCCCACACTATCTACTTCCTCATTTCCATTCTACCTTTCTTCTACCCCCCCCCCCCTTCTGAAACACCACCTTTCCCCTTTCGTCCTCCCTCCAGTACTTGCTTTCATTTCCGCATCTGTACCTTGCCACCGTTGTTTTCATCCTTATATTAAACCCTCCTCTTAAGTAACCTCTGGTGCTCCATCCGTCATTATCTCCCCGTATTTTCCGTTATATTTCCCCTACCCTTACCTTACTCCTTCTTCCATCCCATCCTCTTTCACTTCTCTTTTGTATCTCCTCCGTTGTATATGCCTCTCTTCTCTCCTCCTGTCCGTATTTTATTTTCCCTTCTTCTATCTCCATCCAAAAACTTTGAAGTGTCCTACCCCCTCCCCATCTCCCAGCCGTTCCTTGCTGGTATCTCATCACCAACTTCCCAGCTTGTAGATATCTTCTTCTTCTTCTTCAATTTTACCTCTTCTTGTACTATACAGGGTGTTTCTACTCAAAGTGGACAGCGTAATAGAGATTATAGAACTCTTCAAAAACTAACACGTTTTTTAAAATAATTTTTTTCACTTTGGCTTTTCTTTTCGAATTATGGACATTTTTTTGTTTTTTTTACACATCTCTATATGCATCTCCATTGTTTGTAGTCGGATTTCAAAAAATCAAAGTTCTTTGGAATCAACAGTTTAATATCTACGTTTGTTTAAAATTATTTTACAAAAAATTTACAATAGCAAAATAGCGGTCATTTTAAATTTTGGAAATTGAATAGCACAAAATCTACTCTACTACTATAATTTAAAATGATCATCATTTTGCTGTTGTACATTTTTTGTAAAAAAACTATTGACAAACGTTGTAGTACTTCAACTGTTGATTCCAAAAACTTTGAAAAGGTCCATAATTCGAAAACTAAAGCCAAAATTTTTTTCTTTAACATGTGCGTCATCTTTACTATCATATCTCATTCTTTACCCCAGACCTCACACTTCCTATTTCCTCATTTTCATTCTACCTTTCTTCTACACCCCCCCCCCCCCCCGCCCCTTTCTGAAACACCATCATTTTTGTCGTTTTCACATCTACAACACTTCACTCTCTCTTCTCTAAAAACATCATTATTGTCCATATCATTTGATTAATTTCCGATTCTCTTCTCGCAGTCGCCACAACATCGTTAAGATAACCAGTTTTCGGCCCATATCGCGTCGTTATGTTTGGTCCACAACTTGCGTTGAAAGGGCTTGCCATGGATTTTTGTCTTACCCCTCGATGGTGGTGAGCAGTTAAGACCAGGTTTGACAGGCCTGACTGCTGAATTTTGAACCAAAAGTTGTGATATTTCGTCAGTCTGCATCTTCAGAGTGTTTTGGCTCACACGGAATAAGACAAGGCAAGCCTTTCAACTCAGGCTGTGGAACAAACATAACGACTTGGTATAAACCGAAAACTTGTTACCTTAACAGGTCGAGGAACCGGGAAAGCCTCAAATTATTCACCACAACATCATTAACATACGCTCAAAGCCCATACCTTGAACCTCCCCGCCCCTATGGCAACCCCTCCACTCTGCTCTTTCATTAACCTTTCTTCCAACACCCCTAATATACACCGAGAGTAAACTCGGGCTGAGTGGACATCCTTGCCTTCTTGTCACATTGTCGAAGGCTGCTTTTATGTCTAAAAATAACGTAAATAGTTATCCCTTCTTCTTTTCCAGCTCCGCATTCACTATCTGTTTTATCACGTCTATATTGTTTATGTTATAGAGCGTTAAAAATCTGAATAGCTGTGAAACAAAAACAAACCAAAAATTATTATTGATTTTGAGTATTTTATGTGTGTGTAACCTGTTGAGTTGCCCCCTTTCATCTTATGGGTTTCTTATAAAGATGTAAACGGAATAATAGAAATAAATAAAATATAACAGTCCCTCCTCCCCCCTTCTGAACGCCCCTTCTCAATTTCCTATTATTCCTTTCTCTTCCAATCTGTCCTGTAGTACACTACATTGGTGACACTCGCCCCCTATAATTTTTTACGTCTTTCAAATGTTCTTCTTTGTATACCGACATATTATCGCTTCCCTCCATTCCTCCGGGAACCCATCTTCATTCAATATTATTTGTTTATGATCTTTATAAAACTCTCCTTTGCTGTTTTTTCCCATATACTTCCACTGTTCCCCCTTTGTGTCATCCGTTCCTCCCGCCTTCCCTCTTTTTATCCTTTTGAAAGTTCTTTGCAAGTCTTCTCCTGTTATTTCCTCCCCCACCTCTTTTCTCTCTATTTCTATCACTGTAAATCTTTTCTTCCTTCTAGCATATCCATGCAGTACTTCGTCCACTTCTCCATTTCAATTTCCTTTCTTTCTCTTCTTGTTTAAATACATCCATACTCTCTTTTCTTAAGGTTTGTAATTTCTTCCACTACCATCCTGTATATCTGCTTCGTTTTGTCACCTTCTCTTCGATATATTAACTTTAACTCGTTATACTCAGTTATATCAATTTTCTCCTTCCCCCATCTTCTAATTCCTCTTCGAATCTCTTTTTTTGTCTCATTACATTCTCTACTCTACTCTTCCTCTTTTTCACATACTTTCTCTATTCCGTTGCATTTTCCATCGACTTTACCAACTCCTTAAACCCCTCCTCCACCCCATCTTCTATTCATTGCTCCTTCTCCACATTGCCGCCATATTTTTTAATACGTTCCTCGCTCTATATATTTCTATCATTCCTTACTTTACCTATTTTCTTCTTGACCCTCTCCCCCTTAAATTTATCTCCAATGGAAAGTGATCCGATTCCACCTCCTCCCCTACCCTAAAATTCTATCTATTTATTGCCGCTCACCCTTCATCATTCACCGATTCCCCTCTCCCCTATATATATGTAAAATCTCCTCTAACCCCTTCCCCTAAATTTTCGATTATCAATATATGCTCCACCCCCTTTCGCTATACACCGTGTCCGTTTTTCGAGTGCCACTATGGGGATCTCGCTTATCTTAAGAGATACGAAGTTGGTTAAATTAGGGCAAAGTTGTGCATTTTCATGCCAAACAATAATCTGTTTTCAGTTTTGACTTATCTTTGACAGTTTACGACATATCGCAAAAAAACGAAAAATTAAGATTTTCCTTTTTCTGTTTTAAATCAAAAACCAATTAAGATTGTCTTTTCTAACCAAGACATTCTTTAGGCACTTTTTTATGTAGAATTAGAATATGGCATCGACTTTTCAATACTCTTGAAGATGGCGGACTAACAACTGTCAACTTCATTTTTTCTTATGGGCACCATTTTGAATTTTTCCATTTTTAGATTACGTTTATTTTTCTCTTTACAACGATGTATCACACATGTTATTTCATTATTACATGTTTGAAGAAAATAAAGTTTTTCATTTTGTGTCCAGAGTGCTTTGAAGAAAATGTCGACGCTCTTTTGTTTTCAACTAAATTTGAGAGTTCGATCCGTCGCCTGTGTTGGCCTTGTTTATTTGTGTAGAGAAAATGCAATTTTCAAATAAAACTATAATTCAACAATATTTAACAAAGATGTCAAGATGACAAGAGCTTAACAATAGGTAACATCACAACCTGTGTTCAAAAATCCCCCCTTGTAATTGCAAGCACAATAATTGCACTCTTTTTCTAAGATTCGCTGCAGCTCTTAACACGTCTCTCCTGACTTGTCCCCCTTGGACTATTTTTTGTGGGGAACAATGAAAAATAAGATATACAAAACATTGCCAGCCGACGTTGATGAACTTCGACACCGAATCGTTAGCACTCTCAGACACGACATTAGAAAGAGAGACGTGTTAAGAGCTGTAGAGAATCTTAGAAAAAGAGTGCAGTTGTGCTTGCAATTACAAAAGGGAGACATGTTGTGATGTTACCTATTGTTAAGCTCTTGTCATCTTTGTTAAATATTGTTGAATTATAGTTTTATTTGAAAATTGCATTTTCTCTACACAAATAAACAAGGCCAACGCAGGCGACGGATCGAACTCTCAAATTTAGTTGAAAACAAAAGAGCGTCGACATTTTCTTCAAAGCACTCTGGACACAAAATGAAAAACTTTATTTTCTTCAAACATGTAATAATGAAATAACATGTGTGATACATCGTTGTAAAGAGAAAAATAAACGTAATCTAAAAATGGAAAAATTCAAAATGGTGCCCATAAGAAAAAATGAAGTTGACAGTTGTTAGCCCGCCATCTTGAAGAGTATTGAAAAGTCGATGCCATATTCTAATTCTACATAAAAAAGTGCTTGAATAATGTCTTGGTTAGAAAAGGCAATCTTAATTGGTTTTTGATTTAAAGCAGAAAAACGAAAATCGTAATTTTTGGTTTTTTTGCGATATATCGTAAACTGTCAAAGATAAGTCAAATCTGAAAACAGATTATTGTTTGGCATGAAAATGCACAACTTTGCCCTAATTTAACCAACTTCGTATCTCTTAAGATAAGCGAGATCCCCATAGTGGCACTCGAAAAACGGACACGGTGTATAGTTCCAATAGCTCTTTTCCTTCCTTGGTTATTTTTTATCCAAGCTCTTCCTTTTCTCCTATTCTTCTCCTCCACTATTACCAGTCTGATTCCTTTTCTTCCCCTACCATCTCCTCTATGTTCTCTCTCATCTGCTCCATATACTGTTACTATCTTCTACTTGTTTCCTTCTTTTCCCTTCATATAACTTACCATGGCGTCCCTGTCTTTGGCGAAATTGTAAAATTGATTTAATTTCATCCAAACTTAGCAAATAGATTGACGTATTCTGAACCTTATCATTAATTGCCAGTAGCCAACTTGGCGAGGGGGGTGGAGGGGGTTGGTAACGCCAATACCCCAGCAAACGCATTTATATATAAAATACATATAAATTATGTAAGAGCTTTTTTATATTTTTATATTTTTTTATATAAAACTGGAAGAAGAGTAAGAGATATTTAATGTCAGGATGTCAGCAATTTTCAAAATAATAATATGTCTATTATATGTAAATTCTTCTATATCTGTAGCACATGAATTTATATACGTTTTACGTATATTTTATGTAATATTTACATAAAAAATATTAGTTATAAAAGCGTTGTAATTTCTAATATAAAAAATTATTTAAGCAGTCCCATACAAAAAAATGGAAAAACTACATTTTTACGTGCAACTGTACTTTTAATTAACTTAATTCTTGCACGAACCCGTTTTTATATCTAATCATATAAATATGACAGCACATGCATTTCATGTGTAATATGTAATTATCTGTATGTATATATTATATAAATTTCTGTATATAGAATATCCTTAAGTTTCTATACTATTATGTAAAATATACGTAATGTGTGACATACGGTTTATATAACTTTATTAAAGAACACTTACATACTTACTTGATATATAAAAAAGCATATGTAGGGGTATTTACTTCAATTTTATATATGTTGTATGTATATTTTATATGTGTGTTTGCTGGGACTATCCGACCTCAATCCGCACCTCTTTTTCTTGTTGTTTTTGTCGAGTTGCCTCCACCGAATTCAGGCTTTGTAACCTATCCGTAGGACGTAGCCACAAATATAATGAGAAAATCTCAAAATGCTAATAATTGAAAGCATTGAACTGTAGTGTGTGCTACTTCTCAAAAATAATTTGAAACACTTATTACATCAAATAATTGCCGTCCAAACGAGATTAAACGAGGCATGAATCAAAAATGTGATCTATTTGCATAGTTATGTTTGAGTTTGATCATTATAAAAATACAGTAAAATGTTGCGCGAAATTCTGAAATTTAAGAAACGCCTCGTATCCTCTTTCATCGAGACGAGATTATATTACATTATTTGAAAGAATCTCAAATAACGCAAAACCGGAGAGGACAATAAATGAGGTTGCATCAAATCCCTGCTTTAACACAATTATTATTTTGAAATTCACTACTGCGGCGTGGTCGAATTGCAATTATTTGAAAATAAGACCGACGACCGCACAATTACGCAACTTCTGCAATTGAAATTCTAGGTAGTTATTGAAGCATTAAAACAAGTTTGTCAGCTTTCCGATTTTCTCGTTCGTTTCCCCATAATAGTATTGTAAAAAGCTCCACGTGCCGAACTCCCCCCCCCCTCGCCTCCCCATTTCAAAAATCGTGGTAAATTAGTTGCCGTGATGCTTTTCTATTTGATTTCGAGAAGAGCGTGTCAATTAACGGCGAAACGCAAATAAATAACCGTATATCCGACTGCTGTAGTAGTAGCGCTATTGATCAACGCAATGCCTTTGTAGTTTTCGCGAAACTCTGGAATGGAAGATATCTGAAGTTTCCACATGAACGATCTCCAGGAAATTTACAGCCAGTATCTCGTGTACTGATTATTATTTGTTATTCTCGCTATTCTTCTTATTGACTTCTCATATTGTATAAGATCTATGACACGATTACATCATCTGAGTTTTAATATTTACTCTTGTTTACCACATTTAACGCATTCCCGTTTAAACGCATTCATTCTAAGTATTTAATTAATCGTACAATCCTTCTTACGTAATTTATGTGTTTTAGAACTACCTTTAATTATTCTGTCGCTACATTTAGCTGTCAGTCATCCATTTAGGCTTTAACGCTGAAAATTTAGTCCACTGATTAATTACATTAAAATACAATCGAATCCAATGAATTAATCAAAATTACTTCTAATTTTAGATTAAATTACTTATACGTTTGTCATTACAAATTCGAAACACTAATTATTGTAAATAATTAAATATATGGAACTACATATTATAAACAAAATGTAAGTTAATCCTTTAAGTACAGATGTAATTCACCATTAATGTCACAATTGATTTAATTACAATGAAATTTCGTTTTAAACTTTAAATTTAAATCGTATAGATTTGTCAATTTGGAAATTAAGAAATTAAAGTAGGTAGTACATTATTTGTACCTATTACAAAGTCTAATTACAAAGAAGCGTTCTCTAATTATTTATAGATCATAGGAATCCATTAGGAAGTTGAGCAAATTACGAATTTAAATTAAGCCATGAGTTAGAAATTAGTAGAAGGTCGCCTATTAGCGGTTGGCGAGACTACCTGGCTGTTGGGACCCTAAATACTCATTCTTAAGCTTCTTTGACGCCACTGGATTTCCCCAATTTGCACTTTTACGTTAATGTCAATTATCCTAAGAAGCTTAAGAATCAGTATTTGGGGTCCCAACAGCCAGGCAGCCTCGCCAACCGCTAGTAGACGACCTCTAAGTGACAATACGAAAGCTACGTTTATAAAGTCTGGAACAAAATTCATAATTTCCAAAATCATTTTTTTGGGAAAATTCTCCCGCACACGTCGATTTTTATTTTTTGTTGGGCACATTTTGGCATAATAAAAATTTACCAAAAACTCAAGATAGCCCATGTAACACCGTTTATTGGCATTAGCTTGGCGGAATATTGGCGCAATATAGAGAAATTGGGGCAATAATGTCGAACCGCAGCCAATATTGGTTTAATATATTTTTGTAATGTTAAATAAATATTGGAAATACAATATTTAGTGAATATAAGAACAATATTTGCATTATTTAGTAAATATTGCCATTTAATGTAATTTCAAATATTGTACACGCAATAATGTATCAATATTGCGTGTACAATATTACTAAATATTGAAAATCTATATTTAAGCAATATAACATACATATTTGTAATATTAAGTAAATATTGATATTCAATGTAAATTCAAATATTATACGTCATACAATAATGTACCAATATTGCCTATAAAATATTACTAAATATTGAAAATCTATATTTAAGCAATATAACATACATATTTGTAATATTATGTAAATATTGATGTTCAATGTAAATTCAAATATTGTACATACAATAATGCACCAATATTGCGTGTACAATATTACTAAATGAAAAAAATATTCATAAATAATAACGTTATGATACTTTTTCAAAATCGAATGTTAATTTTCCCCGATTTAGAGATATCAACATACTCAAAATATAATATACACACCCCCCTCAATATTTTACAGTGTTCAACTTTAAGTTCCAAAATTATATAAGTTTCCATAGCTCAGTTGTTTCATGGCTGACTTCTTAACCGAGTGATCGATGGTTCGAGTCCTACTTGAAGCAGAAGGTTTTTCCGGCATCACCGATCTCTTCCGAGTCTACACGAAGTGAATGGGGTTTCTGAGGAAGGAGCCACCGGAGCACATGGACCCCTGCAAGCGCTGTGCACTGGAAACTAGTCCCTCCGAGCAGAGGGCTCTTGGTGGCGCACCCCTTTCCTACTATTTTGGGACACATTATAAAACAATAATGGGCCAATATTGTATAAATATTTTCCTCAATATTGAAATAATATAGATTGGTAATATTTAGCCAATATATAAAATTGTTCACATTTCAATGTTGGGACAATATTGTACATTAATATTCTACCAATATATTTACAATCAAATGCCAATATTACACCAATATTAAATGCTACATGTAAGCGATCACACGCCATTTTGTAAAAAAAATCAAATGGAAAAGGGGGCCATGTGGCACATCATTGGAAAGCTCTTTAAAATGGGAATTCAAATCCCAAATTTGAAAACAATCAATTAAGATATAACGAAATGGCGACCTTTTCAATGCGTCACATTTTTCTTTTCTGGATCGCATTTTAACAAATTTTGAATTTCAAAACAGCAATTTTATTTCTGTAACAAAGTAATCAGACGTGTAAGTCGCGTTCCAGAAAGCAGTAAAGTTGAAGAGGTCGCCATTTTGTTATACCTTAATTGATTGTTTTAAACAAATTTTTCAAAAATAAACACTTTCGAAATTCAAAAAAGCTGTTTTATTTCTGTAACAAAGTAATCAGAGGTATGATAAGTCAACTAATGCGTTCCAAAAAGGAAAAGAGTGACGCATTGAAACGGTCGCCATTTCGTTATACCTTAATCGATTGTTTTCAAATTTGGGATTTGAATTCCCATTGTTAAGAGCTTTCCAAAGAACAAAATCGACGTGTGCGAGAGATTTTTCCAAAAATAATTATTTTGGAAATTATAAATTTTGTTACAGACTTTTGGACCACCCTGTATATGTTTCAACTGATCATAGGCGCACGAGATTTAGGTGCATTTCGAAATTAATATAAAGTTGGGGCAAACCAAAAAGCGTTGCACGTCACGAGTATTATATACATGTCAATAGTGTTGTCATATGGATTAAAACGAAATATAATAAAATACGAAATGGAAGACAATAAATGACAGATGTCCTTGGTTGCAACTATGTAATTTTATTTATGATGCTGCCAACTTGTAGAATTATTTTACCCTAGAACATTGCCTTTAATGACAATCCGAAAAATTAGTATTACATTGGTACTGTTTTTACGTCATATGTCACGTGCAACGCTTTTAGGATTGCCGTGACTATACTTAAGCAGTACACTATTGGTATTCTAAAGTCTAGTTACAAGTGTGAATTGTCTAATTACTTAATTTAGTCCTGTGCGAAATTCTAAAACACGTCAACCCATTAGAAAGTTAGGTACAAATTTAAATTAAGCGCGACCTACCAATTAGTAATTGATCATTATTATATGTACTTAAGCAACTTTTATACATGTTTTAACTGATTATGAGTGCACATAGATTTGGAAATGAAGATATTTAAGGAATACATTATTAGCATTACAAAGTTTAAATTTGTCCAATTACTTAATTTATTTCAGAAAATTGAGAATGTAAATTAGGTGGGATCTACAAATTAGTAGGTAATTAATAATTATTATGTGTACGAAAACTATTTTTATACATGTTTTAATTGATCACGAGCGCACAGAGATTTGTTCATTTGGTAATTACTGTTCTTACCTAGTACATTATTCCAATTCCAAAGTCTAATTGCAAGGATGCATTGTGTAATTACTTAATTTATTTCAGAATAAAATTTTGAAATGCGTCAACCTATTAAAAAATTGCAAATATTGCGAATTTCAATTAAACGATGAGTTATAAATTAGTATTTGACAATTATAATGTGTACGAAAAAGCTACTTTTATACATGTCTCAAATGATCACAAGCGCACAGAGATTTTTCATTTAGAAATTATTATACTTACCTAGTAAATTATTCAAATTCGAAAGTTTAATTACAAGGATGCAGTGTAATTACATAATTTAATTCCGAATAAAATTTTGAATTACGTCAACCTATTAGAAAGTTGCAAATATTCCGAATTTAAATTAAGCGGTAAGCTACAAATTAGTACCTAATTGATAATAATGAACGATAATTATATATTTTCCAACTGATCATGGGCACAAAGATTTTTGTTTATTTCCAAATTTAAGCAGCACATTATTCACATTTACATTATTAAAAACTCTAATTACAAGGACGCATTGCCTAATTACTTAATTTATTTGAGAACAAAATTGTAGAATATATCAACTCATTGGAATATTACAAATTCATGTTAATCGGTGCGCTACAAATTTGTACCTAATCGGTAATTAACCTTACGATTTAATTGAATTAGTAAAGTCTCCAATTACTGTTTTACCTGCTAATTGCCATCGGGTTATCATCAACGGTAAGCGTTGCACTATCCTGTGAAATAATTTTTACCGGTCGGCACACACTTTAAAGCAATACACCTTAATTAAACTGAATTTCAATCATGTAATTTGTACCTTTATCAGTCCACTAATTAATTAATTATGGAATATATCAAAGTATTAATCACTAAATTAGATTATTAACATTTTCGACCCCCTTGACCTGATAAATTTATGAAACAGTTAAAAACCTTTAATTTATATTGGACGCTTTTGTTGATAACACTGTGTTCATAATTTCAACTCATCCCTGGTGTGTAACATGTGTGTCTACAAAATAGTACAAAATTGAAACTTTTTATTTGATTTTCGTAGTTTTCCACTACAACTTTTGTTCACTAAATAATAGTGCCACACTTCGTACAGGCCTCTTCCTACCTGCAATTTGGCATAAAGTTCGAAGTATTTTCCTTGCGCACAGTTTCCTGTAATTATTATTTCAATTACAACATAAATGTAACAAATTACTTAATTCATCACTATATCTGTCTCTTACAGTACCATATATTGCTAATTTTACACAACCGGAGTCTTAATTGCACTTAAATTAAACTAATTCGCATCTTTCATAACTTATAATTATTTACTTTATTTTAATGCTTCAATAATTCAATTGTAAGTTACCGTACCTATGGTTGGCGGTAAATAAGTAGCTGTGGTCAAACCCAACCTATAAGTACTGGAAAATAAGGTAAATATAGGTAGAGTTACACACTCACACACTCATTACCTGGCGATAATGGATAGGTGTAAATTAGCTTTAGATAGGTCACGAATTAGTTACATAATTACGAAATTATTTTTGTAAAACGTTTACGATAGTAGAAAGTATAGTTTTCAATTAATTAGGCGCTGCAATAGTAAATACTAATTTATTGAATCGGTCATATAACTATACATTTATTCCCTTAATATTCGTAAATAAATTTGTTAACGTCAATAATAATTTTTGTAATCCTAATTTTGTTGCTAATCTAATTTCCATCTAACCTTAATTGTAATTCAATTTTAACTCCAAAATTGTTACGAATTAATTCACTAATTTCCATTTCTAAAATTTAAAAAGTCGATTTCATAATTCACTTCAAGTGTTAATCATGTTTCAATTAATAAGTAGCCCCCCCCCCCCCCCCCCCAAACCCATTCTTTAAGATGATACTGGTGTTAACTATAATGGTTTCTGCTGTGCATCTCGTTATGACAACTGTAATATAGTAGCGGTAATTAAATCGTACGTCTTCAAGTTAACTTTTTTAAGTTAATTAGGCCAAATCCGAAAAAATTGCGTCGTAATTTTTAATTATTTCCACCATACAGTTTGCTAATTGATCTAATTGAATTCCGTTAGAGAATTAATTATATCTTGAAATGTTCAATTTTGTCATGCTCAACTTGATGATACAGTTTGAGGTTTCAAGTTTAAGCATTACTCATAACTAAAGTTAGTAAGTTATAATTAATGTAATTTAAAAAAGTTTTAGTAATTGTTTTACTTTGTATTTGGAATTTCTAATGTGTTAGAGTTAGTAATTAATGTATAAATTAATGTGAGTAATAATTCCAGTTAATATAAAAACATCTACGTATTAATTCTTGAGGTTATTTACCTATCATTAAAGTAGAACTTACGGCAATTAATTACCTATTTTAAACTGTTGAATTGTTAAATCAAAGTTAACTTCTAATTTGGTTTCCCTCATTCACCGTTAATTCGATATCGATACTATGATTATACAATGAAACTCTATACGTATGAAATTTAGTTTTGAATTAAATTAATAAAATAAACGTTAAATTGAATAGAAAACCAAAATTAATTTCCATTTGTCAACCGAAGGGTTTAAGGTAATGAGTCATTAATTTCCTACTTATTTGTTTGAATATTGTTAACCGATTGCTTAATTCTTCAATGTAATTAAACATGAAGAATCGAAAAGCGCGCTCTGTGACATCGATTTAATTATAATTGTACGTAATTGTAAAAGTGATTAAGGGCTAATGTCGACTTGATTTATATCTTCGATGAACGGTCACCAATTTCGACCTATTGCTCGCAATGACCACTCTTCAAGTCAGATATCTCTTTCATCAGTCTCTTATCGTCTAAAATTTCTATAATCGCCTACTCCGTTTACAAGTTGAAAAAATTAGTATACACATCGAATAAGAATCACTTTAATTAATCCTGATTGGAGTTCGTAATAGTTTATGTAATTATATTTACCAAAATTATTGATGTGATTACCACGAATTTAAAATATTTTACATAACTTGAGCTATTCCGTCATGCAACATTCTTACATTGTAATTAGTCCCAAAAAGATATTAGTATTAATTAATTAATTAATGTCTTTTATAATTTTCCAAGGAAAGTACAAAATATTGATTATAATACAAATGTCGATTATATCTAATGTACTCTTTGTAATTAGTATAATGCTAATCTAACTAATAATTATAATCATGAACCAATAATTACCACAAAATACTCTTGATTATTTTATTATTATTATTATTGCTTTTCACTGCCACTCTAATTAATTCTTAACCTTACGTAATCGTTAATTACGCAAATCAGCCGTTAATTAAAAAGCAAAAATCCTGTCGTTTACTGACAAAGTATGTGTTCCATGAGATTATTATTACAGAACATTATTAAAATAAATTGTAATTATCAGCTGCATGGTGTTACAGACAAAATAATTAACTATTATTTCCACAATATAACTAAGTAATCAGTAGTAAAGGTCACTAAGTCAATTATGTAATAATTACAGAAACCCCCTCTGAAACGAGAAGATTCGTTTTTGAAGAGGTTTTCAACACGTCAAATACCAGAAACACAGGAAACGGTCGAAGATACAGGAAGCGAAGGCGGCAATGCCGATGATTCGAAATCGGCACCACGCAGAAGAAGAAGAATAAAAAAGAAACCTTTTACTGTCGTTAATCCCGATGAAAATTTTTATTTTTATTGGCTAATGATTGTTACTGGTTGTATATTGTATAATGCATGGACATTAATAGTACGACAAAGTTTTCCGGAATTTCAGGTAACTCGTAATTAATAGGTACTAATTACAAACTAATTACAAGGTTTTTTTTTCTCTTAATTACAGACGATGCTTTCGAAATTTTGGATTTCGTGTGATGTAATTAGTGATGTAGTGTTTATTTGTGATATCGGTGTACAATTACGTACTGGTTATTTAGAGCAAGGTCTTATGGTATATAATTATAAAAAATTAGCTGGACATTATGTAAAATCACGTGCCTTTCTTTTGGATTTGGCGGCCCTAACTCCTTTAGATATTTTACAAGTGCATGTTGGAGTGCATCCCATGTTGAGGTTTCCTAGATTTTTAAAAGTAAGTTACGGATTAGATATTGACACTAAATGCAGGTACGCTCGGTATAAAGCGTCAAGTTAACAAACATAAAGATCAGCTAAATCTTTTAAGACAATAAATTACGCCGGGAGGCTTTAATGGTTTTATATGTGTACGGTAACGTTATCCTTCAACCATGTAATTGTTACGAGTAAGGTTTTATCTGAACCTTAACGTATGTGTAGAGAATGGAAGGAAGAGATTGCGTTAGCGTTACGTCTACATTTGCGTTTGCATATCGTTTTTTTCTATTTATTAACATTGTTCCAGGTTTATCGTTCCGTTAAATTTTATTATATCGTTGAGTCGCGCACAGTATGGCCTAATCTTTGGAGAGTGATCAATTTAATACACATCCTTTTGATTCTTGCTCATTGGTTTGGTTGTTTTTATTATCTATTATCGGAAGCGGAAGGTTTTCAGGTGAGTTGCAGTTTTTAAACTATTATTAAGAGCATTAGTGTCAGCATGAGTACGATTAAATGAAAAGTTGCGATTCGCATTTCTGAGACTGAATGATAGTCAAAATTTACACAAAACGAGTAGGTCGTTACTTTTTTGAAGAAATTATTGCTAATTATACCCATTTTTGTGAAACTAGACATTTATTTTGTTTGTTACGTTAGCAAAATTTCACTAGCGTTAATAATGCTCTAAAATTGCACAATATTAGGAATTTAATTTTTTTGGCCTATTAGAAACGGGTCTGTGAACGAAATGGAATAATATTAATTTTCGAGTAAAATTACAGACATACGATGGAAAATTTAATTAACACCCTCTATAGATGTATTTGGTCTACATAAGGGAAACTAGTTAGTTTACTCTTTAGAAAATCGCTTTTATTAGTTTTTTTTATATTACGTAAGTGCATTGGAGTTCAGCTATGCCTAGTATTGAAAGTCATTTAAGACAAAAAATACATTCCAAAAAAATTCAGATCGACAATAATTGAATTCACTACGAACATAGAACAAAATCACAAAGCAGGACACGCTATTATCATGTCATTTGTTATGTAAATTGGCACAATTGGCGAATACTGAAAATCCATACGCCATCAAATAAGACATTTGAGATTAGCATATGGTATGGTTTGATCGTGGCCTACATTAGCTTCAGGACACCGCAATACTCGCTATGTAGCGCTGCGACGCCGACCGACGTCAGGATCGGAGTCATGCCAAATAATGCAAGCGCTGAACTTCTAGTCTTGTATTTCTTAAAAATTATGTAAATGTCCTTATTACTACAGTTTATTATGTGAGTTCACTTTAGGAATAACCAATATTGTTGTTAGCAATATCTAAAATATTTAGGACGGGAAAGGAAATACTAGAAAATGTCACGTTGTTGCTACGTGACCTGCTGTAAATCCAATTATTGTTCTGATACTTACACCACTGTATTTTTTATATTTGATACCGTTCACATTCTAAGAAACCTACGAAACAACTGTTTTATCCAGCGGGATTAAAAATAAGTACCCTGCAGGACGATGAAATTAATTTTTTGGATGCCTCGGTCAGCGATCTGAAGCATCATTCAGAAAAAAATAATGTAATAAGGATAGCTCCAAGTTTCTAATCTAAATCATTATGGCCATCTCGAATCGAACAACAAAGTGGGAATCTTTGCTTGAAGATATTTGACGAAAAACTGTTCCACCCCATCGAACCCATTAAAGCATAATCATTCCAGGGAAGTTATACCTAATATTCAATAAATGAGGATAATAGTACTCAATTTCTTCAAAAATTCGATTGACAATTGGAATACTGACAATCTGGGACGATGCGGTAAACCGACAACGGTTAACAACATTTTGGTAAAAGGATAAGATAAGGACGACTTCAGGGTTAGGACCGTGTCAATGTTGAAAAAGTTAACTTTCGTAAGGGGCTTCACCAGGACAAGAACAAAACACAAATAAAATAAACAACAATAACAAAAATAAAATAAATACCAAATGAACCAACGGGAACAACACAATCCGGCTCGAAGGACCATGTTCGATCTCCGTGTTGAGGGAGAATGAATGTTGCTGGTAGTTTTAGTTGTGAGGGGTACACCGTCACTCGTACCAAATGGCTTTCATTCAAAGATTGATTTATTTATAATATTTAGACGTTTATATACATTCTTATTCTTGCTGACCTAATCTACATTCGTATTACTACGTTTCCTACTTCCTATTTTAATCATTTCTTAATAATTCTAACTTATTTGGTAAACAGGAAAACTATTTAATCCGAGATTAAACACCCCATGTAGCATCATTTATTGGCGTTCGCTTGGCGGAATATTGGGCTAACATAGAGAGATTGGGGCAATATTGTCGAACTGCAGCCAATATTGGGTGAATATATTTTTGTAATATTGTACAAATATTGGAAATTAATGCAATATTTAGTGAATATAAGAACAATATGTATTTGCAATATTTAGTCAATATTGCTATTTAATATAAATTCAAATATTATACACACAATAATGTATCAATATTGCGTGTACAATACTACTAAATATTGAAAATCTATATTTAAGCAATTATAACATACATATTTGTAATATTTAGTAAATATTGCTATTTAATGTAAATTCAAATGTTGTACACACAATAATGTACCTACCAATATTGCGTGTTTAATATTATTAAATACTGAAAATCGTAATTTAAGCAATATAACATAAATATTTACAATATTTAGTAAATATTATTATACAATATAAAGTCAATATTTATTTATCAATAACATAACAATACTGTTGAAATAAGGCTTCGGGCCATAAAAGCTTCTTTACGCCCTTGATGCATAAATAACTATTATATTTATTTTATTTTTATTATTTTTGTTTTATTTTATTTGTGTCTTCTTCTTGTCCTGGTGAAGCTCCTTACGAAAGTGGGCGAAACGTTGACTTTTTCAACATTAACACGGTCCTATCACGGAAATCGTCCTTATCTTAATGACTCTGGCCGTGGTGATAAAAAGATACTAATTTCGCCCCCTCTTTCAACCCCCTTGAAAATCACCATGCAACAGTTCGAAACGTGACCCAACAATTTGACGTATGCAAGTCATCTGTACATAACGTTTTGGTTGAAAACAAATTCCATCCTTGCAAGCTGAAATTGACGCAAGAACTTCTGAGTGATGGCGTTGATCGGAGATTAGAATTTTGTGAGCAAATGATGAGACGGTGTGACGAAAATAGGCAATTTGCGTTTTGGACAAGTTTCTCTGAGAAGTAAACAGGCACAACAATACAACAGGCGATATTGGTCCGATGAGAATCCGCATTGGATGAGAGGTTCTCATACGCAATATCAGCAAAAACTTAATGTCTGGGCCGGAAGATTGTGCAGTCAAAAGTTTTTTTTGCTAATCTCAAAAAAAATGTTGGAGGAAAAAATAGTGTTTCTACGGAATTTTCCCTATTTCCTCCCCAAGAGGAGCAGGGGTGGGGGCTGAAATTTGCAATTTGAGAACAGCTTTTTATCTAGAAGGCAAAAGTGTAATAAAAAATAGGTGTTCTCAATTAAGTTTTCAAAACTCACCCCCGCCCCACGCCCTAGAGGTGGGGGTGATGTTTACATACCATGATTGAATAGGTTACAAAAACTACTCTGACAAGCGCGGCGAGGTTTAATACGATGGCCTGAGCCATGTTCCTACAGTCTCCCCAGTGTTCTTTAATCCTTTTCTTTATGGAGCGTCCTGTTTGTCCTATGTAACTAATTCCACAAGAGGTAGGTATTTGATAGATACTTACCTGCAGTTTTTGTCATTGGCATGACGACTTCTACCGATCCGAATCCTTGCCCAAGGGTGTTTACTGTCGAAAAGACGGTTATGATGTTTTGCTTCATCAAAACTTTACCAATGTTGTCCGTTAGTCCATAACTGTAAGGGAGGAATGCTATGTCCTTGAGCCATTCTTTCCCCCTCGACTGTTCAAAGGTCACCTTTTTCGATAGCCGTTAGTTTCTCTTGTAGCTCAAGTTCTTAACACTGTACTGAGTGATGATCAGAGTCGGCGTGTAGGTAGCGAATGGTATACGTGCTTTTCCTGTAGACAGAGTGACCGCAGCTGCCGACCTCTTTTCTCACTATCAACACGTCCAAGAACGGTATGGTGTTCTTTTCTTCAATCTCCATTGTGAAATGTATGGAGTTGAGATGATTCAGAAAATCATGAAGTGTTCGTGAGTCGTATGACCATATAACAAAGGTTTCATCCACGTATCTAAACCAACATTTTGGTTTTCGGTTAGACTTTTGTAGAGCTTTCCATGTGGATGTTGGCTATTACTGGTGAGTATGGCTATTTATTCGTAAACTTCTCCTTTCCAACTAAAAACGATGATTTTGAGACATATCTCAACTATAGTTGCACCGGTGTTGGTGCGAAGTGGTTTCTAACGATAGTCAACCACTGGTACTTTGGTGAAGAGTGAGACGTCATCAAAGCTAACCAATATGCCCTTGTTGTCTAGGTTTAAGTTCCCGATCTTTGGCACATCTTCTGAATCTTTGACGTATGTCACCGTTTTGCCAGTTATGGGTCTTAGGAGTTTCAAGTATCTCACTAATCCTGGATTGCACTTACAATCGGCCGTAATGGCACATCGGTTTTGTAAATTTTTGGCAACCCATAAATTCGGAGGAGAACATCCCTTTTGGGGTATAACCGTCGTTTTATGGTTTGATCTATAGTGTAAGAGTTTTAAGGGGGACAATAATAGAGATCGAGAAGCATCTACTGAACATGCACAGGGAGGACGAGTTCGGACTCAGTAGAGCATGCACGCCAGTCATTCATAGACTGAAAATTTGGGAGAAAGTGAACAAAGAAATACTCTATCGCGTTGTTGACGCGACTATGATATTTTTCATGAACAGAATATATTTACACACGGGGTACAAAAACATAAATGCAAGTACATGAAAATAAATTCTTATAGGTTTAGGGTTGTTAATTGCCACTTTATTGTTTATAAATAACACATAAATAGGACGACGTTTCGCCAAATCTGGCTTTTTCAAGTCAATTTTTGGAGTTATGTTAATACTAAAGTAGGTGCATGTGTAAAAAATATCAATACCAAAAATGAAAATAAATATAAAAATTAAATACATGAAATGAAATAATAATTAATTAACGAAAATGAACAAGTTATTCTAAACAAGAACTAGAACGTAAAGTTATGGCGCATATGTACGTAACACTTTGCCTTCTCGGATCCAGCGGGTGCATGGGTTGTCTTGGAGGGCTCGCAAAACAAGGCCTGCTGTCGAACTCAAACGACACCAATCTCCACTGCGGCCTCTTGGTCGGCGTCGGCGGCAGCGATGAGACAATGGTTGGTACCGGCGAACATACAAACTATACGCAGCAAACGACACCGAGATCAACACGTATGAGACCATAAACCTAGACCTTGATCTTCGACTACGAAGAAGTTTTCCATGGAGATTTATCGTGGCAATTTTCGTGGAAAAATGCACACGTCGGCTCCCGTAGTGAATGCAGGGGTTGTTTCCGTGGGCTCGCATAACAAGGCCTGCTGTCGAACTCAAACGGTACCAATCTCCACGGCGGCATCTTGGTCGACGTCGGCGGCAGCGATGAGACCGGCGATCGATGCGGGGTACTGGACTGTGACTGCTTATCCTAGCCGTGCTTTTATCAACTTCGGCGTCGGATAGTTGAAAGTTTAACCATTACCAGCGGTTTATCCTAGCCGTGCTTTTATCAACGTCGGCGTCGGATAGCTGACCCTGGTCCGTGCTATTATCAACATCGGACAGGGGCACTTGATCCTTTCGTGCTATTATCAACCTCTAAAGAATAAGTTAGTTTCTGCAGCGCGCGCACGCTTTTAAACCCATTTGAGCGGGCGTGTCTACCATGCTTATCTTAGGTGAATTCTCATTGGCGCTTGTACTTGGCGTGGGAAACTAATGTCAGCCAACCGCGCTTCGCGTGACCGATGCGATTTCGTGCATTCTCGCATATGCACGATTCCTACAACTCCCTCTAACTTCCAGTGAACGTGACATCCAATCAAAATTGAGACTGTCAGCGAAATTAGCGAAAAAGAACCGTATAAATTGCGAAACGTAACCAAATCACTCTGAAGAGGCAAGTTGCAATGACTTGGGAAACGTCAGAACTTTTGGTTTCACATTCAGACCTGGCAAACTTAGAGTTAACAGCTCACCACCACCGGGAGCTAAGGAGATCCCAAAAAATTTTGTTTTGACTCATAAGGTAAAAGTCAAGGCAAGTCTTTTAACGCAGGTTGTGGAACGTCGCGTTATAAGCCGAAAACTAGTTCAATCTTGACACTTCAATACGCTTACCATTTACTCGTAAAGAAATAAAATTTGTATCCATCAACCCAGCAAAGCGATTAAATGCTTTATTCTCAAAATTACCAAGACTCTCAATACTTTTTACCATCTTACACACTATTTGTGGAGTGGTGGTGCTTGGTTTGATTGAAAAATAACATAAAGCACTGCAGAAAATCTTGTAAGACCGTGGCCTATGTTAGCTCAGACCATCGTGTTAAACCTCGCTGCGATAGTCGGAGTCTATGCAGACGCTTCCCTGGCAAAGTAACAGCTAACGTAACAAATAGAAAACAGGATGAATGAGCATGTATGATAATTAGAAATTATACTTGTATGGGTTCCATAATGTAAAATTACAGATTTCGAATGTAGTGGGTGATGATGACCTAATGTGACCTTGACATTTTTTCAGGGTGATTGGGTTTATCCATACCGTCCAGGAGATTACGCAACTTTAGCTAGAAAATATTTGGGTTCACTTTATTGGTCTACCTTAACTCTTACTACTATTGGAGATCTTCCAACCCCCGAAACAAACGCTGAGTAAGTGTAATTTCTATATACATACATGTACACGTAAATTACGTGTAAGTACCTATTTATGTGTTCCAATATGAATTAAAGTGGCGAAAATGTAGAGCAAAAATAAAGTAAGAGCTTTTTAAAGTATGTACTCGACATCCCTTTTGACGAATCCGCATTCTGCATTTTTAGTAGCAGCCCTTTCAATTAGCAACTACATCCCTTTTTGTGTGCAAATAGAATTAACGAATTTCACCTTTTCAGTTTTCCCAACGACCATTTTCACTAAATATTACAAGCCAAAAATTGTCACATCACACGCAATCCATCATTTCACGACATCTGCTAAAGAGGATATAATTGAAAGTTAAAACCCAAAATAAACTTAGCTTTCCTAAAAGTAAACACATAAAAGAACCACTTTAAGATGAAATTACTCTTCTTTAGATTTGTATAAAAGTACCACAGTGAAAAGCGATAGTTTCATATCGCGGTAGTTGCTCACAAGAAGTTATTTTGAGAAAACGATCGTAATGTACTTAAATTAATACATTATTAATAGTTCCATGTCGATATTTTTTCCAATAAAATTTAAACCTATCACGACCCTAAACAAGTAGGTAATATTTTTAGATTATTAATCGATAAAGCAACGTTAACCATTACCTACAGCCTCGTTAACCGCAGATTGTGTTTCCTTCCGGTAACAAAGCTACTTTGACACACCAATTAATATTTTGATAAACAGTTATGCTTCGTGTATCAATCAAATACGTTTGCGAAAGATTGGAAAGGAAGCGGCACAAATGTGCATTACGTTCCTCTAAAAACTGAAAGCTGGATTTGGTGAGACATTTCAGTCAACAATTTACAATGTTTGCTTACGTGCTCGACCTCTTCTATCATCGGTGTCTTTTCCATTCCTTCCGATCGTTTACTTGGATCCAGTCCGCCGCCCTCCTTTTAGGTAATATCGCTGAAGTGGCCCTCGGATTTGGATTCGGATACATACAATTTTATAAAAAAATGGGAGCGAAAAAACCGACAGACTCAACAAAAACTATCATCACTCATTGATAAAACCAAAGAAATAAAACATTCAACCCCCTACATAGATAAAATGATTAAAAATCATTACCATAAAAACGAACGAATTGTATATTATAATTTTGGCAGAAGTAAGCCCTACTAAAATCCTGGACTTTGTGAAAGATAAGGTATTCTTGAAGGGTAGATAACACCGGGGAGCACAATAGACCAAAAGGTCGCAGTGTGGGAACCTAATGGGACCACCCCTAGTAACAATACTAATAAAAATAATATAAGAGGGTAAAATAAATTCAAAAAATACCTACATATTTAATCTGGTTTTGAATATTACTGAAGAGGTCTTTTTTGGAATCCCCAAAAATGTAATGTACTTTCCCTAAAGAATCTGTATGGTAAGGCAATGTGTTTCTTCCACCACTTCTTAGGTACATTTCAACAGCTTTCCCGTTCTTTGATTGGACGGCACCGTTAATAGATCTTGGATTTGCCTTTCACTAAAGGAGTTCTTCCAGTATTCCTCCTGCAATTCTTTCACAATGTTTTTTTTTCTCTCTTTCTCGTTTCATTTGCAATTCCACAAAATGCTGGTTGAGGATCTTATAAAAAAACACTTTTCGACTTTCATTGGCTGGTCCGTCGCCTATTACGTTGTCTCTTATAGTGGTAGTATGTCCATTATTAAATTACCCACTCCAAACACGTATTTTCTGAAATTATTCCCTTCCGTAACCTACTAAAACGACTGCTCAACTCGAAACCAAAACAAACTAACCCACCGCCAACTAACTGAAACCACAAGAGTCAAACTAAAAACCTGTCAAGTGGTAGGATGTGTGGATGCTGTTCTTATAAGGATCGATTAGGCAAATATAATTACCCAGCAAACACACATATAAAATATACATACAACATATATCAAATTTAAGTAAATAACCCTACATATGCTTTTTTATATATCAAGTATGTAAGTATTCTTTAATAAAGTTGTATAAACCGTATGTCACACATTACGTATATTTTACATAATAGTATAGAAACTTACAGATATTCTATATATAGAAATTCATATAATATATGCTGCTATTCTCCTTCCGGGTTTCTCCTCGCGTAAAAGCGTTTAATTGACGACGTTTCGGCCAGGTCGCACTAGCCATCTTCAGGTTTCTTGTTGTGTGATCTGGTCACACGAACAAAACTATTGTCGGCCGCTGAGGGCGGTGGTTTAAATACTTTGCTCCTTTCACTTTCTCTTTCCCTTTCTACTTTCTTTCTGCGTGTTTTCTTCGGTGATGTCGGTGTTCCATTTGATGTTCTTGATGAAGTCTCCTTTTCCGTTGTTGTTTCACTTTTTGCTTTCTTTTTTCCCGTTCTCTTTGGTTGTGTCACTGTTCTCCTCGGTGTATCTGATGAAACCTCGCCTTCTGTTGTTGTACCTCCTTTGGGTTTGGTAATCTTGTCTTGTGCGTATTGTTTCAGTAGTGGTTTCCAGGTTGTAGCTAGTCTTTGTGTGTCATCTCGCGTGTTCAAGTTATTAGGTCGTTTTTCAATCTCTATGGCCTCTATTATTATTCTTGCAGTGGTATGTTCTATGTTTTTGATCATCCTTGTTTTCTCGAAGTCGATTGTGTGAGCTGTGCTCTTGACGTGTTGAGCTAGGGATGATGTCTTTTGGTCCTTTTTTACTGCGTTTTGGTGTTCTTCTTTTCTGACATTTATTCTTCTATTTGTTTGTCCTATGTAGGAGCCTTCACAGTCCTTACATGGAATCTCGTACACACCTTGTTGTTCTAGGTTTACTTTTGTTTTTGGGTTCGGAAGCATCTGGCTGATCTTGATATCTGTGGTGAACACAGTTCTTATGTTCCGTTTCGCCAGAATTTTTCTTATTTTATCCGTGGTTCCTTTTATATAGGGTAGATAGGCGTTCCCTATCGGAACTTCCTTCTCTTCTTTTGGTTTGGCTGTAGGTGGTCTACAAGCTTTGTTAATACTGGATCGAGTGAATCCGTTTTGCAGAAGAGCCGTGCGAATTCGTTCCATCTCTTGGTGTTTGTTGTCTTCGTCTGCAAGCCTTTGCGATCTGGTAATTAGAGTTTTCATTACCGAGTGTAGTTGAGCAGGCTGGTGGTGCGATTTGGCATTGAGGTATCGGTCGGTGTGTGTGTCTTCATTCGGTAGATCGTGTGGCCCAGACTTCCGTCTTCTTTCTTCTTCACTAACACGTCCAGAAAGGGTAGCTCACTGTTTTCCTCCAGTTCCATCGTAAATTTGATTTTCTCGTGCACGAGGTTCAGATGTTGCATGAACTCTCCCAGTTTTTCTTTACCATGTTCCCAAATGATAAAGGTGTCGTCTACGTACCTTAGCCACAGCTTTGGTTTGTATGTGGCTGTACTTAAAGCCCTTGTTTCGACCCATTCCATGAAAAAGTTGGCTATCACCGGCGATAGTGGTGAACCCATTGGCGCTCCTTCGGCTTGCTTGTACCGTTGTTCCTTGTACAGAAAATATGTATTCTTCAAACAGTGGGTAGTCAGCTCCATGACGTCCATTGATGGATTGTATTTCTTTTCGATTACTGCTAGTGCTTCGTTAATGGGTATGTTGGTGAACAGGGAAACCACGTCAAAACTTACAAGCAAATGATGTGGCTGCACTGTATGTCCCTTCAGCAATTTGATGAAATGGCTGGAGTTTTTTACGTAGGATTCCGTTCCTTCTGCGTAAGGTTGCAGTTGCTTGGCCAGATGTCTTGCCAACAGTTGTAATGGTGAGCCTATTGAGCTCACAATTGGTCTCAGCGGTATTCCGTCTTTGTGTATCTAGGGTAACCCATAAAATTTGGGGCACCGTAAAGATTTTTCTCTCGGAATTAATTGTAGCTGAGTTTTTTCGTCCCACTTGGTCTTCTTTATTTTGGCTCTCGTTGTCTTCTCCAGGTATGTGGTTGGATCTGATGTGGTTTGTTGGTAAGCAGGGTCTTGCAAGAGCCCTTTGATTTTCATATCGTAGTCCTCCCTGTCCATAATCACTGTAGCATTTCCCTTGTCTGCCGGTAAAATCATAATGCTAGGGTTTTCCTTTAGAGTTCTCAGTGCCCGAAGCTGCTCTCGGGTCATATTTCTCTTTGGTGGGCGGAATGTCTTCAACACTTGCGACACGTCCTGTCGTACTTCCTCGGCCTCCATGCTGGATATTTGGGATATGGATGATTCCACCCCGCATATTATTTGTTCTATGGGAATGCGTGATGGTGCAACGGTATAGTTAAAACCTTTTGCAAGAACGCTTCTTGCTGCGCCATCTAGTTGTATGCTGGACACGTTATGTACCAATTTGTTCGTATCTAATGGTTTGATGTCGTCGTTTCTTGGTTTCTGCTCCGTTGAGAGTTGGTCAAATTTATTTTTCTGCTTCTCTCTCGTTATTGTCATGTTTGTTTCAGCTCTGAACTCCGTTAGTTGGTCTATGCTTTGCCATAGCGTTGGATGTAGTCGGTTGCTCAAATCCAGGTGCATGTTTCGCAGTTTCTAACACCTACTAAATAAAACAAGGTAATTAAAAGTACACCCCATCTATTTCAAATGCAATTATATAAAAAAAGAGGAAAATGTATCTAGCTTCGGGAGCGACCATACAAACACATCTTTACTTAACGTGGCACTTGAAACTCCGCTTCAATCCTCACCTTTCGCCCTCGCTCTCTTATTTTTTTTCTCGCTTCCCAACTCCAAGGGCGTAACTGTCATTTCTATACCGTTTACGAATAGGACAACTTTACAGTGGCAAACATTTAAATTCAAAAACTGCCAGGTGCGTTACATCACAAGTCTGTAACCAAATTAATTGCCAAAGTTGCAATTTGACATTTTTTCCTTTTTGACGTTAGATTCCCTGAAATTTGAAAATTAAATTACCTACTCCATACATGTACTTTCCGAATTTATTCCAGCCTCTTACAAAGTTAATTGCCAAAGTTGGAATTTTACATTTCTCTTTCGTGGGTAGTTTTGCACTTTAGTCCACTCCAATTTGAAAAGCTACTTACATTATTAAATTACCCATGCATTTTCTCAATTATTTTATCCCTTTTATTATAATAAGTATACAATTTTATCTTTTTTTTTGTCGTATAATTTTATGGAAACAGTTATATTACATGGGGGTGCGTTCGTAGGTTTCATGAGTGAGATCAGAGCGCATCATTTTTATTAAGTTTATCGGTTTTTTCGTCTATTTTCTTATAAATATGGGAATTCTATGTAACTTAGTTGGTCAACTGCAGTCCGAAGCCAACTTCAGCGATATTTTTTTAGTATGTCAGCTACCTCCCTCTTACATGCTCGTCTCGGCCTACCTCTTCTTCTCTATTTTTCTAAACAAAGTGTAACTCTCTCTCCGTCGCGACTTTCACTTTACATTCATAACTTGACTATTACCTTCTGATCAATTTTGGACTCATCTTGCTGGTGTGACTTTTATCTTGGGTATCCACTCCCTTCTGTTTGCATTTCGGCCTTCTGGCCGTTTTAGAATCGTCTACCCTATCCATATGCGCTGATATTAGAATTGCCTCTGTATCGTAAGAAAAGTGTTGACATAAAGCATTCACAAGGATTTCGTGTGGTATTTTCGGCTCTAGATCTTGGATTTGGTCCATCCAATTTGACAGGGATGGATTGAATCCACTTTGAAATATCATACGGATATTTCGTTAGAGGCGCCATCTAGCAATTGGGCCCGATACCTTTTGACCCATGTACTACGTATTACAGCTAAAGAAGTAGATGAAACAATTTCTTGTAGATGAACTGAAGACCAAGCATGCAGAGGTAGTAGTGAGATCGCCAGTCGCCTTTTAAGAGCCATAAGAAGTTGAACTTACACTTAAACAAAAAAGTCATTTAATTGTTTGGACAGACTCCTGTGCTGAGCAGAACACAAATATCCTAATAGTGTGTGTTGATCGGTATGATTATTGTACTCGCACTTCTCTTTCTGAAGGTTTTGACGTTCCAAGACGGTTCAGGAGAACTAGCGCACTATCAAGAGAAAATGTGAAAACTTAAAAGGAACAACTTTTTTTTTCCAGAACAACACAAGTTGTTCTATGAGCTTGGAACTTACATCGTTTCATTAAAATACAATAAATTTTCATTATGTATGTACAAAAAATATACAGGGTTTTTCAACGAAAAGGAGCCACCCTTTATAACTTCTAACAGAATCAAAATTTGAAAAATCGGCGATACCCGTCTATAATAATATCGAGGGGGACACTTTTTGACATAAGTTTGAGATTTCATACCTTAACCCCCTGGGTCCCACAAACATACCCTTAATTTTTTTAAATGGCAACATGGGTCATGTGATACGTCATTTGAAAGGTCTTTTGATATCTTGCATTACTGCGTTTAAAATTTTAAAATCGTTCAATTCGTTTGTGAGATATTTTAATTTAAAGTTTTAGAGAACTGATATAATTTGTCGTTATAATAATGCAATATAAAAGTATTACTGACTTTTTAATTTATTTTAAGTTTTATTTCCATGTAAATAAAAAAAGTTTAATACAATGAATTTCGTATCAATTTATCTTGACTATAAAAGCAAAAAAATAAATAAAAAACAACCATTTTGAAGAAAATTATATCAGTTCTCTAAAACTTTAAATTAAAATATCTCACAAACGAATTGAACGATTTTAAAATTTTAAACGCAGTAATGCAAGATATCAAAAGACCTTTCAAATGACGTATCACATGACCCATGTTGCCATTTAAAAAAATTAAGGGTATGTTTGTGGGACCCAGGGGGTTAAGGTATGAAATCTCAAACTTATGTCAAAAAGTGTCCCCCTCGATATTATTATAGACGGGTATCGCCGATTTTTCAAATTTTGATTCTGTTAGAAGTTATAAAGGGTGGCTCCTTTTCGTTGAAAAACCCTGTATATACCACTTTGAATATGTATGCAGCAATATTTTCACATCGCATACACATAACCCGTTTTTAGACAAAGGCGAAATATACAAAATGTTTGTGGAAAAGTACTACAATGAAATCTTTGGGGTCAAACATCTCAAAACTAACTTTCTGTTACAAACCTCCTTCATCCACTCACATCATAAAATTTTATTGTCACACAAAATGTCATAGGTTTCTGGCTACACTCGGCTGGCTGCCTTGTACGAGATATCAGGGAAGAGGAAACATATAGAAAATAATATAAACCAACGTTAAACATACTAGGTGTTTCAAGCGAAACTTGACTACTTCTACCTACGTGGGCTCCTATGACAACACCGAAGTTCGCACTTCTCATGATATGAAATTGTAAAAGCATACCTTTTAAACATTTAAAATTATACATCCGCCCGGTTTAAGGAATCGAAACGTGATGTTCCCTTACAATTTCTTGTACGTGCTCTATTTTTCGAAACGAATGTATCTTTGCTGTACCTTTACGGTCTCCTTCCAAAACTGTGAATTGTACTAGTTTATGAGTTTATGGGAGCGATAGGGTCACATTTGTTGCGGTAATGAGACCTACTTAGAACAGAAAATTACTAGATTCTGGCAAGGAGTAACCCACAATCCCAACGTGGACGACAACGCTAGTGACTGGGAAGAACAAACCTTGTGACTTGGTGTAGTGGATGATCATAAATGTAAAAGCAGAGAATCTTTATTAGTAGATAGTCATAAGCAGTAGGATTTTGAAAAATAAATGCGTACATAATAATTTGATTCACTCCATTTGTGCTACTAATAATAATCTTATTTACATGCAGGAATCGTAATTCGGTGGATGGCCCTCGGTCCCTGCCGCGTCGCGGCATCAAATCACGCTTGCTACAATTCAGCACAAATTATGGGTACGTGCCGAATAAAGAAATGGTTCTAAAAAATGACGTCAGCAACTGGCTGTCGCGGCAGGACTGAAGGGCTGTTCATCGCTTCGCATGTTGCCTAATATGTGACGTTACGGCAGACCATTACTCAAAGTTATCGAACAGCCTTATTAAGCCAGTCCTGTCGCGGTAGCCTTTTTGCCTCATTAAGAAACTTGTTCGAAAACTTTGAGTTCTATAATATGTTTCGACTAAATTCGCCTGTTTAATTTTCAGATATGTGTTCACAATAGTAAGTTATTTAATTGGAGTATTTATCTTTGCTACGATCGTAGGTAAGGGAGTGAATCGTTGCGTGCGAATTAATTCTAATCCCGATCTCCGGTTTTAGGACAAGTAGGAAATGTGATAACAAATCGTAACGCTAATCGTTTGGAATTCGAACGCCTTCTCGACGGTGCTAAAACTTATATGCGACACCATAAGGTAAAACATTAAGTGCCTCGTTAGGAATTAAGCAGAGAACTTTCAGGTTCCTGGTGGCATGAAACGGAGAGTGTTGAGGTGGTACGATTACTCATGGTCAAGGGGACGAATTCAAGGAGGTGGGGATATAAATACGGCTCTGGGTTTACTTCCAGATAAATTAAAAACGGAACTGGCCCTACACGTTAATTTAAGCGTTTTGAAAAAGGCAAGACGTTAAAATAGTGCTCGAGCACTAAATTAACTTCACGTAATTTAGGTAACAATATTTCAAGAGTGTCAACCGGAATTTCTCCACGATTTAGTTCTAAAGATGAAAGCGTATATTTTTACCCCCGGCGATTCCATCTGCAGAAAGGGCGAAGTGGCGCGAGAAATGTTTATAATTGCCGATGGTATTTTGGAGGTTTTAAGTGAAAATGGAAGAGTTCTAACTACGATGAAAGCGGGTGATTTTTTCGGCGAAATCGGCATTTTAAATTTGGACGGTCTAAATAAGTGAGTCGGAATTATTTCGATTTTCGTCATTTTAATGTAACATTTTAGACGTACAGCGGACGTCAGATCCGTCGGATATTCGGAATTATTCTCGTTATCGCGCGAGGACGTACTCGCCGCGATGAAAGATTATCCGGAAGCTCAAGAGATTCTACAAAATTTAGGTAGAAAGAGGTTAATGGAAGTGAAAGCTTCTGCAAAACAAGCACATCACCGTAAGGATTCTAGATCGGAGCACGGAAACGTCGATAAGGGACTCGTTGGAAAAATTAGACAGGAGGCGAAAGTATTATTATATTTTACGGTTTAAAGATGCTTGAGTTTTTTTTTTGTGTTGTTGTAGGGATTACGAAAGGTTATTAAAAAGTCAAGAACGCGTCGATCCGAAGATGAATGTTTAGAGTTACAGCCACTTCACTCTAAAGATGATGGTGGAACTAAAAGCGTCCTTAAAAGGATGTCTCGAGTGAAATCACACGATTTGAGCCAAGACGATCCGGCTAGTAACGAACAACCCCAAAGCGAACCAATTACGTCACCATTGGGAGCTGGACTTCCTCTTCTAGCACGATTGAGGTAAGTAAACTGCTATTTTCTAAATTCTTCGTAGCGTATTTGCGAAGGGGTTGTTTGAAAACGAGGGTCGTACCGCACCATTAAAATAATGTGTACCGAAAGTGGGACAACTGTTTTAATTGCGTTATCGTCTAGCGCCCCCAACGCACATAATAATTTGCAAACACATTTATCAACTCTTTCGACAGTAATGCCTTAATATTTTACTACCTCAGAAATGGCGCCGCTACTCATTTTAGTTCATGAGCAATTAAATTGCCAATTTAAGATTTTCGCATGAAATATTCCATATTGCATCTGTACGTCTTTTATACTAATTGTCTTCAAGCCTCTTTCCTCCTATTTATAATCTGTCCAATTTGCTCGTGAAACTCATGCAGTGGAAGTAATTTTGGAATTACGTTCCTTATTTTCCTCCTATTCATTCTTTTTGTGATGGTTAACAATGGCGTGGTTTCTACTTGTAAATGTAACGATAACAAATAACGTTTCCCCTCACTCTTCCTTCATTTCGGCTTTATTTGTTCAATTTCGAGTTCCGGTCGGAAAATATTACTTGTGTATGTGTCGTTTTCAAATGATCGGTTTTTGTCTTCAAAAACAACAATTGACTCCAACGAGATCTATTATTACAACATTAAACAATCGTCTACATTCATCACGACACTTTTATTATCTTTATTTTGTTAAAATTTAAATTCGAGTATCGTAAATACACCCTTGCTTTTTCTTCTCTTCTCTTCGCTTTACTGTTCGTTTTATGAACCTTCGTTATTGTTATATATTACATTACATTTAATATAATGTACGCAACATTTAGTTAAGGCCATTGTCCTACTTTGAACTTAAATCTCTGTTACATCTCAATTTTGTATAACATTCCCTATACCTAACGCCAATTATTTTTGAGTTATTTTAATTGCACATTTGTAATATAACCTTAGGCTGCTGTTCAGTTCAGTTCAGAGTTAATAAAACTATTTGGAGTGAACACTTTTTAGGGAAACTCTGCAGAGTGTTTCGGCCAGATTGTACCGTTGATACCTGAGCGTTTACCAAATGAAATAATACTTACACTTCTTGTACATGTTTTACACTCGTAACTTTTAATCGACTCTTTACTTCCTTTTATCATCTCGTAAGTTCTCGTGCGATGAAAGGCAACACGGGAACCGTCTGGTTGTTTGGCTGAATCTCTGGGCATGTGTGCAGAGCGGTCGGTCGGGAGCGAGAATTCCCATAAAGTGTGGTACCGTAGTACGTTGTCGATATCCGACTATGTTTCTGGGGCGATGTCGCCGAATTTGCTGATGTGGAATATTAGAACTGAGTCTCCTGCGGCCCGATGTTCTGGTTCTATCGCACGGGCTCTCCCGTATACGGGGTAGTTGGTAGATAAGCGCGACGTCTACATAGTGCTCCACGTGAGTGTGTTTTCTTGTTTTGTGAACTGTTAATGATCCATAAGAATAAGGTGAAATTCACTCTTCTTCGTGATATGTTATTAATATTGAGGCGTGAACATGTGACTGATTCATCCCTATATTTTGTCTATATGAATGTTATGCTCCATTATTATTACGCGTTTGCACGTACACGAGTTGGACGTTGGTGCGCCATAAAGCTGGTAGCTGGTAACTGAAGGGGGTGGATGAGGCCGTGTTGGTTGATTCGGTGATGGTGGGATGTGCGTTGAGATGGCGTTTGGTGCGATGGTGGTTGGTTTTACTTGTAGTGGTAGTGAGGAAGTATGGTTGTCGTAGGAGGTGCTTTGTTCTTTCTTATCTTGCACCTTCTCCTTTTCTGTTCTACGCATCTTGCCCAGCAAACAATGCTACGTCTTTTTGACGTCCTTTACAGGTCTCATTAGTCATTAACGTTACTTGACCTATTACTGACGATATAAGGACGTCTTAAAGCTTATCATTTTTTAACGTCACTTATGAGATGTCATTATGACATCTGATATGAATCTAATAGATTTTATTTATATTGATAATTACACATTGAACTCTACTGGAGTTCACTTCACAGTTGTAATTTGTTTTTCGGTTTTTCCCACAGCATTTTTCTATATATCGATCATTGTATTTAAAGTATGTTAGATATATGTACGACAGATAACACGTAACAGCTAACAGCTAAACAGATAACAGCTCAGCTAACAGAGCTGTTATCTGTTTAGCTGTTAGCTGTTACCTGTTATCTGTTAAGATGTATATTTTAGTCGTACCTAATTATTCAATTGTAATTCAATTGTAGGTAGAATTTATAGATGATAGTCACTTATCAATTGTGAGTTCCCAGTGACTAACGCCTCTGTTGTGTATTTTTTTAAACATAATTTAAACTATTAACGCGAAACGGCGGTAAGTTACGAAGCACAAAATGAGAAGTAAAGTGAACGCCAAACAAAATCCGTTGCACGTCATATAATGTGAGTGACGTAGATTGGGGGCAATGTTGCCAGATTGTAATTGAAAGAAGGTAACGCAAATAAAACTTCTGAGTTCACTCGTAACTTTAGTTATAATAAATAAAAAACAAAATCAAAACTTCAAAATTGTGACAGTCAAAACATAACCACAACAAAACATTACAAAATTGATACCTTATGGAATTGGCATTGGCAACGTTGCTGAAAACAATCCATTGTTACCAACGTGGCGATCATAAAATTCTGATGAAATTAATGTTTACAAGTCAAATTTTCACGATTTTTATGCCGTTACATTTACGGCAGGGACGTCAATTATCAGCTGATTGCTGACGTGCAACGGATTTTGTTTGGCGTTTACTGTAGGTATGTTTCACATCAGCGCAGCGGTACAATGTCGGATTTCGGAATTTTCAACATCCATCCCCAAAGGTTCGAATCCAGTTAAGGAAAACTTTCTAGGAAGTATTCCCTTAATAAAAGCGCCGGCTTTCGGTTCAGCTAAAAATGAGTTGGTACAAGAATTAAGTTAAATAATTAAAATTACAGTTACGCGTAAAAATGTAGTTTTTTCCTTTTTTTGTATGAAATTGGTCGAATCATTTTTTGCATTGATAATTACATTATGCATATACTTGGGTGACGACCCATAACAGTCGTAACTGATGTCCTAAAGGTCTTAAAGTGACGTACAAATGATGTCATGTATATGACGTCTTTATTATGTGACATAATGCCCACAAAAAGACCTACGGGTCATTTTAGTCACGTGAAATTAACGTCAAAATAACGTGACTCTGTTTGCTGGGCGGATGTTTCACTGTGAACGACCTCCGGCGATCTTTGGACAAGGAACGGAACGGTTATCTATGTTTGCTTTTTGGTAACTTCAGGCTGGTAGGCGAAGATGCTAGCCGAAACAGTTGGCATAACGATCACCCGATCTTTATTCTGCAGCAGTATAACATGTCAGTGATTTTGTAGACGTCGCAGGCTCCGAGAAGGTTCTTTAAAACAACCAGAAATGTGTTGGTGTGTATCTGCTTCATCCCATTGTAACGTATGGGGTCGGTGAATTCTTCTATTATTTCGTCCAGTGCGATCGACGTAACAAAAACTTCTGATGGCCACCTTCCATTCCCGTTCTGATGGCTGAAAGAAGTGGGTTCAGTAGACTCTTCGTAGGTAATCTTGTATTATCAGGAAATCTTCGATTGACTCCGCAGCTATTCTGACGTCTTTCGCTATGACTCTGATGCTCGTCTGGTTCCCCAAGATGATTTAAATATTGCGGGCTGTGGTTCGCGTCGGTGGTCGACAGATTCACGTGGGCGTTGATAGCCTATGGGGTGTTGTTGTTGTAGGTGATGTTGACAGACTGGTGGTGAGTTTTGTCTTCTTCTATCGGTGTGCCGATTGTGGTGCCGCTATTCCGATGGGTAGGTATCATTCTCTGAAATCAACACCTGATTCACCGATGTGAGTTCTTCGACAGTCGATAGATGAAGGACTTGAAACAACGCGAACCTGTTCTGAGCAGCACAGTTCTCATTGCCGATCTGGCTGTTCGCACTTGCTTATAAAGTGGAAGTGTTAAGTGGGGTTTCTAGTCATGTATGCGCTTCGCCTATAGATCTCTCTGTCGCAGCCATCTTTACCAATTGCGGCGGTACCATGTCGCATCTTGGTGCCTTGTTAATAAAAATCTCTTTGGCGGTTTCAATAACCTCCGCGTTGGATACTTGTTGGAATTCAGTGTCGTCGGCCCATAGCGCTGATACTCCAACGGCCTTCCAATTTCTTTAAGCCGCACGAAAGGTATTCTTTTAGCGACTCGTCAAAATATGCCTCGGTTGCAGCAGTAACTTCTCCATTAGATGTGAATTTTTAGCCTGCGAGTGCTTTCTTAAAGTTCGGGAACAAAAAGAAATCGCTTGGGGCCAGATCTGGTCAGTATGGTGAATGGAGAAGCATTGTACTAATTTAGCGGCCGCAATTTGGGAGGAATGAGATGAGGCGTTATCCTGATGGAACAGCAGTCTCTTACGTGCCAAATGTGGCCTTTTTTTAATTCGACATCAAAATCAGCATAATATTGAGCGGTTATTGTTTTACCCCTTTGCCAAATAGTCAATATGGACTAAGCCTTTAGAATCCCAAAAAATAGTGGCCATGATCTTATTCGCAGAGTGACCAAATTTGGTATTCTTTGGTACAGTTTCGCTGGATAAAATCCACTGTTTTGACTGTTCTTTGGTCTCTGAAGTATGGTAGTGGATCCAGGTTTCGTCAACAGTCACATATCGCCGGAAAAAAGTCGACCGGATTAAATTACAACATGGCCAAACATTTCTTTGAAAGTTGAACACGAATTTTCATTTGGTCCACTGTGAGTAGTCGCAGTAGTCTAGGGGTGTGAAACGGTTCCGGGTGCAAAACAAGATCCGGTATGGATCCGGATCTCCAGCTACAATATATCCGGATCCGGATTTCTCCGGATCTCATACACAATTCCGCTCCTTAAGATCCGAGATCCGGATTTGTTTAACCGGATCCGCGTATCCGGATATTTTTGGATCCGATATCCGGATCCATAAAAATTGCGGATCTTTACAGCTCTACGCAGTACCCATCTTGCCGAAACCCTTCTTCATGTGCAAATGTTCATGTAAATTATTATACAGCCGTTTGATTGTGATGCCTACAGTATCAGCTATCTCGCACACTTTGATTCGTCGGTCAGCCATTACTAGGTCATGGATTTTTTGAACGATTTTCTTGGTAGTGACCGATTGTGATAGTCCGAGGCGTTCACCATCATCAGTTTTAAATGAATTAAACCACTTGGGAACCATTCCATGCGACGGAGCAGATTCGCCGTAATATTTCCGTAGCTTTTCCTCGGTTTTTTTCACAGTTTTTCCACGTAAAAAATAATGTTTAATTAAAACACGAAATTCACGTTTTTCCATATTTACGAAATAACAACAAACTATTATATTCTTTCTATGACTGTCAAATGTAAACTATTTCACTGATTGGAATGAAATTTGCAGATTACGCATCTAAAAGGTTGTAGTCTATGCTAACGTTTTCGTTTTTCCGATAATAGCGCCATCTAGCGAACAGCCATGCTACCGTCAAACAAACCATCTAATTTCAATGTTCTTGGGCAGACCATTATTATTATTATTGTGGACAACGAATGGAATTGAATCGGCAAGAGGTTCTTGAACTGCTTGGTAATAAACTTTTGAGACTTCCTCAATATTTTCGTATGTCAGCGACAACACTGTATTTGTAGATGGATTATTATTTTTTACCGTCACTTTCAAATGATGACCTGTTAATACCAACAAGTACACACCCACTTATCTAATATCATCACATATCCTATTCATGAATATGATGAGTTTTTATGTCGAGATCGCCGATTAAAAGCGTTAATTGGACGTTGCATTTAAGGGTTGCGCTCCTTTACTTTTTTGATTCAAACATAATTTAAAAACATAATAATAAAATCATTCGCGTCCTCCACCTCTTCCATACCATTGTATCGCGCCAATGCAAGCTGTACTACCTTACTGTGACCTTCAAGTACTTTTCGAGCTCACTTATAGAGGGGGAACGATCTTGAACCTAGCCAGGATGAAAACCCTCACCTTTGCCCACTTTTTGGTATGTAAAACAACATTCAAATACTTTACAATGCTCAATTTTGCTGAAAGGGCTACGTAATTACCCAAACGGGAATATGAGCGTCTTGGAAACCCTAAAACATTGCAATCGGCAGAACGGGAATCAAACCACCACCTACGAACAATAATACGAAGTAGGCAACGTACGCTTCGTTTTTTTTCATAGTTATACATGCAAAACCAAAAAAAAAGGGGGTTCTACCACTTTACCCATAGCAACATTAGCATAACTGACTCCATCATATGTGTTTCTACGATAACATAATACTGAGAAGGGATGAAAAAGGATCCCCATCCGATCGACACTCATTTTTCCCTAAAGAAACCTATATTTAAAAACATATACATTATGTTGTAATAATAACACTCATTTTTTTTAATTTTAAACACAATTCAATTGGTTTAAACTATTGCGACGGATTAAAATTACTTACTCAAGTTTGGAGAAATTAATTGGACATTTTTTATTTAGATTGCTCAAAGAAAAACAAGAACGTGAAGATAGAACGAATTCGACAACCGTTACGTTACTACCGTTGGATACACCAAAAAGTCCTCCGCCATCCGAAGAACCATCAAGTTCAGGTCTTCCGTTTCTTCAAAGGGTACTTATGTTAAAAAACAAAGAAGAACCTTTAACGCTTTCCTGTAGTCAACCGACAAGCCCTACAACGACAACAGTATCATCATCGATCAGTAGAAGTTCGATATCATTCCCGACAAGCTCATCGAAACCGCTACCGGTACCATCAATTGCTCACCGAATTTCGTTTAGGGATAGATTAAAATTACACAAGGACTCAAATAAAGTGTTAACAATACGCGAATCGAAAGAGAGTAAAGGTTTAAGGGAGTCTTGTGAGGTAACGGAACCGTCCAGTATACGTAGTGATAGCGTTAGTGACAGTGATAAATCTGAAGCGCCTTGGAGTAAACTAAAAAAGGCGGCAATTGTGCGCGATACGAGTGATCCATCTTTAGCGTCAAGTTCGAGTGTAAAATCGCGCGAAAAACCTATCAAAGAAACTGTTCCAAAAACTAAACCGTCTTTACTTGTACTAACGCGCGAAATCAAAGACTATAGATCGGTTGATGATCTCTCGCCGGAATATGGCGGTTTACCGTTTGTTAAAAAATTAAAAATTTTAAACGAACGTCAGAAATTAGCCGAATTAGAGTTTGAAATGAAAAAACGTAGCTTTAGTTTAGACATTCAAGATTACCAACTAAATTCGAAAGACGATACGTTAACGAGGTCGCGTTCGGAGGGTAGTAAAATGCATGAAGATAGTAACATTAAACACCAACTAACTTGCAGTCCATCCGATTCTGAAAGTAACGAAACTTTGGAACGCAGAAATCTGAAATCAATTCTGAAGAAACTTTCGGAGGATGTACAAATGCCGACTTCAGCACCACCTATGAGTGATTCTAGCGAGTTCAAGAAGCTAATGCGAGCGCCTACAATTGAAGGGTATGCGGCTAGGCATAGTAAACTATCTAAGAGTGTTACTTTTAATAGAGATACTTTGCCTAGTCCACCCGCGTTGGTTAACGCATTAGGGGAATCACAGAATATTTTTCCTGAGCCCATTTCTCTATCGGGGAAAGAAATTGGGGACGCCCAAGAAGATGAAGGTAGTAAAATGCAGGAACTCGAGAAATATGGGATACTTTTGTCGTCTAAAGCGAAACAATTAAAGCTCTTAAAGGGTAAGTAATCAAAATAGATGGTACTCAAACCTTTTTACCTGTAGATATTTATGTTACATATTTGTAAGTGTTTTGCTGCTTGCGTCTTACACTTTTGTAGCTTTTTTGTTGCTGTCTTTGCCTGTAAAGAGTTACAGTTAGTGATATGATGTTGTTAGTTTATACTTACGTTTTGCGTGTCTCATTCCGATTCCATGACCACCATTACTGTGCAAGTTACCATAGGAGAAACCGGCACCTCCGCCGTAACCGGAGCCGCCATTACCAGAATGTATGTTTACACTTCCACCAATTCCGTTTCCTGCACCACCTCTACCTGTACCATTTTGTCCACTTCCAGACCCTCCAACTCCAACACCAGTACCTCCAAAGTAACCGTTATTTACCTCAATGGTACCATTTCCCGAGCCTCCACCACCAGGCCCACCGTCACCAAGTGAGCCATCTACATGATTTCCAACACCACTAAGACCTACTCCTAAACCCAATACGTTATGGTGACCCAAACCATTTCCACCTTTGCCGTTTATATTTCCATTAAATCTACCACCAAAACCACCGATTACGGTTGCTCTGTTTTCCGAATCTATGTTTACACCTCCGCCGTACCCATTTCCTGATCCGCCAACGCCGGTACCGATTGTACCATCACCTTAACCACCTACACCAAGGCCATATCCTCCGAAGTGACCATCGGTGATATTCACATCTCCATTTCCTGAACCTTCAACACTCCGAACACCATTCCAAATTGAATCACTGATATCATTTCCGATACCAACACCAAATCCGTCACCAAAACCCAAACCGTTTCCCCCACTGCCATTTAAGTTTCCGTCCAATGTACCACCAGATCCTCAATTACCTCATCTTATGCCAACACCTCCTCCGTGTCCATTTTCCGAACTATCACTACCAGATACGTTACTTCCATTTCCCGATCCGCCTAATCCAACACCATGACCGCCATTGATATCAATTGATCCATGTCCAAAGTCACTAACTCCAAAATCGTCATTTCCAATTATGCGACCGATGCAATCCTAAACCGTTACCGCAACTCCCATTTAGAATTCCGTGAAAGAGGCTCCTGAACTCCCCACTTCCACTTCCTCCATTACCCGAACCGTTACCCCCTTTTACTGATCCACCTAATCCAATACCAAATCCTCCAAAGTTACCTCCGCTTGCATGTAAAGAGCCTTGTTAGTAGTATAGCTATGGAACTCCTGACTCAATTTGACCTTGATCGCTATTAACTCAGTTTGACCTTGATATGTCTCGCCCGTATAGGTCACCGATGTAGTGATGTCACTAGGAACTCAGGTTCTGAACTTGACCAAGGTCACCGGTTCTGAACTTGAGCAATGTAGCCGGTTCTGAACTTGGCTAAAGCCACCGGTTCTGAACATTACTAAAGTAGGTCACCGGTTCTGAACTTGGTTATGTTTATCGGCTCCCTCTCATCATAACAGCTTTAATTTCAAACTACGTTAAGAAACAGGCAACAAGAAATGGAAGACGTGTATACCTTTTTTTTTTCAAATAGGGAATGGCGAAATGCATTATGCACCCCCCTGCCGTTGCCACGAGGATTCTATAGAGGGGGAGTGTGGGACCTTCCTCCACTAAAACCCTTCTCCATTTCACTCTTAGTGCAACCCATCAGGTATCACCCGTTGAGGCATTCTTCTGATGTTCTGGTGCACTCTGTTTCTATTGTCTTGCCTCAACTTCTCTCGTGTGTATCACCAGATGACAAAAACGGGCAATCTTTTTCCAAATTGTATGTTCGCTAATCATTAGCCCCACCATGTTGTCTGGTGTCATTTCCACTCCTATCTCCCTGTTAAGCGCTCTCCTCTCCCTATACCACCTGGGGCATTCAAATACTGCATGGGCTTTATCATCCAACAGTCCGCAATCTATGCAATCACCATGATCTCTTTTCTTGATCTTCTGGATGTACATCCCATTCTCATCGTGCCCCGTAAACAGTTGCGTCATCGTGTAGTTGACCTCTCCATGCTCTCTGCCTGTCAACGCCCAGATGTTAGTAATGAGTCTTCGGGTCCACGAGTCCCTCTGTTCCCAGTGTAGCTGCCATTCCATGCAGGTATACATTTTTCCCCATTTCTCTGCTTTGGACTTCAGCAGTATGTGAGCAGGTGGAATTCCGGCAACCACCAGCACATCTTCCATGGCCACCGTCCTGTAGGCGCTGGTAACCCTTATCGCCAGGAGTCTCAGTACCTTATTGATCATGTTTCGGGCGCATCCCAATGCTCCTACACTACCCCCACACCTCGCATCCGTACAGCAACCCAGACTTTACCGCACTGGCGGGCACTGCGCGTCTCGATGCACTACAACCACCCGTGTTCGGCATGACCCTGCTGAGCGCTGCGTAGTACTGTAGCGCCTTACGTGTCGTCTCTCTCACGTGTGGTATGAAGGTTCCGCTTCTGTCTATTATCACGCCTAGTACCTTAATAGTATTCTCAGCCACTATGTTCTGCCGAGGGACCTCCATAGTGACCTGGCGCACCTTCCTCCTCCCCGTCAGGAGAGCCACCTTAATTTTTGCAGGTTCCAGGCTCATGCCTCTGGATTCTGGATTCTGGATTACGATGGGAGGGTGGTCAAAAGTCCACGCGCACTTAGGCCTCCTATTCGGGCCCTTTGTGCTGCCTCCCTGATTAGAGTCGTTCGACCCCGCAGCATCACTCAAGCCATCCCACACGTGAGATAAACCTGAGGATGCTGGACGGGGAAGCGGCTCTAATCTTAGCCATGTCCGGCCAGGAGTCCCCCAACATGGATCGTCTTAATTCGACAAGTACGGGACACTCACAAAGTATGTGTTGCGCCGTCTCATCTCGTGCTTCTAACCATCCATTAACCAACTCGATCGTGGTTCTAAGTTTGTATGTGGCGCTATCTACACATCTATCCTCCACGACGATGGTTAAGTCATCCGCAAATCCAATAATACTCACTGCGCCTGGCACTACCAGCTTCAGCACGCCATCATACGCTATATTCTATAGTGTGGGCCCCAGTACGCTTCCCTGTGGTACTCCGGCTGTCAGCATGAACCTGTGCATGCCTCCCTCCGATTTTTCAACCTGCACTACCCTATTCTTGAGATAGCTTCTGGTGATCTCCACCAGGTATTTAGGCATCTCCATCCCCTCCATGGCCCCGATTATAGCTTGGTGTGGCACCGTATTGAAAGGGTTGCGCACGTCCATCGATGCCATTAGGCAAATCTTCCTTGTTTTTAGGGACCCGCTGTTCGCCCTTTTCCTCATATCTTCCAGTACCTGCAACGCTTGAGTGGTTGAGCGCCAAAGACGTGTATACCTGTTTCTATAAAGCTGTTCAAATCGAGCTGTTCTGATGAGAGGGAACCGACTAACGTATCCAAGTTCAGAACCGGTGATCTACTTTAGTCAAGTTCAGAACCGGTCACCTTACCCAAGTTCAAGGTCAAATTGAGTCAGGAGTTCCACATCTATACTACTCTTGTCCATCACCTCCAATACCGACGCCTCCGGTACCTGAAGAACCGTTAATGTTTACACCGCCGCCTTCAACACCAATTCCTGCTCTCGACGAAGAGTGATCGCGTGAATCATTACCTACAGTATGAACGTTTGGTTGTTGTATCCGGAACGGTGGTAGTTGTCCATGATCCTTGCTCAGTCGTGATTGAAAAGTCATCTGAACTGTGAGTAATGGACGACGGCGTTATCCTTCCATTATTAAGATCTTGTCAAACGACTGGCCCACGACCTTATTGCTTACTGTTAAAGTAATGAAATACTTACCCATGCACACCCATCTGCAACGTCTCGGTAAGAGTAACCGCTCTTGCTGCTTCTTCTTCAGCTGTTTACACAGTTGCAAGATTGCTAACACAATCACAGTTGTATAAATCTTCATCTTGTACTTTCAGAACTGGTAACTGGGTATTACCCAAGTGGGTAACCTTATATGTATACAAAATCCACAGTAAAGAATTGCCCGTATTCGCCAGAACTATATGCACAATAATCACTTACCTTAAGAATTTTAGAAACGACACGTGCACATTTCGCATACTTTCCTTGTAAATTTAAAATTATTTATTTTTTTATAGGTACTATAGAGGAAGATTATGGAGAAATGCTTATAGCGATTAAACAAATAATGTTAAACCAAGTACAAGAAATGCAAGAAAATTTTCAACGGAAATACGTTAGCCTTGAAAATGAAATTAAAACGAGGGACCAGATTATTAATCAGCTACGAGCACATATCTTAGATCTTGAGAAGGGAGCAGACAGTTCAGTTTCGGTAAGTTGGTATGGCGGATATAAATCTGTGGTATTATGACGTCCTATAGCTTTACGTCAAAATGACGAGATTATGCAACTTTAAATTAGTGCCGTCATTATAAAGTCGCATCGCATCTACCCACCTTCTAAAAAATAGTGCTTGGTTAAGAAAAATTGCCGGTAAGAAGCACTAACCGTTCTTACTAACGGTTAGTGCTACTTGTTGTATTAAATTTTTTGCTTTAGCAAGTTTCATTGAATTTGTTGTGGTCTCTAAATTTAAAGCAGAAAGTATAATGAATATGAATAAGTGCGTTGCAATCCACTACATTAGTGCTCAAGTGATTGTAACATTGACCAACAGATTTATATCCAATAATAAAATAATAGGATAATTACTATATTTACATGTAAGATATAGTATTTAGGTAACAATTTGTGTGCACGTAATAGATGCTTAATGACATCGACGTTTTGTTAGTGCTATTATTTTAAATTACAGAACGTTTGGCCAATACGTTCATTTTTCATCAAATTTGTAACGTAAAAATGCTTGCACTTTCGTAGTTATATATGTTTCTATTTTAATACGCGACGCACTAATAGGTAAACGCACACTTTAGTGCCTTACGGATCACTAATTACGTGTTTGACATAGTTCATTATTCTCATTTTCAGAACTTGTATTTATAGATATTTTCAAAAATAAACTTCTCATCAAATATGGCACTAACTCAAATCAAATAATGTTTTATAAATTATTTTATATTTTTAGTATATCAATACTTTAGTGCTCTTTACTGAAAATAATGCATCATATGAAAATGTAATTATGGTAATTGATAAAACTTACAGAATTCTCGAGACAATATGATAGGGCTTCGACACGTTCCCATGCCTTTGTGTATGCCTCACATTGGTAAATGACGTGGTATGGCGTTTCTTCATCCTCATCACAACCCCTGCATAACAGACTATTGGCCAGTTCCAGAGGTCTCTTTGGGTTTTCCAGAAAGATCTTGGAATGGATTTGCCCAGACTAGTATGACTGCCTAGTGTGTTTAACATTTGTGTGCATTCAAGGACCAGCCCTGAATTTATCACATATGAATCCACTGCAGCAGTCGATGAAGTTTTGCTGCCTCCCACCGAGCTACTCTCGCTACCTCCGACCTTAACCAGTCCACCGTTACCTTGTCTTTTCTTGTTTCGTAAATAACCCTAATAAAGGTCTCGACCATCATCCAGTTTTCGTTGGTCCATCATCCAGCCTATTAGATTGTTGGGAGCCATCTCCCTCCCCATGCCGGCGTTCAACCTCCGCCCCTCGCCCCCCCCCCCCCAACGGCCGCACTCAAAGGCGGCATGTTCCTTGTTGTCGGGAAGCTCACAATTTGAGCAGTTGTTCGTGTCCCATTTGCATATTCTGTTCAGGTAGTCGCCGTTCTCTCCGTGCCCGATGATGAATAGAGTAAGATCGTAACTTATTTCTCCCTACGTTCTCTTTGTCCACGTCTTAACATTGGGAATGAGCCTTCTTGTCCATAAGGTCCTGTCGTCCCACTCCATTTGCCACTTCTGTGCTCCATCTTTTTATTCTCGCCTCCGCCACAATGTAGACCGGTGGGATCCCTTCTATGACTATCATATGCTCGTAGGCCTTTGTATGCGGTTTAGGATTAACAGCCCCCCCCCCCCTCCCACGGTGGCAACACTCTGTGAATTTCGGCGAACCCGTCACCATGGATAATTGTATGGATTCTGTCAAGGATGCAGGTTTTGATTTGCCCTGTCTTCTCCTTCGCACGGTTTTCCCCAGTTCTTCATGCAGTTTTTACCTATATTGACCCCCTAAAATATCAAAAATCTTTCAAACCGCTACAGAAAAAATTAGTGTTTGTACTCCACTGTACTGTAGGTATTTATAATAATTAACTTTTAAACATACTTACACTAATGGTAACTGTAAATTATAGGAATCATTGGATACCGTTGCTAGTCGAATACCTGCATCATGGGAGGATCCATCCAGAAATGAATCAAGAGAGCTTCAACAACTTCCCCGTTCAATATCGCCGCATTCGGTTGCAGTAGATATCGAATCGGATACCGATATCGAATATGAATCCGAACAAGGTGAATCTTCGGAACCCGGTTACGAATCAGGTGAATACGAACACAACGCAAACTGGGAACTTGAAATGTTAGCCGAACAAATGAGAAAGAGAAGATCGGCCAGCTTAGATTTCGGCAGCACATCGAGACCTCCTATCAGAAGGCGAATATTAAGAGGTGGTAGTGCAGACATACACAAGTATTATTAACTCAAAGTGGTTTTTGTTGGTGCCTATTAATGAAAAAAAAAATATATTGAACGTTAAGTGAAAGAAGAAATATATTTTTTTCTTATTTTATTTGACTCTGACAAAGTCATACTGAAATGGTGACAAATACAATTCTTATGAATCTCGCTTAAACTATTAATTAATAAGAGAAATAATTACAAATCTATTAGAGTGCCAAATTTTCCTTTTGAAAACTCTACTACTGTATGTGATTTTCTCTATTTTAAGCGATGACCCTTACAATCTTGTTGTTTTTCATAAAAACAAATACTAATTTATCCAATCTCGAAATTTAGAGGAGAAAGTATATTACGTAGCACAAAAATGCTCTCCCCATTCCTCCTCCCCCCTCTCTCCTCCCCTCCTCTTAAAGAAAAAGAAGTGTTTTTAACTAGTTTCATAATATCGTTATTAATTATTATTATTATGTACACAATTTTTACGTACTAAGAGCCAACTTTAATTCAGTGTATAGTAAAATATTTTTAGATAATAAATAAAATAAATAACGTAGATTATATTGTAAAATGTTTTTTTCGTAGTAGATTTAAGATCACGTAAATTATAGAAAATAAAAAATATATTATATTGAACGATATTCTTACATTTTCTCTTTTTAGATATAGATTATTATAAAAAGAACAATATAAAAGCTCAAACTTAATCCGCACGTAAGAGAAAGGGAAAAATTTGTACCATTTTGTTTCCAACCGTGAGTTTCTACAGTTATTGAACGTTGTTGAAATACACCTAGGGAGGGGGGGGGGGGGGGGCAAGAGTACGCACTTTTGAACAAACAGCAAACATCAAAAATGCATTTATTTGACTTTCCCTAAAATTTGGTTACTTGGCAACACAATGCCGAAAAGAAGAATCCACAGCACAGTTCAACGATGATTCATGAGAAGAAAGAACTGTCAAGAAAACTTCTCGTTCACACTTTTAATTACATACGGATCAATTAAATTATAGCACTAGACATGAAAATTTAAATTGTTGAAGGCCTTCAATCAATCTTAAATTCTATTATCTTAATACCAAAGGTTCTTGCAAATTATAACCCAGCAAACACACATATAAAATATACATACAACATATATAAATTGAAGTAAATACCCCTACATATGCTTTTTTATATATCAAGTATGTACCCACAGTGCAAAAAAACGTTTCTGAAATGTTTTAGAAACGTATCTATGAAACATGAAACATCTCCGAAACAGCGACAGAAACGTATTATACACATAACATAAATGTTTAATGTCCGCCTTCAGAAACCTGGATTTGAAACAACACAAAAACGTTACATCGAAACATTTTATATATGTTTCTTGAAACATATCAGAGAGTAATTTATTGATATGTAGGAGAAATGTGTCCTTATAAATGTTTCATACGTGAATATTTGAAATGTCTCATATATGTTTCACTTGAAACATACCTGAGTATAAAAAATTGAGATGTGGTAGAAACTACGGTACCGAGAGTCCTAACTGCTCTGAGGGGCTCTTTTCCCAGTGCGCAGACCCTGCAGGGCCCCATGTACTCCGGCGGCTCGTTCTCTAGGGCCCCCAAATTCTCTTAGTGTAGACTCGAAGGAGATTGGTGATGCTGAAAAATCCTTTTGCTTCAAGTGGGATTCGAACATCGGTCGCTTGTTTAGGAACTCGGAAAACAGCCACGCAAACGATCTGAGCTACCGACTCTTTGGTCAATAAGCCATTTAGATGTGTAATATCACATCATTATGATGAATAAATCTATTTTTGGAAACGGAAATTTTTCGTTCCAATTAAACACTAAATTGTAATCTTGGATAAATATGTAAAACATTCACATTGAAACGTGTATTTTTAGTTTCTTACGATATGTTTCAAGTGATTAGGTTTCTCTGGTAGATACAACGCTACTAAATACGAGTAACATTAACTTTGAAAGATGACTATTTTGTTTAAAACGAAACATCACATTTTTAATGAAGTTTCTAAAATGTTGTACGTTATCACTAAAGCTAGGATAGTTAGACAAAATGAAAGTTTAAAAAAAGCATCTAAAAAGGCAAAAAAGGACAAAAATGGTACGAAAAAGCGAAAACTGTCGAGATAAAATCGACACATACATAGGTATAGTATTTTCGCTGTAGCTTTGTTGGTAAAGTGATTAGGGATTCCCACGTGCAAACTGTATGGTTCAATATTTGTGAAAGTCAGTGGTACTTAAAATTTCTACATAATGAGGAGATATCAATATAATGTATCAATTATAAAAAATAAATGGTTTAGAACCCCTGACTTTCTATTTAAAAGTTTACATTTGAACAAAACAGAGCTCATTATTCCATTGTCACCAAACAATACTTAATGGTGTTGTTTACCTGATTACTGCTCGAGGCGATTAGACATGCCCAATACATATTTTAGGTAGGTATGATATATATGTTAGAAGAGGACAACACTATAAGAGTATGTGATTTCTGAAATTAAGCGCTAATCACTTACCAACAAAGCTACAGCGAAAATACTATATTCAATTTAGGTATAGACAACAAACATTTATTTGAAAAAGTAATTACAGTTGAGAGATTATATCTGCTGGTATTCTTTTTCAATAAAGTTTTCTGGCTAATTAAAATACGCTTAACACGGCATAATGACTAAGGGATCCAGTTTCAACAAAGACTGTATGTAGGGCAGTTTGCAGGTAGAAATAATACAATGGGAAAATTTCAAAGTAAGGAAAATGACTCATCCGAGTTATTATTGTAAGAGGCTTAAATATTATAGTGAAAGTTTGTTTTCAGTTTGTATACCAAATTCCTTTCCCTTTCAAACAATAATATGCTTATTTCTTAGAAATTACCCAGAAAAATATACCTATATAAAATCTAAAAATTAAAAAATACTTAGGTACATTACAAAAAACTAAAAAAAAATTTACAGAAAACGTACCTACTAAATACTTACGCGAAAATTTCAAACACGAAAAATATACCAAACGTTACAAGCGGCAACCTGCTTAAACAAATGTACATGGGGGCATGGGGCCTGTTGTTCTGGAGGGACAAATACGATAATCGGTTGCAGACAGCGGTGCATAAGAACTATAGAATTGAACACTAAATTGAAATCTAGCATTTACATCAATTAACACACTTTTACCCATTAAAAATCATACATCATTCTAAGCAGAAGAGAATGAGTTAGTTAATCCGACCCCTGGGATAGGTAATCTGTCCCCTGGTTTCGGGGTTCGCAGCCTAAAGTTGAAATTCGAGAAGCAAACAGGATCACAATAATTAATTACGTCACCTGTTTGAAACTCTACACGGACGAAATGATTATTACAAACATACCAGGTTAGAGTCATTCTTGCTAATTGTTGTAAATGCAATGGAAAATGAAAAACAATAAATTCAACAGGTGTCATAGACATGTGAGTGTTAGTAATCAACGCCCTCCATTGGCACTCGCCGCAGTTGCGGTAATGATGCTTCTGCAAGACCGCCATGTTGTTGATATACAAGTAAATATAGAAAATGAGACTTTATAATTTATATCAATTGTTAATCTCCTATTTACATATCAAAAGCACGTGACAAATAATTAGATGAATAATTTCAATGCAACCCTTATACGACGAGGGGAATCATTTATGCAAAATTTTCATGTAAGTACAACACAATTTACAATTAAACGATAAATAATCACAGTTAATTAAACAAATAGGTAAGTACAAAGTATCGATACTACCTTGAAATAAAGAGGACGCTGGAGTGCACTACAAAAAAGCTATTAAAACCATACTTACAGGTTGAAGGACGGAAGCAAAAAGATTCCGTCCTTTCATGTAAGTACAACATAATTTACAATTAAACGATAAATAATCACAGTTAATTAAACAAATAGGTAAGTACAAAGTATCGATACTACCTTGAAATAAAGAGGACGCTGGAGTGCACTACAAAAAAGCTATTAAAACCATACTTACAGGTTGAAGGACGGAAGCAAAAAGATTCCGTCCTTTCATGTAAGTACAACATAATTTACAATTAAACGATAAATAATCACAGTTAATTAAACAAATAGGTAAGTACAAAGTATCGATACTACCTTGAAATAAAGAGGACGTTGGAGTGCACTACAAAAAAGTTATCAAAACCATACTTACAGGTTGAAGGACGGAAGCAAAAAGATTCCGCTTAAAATCTTTTGGAAATGGTTTAACAGCACTTGGTGAAATGTATCCGGGAATCTGAATGCCACAGGTCGACGGACCTGGGTCCTGAATGCCTCTGGTTGATGGCCCTTGATCGTAGCTAATGTTCTGCATAGCTGCACATTTTGCCATTAAAAAAAATAATTTTTATCTGTTGCGCAAAAAATAAAAAAGTAAATAATGCCATGTGATGAGAAATATTTTTCCATAAAATAAACATTATGATAGTCCCTACTTTTGGTACAATGTCTTTATGAATAATAATTTAATAAAATACGTAAGTATAACTAACGTACCTACTGTTATAACAATTTGTGGCTGTGGCGACCACATGATCCCGGTACACAGTCGCTTCCGTACTGAAGAGCAACGATTGATTCCCATTGGCAGACCGATGACAACGCGTGGACATCGGCCAGAATTCTTTATAAGCGAACGCTGTTACCCACAGAAATCAGTCAGAAGCCAACATCGACCAGTCCGTCTACATCGACCCGTCAGCCTGCATTCCAGAACCAGTCTACCCTCCGGCGACCTACCAACCTACCTACTGCCTGTACCTCCATTATTAACCGCTTCTCGCGCTGTTATAACTTGTACATCATTTGTAAATAGAAATGTTAGTCGTCTTCACAATTTCCAAAACTTTTTTTTGGCACGATCACCAAATAGCTGGTGATCCGATTCAACCTCCAAAGTGGCCATCTTTTAAATAAAAAATTTATACTTATTTGAATGTACTAAATTCATATTGAAACTATTAATTACTCTCTTAATATTAGTGCGTCCGTAAAGTTCGGTGAATGGTCCCACAATTTACAAACCGAGCTGGTTAGGATAAAGTGTCTGCGCACACACAGTGCGAAAAGTGTCAACCAACGCCCCCTATCGTGCAAATGCAAAATGACCGCAATTAACCAATATTCTAGACTGCATCTAAGAAACGGAGTCCATGTGAAAGAGCATATGGAGCGCAAAATGGAGCAACGTACACTCAATGGCTTGGTGTTCATTGCCATCTCCGTCTCCCAAATGAATTCGGCTGGCAAAATCCAAAATTAAGACGATGCTGATTGCATTTTTGACAGCAAGGGCTTGATTCAGCATAAATTTGTACCCAAGGGTCAAACTGTCAACGGGGCAGCTTTGAAACGGCTGCTGCAAGTATCCAGTAGGTTCGGCCTGAAGTGTACCGAAGTGGACAATGGAATTTACTGCACGACAACGCCCGTCCGCGTACTACGATCCGCATGCTCAACTTTCTCGCTCAACGCAAGGTCGCTCCCTTCCTTATTCACCGGATTTGGCGCCAGCAGACTTCCTTTCGTTTTCCCGCCTTAAATTATCCCTGAAAGGCTTACGCTTTGCTGAGGTTGCGGGTACCATACAACGCGTGACCACGTCGCTTCGAGCTATTCCACAAGAAGCGTTTGCTGACCGTTTCCAACAGCTTTATAGCCGATGTCAAAAGTGTATTGTAGTTAATGGTGATTACTTTGAAGGCCAGTAAAGCTTGCAACACTTGTTTCCTTTATTTTCTGAGACCATTCACAGAACTTTTCGAACACACCGTGTATAGTGACTTGAAAACGTACCATGGCCTCTTATTATGACTATAAGGTCACACGTACCATCTTTGTAATTGGCCACTTTCTCACATATGAAACTGCTTTTATCTATGCATTATTATCTATTGTATCACTAATTAATTACTTAAAAATGAGCGAATCCAGTATAATATACCTAATATTAGATAAAAACCGTTCCTTTATTCCGCAATTTGTTCTTACAATGATTCTTTCCTGGGAAATACTTTGGTAGATAATAATCATAAAAAAATCAAATTAGCATGATTTCTGATCTCTGAAGTCTTATAATTGAATTATGTTCGCATAATTATAAATAATTGAGTAGGTAAATTAATGATTATTTCTTGAAACAACATTATTCCATATACCATGCCACATTAAAGTTGAAGTAGTTGAAGAAAATGATTCTGTTAAAGTTTTTTCCATTCTTTTCTCTACTTACGATATGCTTTTCATTTGATCTTAAGAGTAAGGTTGTTCTGATTACAGGAGGTGCACAGGGGCTTGGTTATGGTATAGGTTCTGACCTTTTGAGTAATGGAGTTAGGGTAACGTGATATCAATTTATTTATTTATTCGTGAGTTAAAATATTGAGTACTGAAGGGAGTCACCTTGGTGGATATAAACGCGGACAGAGGCAAGCAAGCGGAAAAAACCTTAAATGAGAAGTTTGGAAGAGGTAAAAGTATCTTTGTACCAGCCGATGTGAGTAATTCAAGCCAATTTGAGAGTAAGTTGTAAAATGTCACACGAACGCTACTGTAACCTCATTTTAGCCGCGTTTAAAGCGTCAATTCGCCATTGGGGTGGTTTAGATGTTGTGATTAACAACGCCGGAATCGCCAACGAAAATGAATGGCAGTCTTTGGTGAATGTGAATGTAGTAAGTTTCAACTTCTGAAAAAGTCTAAAAGTTCAACAGTGCAATAGGTAGGTACATTGCAAGGCGTGTTCCTTGGGGTGAAATATATGAGCGCAGCTAATTCGGGGCGAGGTGGAGTAATAATTAATATTGCCTCAGTTTCTGGAATCGATCCTGTACCTTTCAGTCCGATGTATTCTTCTAGCAAAAGTTTCATTTTGGGCCTTAGTCGTGCTTTGGGCGATCATGTTTACTATGACCACAGCCAAGTAAAAATTATTTCCGTCTCTCCTACGAGCATAAATACATCGCTACTCAATTGGGATAAAATTACGGAGAGACCATCAAACAGTTTTTATCCAAATTTGAAGGAATTCATAAATTTAGGGATGGAAATGTTCATGCTGCTAGAGTAAGTTTTGCTTTTTATATAAAAAAAAAACTGAAGGTAATATGAATTTTGCATATTATAGGGTGGGCGATGTCGCAAGAGATATAGTAAATATATTAAAGATAGGACATTGTGGAAGTGCGTGGGTTGTGGAAGATCAAGCCTATCTTGTTGAGTTCCCGGCTAGAAAATTTATGAGAAAGAATACGTAAAATGTTAAATCAATGCCTTGGCCGGAAAAGGTACAAGGGTTGCACCATGGGTCAGTCAAGGGGGGAGGGGAAGGGAGGTAGTGGAGCATCCCAGCAAACACATTTATACAATATAAAATACATATAAATTATATAAGAGCTTTTTAGATTTATATAAAACTGGAAGAAAAATAAGAGATATTTAATGTCAGGATGTCAGCCATTTTCAAAATAATATATATATATATATGTCTATTAGATGTAAATTCTTTATATCTGTAGTACATGTAATTATATACGTTTTATGTATATTTTATGTAATATATTCACATAAAAAATATTAGTTGTAAAAGCGTTGCGATGACCAAATTGCAGCTACTCGAGCATAATGTAATTATTACCAATGTAAAAAATTATTTAAGCAGTTTCATACAAAAAAATCGAAAAACTACATTTTTGCGTGCAACTGTACTTTTAATTAACTTAATTCTTGCACGAACCCGTTTTTACCTGAACTGAAAGCCGACAGTTTATTATAATATTATATACTTGCTTGAAAAGTTTCCCTTAACCGGATTCGAACCGTTGCGGGTGGGCATTGCAAATTCCGAAATCCGACATGTGTTTTCTTTGTATCCGACATTGTACCATCTGAAACATTCCTTTTTTTATTTGGTACTTCCAAACTTTGCGCTGTTTCGCGAGTTTAAATTATGTTTTATTATATCGTTGAGTGAAGTCTTATTCAATGATTATACCTACCTTTATGTTAAAAAGGACCAGGATTTAATTTATTTTATATTATTTATTTTCTATATAAATTAGACGCATTTTAGTCGATCTAATATTAAATGTACGTGAACTAAAATTTTTGGCGTTATAGAAAACCCGCGCGTGCGATTAATTATGCGGCGAAAATAGAAACGGACTTTTATTTTCGACAATATAGGTAATATATGTAATGATATTTTATAATGATTATATTTACAGAAGGCATACATAGAAAATATGTAATACTTCTTACATATAAGATTTTACATATAACGTACATAAATCTAATCATATAAATATGACAGCACATAAATTTCATGGGTAATATGTAATTATATGTATTAAATTATATATATATTAAATTATGATTATAAAACATGTGACATTGACAATTCAGTTATTAGTCTGTCGAAAATGACAACCAACGTTATAACCTTATATATATATATATATATATATATATATATATATATATTATATGAATTTCTGTATACAGAATATCCGTAAGTTTCTATACTATTATGTAAAATATACGTAATCCGTGACACACGGTTTATATAACTTTATTAAAGAACACTTACATACTTGATATATAAAAAAGCATATGTAGGGGTATTTACTTCAATCTTATATATGTTGTATGTATATTTTATATGAGTGTTTGCTGGGATGGTGTTGATGATTATCCTAAATAAAGAACTACTAACAACAAACTAAAACTTAGCTGTGGGTGCCGTCTATTGACGCTTGACGCTGGTCCAGTATCGGTTCTCGAAATCATATACGTATTATACCGGGTGGCCGATTTATCTGAAGACATTGATTGAAGATATCTCGAAAACTACGGATCGGATCAAGAAAAGTTCTGAATAAAATTTGTTCGCTTGGAAGGGGGTCATCCAATGATACCAAACTTAAACCCAACCACTTATCTTAATTGGGAACCCCATGTTTTATTGCAGATTCGTCCCCATCAAAACATAAGTAGGTAACTTTTATCTGAATCATTTTTTTCTATTCGTGATTGAATGTAGTCGCAAGAAACCTGATTTTTACGAATTCCTGGAACGTGAACTATACCTCTACTTGAGGATGTTGCGTTTCCCGTTCGATAAATTATGTGGTTTCAGCATGACGGTTGCCCATCGCATTACTCAATAACAGAACGGGAACTTTGATTTCAATGGCCGATGGTCGTTATTAATTTGGCTGCTAGGTCGCCTGATTTCGAATATTTAATGTAATTTATTGAACAGTGAGAGGCGATAGGACTCACCTAAAACAGGCACCCCGATGGGATGAAAAACGTGCCCCCCCCCGTGTTTACTCCCATGTTTATACTAACAGAATCTGAACGAATAGACATAAGTATGCGTGTATATGGCGATCGTCAACGTTCTCACGAGGAAGTTCGGACGTTGCTTAATAATCCACGGAAAATCGGTAAAAGTAGGTACAGTATGTCGAACAATCAAGAGGTAGATATGAAAGAGTCTCACCAGGTGAAAAATTTAGCTAAAACTGGACGTCCAAAAACAGAAACTGATGCAGAAACTAGTTTGAATGTTTTATGGGCAATCCAAGAAAATCCACACACAACTACCATAGAATTGGGACGAAACTATGAAATTTCCCACAAATCTACGCACAATCTTTTGAAATCTGCGAATGTTAAACCTTACAAAATGATTCATGAACTCACTGAAAACGATCCGGAACGCAGATTACACTTTTTCGAAATAATTGTGGCGACCACATGATTCCGGTGGACAGTAGCTTACGTATTGAAGAACAACGATTGATTCCCATTGGCCGCCCAATGACAACGCGTGGACACCCGCCAAAATCCTTTATAAGCGAACGCTGTTACTCGCAGAAACCAGTCAGAAGTCATAGCCGCCAACGAAAGCAGCCAACACCGACCAGTCCGTCTACATCGACTCGTCAGCCAGCATTACAGAACCAGTCTACCCTCCGGCGACCGACAAATCTACCTACTGCCTGTATCTCCATTATTAACCGCTGTCCGCGCTGTTAAAACTTGTATGTACATAATTTGTAAATAGAAATGTTAGTTGTTTTCACAACTTTATTGTTTATTTGGCACGATCAGCAAATAGCTGGTGATCCGATTCAACCGCCAAAATAATGAATGATGAAGCAAAACCCTGATATTGTCCATTAAATGGGTTTTTCGGGTGAACCGACATTTTATCTAAATGGCATAGTTAATAAACATACCTAAAATTGTCACTACTGGTCAACGGAAAATCTCCATTTGGTTGAGGAAATTCACACTCAGCATCCACGAAAAGTAGAGGTGTGGGCTGGCATTTTCAGAAACACAATAGTTGGGCTATTTTTCATTAAAGCCAATTTAATTGGCGACCGCTACTTAAATTTATTGAGGAACCAGATCGTACCAGCTCTTATATAGCTCTCATGCCGAACCCAAACTATGTCTTACGGTAAGTTTTGGGGTTGTAACAAAAGGTAAAACAGGAACTGAAAGTTAATCGTCCTACAAAATTGGTGAATAAATCCTTCTTGATAGAACGAAGGCAGGTAAAATAAAATCGAGTTCCGGGGTCGGACCGTATCAAATTCGAACGAATCAACGTTTCGTCTACTTTTATAAGGATCTTTATCACGACAAAGAAAAACAAAGCAAAGCACTAAGAAACACTTTCCCCGGTTTTAACAAATAAGTGTGATGTAACATACCCATCAGCTTTCAATTTAAACATTTCCCGCTAAAGGTTTGCCTTATAGGGAGGCGGGCGGTTCTTGGACCACATCTGTAGTAAGATTAAGGGTACCGAGGGGGTTAGGTTAGTTGCCTTCGCGGATGACCTTAACAGTAATAACGACCGTCCGGAAACTGGAAGGGACAGATCAAGTGGAAATACCATAACGCAAGAGATCAGTAGAACCAGCTTGAGCTTGTAGGCACCAAAACAGTGACAGCAGCTACAGCCCGCCTCATTCAGCGTTAAGGGGGTGGAAATTGCTATCGAACAGACTGGGTGTCAAAATAGATGCGCGCCTCAGCTATACAGCACACGTGACCAAAATAGGTAAGTAAGATGGCCACACAAATGCCAATACACTAGGTACCTAATGCAAGAGCGAGAGGATAGCATCCAACGAGAGGTGGCAGGAGGAGCGAAATGAAAGAGCGTCCTAGACGAAACCTTTCATACCAAACAATGTGAGGTGGGTATAAAGGGGACATGGTAAAGTGACATCATACCACGCAATTTCTAGCAGGACATAGAGAGAACTCGGTTTACCTCCAACACTTTACACGTAGCAAACTGAACTGGAGTAAGCACATCCAGCTAAAAGCGAATAAGGCTTTCTGGAAATGTCACCGTGCAATTGGAAGACTTTGGGGTGCATCCCCACAGGCTGTCCTGCTGTGATAAGATCTATGTTATAAAGCAATCGTCTGATGGTCTAGAACCAGATTCTCCACAACCATAGCACTTTTCAATCATGTGCAAAGACTAACGTGTCTTGCATGCATGGGCGAATGTGAACAGCCCCCACAGCCGTCATGGAAGCCTTTCCGAGCTTGCCTCCACTGAATCTCCACCAAAGGGTTATTGAATAGCAGATGCATTGAGGTGGGTCACTCTCAAATTCTGGTCGAGGCAATTAACCTTCCAGCGCTCGCGCCTACATAAAATTTACGGCAAATTTACAAAATCTTGTATATTATTGTTTCTGTAAATTTTTTTTCTACGTGACCGTTTTGTATTCCATGTATGTTCACTTAGGTAGCAGGGGGCGAAAGAATCATTGTAATTGGGGTATTTAAATTAGATGTATTGTGTATTTTGTGTCCCTAAGAGCATACTACGTAAGGGTTATAGCGCGTTACTTTTGAACTAGTGTTTTCAGTTTTGCAAGTGTATACAACTTTAATTAGTGTTAGTTCCATTATTTTCATTTCGATAAGTGCATTATGTAGTGTCTTAGATATTTGCAAAGACATGTTTTATATAATTTTTTTCGTTTTTGCAGTAAAATCACAAAAATTTCTAACCGTCCGCTGTCACAACCAGAACTTGAATATCTTGCTGAACATAAATATGAGATATAGATGAAAACGACTTTGTTTTATGTAAAATGAAGAAACAAACACTTATTCATAATTCCTGAATCCTATTTTGTATATTATATTCAAAGATTGTGAAAAAAGCACCCTTAACCAAGCTACATAAAAAATATGACACGCGCGCGCTGGTGTAATACCAAAGCGCGCGAGCCCTGGAAGGTTAAGCGACTGCCTATCCTAGAAGGGCGATCTGACTAACTCATCTCTTAATTTATACTAGGGAAAAACTTCCACATCTTCTTTGATGCGGACATATCCACGCTCACGGAATTTACTCCAAAGAACCGAACTTCCATATAAGCCAACCACCGGGCAAAATTCTGCCTGATGTCTTTCAGGCAGAACTAGGTCAATGCAAAATCGAGTCTAGGCTGGAATGTCACCAAGTACTTGATCAAGTAACAAATAGCAATACCCTCGAGCTCGTATGGGTTAAAGGGCATGCTGCAACATAAGAAAGCCGATAAGTTAGCCCAACTGGCCTCAAAACAACCGTTTTATGGTCCAGAGTGCGCTCTTCCACTTACAGTATCAACTGTAAACAACTTAATAATTGAAGAAACCCACGCCAAGGCAAGCCAAGGTGGGACTTGGTGTCATGCGAGAAAAGCTCTCAGGAGACCATCTCGAAGCCTGGCGCGTTTCCGCACAGCTCTGTCAAGGAAGAACCTGTGACTACTTGTAGGTGTACTTTCTGGGCACTGTAAATTAAATAAGCGCATGCACCTTGGTCGAATCACCACGTGAGACGATTCATGCTGACCAGACATTGTTACGATTACAGCCGCTTCCCCTTCCAGCGTCCTCAGGTTTATCTCACGTGTAGGATGACTTGAGTGACGTTGCAGGCCGGGATGACTCTAATCATGAGGTATAGCACAAAGGGCCCGAATAGGTGGCCTATGTGCGCATGGACCTCTGACTACTCTCCCATCGTAATCCAGAATCCTCCAACGATTTAAAGAGAGAGACAGGGATAAGTGTAGGGACTGAGGAAATTCGGATGGAGCAGGGCACGCAGTGCTAGTGTACGCGATATGGAAAGCGGTGGAACTTGTCCCTTGAGGAGGGAAGATACACATAATAGAGCTAATCTTAGAAGATGGGGGAGGGGGGGGGTGGAAGAAGATAAAGGATTATAAGTATTACGCTAGTGATGTGGAGGCAGAACGGATTTAGTGGTTACAAGGCAAAAAAACGATGGATTAATTGAAAAAATTCAAAAGCCACTCGAACATTGTAAATGTTCAGATAAGGTTCGGAAACTACTTGCATAGGAACAAATTGGTAATTTTTTCGGCTATCGTCTGATATCAAACACTTCATTTATGCATCGATTAAGGTACTTTTATAGGCAAACAGTGCAATTCAGAAGTAGTAGGTAGTGAGACATGTACCTTAAAGTTTTAGTTATTCCTATTCTTGTAATTGTGGCGTTAGGCCAAAAGGGGTATGATATTTTGTTCTTCTTCTTTTAACTTTGATTACCAATAATAAGTAAGCCGACTGCTGTATAACTTGGATTTTAATGTCCTTGAAGGGCTACTAAACTATCGTAGTTCATTCCCTCAAAGTAGGTACATGCCTAATTATTCTCTAACTTCTATCCAAAATCCAACCCTCCCCGCTCTCCACTTTTATTGTTCTTAATACTTAATAATATTACTCTATCTCACATGGTAAACATTATCCATTTATCGAAGCTGCGTGTTTGATGTCAAGCCAGTAATCCGTAAGTGCCAAGAAATGCCATTTTCTAATTTTGAGAATTTTTGAAATATGCAGCGTTGAAGATGACCTAATCCAAAATTGTGGTTTGTAACACAAGGTCAAGTGTGTTTAACCGCTGACTGCGCTTTCTATACATTCCTATAACCCCGCGAACTACACTGTTGCGGCCATTTCGTTCTGAAAAATATATAGTTCCTTCCTTTTTTTAAGAATTTCTAAGAATAAAGAAGCCTTAAAATACCTTAAAGCTTTCTTCGGTTTACATACCCAAAAGGGGTAGTTCACGTACGCAACAGAAATTCTTACCAACTCTTCTGCTGACCCCCAATAATATAGACAGCGGTGTAGTGTAGAGCAGATTTTATAATACACTTGTTAAGCTTCAAAACCCTTGGTAATATTAGCAATCGTTCATTTCAGTTATGCAGGGAAGACAACTTTCAAGACCTACTGGAATATGCCCACGCATCAATGCCGCCATAACTACAATATCAGATTCGACGATCTTGGAAAGAAGTACAACATAGTTCAAAATGAACACGACAGATTTAGAGGTGACAAAATTTCGTTGCTCTACAATCCAGGATTCTATCCCGCAATTTTGGGGGACGGGAGTTTGCGAAACGGAGGCGTTCCTCAACAGGGTGACCTAACGAAGCACTTAGAACTGTTTGAAGCCAGCGTAAATCGGATGATTCCCGACTCCGAATTCACGGGTTTGGCAATAATCGATTTTGAAGACTGGCGAGCGCTTTTCTCCCAAAATTTTGGCACCCTCGCTAAATATCAAACTTTATCGCAAGATATTGTAAAGGAAAAGTTCCCCGATTGGACGCATCAGCAAATTAGACACAAGGCGGCGAAGGAATTTAATTATTACGCCAGATTATTTATGGAGGGTACGTTACAAGCGGGTCAGAGGTTAAGACCGTATGCTACTTGGGGATACTACGGTTATCCTATATGTTTCAATCAGAAAGTGACAGGAGCTTGTGGTCCTAGTATGCAAGCTGAAAATGACGCGTAAGCCTACTTGGAACACATTACTTAAGTATATGATCACAGGTAAAATTTTAGAGCGAAGTGGCTGTTTTCCGCCAGTGATGTTCTCAACCCTTCAATATATCCATTTGAAGGTAATTTTACATACCTACTTAGTGCAGCCAGAGCAAAGGTTGGAGAAGCTCGGAGAATAGTAACAACATTAACTGATCAAAAACGGCATTTAATTGCGCCCTATTACACGCTCACCTACTATTTCGACGTCAACAAGTATATTCCAAGGGTAAGACTGTAATTTGGTAAATTTCTTGTTGTAACAGCGGTTGATGTTTAGGAGGAATTGCTGGAAACTTTGACAATGTTAAGGGAGGAAAAAGTAGATGGGTTAGTAATATGGGGTTCCAGTTCTCAGGTGACGAGGAGGAAGCAATGTGAAAATTTATATAAATACGTTGATACTGTTTTCGGCCCAACTTTAAATGAAGTTGTGAATATACCATAAATTAATGCCTTAACTAAACATTGGCTACAATGTTTACCATAATAAATAAATAAATGATGTTTTATTATTTGCAAGGTTTATTGTCAAATCTAACCCGAACTCTCAACAACGTCTCACTAACGTAGGTAAGTTTAATCCCAACCCCCAAATACTTTCGGTTGTTTCTACACTATTTTACACTAGAAGAACTGAAACACTTGAACACAATAGTGCTCTGATGATTGCAGCCTTGCTATTGAAACGAGACAAAAGATTGTAGTTTTTTATGGTTGTTGCATCCACTTTTTTAATTTTTTGCTCAAGATCAATTTGCCTTTTTCTCAATAAGAGCCGCACACTTGCTTGAATCTAAAACTTAGAGTTGCTAACGTATACTCCCTCATTTATGTAAGAGCCTTGGTGTAGGTAACTAGTGATGTTTTTTTTTCTCCCGTGTCAGAATCGACTGCTGGGCGTTTAATAGCAATTTTAGCACTCGTGCTCGAAATACAACTTTAGCCGTAAGCGCCCAATCCAGGCCTACGTATACGTTTCGAATTGGAGGAGGTTCAAATAACTAACTATTTATATGTACTTTTATATGTCTAGTGAATGTGGTAGTTTTCGAACAAGGGGAGGGAGTATAAGTAGTGGGTAATTTAGTTTGTGCCCTTGAGTACCGAGTGTACACAGTTGTTTTTTGTATTACTTATATAACTGAATTTGATTACCATTTATATGATTTCATTGCAGGTATTTTTATGTTACTGTGGTTTCCTCACTCCATCATATTTCTTTTGTGTGTTTTGTTTAATATGTGCACTTGGTTGTCTTGGGAACATAACCGAAGGTTTCTTTGCCCATGTTCTTCCTTCGGATAGTTTCAGGTGAAAATGGCATTCTCTATTTTTGGCGGTAAATATGATTTATCAAAATTTTAGGGCTGTTATTTTTATCACCAAATATATATTTACGTTCATTTTAACCGCTTGTTTGTTTTCCTCTATCCTACAAATTCACAGGTCTTGATAAGCGCCATCGAGGAAACCGCCATCTTGGTAGGCGCCCGTTTTTAGTTACACATCGAAGGTAGAGATGGAGTTGGGTTCGTTATTTTTGTAGGTAAGCGCGCGAAACCTGGTGTCTGTTACATCACAGTATCGTAAAAAACTCAACTTTTTATGTCTACTATTGTTTTTACAATTGAAAACGCAACAATAGTTTTTATCACTATTAACAAAGTTATAATTAACACATATATAGTTATAACTTATTAGAAAATACTACTGAATTTATAAATAAGTTAGGTTATTTTACAACATAAGTTTCGACCATTTAAAATGTCTCGAAATGGTACCTACAGCGTCTTGCGCAATGAAGCTGTGCCAGCTTCTACTTTTACCTGCTAAAACAGCCAAGTGCAACTACTGTTACTTAAAGAGAGTGATGGGGGTACGGAGAGGAGATATGGAGATGGAAGGAGTGGGAGAAAATGGAAAAAATACAGGAAACCTACTGGAGATGGACATTGGGATTGGATAGAGAGACGCTAGGGTATATACCCAACAAACACATTCATATATAAAATACATATAAATTATGTAAGAGCTTTTTAGATTTATATAAAACTGGAAGAAAAATAAGAGATATTTAATGTCAGGGTGTCAGCAATTTTCAAAATAATATATTATGTCTATTAGATGTAAATTCTTCTACATGAATTTATATACGTTTTATGTATATTTTATGTAATATTTACATAAAAAATATTAGTTGTAAAAGCGTTGCGATGACCAAAATGGCAGCTACTCGAGCATAATGTAATTATTATCAATGTAAAAAATTATTTAAGCAGTTCCATACAAAAAATGGAAAAACTACATTTTACGTGCAACTGTACTTTTAATTATATTTAGCTTAATTCTTGCACGAACCCGTTTTTAGCTGAACTGAAAGCCGACAGTTTATTATGATATACTTGCTTGAAAAGCGTCCCTTAACCGGATTCGAACCTTTGCGAGTGGGCGTTGCAAATTCCGAAATCCGACATGTGTTTTCATTGTATATGACATTGTACCACTGCGCTAATCTGTAACATCCCTTTTTTTTATTTCGTACTTCGTAACTTTGCGCTGTTTCGTGTTATTAGTTTAAATTTTGTTTGATTTTACAATTTTTGGCGTTCGATTACTTATGTGGCGCAAATAGAAACGGACTTTATTTTCGACCATACAATGTATGCAATCATAATTTCTAATTATATTTCAGAAGGCATACATAAAAAATAAGTAATATTACATATAATATTTTACATATAACGTACATAAATCGCTAATCATGTAAATATGACAGCACATGAATTTCATGAGGGATATTTAATTATCTATATTATATGAATTTCTGTATACAGAATATCCGTAAGTTTCTATACTATTATGTAAAATATACGTAATTGTGTGACATACGGTTTATATAACTTATTAAGGAATACCCAAACAACACACGGATATTGTTACGATGTATAGCAAACATTTTCTAAAAATATTTAAATGTTTACTCAACATTTTGCTGTACACAGAATATATTTTATTAATGTTCTCAGAACATGTCGATTTCACCAGGTTGGATGTTCTAGCAATGTTGTATAGAAGTAATTTAAACATTACTACAAAATTTATTGTACATTTTGTAATATTTAAACATTTCAAAATATTTCTGGAACATTGTCCATTCGCAGTGTTGTGCATTATCTAGATAATATTATCTAGATAAATCATCTAGATAAAATTTTGTTATCTATCATCTTATCTAAGATGACACTGTAATCAATTATCTATCATCTTATCTTAGATGAAAAAACAGGTTATCTATAGGTATTAGATAACAGATAATATTTCGTGTCGGTAGTTAAAGCACAGTATACATACGAACCAGTATGATATCTCGTGACGTCACGCACTAAACTTTCTGTGACCTTCAACGCTGCTCGGATGAGAATCTCATCCGACGGCCATAGACATGCATAGTGAAAAGTAAAATAAATCGTGGAGGGGTGCGTTCAAGGTCCCTAAGAGCTCTGTCGATTTATGAATGAAATGCGTAGGAGTTATTGTACTGGTTCGTTTATATACTGTGGTTAAAGCATACAAGATACCTTACTTTCAGGAACTTTGTTTTATTTAAGTCGGCACGGCAACGGTGTGGCACTGTTGTGATTGCCATGACGGTCCGCGTGTTTGTTCAGTAGTGGCAGTGGTTAACATAACCACACTTCTTAGATTCGGGATTTCAGATTTTTTGGTTTAAATATGGAGAAATTCCTAGTCGGACCTCCGTCGAAGTCGAGAAAACGTGTCAATGTGGACGTGGTCGACTTTGTGGACAATAATAACGAGCCGCCGGATCCAAAAATTTTAATAACACCCTTCCATCATGAGGCCCATGGAAGCATTGTTGATGGCAAGAATCCACTACTTACCACATGAACCACATTGAACCTGGCATAAATTTTTCTTAAATTATCTGTTGAATTATCTAGATAATTTATAGGTAATCTATTATTTTTATCTAGATTATTATTTGAAAGATCATCTTTTATCTGTATCTAGATAACATTTTTCATTATTATCTGTTATCTTATCTAGATAAAAAAACAGTTATCTGTGCACAACACTGTCCATTCGGTCCATAGGGGTACTAATACGTTTGCAAAATATTCTATGGAGTTATGCCGAATGTTAATATAACATTTAAGGAACACCTTCTGGAATGTTTTTAAAATGTGAAATATATATACGAATAATATTTAATAAATTTTTTATTAGACATTAAGATTACATTGAGAATATGTACATATTACATATGTATTTACATATTAATTGATATGGTCCGGCTCTGGGTCTGGCAGTGGCACATCATCACTGACGCTAGAACAAAAACAAAATCAGAATTTGTATGTTAAATGGTCTAAAAGTCACGCGGGTATTTCACTACTTCATTGAGCAGAAACATTCTTTAAATTACAATCAATTGAACCACAAACCACACAAAAAATGGAAATTCATCAAATGAAATTTCTCCCAACAATAGGTATACAGGGTGATTCACGACTATTCCCTCGGTCTCTTATGCCTAAAGGGTACAAGATATCAGCTTCATTTTTTGGTGACATATGTAAATTGATAACGACTATTTTTTAAAATTATTTTCAATTATACAGGATGCTTCACAAAATTGTAATATATCAAAGATAGGTTTTTTTAAATGCAACCCCCTGTATTTTATTACATTTTTAGATTATAAGTTAAAAACTAAGGCAACTTTATTAAACGTTCCCTATGCCTATCGCTTACCAATTTTGAGAAAATTGTGATTTTAAGAAAAATATTCAATTTAAACAACCCCTAATAACACGGAAACCACTTACTTTCAGTAACACAAATTTATATCGATTTATCTGGACCTTTAAGGCTTTCATTTGCACTACGTAGGATTTCGATTCTTTGTACAGGGTGTTTAGGATTCATATTTTATATTTTTCAAACATCAAAAACTCACTTAATTTAAATGGAACACCCTGTATGTTTTTATTCTATGTTGAATAACTTTTCATTTTCTATCAAAAACTATGAGTAATAGAAAGCTGAATGGAATCGTGTATTACACAGACGGCTCGAAAAGCACAAAGGGCACTGGCTCGGGAGTATACGGGAGCAATGGACGGGGCTGCAGAATTTCTGTAAGCCTAGGACAACAAGCGACCGTATTCCAAGTCGAGGTATATGCAATCCTGACGGCAGCTGCTCAACTATTAAAAGAGAACCTTATCAAAAGGAAAATCTTTATAGTGACAGACAGCAAAGCAGCGATTGCAGCAATAGACTCATATGTGGTAAATTCAGGGCTAGTCCTTGAATGCACACAAATGCTAAACGCACTGGGTAAGTGTAACTCAGTCACACTAGTGTGGGCACCTGGGCATGCGGGAATCGCAGGTAACCAGGTTGCTGACGAGCTTGCGAGAATGGCAAGCGCAAAACCATTCATAGGACCCGAACCGGCTTGTGGGATTACTTATAACACAGTCAAAAAGGAGATTCAAGCAATACTCACGAAAGAGCATTGCAGACATTGGTCGAAAATCCCAGGACAGAGTCATTCCAAGATCTTCCTGGAAACCCCAAACGGGGACCTAGCTACGTCCATCTTAAAGTTAAGCAGGACGAAGATAAAACTTGCGACAGAAATGGTCCCTGGCCACTGTCGCATGAACAAACACCTGCACAACATGGGACTGACTGAAAGCCCGACATGCAGGGGTTGTGGTGAGGCAGATGAAACGCCCTATCACGTCATTTGCCAATGTGAGGCATTCATAAAGGCAAGGGAACTCCTACTTGGAAATGAAAAAATTACACAAGAGGAAGTAACGAAGATTCGCCCTACTAAAATCCTGGACTTTGTGAAAGATACAGGCATTCTTGAAGGGTAGACAACACCGGGGAGCACAATAGACCAAAAAGGTCGCAGTGCGGGAACCTATTGGGACCACCCCCAGAGAATAATAATAATAATAATAATAATAATAATAATTGAATCGTGTAGATGAAATTAGACGTGACTTAGGTCGAATTACACAATACATACAAGGCACAACCTCTTCCAAACTAACACGCCAGGTACACAACATCATTAGAAAACTAAACACACACAGTTCACGAGAACCAAACACGAATTACAATGAACACAAAGATACACTCACACAAAAACTTTCAGTATACACAAACAGATTGAGAATACTTTTATAACAAATCACACATTTCAGCGCTACACAAAACAGTCACACTTGCAGACAAATCTTACACACCCTTAAATATGAGTAATAGAAACATCACACCACCAATGAGTAGAGATACGTACATCACACATAACATACAAACTTGGACACAAAAGACTTTACATGGACGATATCCACAGGAGATTAACGAAGACTGTGTTGATATTATAGCAACGCATGCTTGGTTAACCAAATGTGATATTTTCCCAGAGTCAGAGGGTTTCATGTTTGCCATACAAGATCAGGTCATTTACACACGAAATTACAGAAAACACATAATTAAAGATAGGACAATTACACATGATCTTTGTAGACAATGCTCGCAAAGACCAGAAACAATACAACACATTATATCAGCATGTACACGTCTAGCACAAACGGAATACAAACACAGACACGATCAGGTAGCTAAGATAATACACCAAAAACTCGCCACAAAACATAACCTTTCTACTGATAACATACCCTATTACAAATATACACCGCAAGTTGTACTTGAAAACACCACACACAAACTATATTGGGATAGGACACTACTCACAGATAAAACTGTATATAACAATAGGCCAGATATAACACTTATAGATAAAACACAAAAAATCATATACATAATAGATATTGCAGTTCCCAACACAAACAATTTAGCCAATACACACGCAGAGAAACATCGCAAATACACTGATATAGCTCAGGAACTTAAAGCGCAATGGAGAATGGGAACTGCTCTTACAGTACCCATTGTTCTTAGTGCAACCGGAGTTATACCAAAAACAATACATCACAGTTTGCACATTTTAGGGTTAGATAAGAACATATACATACAATTACAAAAGGCAGTCATTATCAACACTTGTCACATAGTTAGAAAATTTCTAAACATAACGGAAGATACCGCACATCACTCAGAACCACATCACACACTTTCAACTAATACCATTCAAACACAAAATGAAACACAACACTCAATCCTCCCTTCACAAATTAAAACTCTGTTGCATACACAACATAACATTATAGAAAGTCCATTACCAACACACAACACTTCAACAATCACTCATGTAACACCTCTGACTCGTTCTCATGCACTCAAACGTAAACACACAATATACTCACAGTATCAGAATTCGCAATTAACACAAAACACAAACAACACATTACCCACTCGAGTGCAACCTATGCGTCGAGCTAAACAACAAAAAACGCTTACACAATAATCATAACACTTTTTCAAAACATACATATTATGTTCATTTTTTTCTTTTCTATAAAAAGTCACTAAGTCACGAATAAGTGACGCCAACGGAGAAGCCTAGGAATATAGGGTCTCTTTTTGTTATTGATGCGCGACGCTGCGTTCATGTTAATGCCTTCGCGGAAAGAGGGTCGACGGGACGTGGCTTTTACAAATTGGGATCAAATACACCGAGGCTTCTCAAACAAATACATTATCTAAAATGTGATTAGCGTTATGGTTTTATCAACGTCATTTAATTTAATGAACATAATATGTATATAGTATTTAGTATGTTCACTTTTTAACAGCAACTTCAAATTTATATTATAACAATCGAAGTACATAATAATAATGAGTAATGTCTAAAATCAACGATTAAGAAGTTATTAAGATGTTTCTCTAAAATTTGTATGAAAATGGTTTTTGTTTGCATTCTAGTAGGCCATGATTTTTTTTATTGTAGTTGATAATTAGATATGGGATCAAAACTTAATTAAAAATGAAATTAATAACAAGAAGTAATCATTTATGGGAAAAAATGGTATAGTAAATGCTCAATATGATGTGACCATTTTCTTCTATGCACAACCGCACCCGATTTTCAAAAGATCTAACGTTTCTCAGGATATCTGGTGTTATAGTAGCAAACGCATCCTTTTCTGTATGTCATCAGCAGTGGTAGGTGGAGTGTTGTGGACCCCTCCTTCCAATCCATTTATTGAGGAATTGTCTGTTTAAATATTTTTGAAAAAAACATAAACACCATTCTTATCACCTTCAACTTCACCAGAATTTATATGGACGAGGCTTTCAACGAAGGTTCAATTTTTGTTTATGGAGTCTCGAAAAAGTTGGAGAAGAAGATGAATTCTTTAAATATGTTTTATTTACCGACGAATCCACTTTCTACAACATAACGGCTTGGTAAACCGACATAACTTTCATTACTAAATTGTCACCTGCATCGCACTGTTGACCGTCAAAACCGGTGGAGCCTCAATGTATTTAGGAGAATTTTGATTAAAAATTTAGTTTACAACACTCCATCTACCACTGCTGATGACATGAAGATTAGAATAAAGGATGCGTTTGCTACTATAACACCATAACGTTAGAAGATCTCTTGAAAACGAGTGCGGTTATGCATAGGAAAAAATGGCATTTACTACGGTATTTTTTCCATTGCTTCAATTTAATTTTTAATTAAGTTTTGATCACATATCGAATTATCAACTACAATAAAAATAATCATGGCCTACTAGAATGCAAACAAAAACCATTTCCATACAAGTTTTAGAGAAAAATCTAAAGAACTTTTTAATCGTTGATTTTAGACATATCTATTACTCATAGTTTTTGATAGAAAATGAAAAGTTATTCAACATAGAATAAAAACATACAGGGTGTTCCATTTAAGTTAAGTGAGTTTTTGATGTTTAAAAAATAAAAAATATGAATCCTTTTTCTAAACACCCTGTACAAAAATCGAAATCCTACGTAGTGCAAATGAAAGCCTTAAAGGTCAAGATAAATCAATATAAATTTGTGTTACTGAAAGTAAGTGGTTTCCGTGTTATTAGGGGTTGTTTAAATTGAATATTTTTCTTAAAATCACAATTTTCTCAAAATTGGTAAGCGATAGGGATAAGGAACGCTTAATAAAGTTGCCTTAATTTTTAACGTATAATCTAAAAATGTAATAAAATACAGGGGGTTGCATTTAAAAAAACGTAACTTTGATATATTACAATTTTGTGAAGCATCCTGTATAATTGAAAATAATTTTAAAAAATAGTCGTTATAAATTTACATATGTCACCAAAAAATGAAGCTGATATCTTGTACCCTTTAGGCACAAGACACCAGCGTTGCCAGTTCTGGTGATTTATCGCCATTATGGTTACTTTGAAAGGGGTTTGGTGGGTAATTCTCATCAATGGTGAATTGGCGATTTTTTGGTGGTTTATAACTTTATGAAGGTTATTTATGATTTTGTGTATATTTAGTAGTTATAGCGTACCAAGAAATTGTAATAGTACTTTAAATGTAAAACTTATTCAGTATGCAGCACAACCCCTTGTGTCGGCATAATTAAGTACAAAGGTTATTTGCCTAGAAAGGGACCAGCAAACCATAAATCTGCAATATCTCTTAAATTATATGAGCAGTAATAACTTTTAATCTTTTGCACAAATTTCTTAAACGTGATGAAGCCTAAAGGTTGTTTCTTACAAGCTACACAATTCTTTTAAATCTATTTAAGCATTTCTTAAAAATCGTATAATTCCCGTTGGATCGCCATTCGGCATAATTGAGTGCAAATACTATGTACTTAGAAAGGGGCCAGGAAATGCTTAATCTTTTCAATAAGCTCCTTAAATTATATGACCAATAATAAATTTTAATCTTTTGCGCGTTAAATAAAAAAATTCCTCAAACGTGTTTTTTAAAGGGTGTTTCTTAGGTAGCTAGTTTTGTGATTATAACTTTCCTGTTAGTTAACATTTGTTGCATCTTACAGTATTTATTCTGAAGTCGTTATTGAAATACCTATATTATATACCTTAATAGGTATTAATAAATTGTACTTTTTTATTTATTGGGAATAAAATGGCGATTTCTGGTTACTTTTTGAGTTAAAATTGGCTATGAGCAATTGATAAAACCTGGCAACGCTGCAAGACACCGAGGGAGTACCTAGTCGTGAATCACCCTGTATAGGTACAGTACAAACAATACTCGCAAATTAGGCACTAAATTGTAGTGGTTTAACTAAATTTTCCATAATAATATGTAACAATTAAATTTAATTAAATTGATATAGACATATATCTACTTTGTAATACCTATACATTGTAACTTGTTTTTTTAATTTCATGAGCGTAATTTAAATAAGTAATATAAGTATTATACGTACCTCTAATATCACAATAAACTAAAATAATTAAGATAATTGCACTAAATCGTAAAAGACTAAAAGTAACAAAATGGTGCACGCGTCAAACAAAACCCAACGCCATCGAATCGAATATCGAATTCACATATCGAACTTGCACCTTGCTGATCACATGATTATGATCGTATCATTTCGGATATTTTCGTTAAATATTTTTACTTCCATTTCAAAATATTATAAAATAATATTCTTGGAACTATATAACAATATTGCGTAAATGTAAACAAATATTTAGTAAACGTTCAAAACATATTTATGCAATATTTATTAAGTACCTATTAATAAATGTTGCAAAAATGTAAAATAGACATTGCAATCTCTTCTAAACCTTCTGAACGCTATTTAAAGATTCTAACAATCTTTGGAGAAAATATTTTAAAGAATGTTTATTAAATTATACTAGAATATTGTATAAAGATAAGTCATTATTCAATTAATATAGAAAACATATTTTTACAATGTTGATCAAAAGTGTTGTATCAAGCGACTTATGAATATTGCATAAATGTATAAGAAACATTTTAATGTTTTATGAACTTTCTGAATTTCATTTGAACATTCTTACAACATTCTGTGTTTATTGGGTACTTACATACCTACTTGATATATAAAAAAGCATATGTAGGGGTATTTATTTCAATTTTACCTATTTTGTATATATATTTTATATGTGTGTTTGCTGGGTAGTAGAGGAGGAAATAAAATCTGAGAAAATAAGAGTTCAGGCAGGATGGAGAGCGGTGAAGTATGAGGAAGAGGTCAGGAAGAGAAATGAAATTGTAATGGTAAATGAGTGTATGAGAGAGATAAGAAAAAAACGGATAAGGTATGGGCAAGAGGAGAGGAGGTTGTTTTATGAGAGAGTGGGATATGCGAGGGAGGAGATAGAAAGGAGAAGAGAGGAAGGAAGGGATATGGTAGGGGAATTAGTTGCAAGAGACAAAGATGTTCAAAGTCAGGAAAGAAGAACGAGGATACGAGAGGGAAGATATAATGAGGGATATATGGAGATAGTGGTAAAGGGCAGGCCGATTATTTATTGGGTGATATATGGGGTTAAAGGAGAAAAGAATGGTGGCAAGGTTCAGGTGCGGGAACGAGGAAAACGAAAACAAATACTGGTGGGAGGATGAGAAAAGGATGTGTAGAATGTGTGGGGAAGGAAGGAAAAATATATGACATATGATGAGGGAATGTGAGGAGCTAAGGGAAGAGGAGAGAGAAAGAAAGGTGATTTTGGGAGTGAAGGGGGAAGGGGTGGAGTGGATGAAGGGGGTGATTGAGAGAAGGGGACAAGAATAGAAAGTTTTTAATTTATGGGGGGTAGAGGAAAGAAGGAAATGAGTAGTAGAGATAGGGTTTTTGTTTTTTATGTTAATGTTAAGTTAGAATCGAATCTTTTGTTAAAGCAGTATATGTATATTGTATATAGGTACTTCTTTTCTATCGCCTCCCTTATAAATCGGGCATATTATCCCTTCCCTCCATTTTTCTGGAAATCCTTCTCTCCAAATTTTACTAAGTACCTAGGTGTCCTTTTTATCACTTCTCTCCTGTGTAGGTATTTCCATTGTTCTCCTTGGATTCTATTCGTTCCCACCGCTTTTCCTGCCTTCACTGTTCCCATCACTTCCTCCACCTCTTCCCTATCTATCTCCCACTCTCTCCCCCTTTTCTTATTCGGTATTTATATTTCCACCCTCCACCTCCTGGTTATGTTTACACAGCATCGTGCCATCAAGGTAGCGATTTATCGACATTTCGACATCGACCACGACCGCAATCATTCGATGCATCTTCGACATGTCTTTACCAGAGGCATCATTTCAGTATTTTACTATAGTTAGTAAAAAGGAAAAAAATGGCCCGCCATAGGGGAAATTTTTTTTGAAAGAGGCGTGATTGTCAGTATTATAAGTTTAACGTACTTTTTTTTGGTAGTAGTAATTCCATGATGGGTCAACTGCCCTACCCTGCGCCCCCTAAATGACGCTCCTGGTCCTTACCTTGTTTCCGGAAGTCCTTCGTGCATAAAATTTTTTAAATAATTTTTAAACCGAATGCATTAAACCATCCCTGTTGAAAATAACTTATAAAATCACATTGAAACTTATACGAATTTCTATTAGTTTAAATTAGTTTCTATAAGTTCTATTAGTGTCTATCCGTCATGATTTTAAAATGAATTCGTTTTTGCCTGGAAATCCGAATTGTAATAATGATGAATACGGTTTTATAAGTCTCTATTGATGACTGTGCATACTTTCAAAAGACTGGTTGAAACCATTTCAAGCTGATAAAAGAATTTCCGTTCATTTTATTCAAGTTTATTAGTTTCAATGAGCGTATTGCGCATAAAATATATTTAATAAGAAATTTCGCATAGGTATAGAAAAATATATGGCGCATGCTTATTTAAATCGCGTTAAAATTGTATTTATGTAGAAACGAAATGTTTTGTAGATGGATATAGTTTAGTAATAGTTACAAAAAGGGATTCATAATCTGGGTAAGTGAGTTTCATTTTATTCAAACATCCCGCTATTTTTGACCGTTCCTGTATTACGATTGTGAAAAAAAGGATGCGTAACCGATAACCGCCCATAACCTCAATTTGTCATCCTAACAAGCATTTACGTATATGCTAACAAGTGTGTTTTTCTTTTTTGAGTATTGTTTTAACGGTTTGTTTTGTGTTCTGTTAAGTTCGATTTGATTAGTTTGCTAATTAAGGTAAGTAACTAATGATTTTTTGTAATTTTAGTTTTACTTATGTATTGCATGAATATTTCTCTTTCTAGGATAATGGCTTTCGCATATGTTAGATTTGTAGAAGATGGTTTAAAACGTGTAGTCAAGGCTTCCGACATTAAAAAATTCAATCCAGATGACATAAATTATCAAAAAAAATACAAAGTATTATTTGCCGATGATAAACAATATTATCGTGCAAATATTATTTGTGTCGGTGGTAAGCTGTTGTTAAAAATATTTTTTTAGTTCTCTATACCTACTTTCAATTCGAGAAATTTGTCCTGTGTGATCGGGATATTGCCATGTAATAATGAAACGTCAAACTACTTTTATAGTTTTTAACCAATTTTGAACGTTTTAAGGTCTGGTATCGAACTAAAAAATGTTGTTTTTAATTCGTTCTTATGTAAATTGGCTTTTTGTTGCACTCGTGGGCTTTAAAACGCTCGTTCCACTCGCGTTTTATAATGGCCCACCCGTGCTACAAAGCGCCCAATTTACACAAGAACTCATTAAAAAAACTACTATTGCTGGTTTAAGTAATATTTTAATAGATACTGAAAATGGTGTACTTCATGAAGCAGAATCGAAAAGAATACGCTTGCCTCCTTCTCGTTTTTCGGAGATGCTTGATTCTGTCACTGAAACGGAAGGGGAAGAAGATTCACAATTGACAAATGCCACTATATCGATCATCACTGCAATAAAAGTAATAACCTAAATTAGTAGTAGTTTACATTTCATAAGAAAAGTTTGGTTTTATTTCAACATTATTTTTTTGTTGTAGAAAAAAACAGCAGAGGCACACAACGCCAGAGAAAATGCCAACAAAAGCTTTAACACCTTAATAGAAGAAATCCGTAACAATGATCTTCCCAACAACGAAAATGAAGATTTGTTTAAGGCTTTAAAGCAAGAAAATTTAAAATTGAAAGAAAATGTTGAAGCTTTGACCAAAATAAATCAGGAGCTGACAGTTCTAAATTGCAAATTGCAAAATGACATATTATCAAATTGGGGAGGTATAGGTATACTCGACTATTTTTATAATACAATTTATCTCATCATATTTTTCTGTTGTAGAGATGATGGTAGCATTAAAAAGTATAAGTAATTGTAGTAGTAAACCTGAAACTAATGAAAAGGAAGTTACTAAACCAGTTGGTTGTAGCATGGATGGAAAAGTAAGCTTGTTAAATACCTACCTAAGTTTTAGTAAATTAACATTGCTCATATTTAGATTCACTTGGGGCGAAATGTATGGTTGCCTGACCAAATATACAACTCAGTTGACGTGCGTTCAAAATCTAATGGCGCCTTTGTTAGGTCATTGGCTTCTGCCGTATTTGGCAGCCATGTGCTAGCAACATCATCTGTTACTGGTCAGCAATGTAACAGAACCAAGGCTGCACCTGATCCAGCGCTAGATGCTACAAAATTGCTGGCTATCCACGGTACTTAACACAATTTTTTTGTTTAAATCAAAGCTGTTAATTTTTTTGTAGATATTGTCAAGTTTCGCATGGTCAGTAATGGGGCAAGCAATGAAGAAGCAACATCATTTGCCAAAGATAAGGTAGATTCTATTATTGCTTCGAAAATATCGGATCTAAAAAGACTTCCCAAAATTAATAAGAAAAAAGGTAAAAATATTTACTATGCAAAAATTGCCAAAATCGCAGTTGATGAAATCTATTATTTCAGCAAATTCTCCAGATTTTGTTTGGATTATAGTATCATTGGTCTTCTTTACTTTTAAGTATTTATTTGTATGGTACATTACTTTTTTAAAAATACATTTTTTATATGAAAACCAGTGAAGTTTGTCATCGATTCTTTCCTGAACATTTAGCAATTCTAAATATCTTTGAATACTTGGTTGATCAATCAGTGATCCAGTACCAATCAAAACAATATCTGGTGTTGTATTTACAGAAGAAAGATTTTTGTTATAATGAAATATACTTGTACAAAAAGCAACAAATTTTCTGCGCTACTTTGTGTAACTTCAGTAACAATATTTATGTTTTTTTGAACCGTTGTATCTGCTTGTTGTACTGAACCAACCGACTCAGCAACGTCAATTGTATTCGATAAAATTTCTCGATCATCTATACATATATAAATTCTTAAATTAGCTAAAATTTCATTTTTAAAATAACTTAACTGTTTAAAACGTTTAATTGCTTTCCCCATCGCCATTCAGTTGTTTTTGAAACTTTGTTTTCGGGATTGTTGGATTCCAAATACAATTTATAACGTCGTTTTTTGCAAACTTTATTATCACTACTATCCATTTTAATAATAACAAATAAAATAAATGTCAAATTAAAAATTTCAAATGTTAACTACTGGTAAATTATAGGTTATAGATCATTGACCTTACCAAAGTATACAGAGTCACACACATTTTTTTTATTGATTTGTATGCGGATTTCCAATAGTAAGTTCACACGTTTATTCGGATTTATGAGGATTTCCATTATTAATTTATTCGGACCTATACGGAATTCCTATTTTATTTAGGATGGATCCGGAATTCCTGATAAATATTAATCAGAATGTATACGGAATTAAATGTTAAAATTTAATGTGTCTCTATCTGGAATACCGGTTTCAAATGCTCATATTAAGCCAGATAGAAACGCATAGCTTTTTTTTTATCAGTTTCTATCAGTCATTTTCAACAGGGATGTGGCTTCAAACAGATTTGATCCATTTGGGCTATCAGCGACAATTAACCGTACATTTCGAATCATTTGATCAACCATTACTTCGACCATGGTCCAACCTTTTAAGGGAACATTATTTTGCCCGTAACTGCGCAGCTGTGCGCTTGGGGGTTTTAATTTGGCTGACCCTAAGGCTCGGTAGCCTTCCAAACCAGCAATGCCACATGTGGCTCCTGTATCAATGAGAAATTTCATAGGCTGGCCATTGACTTCAATATTAATTAAAAATTTATTATTTTTAGATGCAATTTCGAGTTAATGTGTAACCTCGTCAGTTACCTCTTCAGTTTCTTCATCAATTTGAGTTTCTTCATTGAAATTTCTCGCATGGTTTTGACTTGCGACTTTGATTTTGTTTCATCAAGCAAATAGATTGTAAATGCCCAACCTTTCCACAAAAGTCACAGGTTGATTTTATGTGAAAACAAGATTTGGGCTCATGATTCACATTGCAATTCGAGCAGCGTTTAAATGAATTAAATTAACGATTTAGTTGACCCATTTTAGGATTAAACTTTTCATGCGGTTTTGAACGATTGCCTGCCTTATACGTATGTTTCATTACATTAATGTCTATGGACTGTTCATTTTTTCCAGTTAAAGTTTCATTTGCTGAATACACGTGGCGTCAAATGATGAGGCTATTTGTTCAACATCAATTAAAGTTGGATTTTCTTTAACCAAGGCTTGTCTGCGTATAAAATCATCTGGTTCATGTTGCAAGACCATATCATGTATTTGTTCATCAACCTGTGGTCGATTACATTCAGTATTTGAGCAAACAAATTTGCAATCAATAGGAAGACCACGTAATTCTGCAATCCAGGCAGCGTAACTTTGATCAGACTTTTCCCGTGAGAGTTGAAAATTATGCCGAGCAACAACAATGTGGGTTTTTTTTCGAAAATACACAGTTAATTTTTCTGTTAAAGTGGCATAAGTTAATGACTTAAGCTCCAAGCCTCCACACAATTGTTGTAATAAATAATAGGTATCCGAACCTACCCATGAAAGAAAATAAGACCTTTTTAAGGTATCGTCACTTAACACATGAGTATCAAAATCATGTTCTAGCCTTTTGAAATATAAGTCCCATTTTTCTTTACCTTTAAAATCAAATGTTGCGAATTTCATAATTTTGACAGTGACAGTTACCTAGTAAATGCGGCCGTAAAATTGTAAATGCGGCCTTAAAGTTGTAAATGCGGCCGTAATAGTTATTTATGTATCAAGTACGCAAAATGATGTTTTAGTGGATGAGTCGAGTTTGTCGGACGAGCCGAAAACTTAGACGAATCCACTAAAACGTTTTGCGTACGTGATGCATACAACATTTTTTTGCATGAATTCTCTAAATTATCAAATTAATTTCATAAAAATTTAATTTGGTACGTACAGAACAGTTGTAAACGTCATATTTAGCTTTGACATAGTTGTTATAGCAACAACAAGTAAATTCGTAAAAAGTCAAAATAAAGATATCGTAAATACGTCAAAAGGAATGAAAATCCAGCATTAAGGTTGTCATAGCGACTTTAGCGTACTTGTCCTTTAAAGATGTATTTTGCGGATTGTTTTCACTCCGCAAAATGGTTACTTTGGAGACAGAATGCAAAAAAGTTGTTTATGGCAGATGTCAAAAAAAAGTTATACTTTACGGCTTTCAAAAGATACGTAAAACAACTATTTATGTAATAGCCGCCTAAAAAATCATATTTTTAAAGTCGCAACACACACCAGCACAAATATTAGTAGGCATTAGTCCACCGAGTAGTTCAATTGATTTACTATATAAGTTCAAATGTCTCCTAAATAGATCAAATGATAATAACCATGTCCTTGGTAACGTTTCCTATTCCTTATCATAATTTCTATAAATATGCATAATTCTTCCCAAAAATGATACCTAAGCAACGTCATTGTTTATATTATTGTACTTAATACTCATCAAATGATCTTGGAATAGAGGAAGTTATTGATTACTCATTAAATTACATTCTGTTATGGAAGATACTAACGCATCAAATGTAAATAACTCGAATTCCTCCTCGCTGATCAGTTATGTACTTCTGGACGGTGAAAAGTAGGTATAGTTAACAATTTCTTTTTATAAAACCGTAAATATTCTAGAAAACGGCTGAAGTTACGCCAATTATTTAAAACTACCACTCCGATTTTGATCAGTGTTGCACTCTTAACGGTTCTAATACCGGTGTATATTTTAACACGAGGCTATTACGGAGGTGTAATCTCAACAAATGAATACGGTATGAAACCATTATTTACGTACGGTTTACGGAGTTATATTTTAGATGTCCCCCAACATTGGATTGATCGAGCAATTTACTATAACAACCCTCAGGTGGATCACAAACTGGGAATTGTTAAAAAATCAAGCCCCAGTTACAAACTGGTTTGTTACTACACGTTTCCTTCATTCGGTGCGCTGCCAGCCTTGCATCCTTCCGATATAGATCCCCACCTTTGCACTCATATAAACGTCGGTTTCGTTACCGTCGTTAATAACACGATATCCTTAAACGACAATCAATCCCAAATCATTCGCAGCGTTGTCGCTTTGAAACAGCAAAATCCCGATTTGAAGGTACTGCTTTCGGTCGGCGGTGCCGGAGGTACAAGCGGTTTTCCCGAGATGGTCGTAAATCACACGTGTCGCAAATCGTTCATCCAATCAATCGATATTCACGTACGTACGTACTCCTTGGACGGAATCGATCTCGATTGGGAATTTCCCAATAAGGAACCGTCACCCGATTCTAAACAGAAACAGCATTTCACTCAGCTTCTGTACGAAATTCGAAAGGAGATCAATCGACAACAGAAACATAAATTTCTGTTAACCGCCGCCGTCGCCGCCCCACGATTTATAATAGATCTCGCGTACGATATTTCATATATCAATAGGTAATTAGTTGTCGAGATTACCTGTGTTTTTATAACTTGCATTGTTTTAGTTACGTCGATTTTATTAACGTAATGACTTACGATTATCATTTTTATACGCAATTAACCCCGTTTACGGGGTTAAATTCGCCCTTATACGCTGATGTTAATCAAAGCGGTTATTTATCTACGTTAAATATAAATTATACGATTAATTATTGGATGGAAAATGGTATGAACGCTGAGAAAATCGTTGTGGGATTACCGACATACGGACATTGCTTTGAGTATTACGTAATTAATTGAGAATTACGAACACTAAACAATCGTCAATTTAAAGGTTGTACAATCTAAATAATAATGGATTAATGGCACCGGCACGTGGTTACGGATCTTTGGGCCGTACCGGATTTATTAACTATCCCGATGTCTGCGAGTTCCTTAAAAGGGATCGTGTCGTAAGGAAGTTTGATTACAGTGCTAGAAGTCCGTACGCGTATAGAGAGTGGGACTGGATCTCGTTCGATGATGAAACTAGTTTGACATTTAAGGTAAGTGGAGTTTTGAATTATCGAGCTCGTAACGTGCAAAGTTCTTTTTAGACTGAGTACGTTAAGTATCATAAGTTTGGTGGTGCCATGATTCTTTCACTCAATGCCGATGATTATCGTGGTGGTTGTACGAAAAACTCAGTTAAATTTCCACTTACAACGAGAGTGAAAGAAGTATTCAACGAAGTTTAAGGTTTTTTTATAAATTTTTTATAAATGTTATTGTTCTTTAGCGTTTTATAACTGAAATAATTATATGATAGTTTTTATTATTACTGGCGGTTATCAAATGTTACCATGCTAACAAAGACGAATGAGACATGGCAAGACCAGATTGAGAAAAGAGGTAAAAGTTAAGATTACTATTATTATAATGTGCGATGGATATATTAGATAAGTTTGGTCCATAATGGGTGAACTTGTATTGCTCGAAACGGGGTACTTAAAGTTATAAGGTAAAAATTCACAAAACCTTCCCCATGTATCGTTTAATATAATTATTATAATAATGAATTGGAAATATTTACATCCCTGTTAGTTTCTTCCTTCTCCCCCATACTTCCTGCCTTTCTTTCATCCTCCTTTAACTCCCTGCATTCTCTTAGCATGTGTGACACCTTCTCCACTCCTTCCCCACACAGTCTGCACTTGGTTTCTTCTTCCTCTCTCCAATACTTATTGTCCAGCTCCTCGTTCCCATATCTGAACCTCGCCACCATTCTCTTCCCCCCCCCTTCAGGTATTCTGGGATTCCTTCTCCCTTGATGTTCTTGTAGTCCCCGTTACTCTTTTACTTTTGTCCGTCCCTCCTGCTTTTGTACCGGGTGGCCAAATAAGCGAGGTAAGCGGCTGTATCTCAGGACCTGCTCATCTGACAACAATGGAATTTTTTTTATTATTATAAATGTGGCCATAAAAAAACTCTGGAAATTATTTTCGAGTTCCTAGGATGGCCGCTAGGGGGCGTATTTGGTATAATAATCATAAAAGCTTAATTTTCTCGCTTTAAACATCTTTGTTAATACCTTCGTTATAAATAGAGATATCGTTTTGCGGTTTTCACTATTTTTTTTTAGTTTTTTGTGCTCTACTTATTATCGTAAGAAAAAATATATGATTTCATTTAACTTTTTCGAGATATTTAAAGAAATAAGGTAAGTTATAAATCAACGCCCTCTCGCAGAACAATGGAAAAATATATTGTTGTTTTATTTTTATAGAAAAATACTTCCAAAAATGCTCTTTTAATCAAAAGTTGTTTCAGTAAAATCGCCCAAGCCAAACTGACACTACAAGCATTTTTCTTTTTCGGGGTAAAACCTTCCCCCACCACTTTATTTGACAGTCAAAAAAATTGATGTAAGGTTTTTTATTCAAAAATGATCGTAGGTTGCCATGACAATATTTTCAGGCCCACTTCATTGGGACTTTAAGCGAGAAAATTAAGCTTTTATGAACTATTATACCAAATACGCCCACTAGCGGCCATCCTAGGAACTCGAAAATAATTTCCAGTTTTTTTATGGCCACATTTATAATAATAAAAAAATTCCATTGTTGTCAGATGAGCAGGTCCTGAGATACAGCCGCTTACCTCGCTTATTTGGCCACCCGGTACATCCCTGTCCCTTCTTTCTTCGAGTATCCATTCCTTTTATAATATTCCTCCCTACTTGTCCATATTTCACTTTTCCCTATTTTATGTCTTTCCAGCATTCTTTTAGTATAATAATAATAGTAATAAATTTGTCTATTCTGAAGTAAACACAATTACATAGGTACTATTTACATGAAACATATGGCCAATGTGTACTTCAGAAAGGGGGTTCTCGTTCAGACTTGTCCAACCGGTGGACGTCTGTTTTCCAACGAGCCCCATTCTTAAGTGCAGGTCGTTGTATCCACCTCAAGCTTCGGTCACTCCACTAGTTGTAGTCTTTTTAAGCTTGGATAATGAGATTAACAAAGTTTACCGCATGAAATTTTGCTTCCCTCTCTTCCACCGATTCCTCTTATTTTTGCTACCTGTACTTCCTCCCTCACCACATACCCCGGCGTGTCTCTGTCTCTGTCCAACTCCAGCACCCAATTCCAATATTTTACTTGTAGTTCCTTCCACCCCCACACTTCCGCCCCGTATAACACCACACTTTTATCAGTTTAGCGAACAGTAACTTCCTTTTTCCTAAGTGCATTCCGAACAACCTTTCTCCCACACTCTACACTATTAGTTGGTTCCCTTTTCTTACTCTTTCTTTTATATGTTCCTTCTATTTGTTGTCCTGCCTTAACGTGTATCCCAGGTACGTGAACTTCTTCACCTGGTCTATCTTCCCCCCATTTGCACTCCTCCGCCCCCCCCTTCCCGAGTACCATCATCTTTGTTTTTTGTATGTTTATATCTAGCTCCCTCTTCAGGTATCTTCCTCGCGTACCCATCATTTCCCTCATTCCTTTTTAGTCTTTCGCCACCAATACCAGATCGTCTTCATACACAAGGGACCATATCTTCAGCCTCCGGACCATCACTCCACCAGTCTCTGCTGTCCTTTCATTGCTTCTTCGCTAGGTCCCCTATAGTTGCCAATAGCGTGGGGCTCGGTGGGCACCCTTGCCTTAGCCCTTTCCTTGTCACGAATTCTTCACTCATCTAACTTCACCTTCACCCTATTCCTCGTTGCCACATCTATTTCCTCCATCCTTTTTACTAACCTTTCATTTATTTTGTTTCTTCTCAGGTATTCCCATAACTTTTCACTATTAACCTTATGAAACCCCGCTTGACCATCGGGTAGCATGTTCTTTTCTTTTAACTCCGCCTGTAGTCTTCCTTCTAGTACCATCCCATAAATCTTGTATGCCGTGTCTAATAACGTTATCCCTCTGTAATTTTTTACCTCCCTCTTGTCGCCTTTTTTATGTACCGAGCAAATTAATCCTAGTCTCCATCTTTCTGGGTAGCCTTCCCCACTCCATATTTTATTAATTACCATAGTCACTCTTTCCCACTTTTTTCCCTCCATATAACCATTCCGCCCCTTGTATTCCATCTTCTCCTGCCGCCTTGCCTTCCGAATTGCCTCATTTATTTCTTTCATCTCCTCCCCCGCTTTCGTCCCCTTCTTTTCTTTGCCCTTCTCCCCCGTTTTGCCCCATTTCCCCTTCTAGCAGTTTTTTGAAGTACCTCTCCCATTCTTCTATTTGTATACCCGTTTTTCCTCCTGTTCTCTTTCTCTCCTTCTTTTAATATTTCCATACTTCCTCTTCCGTTTTTATTTCCTTGGTCAGTTCTTCCTGGTTCATTCTGTTTTCTTCCTTTTTAATCTCACAGATAGTCCTGTACTGCCTTACTTCTTCTTTATATTCTTTTTTCCCCATCTTCACTTTTTTCCACTGTTTTAGCGCTCGCCTTACCTTTTGCTTCGCCTCCTTACATTCACCATTCCACCTTTTTTTTTCAAGTCCATTTTTACTACTTTTACCATCTTTTATTTATCATAAATAATACAATTTTGGCAAATGGATTCCTATTCTTACACCCACAAAACATACATAAAACCAAATTTACATTCTATCCCCTTGCTCTCCCACCTCCTCCAATTCTTCCACTTCCTACATCTTCCCCACCCCCTCAAATATCCTTCCAGCTCCTTCGCCCCTCCCTTTACCTCCTCATATTCCTATGTACCAAATTCTCCCATCCCCCTCCACAGAGTCTACACCTCACATCATCTTCCGTCTAGTATTTATTATCTTTCTCCTCATTCCCACATCTAAACCTCCCTATCAACCCCTTCTTTTTCATGCCTAATCCACCCCTCAAGTACCCCGACCACACCGCCTCCCCCATAATTTCCCAGTACCTCCCATCTCTGATTTTCCATATTCTTTCCTGTATCTGAGCATCTCTGTCTCCATTATCTCTTCCCTCGTGCTGTCCTCATCCACTCTCCCTTCTCCTCTGTACAGTGGAGTGCAGTGGAGACTCTCGCATATCCCCTCTTTTGTAATATCTCTTCCTGTCTTCCTGTTCATACATTATTCTTTCCCCTTCACTTCTCTCCAACACCATTGTAACAACAAAGCACTTCTCCAGACCTTCCCCCTAACTCATCGCCAGCTTCTCCGTCTGTACTCTCAGCTTCTCCCCTTTCACTATATAGCACTATATACCCCAAATACCCATTTTCAGTATCTCCTGTATTCTTTCCATCCACATACATCACAACACTCTTCACAAGCTTCTCGAATAACCACTCCCTACTCCTCACATCTTTACCAAAAATTCTTTCCCACATCCCCCATATCTGTCCTAATATTTTATTTCCCTTCTTACCCCAGCACCTTCACCTGCACATTTTGCTTATTGTCGTACCTCATAATTAGGCATCAGATTTTAGGCAGTAAAAAAATCAAAATAGTAGCCTAAATAGCCGTTTATAATCTTCACAATAGTCCGTAAAAATACCTGTTTAGGAATATTTTATATTAGGTAAAATAAATATTTGGGAAAAAAATTATTGGGGGGTTATTATTAATTTATAGAATTTATTTAAAAGCATTAACAGTAAATTTTATTATTTTATTGAACACATAGTTTGCGTTAACAATTCCTAAGTTTTCTGATGTGAACCTTTGACGATTATCAGCTAAAATATTTTTATACCTCGAAAAACTTTTCTCCACATCAGATGTTGTAATTGGTGCAAATTTAAACATTAAGTCTTCAATCAGCGCGTTTGGAAGTGGGTTTCAAATTTCTGAGCAAGGCCTACAATAAAACTTCTGCCAAGGGTCGGTTGTCGGTAGTCTTCAAAAATTTTTGGTATTTTAGGCATTTTAGGAGGTTAAACCAAAAATAGGCACTGAAAATCAATTTTAGGTATTTTAGGCAAAATTAAATACTGTTCGAATTAACCCATATGACGTAACAAGTAAAAATAAACAAATTTCACATATGTGCCTAAAAAATTCGCAATAGTCCATTTTGCCTAGAATTCGATGCCTACTCATCATGTATCCAAAATACTTTCCAATATTTTTAACTTAACCGTACCCATCTTCCATACTTCACATCTGTGGTTTCAGTACTGCTTTATACCTTTGCTTTTTGGGATACAAACTTCATTAATTTCAAAATGGAATCACTTTTAGAACAAAACGTAACCGACAGTTTTGACGCAAAAAGCTGTGGAAAAAACAGAAATTTAACAAATGACAACTGTGAAGTGAACTTGGTAAACTCCAGTAGAGTTGCCAACTTGGTGAGAAGTGAGTTGTTCTATCAACTTTGCAAAACTAGCATTGTTTGCTGGAGTCGATTTCTTTATTACATTCTCAGCACATATTTTTGGTTTCATTTATGATGAACAGTTGATCTGTGACTGAGCGATTCGGTCGAAAACACCTTGATATTCTCCTGTAACCTTTTCTGCAGACACCTGTAATTTCTTTCTCAGTACTATGTCGAGTAATGCAATGCCTCTGTAGTTGTTAGCCTCTCTTCTTTTCTTTTTTGTATATTGGGATTTTTATAGCTTTTCGCCGTTTCCAAATCATTCTTATTAAGTTATGTATTTTTTTGCGTAGTTCCTTTCCTCCGTATTTGATTAATTCGCTTTTTATCTCATTTTTTTCTGGCGCTTTTCTGTTTTTTTGGGTTCTTCAATACCTTCTCTAGTCGTAGGTTTTATCTCTTCTTCTTCCTCTTGTAGATGTGTTGTCTTTTGGGGGTTTTTCTTCGTTTTCATTTAGCAGCTTTTGGAACTAACTTCCCCATCTTGTTAGTATTTCGTCTTCTTGTTCTTCTTTTACTATTTCTCTCCTCTCTCGTTTTTAAAGCAGTTTGTACCTGTTGGTAGCCTCTTGTAGTTTGTTCGTGGTAAAAATTCCTTATTGGCCGCTTTTGTAATATTCTTCCATTTGTTCTACCTATTCGTTTCTGCCAGATCTTCCCTTTTTGCTTCTCTGTAAGTTTTCTTTGCTTACCGTACTCTTCTGTCTTTTTCTCTGCCGGTTTGTAACATTATTTCCTTTCTTGATTCCACCTTCTTTTCCCTTCCTTTTTCACATTCTTTGTTGAAACATTTATGTTCTTTGATCCGTGTCTGATCTACGGGCTTTTTACTCTTTCTTCAATGGCTTTCCAGTCATTCTAAATATTTTCCTCTTCTTTTGCCGCTTCTTCCGGTAATCTTATTTTTATTCAAATGGTTCTCCATGATGTTCAGAAACGCTACAATTCAAGGAAGTAGGTATGGGACATCTCACAGTTACATAAACACAAATTATATTCATATAAATATTTATCTTTTTCTTTAATAAAAAGATACCACACATCACAGTAAATAAACGTTACACTCACACATATCCTACGATATTTTTAATTAATTCATAAGATTCAAAAATCGATAATTCAAATCATTTTTATGATTACTAAATATTTTTATACGTATACATTTTAAAGTCTGTTTTACTAGAACTAATTCTTCAAAAATATTAAAGAGATAAAAGTACAACAATATAAAGAAACAGTTATAAACAAAAGCGAGACTAGCTACACAAGGAAAAAAAAACACTAACAGAAGTACAGTGCATTTTACTACACAAAGCGTAAAACTAAAAAATAAACAGAACGTGAATAAATAATATATGGCAAATCGATTCACGCTAAAATAATAAAAAAAAAAAAATAATAAGGAAATTGAATAAATAAAATTGGACCTAAATAAATACCTAACGACTTACATTTTTCATGCAACATTTGTAATACTTACTTTTAACCATAAATATGACACATTTCTAATTTCTTTTCTAATTCAAAAAACGCTAACTTCAATATATTTAAATATTATATATATGGCACTTGCGGAATGGATTTCTAAGAAAAATGTCTCGTATTTTGCGAGAACGTGTCGATTGGATGCATCTTTTGAGCCATTGTCTCAAAAAGGCACAAAGTAATTATATTATATGTCTTCCCTAAGGCACTAAAATCTAATTTAAAAGGCCTCTACGCTATAAACTAACGCTATGTCTTTTATAGTTTACATTTTGTTCCCTAATAATACTACAAATTTTCGCTACACAAATCTAAAAATAAACCTGTTATTATCACTAATCATTAAAATTTACAATCAAAAAACTTGGTGTCTTTTTGTAACTTCGTTACACACGTTTACCTCAGTCTAAATTGTAGAAATAATAATATTAAATGTGGGCGTTAGTAATAATACTTATGAAAACACCCTGTATAAACAAAATAGTACACTATCACCTTTTTTCTTTTGTAAATATCTTTTCAAGATCTAAAAAATAAAATTTGGAAATTATTTCTATAAACTGATTTTGAATGCTCAAGTGCTCGTATTATTTTTTCTTTATAAAACAATGATATATATGTACACATTTATGGGAATTATTCCGCACTAATCTAACTATTTACAAATATTTACACTTAGCCTTCCAAGTGTCTGTATTTGTGCGCAGACATTTGAGCTAATCCTAACACTGCGTAATGACAGGATAAACAGTGGTAGTGAGTCTGTTTTCCGCTATGCTGACAGTTTCCCATTTTACACTGCTGACTGGGTGTGAATTTTTCAAAACCGGCCGCCTGTATCGAATCTAATTTTTGATGTTGGCGTCTGTGAGCGACCACTTTGTTCGTGTCTGTGCAGACGAAATCGCATTTCAAACAGTGAAAGTGTGAGGCCTTGTTCTGAGTGTTGCCTAAAAAAATAATTTTGTACGATTACCACCTATTATATTATCATCAATCATTATGTGATTAGGAAATATGAATTTAATTTAAAAATAGAGTTGAGATCGTTAACATTATCGCAACTGAAATTAAAGGGAGCGCTATACGTCATTGGATAGTTGCAGGTACACTTTGGAATTTGCATGATAAGGCCGATTTCAACACAGTTCAAGGTCACAACGGCCTCTGATGGTGACTTTCGAAATTAAATAGAGGTCATTCGTCATATAGGAACGATTTCAATACAGTTCAAGGTCACCTTGATGAGTCCCTAGAACTTCTTGTAACGGCATAAGCAGCTTTGTACAAACGGGTATAGCCGTTCAACGCCCGTTCTCTGTTACCTGTTTGTGCTTCTAGGAGCAGCCCATCAAGGTGACCTTGAACTGTGTTGAAATTGGAAATGACCTCTATTTAATTTTGAAAGTCACCATCAGGGGGCGTAATGACCTTGAAATGGGTTGAAATAGGCCTTACATAACTACTAAGGGTTATCCTATCACGTGATATTTACCCTAAGACCCTAATCAAGGCATTTGCAGCTGTACAACCACAGAACAATGTTTTATTTCTCAACCATGAGAGGGATACAAATGAAAGAAAATACTAAAAGCTATAAATCCCAAGAAAATATCACGAAATAAGAAATTAAAAGTTTCGAGAAATTCCACAGGCCTTAGGGATGGAAAATAGTTGGAAATGATTTAGAAGAATTGTATTAAGACGCAGGCTGTGGAGCACCTAAAAGATAGGTACAATGGAAATATGGAAAGAACACGATTATGGAACAACGGGATACAGAACATGGAAAGAGAGAAAAAAAGAAAACATGGGCAAAATATCTGAGCAGGAAAATACTCGAGGACCACGAGATATACCTACGAACGAAAAAAAACAGATGAAGAGCGTAGAAATGAATCATAAACAATTTGACGAAAAAAATGAAGGCTGACTTTAAAGGAAACCAAAAATTACTTCATGGAACTTTAAAACAAGCAAAGAAACAATACGCAATGCTGAACATAAAAAGACAAAGACGATAATGCAATTATTATACCAGCGAAGATAGGATCATGAATCGATGGAAACAGCAAAGAAGACGAAGAAGATGAATGAATTTATAAATACACAAGAGATCATATTAATAACAGAAGCGGTGGGTGACGCTCATGGAAAGGTGAGTAACATCAGAGATGATTAAAAAACTGAAGAAGTAGGTACTCAACAAACATGTGATATGCATATTAAAAAACACAAAATTATTAAGAATTATATAAGTCCGATCGGATTAAACCAGATGGCGTTAGAAAGATGAGATTTCCTGGAAATTTCTACAGTGACTATTACAAACAGTGACGACAAGCAGCTTTTAGCTCCGCCCATCCGCCATTAGGAGGCAAAATTTTGGGTGGGTTTATATGAACTCAACGGTGGAAACGCTAAATAAGGATGTCGACGATATGATCAGAGATATTAGAAGAGGGAACAGCAAAAAATTAATAGTTGCCGGCGACATGGACGCCGCGTCACCCCTGTGGGGAGTTACGAGCACCAACAGGAGGGGGGCTATAGTGGAGGAAATGATAGCTGCCCTGGACCTCACAGTCATCAATGAGGGGACGACTCCCACCTTTGTAAGGGGAGAGCGTCAGTCCATCATAGATGTCACCTTAACAAGTAGCTCCTTGGCCAGAAGGATACAAGAGTGGAGAGTGGAGGAAGATGAGGAAACCCTGAGTGACCACAAGTACATCTCATGGATCGTTCAGGGTGAAGGCGCGAATACAACACACAACCTAAACTTGCCCCCGAATATAAAATGGGTGGGCCCATAATTAGAGGTCGCGAAGTTGTGCAGGCTGGTGGGTGAGCTCGCGAGGCCCCCAGAGAACCCCGAGGAGCTCCACAGGCTTATGTGCAGCTGGGCCGACGAGGTGATGCCCCGTCAGCGAAGAGCCAAGAAGGCAAGGGCGGCTTACTGGTGGGACCGGGAAACCGCCGAAATCAGGCAGTCTTGCATACAAGTGAGGAGAAGAGCGGCACGAGCCGGAAGAAGGAAGGAGGTACCCGAACAGAGGAGGCTCCAGTCACTGCAGAAAGAACTCCGCGCTGAGCTGAAGAAGCTAATAAAGAAAAAAAGGATGAACACTGGCACAAAATGTGCGACGACCTCGATAGGGATGTATGGGGCAGGGCCTACCAGATAGTGGTCGGGAAGGTAGACCAAAGAGATAGAGTGGTGGGAACCGACGCCGAAATAATTGAAAAAGTGAACAAATTGTTCCCTTTGCGGGAGGCGGGTGCAGGAGAGAGGCGGCAGCACAGCCGTGACACAGTAAGGCAGATTATCGGGGTCAGGAGGGCTGCTGCTGCCAGGATACCGCAGAAAAAAGCCGAGGGCCCGGACGGGCTGCCACCGGAATTTATTTCACAAGTGGCGCGCGAGACACCCGAAATACTTATTAAAGAATTCGAGAAGGTATTGAACACAGGGGTATACCCTGATTGCTGGAAGCAGGCACTAGTAGTACTAATCCCGAAGAAGGAGCCGGGCTGGGTGAGACCCATATCGCTCATAAGCCACCTGGGAAAGGTACTAGAAGGAGTGATAGCAAATAGGCTGGAGAGCCTAATTGAGCTGTCCAGTTCGGCTTCAGAAAAGGCAGAGGCACTAGAGAGGCGCTGAAGGCCATTAGGGACATGGCAAAAGAAGCGTTGAGTGGCACATGGAAAACCAGGGAGGTCTCCTTTTCCTCTCCTTTCTCTGGCTGATTTCTCCTTTCTCTTTCGTTGATGACTGGATGTTTCTTGAGAATAGGCTTCCAGGTGTTCACCGGATTATCAGAGAAGCTATCGAGATCGAAAAACGGCCACATAACATGAATTCACGAGATGACACCCAGAGATTGCCTTCAACCTGGAAGCCTTTTCTCAAGAAACATCCAGTCATCAACGAAAGAGAAAGGAGAAATCAGCCAGAGAAAGGAGAGGAAAAGGAGAAAGGAGAAGAAAAGAAGAAAGTAGAAGTGAAAGTGAAAGTACCAGCACAACGACCAATAACGAGAGCAGCGACCAAGAAAGTCAGTATACAAATACGGCCGACCACCAGCGCGGACCTTATTTCAGTTCGAATTACAAGAAGCAGAGCACGGAGACTTGAAAATCGCAGATGAGATTCTGCCGAAACGTCGTCAGTTCAACATCGGTTCTTTTGAGAACCGTGGGGGAGAATCTACGCGAGACCGAACCCGGAAGACTACCACCTTCATTATTATTGTGAATATAGAGCTGGAAAGGAAGGATATGGTAACGTGCACCCCCTATTCTGGACTGGGCATGAAGCTGTTTTTGACAACGTGAATAGAGGAAAATTATGGGACAGGATAAGAAAAAAGATAAGGAAAGATTGATGGAGAGAATTGACGAAATATACACCTAACGTGACAAGGTGGAGGAGAGGTGTAGTGAGACGTTTCAGACTACAAGAGGGTTGAGGCAGGGCTGCTCGCTTAGCCCAAGTTTATTTTCGATTTATATAGAGGAGTTAGTGGAAAGATTGAGAGAGAACCAGAGTAAAGAGGTGTTCGTAGGGGGTTGCGACGTATAGGCAGGCTCTGGCCTATGCAGATGATGTGTTGGTGATGGCAAAAATAGGGGTAGAACTGAGGGATATGATGAAGGAGTTCTTGAGAAAAAGAGATCTGGAAGTAAACGTGAGGAAGACAAAAAGTGAGGGGATAGAAGAAAGGACGGATGAAGATGGGGAAATGAGGGGATTGAAAGTGGGGGGGAAGTGCGGTATCTGGGTGGGTTATTAGTTGGCGAGAACAAGGGTGAACAGAATACTAGAGCGGGTATGGAAAAGAACTTTTGGAAAGAAGGGGGTGGCTGTTCGGAAGGTTGGTAAAGGAAGGAAGGAACGAGAAGTGTTCATCCCCAACAGTACCATGCGCAATAGTTATCGTTGCCAATAATAAGTAAGAAAATGGCTGTTAAGTGGATGATCTAATAAAAATTCAAAACAAAATAAAAAAATAACTTACCTAAAGTACTAGTGTATGCGCACTCAGGTCGTCCACAAGCTACATTCGCGCGATACTGCTGAAAATCACCACCCATAAGTGTATCTAAACGCTCATGTCTCGCCGTATGTTGCACAAAACGTGTTTTATCACAAAAACTATAACCACAATCTGGTCTTTGGCAATGAAAATGTGTTTGATGCTCCCTGTATCCACAATGGGGATACTGGCAGTCTTCGTTAAACCTAAAACCCCTTCTTAAGGCAAACACTTCTAACTATCCTACCTGAAACACGTACCTAAACCTTAAGTAGCCATCAGGAACAGGTTCATCTTTTAATATTCGCATTGAATTTTGTAACCGCGCCTTTTTCTGTTCGGTCGTAAATTCGTGCGGACTCATCGCTCGTTTGTTAAGGTTGGCGGCCATTGCGGCCAAGGGCGAGGTCATGTTCTCGTTACTGTAAGGATTTTGGGGTGGAACCGGCAGTAACGGACTTTGCATTAAGCTGGTGTGCTGAAACATGAGCTGAGTGGGAATGGTCGCATTCTGGTACAGACTTTGCGGTAGAAAGGCCGTTTGCATTCCCTGCTGTTGGGACATCAGCGCAAATTGTGTCGCCAAATTTGAAGGGAAATTGGAAAAGTGATTGTATGTATCAAAAGTTGGCGTTACGTATGACGTTTCGGGTTCCGATTTTGGCAGAGAAGGATTTTGAAGGGAGTGTAAAGGTGCAACATTGATTTTTGGTTCCGTTTTAACAGGACTCGGTGTCAGCGTTTGTGGAGGATTATCTTCTAGCAGTTGACTGTTCAAGGCACTTGTACTATGTTTCGCTATGTGAGTTACCAGTCTCTCCACTTCGGAAAATGCCTTAACAAATCAAGAATGTAGAAGTATAAATTTAATTAATTAATACCACCCAGCAAACAATGCTACGTCTTTTTGACGTCTTTTACAGGTCGTAACTGACGTCCTACATGTCTTAAAGTGACGTAAAAATAATGTCATGTGTATGACGTCTCTATCATGTGACATAATGCCCCCAAAAACTCGTCATATCTGACGTCCTACGGGTCGTGAAATTAACGTCAAAATGACGTGTCTGTTTGCTGGGCACAGTATAATTATACTCACTTGATTGCAGGCATTGCAGTGGTAGTGATATTTACGTTTCAATTTACAAAACGGTCGGCTACAACTGATTTCGGGACCATACAGTGTTTGGCTCCCAAGATCCGGTAAGGTGTCAAAACTAACGTTAGGTTCTATAAAAATACAAATACTTATACGCTACCATTTATAAAATAAAAGTAAAACAGTAAAACACATTAGCTACGATTTAGGAACATCTCAGAAAATAAAAGTAGAAGGTGTAAAAAGGGAAACTACTACTTAGTACATAAACTGGGCGCGCATTTCCTGAGATCTTCCTATTTTAAATTGGGAATAACATCATACCTGTGTATAGATTTTTAGGAATTTCTGGGGAAGTGTGCCGCTCAGATCCTACTGATGAAAGAGGATAAAAAGTTCCCGAAGCCTTAACCACTAGAAAGAAAGATATCAAGTGTTCTATATACAAGTGCTCAAACTCTATAGTTAAGAAAAATTCTACACTATTACAAGACTATCATGCATAACTACCACATTATGGACACTTACCGGAAACTTTATTATCTTGCATACTTTGGCTAAGGTTCATCGCCTTCAGTTGCATTTGTTCGACAGGTACCTCGCCTAGGCGTTCTTCGTGAGGTTCATTTTTAATTTTGAACTCGGATATCTCAGGTGTTGCAAACTGTTGTTCTTCCAAATGTTGCTGATTATGTATGGCCATGGTGGAGTATTGAACGAAGGAATAGTTACAATTGTGACGCGTACAATGAAAATGGCGATTCACTTTATTGCTGGCACAGTTCGACAGTCGACAATCCACATTGCGATCATAAAATTCGAAACCATCCAAAATGTCAATGTTATCATGAAAATCTTTACTGTGCATTATAAGAACGTCCTCCTTGTCAGTCACATAGAGACAACGATTTTGGTTACAGTGGTAATGTACGTTTCCAAGATAAGGGCATAACGAATCCGGACATTTTGTATTCTCATGAAAAACGTCAAATCCCTGAAGAGTGTAATCCTGAATCTAAAACGTTGCGTTACAAAAGTGAAATTTTTTTTTGACGACTTACAATCGGACTATTCGATCGCTCATCGGGCGATTCTTGTTCGATCTCTTTATTAGACGCTTGAGCTGATGTCGACGGTTTCGGAAGTTTAAAACTAGTAAAAATCGCTTGGGGGGAATCTAACAAACTTTGACTACCCATAGGTGCCTGAAAATGTAACACGTGGTATCGTTCGAGTTTAGGAAAAAAACCCTGGAAAAAAAACCCCAGGAAAAAACCCCCCGAAGAAAAACCCCCGAAAATTGAAAAAAAATATACTAAACCTACAAATAACCTAGGCGCTTTGGTGGCAATCTACGTTTAACTTTGGCATTTTTTTTACTTCCAAACTTTGTTTAGTGTCATGTTGCCATTTTGTATCAATTGAAAAAAAATATACTAAACCTGAAAATAACCTAGGCGCTTTAGTGGCAATCTACGTTTAACTTTGGCATTTTTTTTACTTCCATACTTTGTTTAGTGTCATGTTGCCATTTTGTATCAATTGAAAAAAAATATACTAAACCTGCAAATAACCTAGGCGCTTTAGTGGCAATCTACGTTTAAGTTTGGCATTTTTTTTACTCCCAAACTTTGTTTAATGTCAGTTGCCATTTTGTATCAATTGAAAAAAAAAATACTAAACCTGCAAATAACCTAGGCGCTTTAGTGGCAATCTACTTTAAGTTTAGCATTTTTTTTACTTCCATACTTTGTTTAGTGTCCTGTTGCCATTTTGTATCAATTGAAAAAAAATATACTAAACCTGCAAATAACCTAGACGCTTTAGTGGCAATCTACGTTTAAGTTTCGTATTTTTTTACTTTCAAACTTTGTTTAGTGCCATGTTGCCATTTTGTATCAATTGAAAAAAAATATACTAAACCTGCAAACAACCTAGGCGCTTTAGTGGCAATCTACGTTTAAGTTTGGCATTTTTTTTACTCCCAAACTTTGTTTAATGTCAGTTGCCATTTTGTATCAATTGAAAAAAAAAATACTAAACCTGCAAATAACCTAGGCGCTTTAGTGGCAATCTACTTTAAGTTTAGCATTTTTTTTACTTCCATACTTTGTTTAGTGTCCTGTTGCCATTTTGTATCAATTGAAAAAAAATATACTAAACCTGCAAATAACCTAGGCGCTTTAGTGGCAATCTACGTTTAAGTTTGGCATTTTTTTTACTCCCAAACTTTGTTTAGTGTCAGTTGCCATTTTGTATCAATTGAAAAAAAATATACTAAACCTGCAAATAACCTAGGCGCTTTAGTGGCAATCTACGTTTAAGTTTGGAATTTTTTTTACTCCCAAACTTTGTTTAGTGTCAGTTGCCATTTTGTATCAATTGAAAAAAAAATACTAAACCTGCAAATAACCTAGGCGCTTTAGTGGCAATCTACTTTAAGTTTAGCATTTTTTTTACTTCCATACTTTGTTTAGTGTCCTGTTGCCATTTTGTATCAATTGAAAAAAAATATACTAAACCTGCAAATAACCTAGACGCTTTAGTGGCAATCTACGTTTAAGTTTCGTATTTTTTTACTTTCAAACTTTGTTTAGTGCCATGTTGCCATTTTGTATCAATTGAAAAAAAATATACTAAACCTGCAAACAACCTAGGCGCTTTAGTGGCAATCTACGTTTAAATTTGGCATTTTTTTTACTTCTATACTTTGTTTAGTGTCATGTTGCCATTTTGTATCAATTAAAAAAATATATACTAAACCTGCAAATAACCTAGGCGTTTTAGTGGCAATCTACGTTTAAGTTTAGCATTTTTTTTACTTCCAAACTTTGTTTAGTGTCATGTTGCCATTTTGTATCAATTGAAAAAAAATATACTAAACCTGCAAATTACATAGGCGCTTTAGTGGCAATGTACGTTTAAGTTTGGCATTTTTTTTACTTCTATACTTTGTTTAGTGTCATGTTGCCATTTTGTATCAATTGAAAAAAAATATACTAAACCTGCAAATGACACTTCTATACTTTGTTTAGTGTCATGTTGCCATTTTGTATCAATTGAAAAAAATTATACTAAACCTGCAAATGACCTAGGCGCTTTAGTGGCAATCTACGTTTAAGGTTCGCATTTTTTTTACTTCCAAACTTTGTTTAGTGTCATGTTGCCATTTTGTATCAATTGAAAAAAAATATACTAAACCTGCAAATAACCTAGGCGCTTTAGTGGCAATCTACGTTTAAGTTTAGCATTTTTTTTACTTCTATACTTTGTTTAGTGTCATGGTGCAATTTTGTATCAATTGAAAAAAATATACTAAACCTGCAAATAACCTAGGCGCTTTAGTGGCAATCTACGTTTAAGTTTGGCATTTTTTTTACTCCCAAACTTTGTTTAATGTCAGTTGCCATTTTGTATCAATTGAAAAAAAAAATACTAAACCTGCAAATAACCTAGGCGCTTTAGTGGCAATCTACTTTAAGTTTAGCATTTTTTTTACTTCCATACTTTGTTTAGTGTCCTGTTGCCATTTTGTATCAATTGAAAAAAAATATACTAAACCTGCAAATAACCTAGACGCTTTAGTGGCAATCTACGTTTAAGTTTCGTATTTTTTTACTTTCAAACTTTGTTTAGTGCCATGTTGCCATTTGTATCAATTGAAAAAAAATATACTAAACCTGCAAACAACCTAGGCGCTTTAGTGGCAATCTACGTTTAAGTTTGGCATTTTTTTTACTCCCAAACTTTGTTTAATGTCAGTTGCCATTTTGTATCAATTGAAAAAAAAATACTAAACCTGCAAATAACCTAGGCGCTTTAGTGGCAATCTACGTTTAAGTGTGGCATTTTTTTTACTCCCAAACTTTGTTTAGTGTCAGTTGCCATTTTGTATCAATTGAAAAAAAATATGCTAAACCTGCAAATAACCTAGGCGCTTTAGTGGCAATCTACGTTTAAGTTTGGCATTTTTTTTACTCCCAAACTTTGTTTAGTGTCAGTTGCCATTTTGTATCAATTGAAAAAAAAATACTAAACCTGCAAATAACCTAGGCGCTTTAGTGGCAATCTACGTTTAAATTTGGCATTTTTTTTACTTCTATACTTTGTTTAGTGTCATGTTGACATTTTGTATCAATTGAAAAAAAATATACTAAACCTGCAAATAACATAGGCGCTTTAGTGGCAATGTACGTTTAAGTTTGGCATTTTTTTTACTTCTATACTTTGTTTAGTGTCATGTTGCCATTTTGTATCAATTGAAAAAAAATATACTAAACCTGCAAATGACACTTCTATACTTTGTTTAGTGTCATGTTGCCATTTTGTATCAATTGAAAAAAATTATACTAAACCTGCAAATGACCTAGGCGCTTTAGTGGCAATCTACGTTTAAGGTTGGCATTTTTTTTACTTCCAAACTTTGTTTAGTGTCATGTTGCCATTTTGTATCAATTGAAAAAAATATATACTAAACCTGCAAATAACCTTGGCGCTTTAGTGGCAATCTACGTTTAAGTTTAGCATTTTTTTTTACTTCCAAACTTTGTTTAGTGTCATGTTGCCATTTTGTATCAATTGAAAAAAAATATACTAAACCTGCAAATAACATAGGCGCTTTAGTGGCAATGTACGTTTAAGTTTGGCATTTTTTTTACTTCTATACTTTGTTTAGTGTCATGTTGCCATTTTGTATCAATTGAAAAAAAATATACTAAACCTGCAAATGACACTTCTATACTTTGTTTAGTGTCATGTTGCCATTTTGTATCAATTGAAAAAAATTATACTAAACCTGCAAATGACCTAGGCGCTTTAGTGGCAATCTACGTTTAAGGTTGGCATTTTTTTTACTTCCAAACTTTGTTTAGTGTCATGTTGCCATTTTGTATCAATTGAAAAAAAATATACTAAACCTGCAAATAACCTAGGCGCTTTAGTGGCAATCTACGTTTAAGTTTAGCATTTTTTTTACTTCTATACTTTGTTTAGTGTCATGGTCCCATTTTGTATCAATTGAAAAAAATATACTAAACCTGCAAAATAACCTAGGCGCTTTAGTGGCAATCTACGTTTAAGGTTCGCATTTTTTACTTCCATACTTTGTTTAGTGTCATGTTGCCATTTTGTATCAATTGAAAAAAATATACTAAACCTGCAAATAACCTAGGCGCTTTAGTGGCAATTTTAAGTTTAGCATTTTTTTTACTTCCATACTTTGTTTAGTGTCATTTTCCCATTTTGTATCAATTGAAAAAATATACTAAACCTGCAAATAACCTAGGCGCTTTAGTGGCAATTTTAAGTTTAGCATTTTTTTTACTTCCATACTTTGTTTAGTGTCATTTTGCCATTTAGTATCAATTGAAAAAAAATATACTAAACCTGCAAATAACCTAGGCGCTTTAGTGGCAATCTACGTTTAAGTTTAGCATTTTTTTTACTTCCAAACTTTGTTTAGTGTCATGTTGCCATTTTGTATCAATTGAAAAAAAATATACTAAACCTGCAAATAACATAGGCGCTTTAGTGGCAATCTACGTTTAAGTTTGGCATTTTTTACTTCCATACTTTGTTTAGTGTCATGTTGCCATTTTGTATCAATTGAAAAAAATATACTAAACCTGCAAATAACCTAGGCGCTTTAGTGGCAATTTTAAGTTTAGCATTTTTTTACTTCCATACTTTGTTTAGTGTCATTTTCCCATTTTGTATCAATTGAAAAAATATACTAAACCTGCAAATAACCTAGGCGCTTTTGTGGCAATTTTAAGTTTAGCATTTTTTTTACTTCCATACTTTGTTTAGTGTCATTTTCCCATTTTGTATCAATTGAAAAAATATACTAAACCTGCAAATAACCTAGGCGCTTTTGTGGCAATTTTAAGTTTAGCATTTTTTTTACTTCCATACTTTGTTTAGTGTCATTTTGCCATTTTGTATCAATTGAAAACAAATATACTAAACCTGCAAATAACCTAGGCGCTTTAGTGGCAATCTACGTTTAAGTTTAGCATTTTTTTTACTTCCAAACTTTGTTTAGTGTCATGTTGCCATTTTGTATCAATTGAAAAAAAATATACTAAACCTGCAAATAACATAGGCGCTTTAGTGGCAATCTACGTTTAAGTTTGGCATTTTTTACTTCCATACTTTGTTTAGTGTCATGTTGCCATTTTGTATCAATTGAAAAAAATATACTAAACCTGCAAATAACCTAGGCGCTTTAGTGGCAATTTTAAGTTTAGCATTTTTTTTACTTCCATACTTTGTTTAGTGTCATTTTCCCATTTTGTATCAATTGAAAAAATATACTAAACCTGCAAATAACCTAGGCGCTTTTGTGGCAATTTTAAGTTTAGCATTTTTTTTACTTCCATACTTTGTTTAGTGTCATTTTGCCATTTTGTATCAATTGAAAAAAAATATACTAAACCTGCAAATAACCTAGGCGCTTTAGTGGCAGTCTACGTTTAAGTTTAGCATTTTTTTTACTTTCATACTTTGTTTAGTGTCATTTTGCCATTTTGTATCAATTGAAAACAAATATACTAAACCTGCAAATAACCTAGGCGCTTTAGTGGCAATCTACGTTTAAGTTTAGCATTTTTTTTACTTCCAAACTTTGTTTAGTGTCATGTTGCCATTTTGTATCAATTGAAAAAAATATACTAAACCTGCAAATAACATAGGCGCTTTAGTGGCAATCTACGTTTAAGTTTGGCATTTTTTTACTTCTATACTTTGTTTAGTGTCATGTTGCCATTTTGTATCAATTGAAAAAAAATATACTAAACCTGCAAATGACACTTCTATACTTTGTTTAGTGTCATGTTGCCATTTTGTATCAATTGAAGAAAATTATACTAAACCTGCAAATGACCTAGGCGCTTTAGTGGCAATCTACGTTTAAGGTTCGCATTTTTTTTACTTCCAAACTTTGTTTAGTGTCATGTTGCCATTTTGTATCAATTGAAAAAAAATATACTAAACCTGCAAATAACCTAGGCGCTTTAGTGGCAATCTACGTTTAAGTTTAGCATTTTTTTTACTTCTATACTTTGTTTAGTGTCATGTTGCCATTTTGTATCAATTGAAAAAAATATACTAAACCTGCAAATGACACTTCTATACTTTGTTTAGTGTCATGTTGCCATTTTGTACCAATTGAAAAAAAATATACTAAACCTACAAATGACCTAGGCGCTTTAGTGGCAATCTACGTTTAAGTTTCGCATTTTTTTACTTCCAAACTTTGTTTAGTGGCATGTTGCCATTTTGTATCAATTGAAAAAAATTATACTAAACCTGCAAATGACCTAGGCGCTTTAGTGGCAATCTACGTTTAAGGTTCGCATTTTTTTTACTTCCAAACTTTGTTTAGTGTCATGTTGCCATTTTGTATCAATTGAAAAAAAATATACTAAACCTGCAAATAACCTAGGCGCTTTAGTGGCAATCTACGTTTAAGTTTAGCATTTTTTTACTTCTATACTTTGTTTAGTGTCATGTTGCCATTTTGTATCAATTGAAAAAAATATACTAAACCTGCAAATGACACTTCTATACTTTGTTTAGTGTCATGTTGCCATTTTGTACCAATTGAAAAAAAATATACTAAACCTACAAATGACCTAGGCGCTTTAGTGGCAATCTACGTTTAAGTTTCGCATTTTTTTACTTCCAAACTTTGTTTAGTGGCATGTTGCCATTTTGTATCAATTGAAAAAAATTATACTAAACCTGCAAATGACCTAGGCGCTTTAGTGGCAATCTACGTTTAAGGTTCGCATTTTTTTTACTTCCAAACTTTGTTTAGTGTCATGTTGCCATTTTGTATCAATTGAAAAAAAATATACTAAACCTGCAAATAACCTAGGCGCTTTAGTGGCAATCTACGTTTAAGTTTAGCATTTTTTTTACTTCTATACTTTGTTTAGTGTCATGTTGCCATTTTGTATCAATTGAAAAAAATATACTAAACCTGCAAATGACACTTCTATACTTTGTTTAGTGTCATGTTGCCATTTTGTACCAATTGAAAAAAAATATACTAAACCTACAAATGACCTAGGCGCTTTAGTGGCAATCTACGTTTAAGTTTCGCATTTTTTTACTTCCAAACTTTGTTTAGTGGCATGTTGCCATTTTGTATCAATTGAAAAAAAATATACTAAACCTGCAAATAACCTAGGCGCTTTAGTGGCAATCTACGTTTAAGTTTACCATTTTTTTTACTGCCAAACTTTGTTTAGTGTCTGGTGCCATTTTGTATCAATTGAAAAAAATATACTAAACCTGCAAAATAACCTAAGCGCTTTAGTGGCAATCTACGTTTAAGTTTGGCATTTTTTACTTCCATACTTTGTTTAGTGTCATGTTGCCATTTTGTATCAATTGAAAAAAATATACTAAACCTGCAAATAACCTAGGCGCTTTAGTGGCAATTTTAAGTTTAGCATTTTTTTTTACTTCCATACTTTGTTTAGTGTCATTTTCCCATTTTGTATCAATTGAAAAAATATACTAAACCTGCAAATAACCTAGGCGCTTTAGTGGCAATTTTAAGTTTAGCATTTTTTTTACTTCCATACTTTGTTTAGTGTCATTTTCCCATTTTGTATCAATTGAAAAAAATATACTAAACCTGCAATTAACCTAGGCGCTTTAGTGGCAATTTTAAGTTTAGCATTTTTTTTAACTTCCAAACTTTGTATATATATATATTTATTCACAGCCATCTATAATTATTTTTCGGGGGTTTTTCTTCCGGGGTTTTTTTCCCGGGGTTTTTTTTTCCAGGGGTTTTTTCCAAACCCCTATCGTTCGACGCGTTGACAAGACGACTTACGTAATCATTCCAAACTTCGATGACACGATTTTTCGGAGGTCTTCCACGTTTTCGACAGAACATACCATCAATTGACGTAGCTAAATGTGTCATAGTTAAGGGGTCTTTAGTTAAGCTCAACTTCTTCGAATATTCGTGCATTTTATAATGCTCCAGCCTTCTAAACGGTTTATCGTTTGGCAAAATTACTTCGCGACAATTATCCTACACAAGTAGATAAACAATTTAATAATTTAAACAACAATAGAACAACTTACCCAATTACAGTGATAATGCTTTTCTTTATCTTGGTAAATGCAGGATTCATCACAACCACCACTCTGGGCAACGACAGTGGTAAAGTACGCTTCCGTTACCTGTTCCTGTTGCTCGTGATTACGAGCATGCTCTCGTACTCCATCTCTACAACTAAATTCCCCCCATAAAATATTCTCCCCTTTATTTACCGACTTACTTAAAAACTATATCACAATATTCCATTCCGCAATGGTAATGATCGCTATAAGCGTATTCACATTTATCAACACAGGTTTCGTTCTGTCCGTAAAAATTACAATATTTCCTCCAAAAATCCTCTCCATTCCACGGTATTCCGTCTTCGGGTAGTGTAAAATTTGACTCGTTAGCGCTTAAATCCATGGCGGAGGACGATTCGCCCTCCTCGTAACTGACGGGCGAGTTACGCTCGCTTAACGTTTCCGAATTGGATAAATTTGAGCTCTGATGGAACATACCCATGTTAACTCCATCGAACTGCTGCTCGTACTCGCGGAAACCCAAATTCATACCGCCGTCTTGAAGCGTTTTAATCATACTCTGCGCTAATTTGTACTTTCGATACGCTAACTCTGAATCCTTACGTTCGTGCTTCCTCTTATGCGAGAATAACTGACCGGAACTGTGCAGGACGTAATTGCACTGCGGCCTTATGCAATGGATGTGATTGCACACTTTTGAAAATCTACAGTTTTCGTATGGACAAGTTTCGCTCTTCATGAATTTTTTGAATCCGTCCCGTGAAAGTTGTTCGTCTTTGATGTGATACGACTTGTGCTTCTCTGAAACTATCACTTTAGTCGAGTATTTAGGAAATGTCAGAGCGACTTACCCATATCCGATTTATTCTTAAACGTAAATCGACAACCTGATCGTCTGCAGTGGAAATGCGTCGTCCTTTGTCCGAAGAACGAACAGTAAGAAGCGCCGCATTCCTCGGTCGCCCGATATCTCTGAAAACCTTCCTGTATAATTGCCGAATCCTTGCGATGATAATTTGCGTGCATTTGTACGTCCGATGTGGAAATGTATACCTTGTCACAGCCCTCTTTGATACAGTGATAGTGCGTTTGTTTTTTGTTGTGCGTGCAATTTGAGTATCGATCCGAGCAGTCGTCCAAAGGACTGTATCTCATAAATCCGTGCTGTAAAGATTCGTCCCTCTTCTTGTGCCATTTAAAATGGCGTATCATCTCTTCCTTTTTTATGAAAACGCGCGAATTGCAGTCGAGGCAATGGAAATGTTCCCTGCAAGAGAAATGTAACGAAGAGTATGGTGGTGATAAAAAAAATCGTATTTACCGATAATTTAAATCCTTGCAGTAGGCGTTACCGCACTCTAACGATGAGGAAAATTTCTTAACATACTTGGAGTAGTCGATTTGTGATTGGGATTTGTTCAGTTGTAGACCAAGATGGCTGCTATCTCGGGATTGAGATGCGGCTAAAGATTGGGCCATCATTGCTGGAATTTTAATTTAATCATTGCGATGGAAAGGTGTTTGAACCTTAGTCGAATCTATGGCATATTTGATAATAATCTATAATTTTGAAAAGTTTTACGTTTCCTATAAGCCAAACTGAGATAATGGATTAGTTTACTAAACAATTGCAATTTTTTCCTAGTTTGAGGTAGGTACACGAAGAAATGTAGGAAAGAACGGTTTAAGATGAACTTAGGCAACCAACGATCAAATAGTAAATATTACACAATATTTATAAATAAGGAAGCGGAGCTGGTTAGTTTTAGCGTATTCGCCAATCCCCTTCCTTATTTATAAATCTTCGTTAAAGTTCGCGTACCATCGGCAATGTGATACGTTGGTTGCCCTAAGTCACAGTATCCGACGGACATTACTAAAGTCCATGATAGTATAACGTATAGGTTTGAATTTCGCGGATCTCTTCCTATGATCGAAGTAGATCGCGCCATGTTTAATTTAAAGAAGGCCGCACGAAAGGTAGCGTGCAGTGTTATTGCGCAAAAATTACACTTTCTTATATTAACGGTATGTAACAGAAGTTTTATATTAGTATGAGGTAAGTAATTGCAACGCTCATAAACATGGCATGGAATGTGCCCAAAATCATATTTTTCATTGCTGCCATAACGACAAAGATGACGCTCAATCGTCTTTTCCTCATACTTTAAAACAATTTAGCAGAGCCACTTCTTGGAGCGTCCATTAATGCTATAGACTAAGATCGTAAAATCCGCGCAGTTCCGATAGATTTCGAAATGTGGAGTCATTTTAAGACGTCACTTAAAAATTAAAAAGAGAGCTTAAGCGAAGTAAATCTGACACGACACGTGCTCCAGTAGTATTCGAAGAACAGGAACGAGAAATGGCTAAAAAGAGTGAAGTCGCAAGCAAGTTTTTTTTACGGAAAGCAACCAACGAGTTACGTTACGAACCGGAACCGAAAAAACCGGGATCGGAACTAAAACCGGATGCGTTATTGATGGACCGGAGCCGATATTCAATAAATTGCTAGAATTGGAATTGGTACTATCAAAAATACAGGTTCGGTTCTCATCCTCGCTTAATTGGTTCACTCGTACCATAATTATACAGGGTGGTGACATACTAAGGACCGTGGGGGACATGCGATTAAAATAGTTTGACATTTCTGACACTTGGTCTTGTCTTTGGGACCAAACCGAAATTTTTCGATTCTTTAGGTGTCAAAAAGTGATAAAGTAATGGTTATATCCCTGATTCTTCGCTTTTGTGGGCAAGAGACGTAAAAAACGTTTTTTTTTTACTTTTTTTACTATAAAATGGAAACAAAGCGATATAAATCAAATCTGGCGATAACGTCTGAAAACTTATGAACAGAGCTATACTTCCTATACAGCTGATTTAGAATCCGGGACCATTCACCAAGCCGTTTCAACTTTTTTCCTATAAGAGAGTATTACCAGACAACTAAGAAAAGCTATAACATAATGAGCGCAAGTCACTAAATTGTATAAAAACTCAATAAATAAATAATAGCAAAACGTGAAACAAGGCGGATTTGTTCATAAGTGGCGCTATTATAAAAAAGGATGGATATTTAAGTGTGCTCGTAAATGGATCAATAATTCCAACAAATATTTATGGGCATGCCTGTCTTACAAATATCAATTCCATATTATTAGCTACCATATTTTCTTGAATCGACTGATCGCGCCTCTCTCGGTTTTTGTTTTAGTCCGCCTTGGGTTTAAATACAGGTTATCTGCTTGTATATGTATAAGGCCGTTTACATTATGTAATTCTCAAGCGAACGACATTAAGCTAACAAAAATAAATTCTACACTTTGATCTGTACCTTAGGTTGAGAAGAGGATTCACGTGGCTAAACTCTTTTCCGTTTATTACTGACGCACATTAGAGACACGTGTATTGAGTGTTGTACACACGATACTTTCACGGCTGTCGGAATCAGTAAGATAAAAACGACTTCCAAGGTTGGGCCGTGACAAAGTTGGAAAAGTTAACGTTTCGTCCCTTTTTAAAAAAACGAAGGGCCGTTTTCCGCGAAATTTTTTTCTATGAGGGACCTCCATTTCTTGTAATTCGTAAAATTAGGTGGATCCCGGATACTAAAGTTATTGAGTGCTTTTGAGTGGTTTAAGCGTTTTGAAGATGGCCGAGAGAAGATGTTCGAGATGATTTACGGACCAGTCGCCCTTCCACATCAAAAACGGATGGCAATATCGAAAAACTCCGTAATCTAATTCGATCTGATCGTCGGTTAAGTATTCAGTGCCGGTTTTACATGTTATTTAGTAGTACGCACTAAGTAACATTGGGCCCCCCACCATCACCGCCCACCCTCACAACAATTTGCATAGATACTAGATAGCAAAACTAATTCGAATTTGATACAAGCCAATTTATTTGTTTTCTCTACCTCCGTTGCTTTTGAGACGATAACAATGAGAATCATTCAGACTAATATATTTTAAATAGCTTCATAAGATGAAAACGGCAAGTCTGAATTCTCAAGAAGCTTATGCAATACAATAAGTACGGCGCATCTGTCTTTATTTATGGTTGGAACGAGTACAAACAACACCGCACGCAAACGAAGTGTAGGCCGGAAATTATGGCAATTAGAATTTTGTTCCATAATTGGAATGTTTCACATTATTGTTAACTTGCTGGAAAATAAAATTTACATTTTGCAATTTTTTTTAAATACGTTTTCAGCAATTTAAGAGGAATATTTACGAAAATACAAATATTAGTGCCGTAACATCCGGGTCCCATAGATCACAGGCCCGGGTTCCGCGGGGCTGATAGTTACCATGATAGTTACACCCCTGATTCACAAGCCCCTCTTGTGTCGGCATAATTAAGTACAAAGGTTATTTACTTAGAAAGGGACGAGGAAATGTTCAATCTGCAATAAACTCTTTTAAAATATATGAGATATGACCAATAAATTTTAGTCTCAAACGTGTTAAAGGGTGTCTTCTTATTATTATACCTTCTTTTGAGATTTTAACTTTCCTGTTATTTAAGATTGTTGTATCTTACAGTATTTATTTTGAAGGGAAGTCGTGAGTGAAATAAGTACACCTTAATTCCTTAATATTAAATGCATTGATTGATACCTATAATTAATAAACTTAAAACTTTAGAGTTGTCCGGGCCCTACGCACGTCCGGGCCCTACGCACGTGCGTAGTGTGCGTAATGTATAAACCGGCACTGTAAGTATTCGTGCGATTCCTGTGAAACTGTAGGAATTGATAAAGAATCCGTACGGCAACTTTTCTCCACCAAGACAATGCGCCGGCTCATTTAGCATCATTGTCTGTCAAGAGGTTTCTAGCCAAGTACAACATCCCAGTGTTAGACCATCCGTCTTAGGGCCGTTTCAGATGCAAATGACGGTCAGCGCTTGGCGCTGGAGACCAGTACTGACCATAGCGTTATATGCTTTCTTGTTTCACAGTTCTCTTTCTCTATCTAATAATTCACTATTGCCGGGCATCTTTTTGAGTTCAACAACGCAACACTGTTTCAAAAGATCGAGACTATATAACGCAGATCAGTCCTCGTCGCCTGTTACCCCCAAAAAATTGGAGCATGTGAAACACGTCATTTGCGCAATGGCTTGAATCGTAAAAATCATACCTTATCAGCTCGGTTTCACTTGACACCCGATGTACTCACGTACGAAACTCTACCGGACCACGTCTAAAATGCTTCATTTGATATAATGTTCTTAAGTCATCAGCGCTGACCGTCACCGCTGACAGTCAGTTGCATCATCTGAAACGACCCTTATTCGCGGATCTTGCGCCGTGCGACTTCTATCTTCCTAAGGTGAAAGTTCAGCTAAGGGTTGATTGGGTTGGGAATACATTTTTCGAAAAAAAAAGTTATAGATGTACAATTCCCATTCCCAATTGGAAGTGCGAATGGGCAATGAAGGAAAGGAGACAGTGAAAGAGGGGGGAAATAGACATTGGGGAATATAAGAGGTTGAAAGGAAATTATAAGGAAGAGTGCAAAAGGAGAAAGGAAGAGTTTAAATATGAGGTGGAGGAGGAAATAAGGGAGTTAAAGAATGAAAAAGAGATATGGAGATTTGTAAACAAGAGAAGAGGTAAATATGGAAGAAGGGAGGTTGAGTTGAGTGAGGAGGAATGGAGAAAGTATGGAGGTGATGCGAGGAGAGATGGAGGAAGCGTTGAAAAAAGTGAAGTTAAGGAAAGCGCAAGGGCCGGGCGGAATACAAGGTGAACAGTGCAAATACACAGGGGTGAAAAGGGAGGGGAAAGAAATGATGTGAAAAACTGTAGAGGAGTTAGTATTACTAATGCGCGATACAAAGTGTATGCCGAGATGTTGAGACAGAGGTTAAAGAAAGAAATAGAGGAAAGGGGTTTAGTGAAGGACTGACAGGTGAGGTTCAAGGAGGGAAGGCTGACGGTGGATAACATTTAAGTATGTATTGAAACAAGTGGTGAACAAGGTGATGGAAACGAAAGGGGGGAAAGTGTACGGGTTCTTTTTGGACATAAAGGCAGCCTTCGATAATGTTAATAGGAAGAAAATGTGGGAGATAATGTAGTAAGAAATTTGGTGAGGGCGGTAGAAGAGTTGTATGAGGAGATAAGGTGCGGGAAGAAAAAGAAGAAAGGTTTTGGACGGGGAAATGATTGAAACAGGGATGCCCGTTGAGCCCGAGTCTTTTCTCGCTATAAATAGGGAATTTAGAGGAGGAGTTGCGGAGATATTAAAGGGGAGGAGAAAATGGAAAAAATACAGGAAAAGTACTGGAGATGGACGTTAGGGTTGGATAGAGAGACTCCAGGGTATATTGTGGGGGAGGAGACGAAAGCAGAAAAAAGAAGGATCCAGACAGTACAGAGAGCAGTGACCAGTGAAATATGAGGAGGAGATCAACAAAGGGGAGGAAATTATTGGGGTAAATGAGTGTATGAGAGAGATAAGAAAAGAACGGATAAGGTATGGGTAAGAGAAGAGGAGGTTGTTTTATAGAGTGAGAGCTGGCTGCAAAAAAGCTGGCCTATCGAGTAACAGCATGAAATGATTTTTAAAAGCTAGCACTTATACAGACCATCCATAAAATCTTTGGCTGCCTGGGCGCAACTTGTGCAGAAATTCGCCAGACCCTCTCTCCTGAATATTTTTTGGCACGTTACTGTACCTATCGAGTAACAGCATGAAATTACTCTTAAAATATAGCTTTTATACAGTTAAAAAAGAAAAAAATTGTCTGCCTTGTTAAATCTTGTGCTATAACCTAGGCAGCCAGCTTTTTTAAATTTTTTTTTTTGGAACGTTTCTGTACCTATCGAGTAACAGCTTCAAACTATAACCAAATTATAGTTTGAACATAACTTTATAAGAAAAATCATGACTGCCTCGTTAAATCCTGTGCTAATGCCTAGGCAGAAAACATTCTCTTTCTCAAAGTGTTATGATACCACTAATACAACTATCATACAAGTATTTAGGGATAAACAAAGAATCGTCCAATGAACAGTTATAATGATTTCGACACAATAATTTATTTTATAATATGAAATATTTAGTAGTAGTATACAGGGTGTTTTTTTGGGAGCTTTAGTTAGACATTTCTGGGAAAGTTTTATAGATAGGTTTTTGAAAATTTGAACAAATACCCATTATGATGAGAAAATGAGCGATAATGGCAGTTTTTTAGGGTTTTTTAGATACAACTAATGTTTATGCCCAAAGCAATTACCTAGTGAATCACGCCGTGAAATATCCAAGTACATTAATAATTTAAGCTTCATCTTCAACATAGGGTCTTAATCTTAAACGTACCAACAATTGAAAACGACCAAATGAAATTGTTCGAATATTGGAAGCTTTGTACCACCAAAGCAATTACCTAGATTAAGACCCTATGTTGAAGATGAAGCTTAAATTTTTAATGTACTTGGATATTTCACGGCGTGATTCACCCTAGTGACCTATAATTGCTTTGGGCGTAAACATTAGTTGTATCGAAAAAATCCTAAAAAACTGCCATTACCGCTCATTTTCTCATCATAATGGGCATTTGATGCAACCAGTTCACCTCTAAAGACGAATTGAGTTTTACGAATATCTAATGTTGAGGAACCAGGAAGATTCTTTGAGACCCTTGTTTGGTCAGACTGGGCCAAATTTAGTAAAGATTTAATCATCATAATTCGCTTTGCTGGTGCGATTAAAATCCTTTGAATCGAGGTTTATTGTATTTTGGAGAATACTCGGTTGCCATAGCTGCAACAGCTTTCAAGTACCTAATCAATTCCTAAATTACCGTCTGCATCCGTCATTTTTTTTTAAATAAGTGAAAATAACTGAAAAACCATAACTTGTAGATATTGACATGTGGGTATTAAAAGAACTAAAATTTCACGTAGAATCCAAAAATGCAATAGTTCCCATTTAAAAAAACCAAGTTTCCAGCTACTTCCGGCATTTCCGGAAGCGCTACCATTTTGAAAATATTTTACATCGATTCGGTTTTCAGAGTAACCCCTAAGTTCAAATTTTCAAAAACATATCTATAAAACTTTCCCAGAAATGTCTAACTAAAGCTCCCAAAAAACACCCTGTATACTATTACTAAATATTTTATATTATAAAATTGTTTTGTCGAAATCATTATAATTGTTCATTGGCCGATTCTTTGTTTATCTCTAAGTACTTCTATGATAGTTGTATTAGTGGTATCATAACACTTTGAGAAAGAGAATGTTTTCTGCCTAGGCATTAGCACAGGATTTAACGAGGCAGCCATGATTTTTCTTATAGAGTTATGTTCAAACTATAATTTGGTTATAGTTTGAAGCTGTTACTCGATAGGTACAGAAACGTGCCAAAAAAAAATTAAAAAAAGCTGGCTGCCTAGGTATAGCACAAGATTTAACAAGGCAGACAATTTTTTTCTTTTTTAACTGTATAAAAGCTATGTTTTAAGAGTAATTTCATGCTGTTACTCGATAGGTACAGTAACGTGCCAAAAAATATTCATGAGAGAGGGCCTGGCGAATTTCTGCCCAGACAGCCAAAGATTTTATGGATGGTCTGTATAAGTACTAGCTTTTAAAAATCATTTCATGCATTTTTGCAGTCAGCTCTTGGACTATTATGAGAGAGTAGCATATGCGAGGGAGGAGATAGAAAGGAGAAGAGAGGAAGGAAGGAATATGGTAGGGGAATTAGTAACAAGAGATAAGGATGTCCAAGGCCAGGAAAGGAGAAAGAGGATAGGAGAGGGAAGATATAATGAGGGACATATGGAGATAATGGGTGAGGGCGAGGGCGTTTATATAGTGGGTGACATGGGTTTAAAGGAGAAAAGAACGATGGCAAGGTTCAGGTGCGGTAACGAAGAAAACGAAAACAGATACTGCTGAGAGGATGAGAAAAGGATGTGTAGAGTGTGTTTGGCAGAGAGGGAAAGTATATGGCATATGATGAGGGAATGTGAGGAACTAAGGGAAGAGGAGAGTGAAAGAAAGGTGATTTTGGGAGAGAAGGGGTGGAGTGGATGAAGGGGTGCTGGAGAGAAGGGAACAAGAGTAGGACGTTTTTATTTTTTGTAAATGTACCTAGTTTTTTAGTACAAATCTTTTGTCAAAATTGTAATTAAGACAAGTAAACAATATATATACATTATAGATGTATGTAAAAGGACGCAAATGTTTAATTGGCTTTGAAAAAAAATCAGGAGCAGTTTACTGTGCCACAAATTGTTAGTAGACGTCGCTAGATGTCGCACACTATTGAAAAATGTACTTAAGCCAGAGGCGACCTCGGTAATATATCTACATAAATTTAAGCGGCACGTTAATAAAGACTGAATAAATTAATACCAGAAGCAGTCGAAATTATGTAATAAATAAAAAGCGTATTCAAATTTGGTCATAATTATCTACGGCGATCGTACCGATGCTCAGAAGTATCGTATTAAAATTATCATTTTATAAAACAATATATATATTAGATAATAAATATAACGAAGGCGGAAGGTTGTAATAACATTAAGGTAGTAGTTGAAGATAAAAAGTCGTAAAATTAGGAATGTCTGTGTGCTACCGTCGTGTAGGTATAATAAACATTCCGTAAGTGAGAGAGAATTAAAGAAGAAAAGAAAAAATAACTGTTAAAGGGATAGGTAACCGCAAAATTTCTCAGGCCAAAAAAATATTGGGCAACGAAAATTTTGCACGTGTGACATAATTGTAAAAAGAAAACCAAAATAAAAGAGTATTGAATTTCAAAATTCCATAAAAGAAGGGGTTCTTTAATATATATAAAAAACTAGTTTTATTTATCTTTTAACCCTTTTATACTTGATATAAAAGACTCAGATGTATTTGGGATTTATACAGTCGCACGTCAATGTAATCGGTATTAAAATTATTTATATTAATCTATTCGTTAATTTGGGCAACTGCAGTTGAAAAAACCCACTTTAAAGTAGTATTTATATTAAAGCATAAGGGCTATTTTAAATATACGTAATCTCGTACGCGTTGATCGATAGGGGTGCCCTTATATAACAAACAGTTGAGGGTTACTAAAAAATAGTTGAGAATAAAGGGTTCTAACTACCGAATTTTTTTAATCACGTTAAAAGTTCCGGAGGCACGGCGGGAGATCTAATTTTACACCTCATTGCAAATCGACCAAGATTTTCGGGACGCCAAAAAAGATATAGGTACTTACGAGATAGATAGAATTTGACATTGACGTTAATAAATAAAAATGACATAATAAAAACATCTGAATCCAGTTTGTGTTATTTAATTTAATAACAAAAACTATACAGGTTGAACAAATACTGTCACAACGACAAGGTTACATACCAAGAAAGAATTACGTCAGGCGTTAAAATTCGCAATTTCATGATAATTCCAAATCTACATATCTACATGGTTTCTGGAATCTGCTCATATTTCATCGACGAGTGACTGACAAAATGTGTGTAAAATCATTTTTATTTCATTTGGTTCTTTTGGGGGATGAAGGCAACGACATCAAAGAGCAGCGGTTAAAAAAAATTTGCCGGATGTATCAATTTCCGTGATAATCACAGCAGGTGGTCGATTATATTCAATCAATCAAAGGTTTTTCGAAAATTAATACCAACTTTGCATATATTCGATCAATGAACCCTTTGATTTATTCGCAAATTCGAATATAGGATAATTTCACAATTTGAATATGAAAGTAAAATGATTGCCGCGGAAATGAAATACTTTAGGAAAATAATTGGAAAGAACAAGTTCAACAGAGAGAAACGAACATATAAGACATAAGAACCAGGTACAAAGAAGATAGAAAAGAAACAACTATTTTGGTATGGCCTGCGGATGAAGAAAACCATGGAAGCAGGTACGACTGGGAAGAGAAGAGAAGAAAGAGAAGACTCAGGAGAAACTGGTTACAGAATATAGAGGAAAGACGAAGAAGGAGATTAAAGATGTAGCACTGGACAGGAAAGAGTGGAAAAATGGGTAGAGAACAAAATTCAAAACCCAAGGGGTATAAGGATATGGAAGAAAGAGAAGAAGAATATAACAATTAAGAACAGTAAGAATCAATCAACAATCTCTATAAAGTTTTATAATAAAAACGACGCACGTATTTGAAACTATTTAAAATGAAAAATTTCCCCCTTTTCGAATTTTGAAAAAAATATGTAAATAATTTCCGATTTCTGCATATTTTGAGTTTTAAAATTGATCAATAAGATAACAAAGAACATTTCTTCACGATCTTTTAATCAAAAAAACTTGGTGGTTATGAACTCCACTTGGAAAGAGAGCAAATTTGACGAAAACTACCCTAGGATATATTGATGAATTTTAACATGTCTTCGTCGAAAATCATGTGGTAGCATAACACAGATGAAATTCGCTTATTGGGCCATTTTCCCACGAAATTGGTGCATAAATAACGATTTTTGACAAGCTTGGATCAAATTTTGAAATTTGGACACCGATATATTGGATTTGGACATTTTACTAACGAAATTGGCCCACAAAGAGCAATTTTGGCATGCCTTGGTCAAACACCATATTATAGTAGTCTAAAATGTACGAAATTTTCTTATTGGGCATCGATGCAATGAATTTGAACGTTTCCCCCACGAAATTGGTGCATGATTAACGAACGTTGCTTCACAACTTTTCACATAGGCCATGGACGAAAATTATACAGGGTGTTTTTACTCAAAGTGGACAACGTAATAGAAGTTATAGAACTTCTTAAAATACTTTTTTTTTTAATTTTTTTTTATATTTTTTTTTATTTTGGATCTTTTTTTGTTTTTTTACGCATCTCTATATCTCCATTACTTGTAGTCGGATTTCAAAAAATCAAAGTTCTTTGTAATCAACAGTTTAATATCTACAACGTTTGTTCAAAACTTTTTTACAAAAAATTTAGAACAGCAAAATGGTAGTTTTTTCAATTTTGTTTTGTTTTCCAATTATGGACCTTTTTGTTTTTTTACAAATCTCTATATCTCCATTATTTGTAGTCGGATTTAAAAAAATCACAGTTTTTTGAATCAACAGTTTAATATCTACAACATATTTTGTTCAAAACTTTTTCACAAAAAATTTACAACAGCAAAATGGCGGTCATTTTAAATTAAACTGTTGATTCAAAAAACTGTGATTTTTTTAAATCCGACTACAAATAATGGAGATATAGAGATTTGTAAAAAAACAAAAGGTCCATAATTGGAAAACAAAACAAAATTGAAAAAACTACCCAGCTCCAGGGATATACGAAAATTTTTGGGACAGCCGAATGACAGACAAAGAATATTCAGTTATCATCACTCATTTTGATGAATGTCTTGATCGAAAACCATGTGGTAGCGTAACACAGATGAAATTTGCTTATTGAGCCATTTTCCCACGAAATTGGTTCATAAATAACGATTTTTGACCAGTTTTGGTCAAAATTTGAATAAAAAGCACTTATTGGAGACCGATATTATTGGGTTTGGACATTTTACTAACGAAATTGGCCCACAAAGAGCAATTTTGGCATGCCTCGGTTAAAAACCATATAGTAGTCTAAAATGCATGAAATTCTCTTATCGTTTGGACGTTTCCCCCACGAAATTTGTGCATAATTAACTCCACTTCACAACTTTTCACGTAGGCCATGGATGAGAATTATACAGGGTGTTTCTACTCAAAGTGGAGAACGTAATAGAGGTTATAGAACTGGAATAAACTAACACGTTTTTTAAAATATTTTTTTTTCATTTTTTTTATATTTTTAGAATTATGGACCTTTTTTGTTTCTCTATATCTCCATTATTTGTAGTCGGATTTCAAAAAATCAAAGTTCTTTGGAATCAACAGTTTAATATCTACAACGTTTATTCAAAACTTTTTCACAAAAAATTTACAACAGCAAAATGGCGTTCATTTTAAATTTTGGAAATTGAGTAGCACACAATCTACTCTACTACTATAATTTAAAATGACCACTATTTTGTGTAAAAAAGTTTTAAACAAACGTTGTAAATATCAAACTGTTGACTCCAAAAAAACAAAACAAATAATGGAGAGAGATTTGTACAAAAAACAAATTACTTTAAAAAAAGTTTTAGTTTTGACGAGTTCTACAACCTCTATTACGTTTACACCTTGAGTAAAAACACCCTGTATTGAAAAGTTGCACATCTAAAGGATCATAAGGTACAAACTAGTAGAAGTCCGAAGTCGATACGTGATCTAGAAAATTAATTGTACCAAATTCTAAAATGTCAGTCTATTTTTACTGTTCCTGATCCACACGAACCCCTGTAACATGTGTCCCTGTTGGCCTAGGAACCTGAAAGTTAATACCGTCCATTCCTAATCTATAAAGAACCCGTATACCAAATATCGAAATGATTGGTCGCGCAGACGGACGGGCGGACAACAGTACAAAATATAAAGGATCTGAGGGTCCTTAATAAGGGAAGATGTTTTCTACGTGGAAGAAAATTAATGGACCGACTACAATTAGACCAAAACATCTTGGAAAGGGCATGTAATTACTATACATACATACCTCATTTGATCGCAATGACAATCAATTGGGCACCGAGTCGAAATAGTTCCTTTTTATTATTGAATAAGAGCAATAAGAATGAAAAAATGGAAGATTTATAATAAAGACTGGCATACCTATTTAAAACTTTTACAAATGAACAATGTCCCCCTTACTTAATTTTCGAAATTTTCAAATAATATTGATATGAAATGAAATTTATTTAAATAAACAATAGTTTAATTAAATAAATTTCATATCAAAATTTGAAATTTATACATTGTTGAATTCAGAAAAATTTTCTCTTTTTGAAATTATAAAAAAAATTGTCGCTATTCACAAAAAAATTTTTTTTGTTCACCAAAGATGGCTTGACAAAAAAAATGTTTTTTTTTATTTTTAATTTCAAAAAGAGAACATTTTTCTGAATTCAACAATTTATATATTAAACTATTGTTTATTTAAATAAATTTCATATCAAAATTTGAAATTTATTGTTGAATCAGAAAAATTTTCTCTTTTTGAAATTATAAAAAACATTGTCGCTATTTAAAAAAATTTTTTTTGTTCACCAAAAATGGCTCAACAAAAAAAATGTTTTTTTATTTTTAATTTATAATTTCAAAAAGAGAAAATTTTTCTGAATTCAACAATGTATATATTTATTTATTTATTTATTGCCTGCGAATCAACAGTGTTGACAAAAAAATTATTATAAACATTAAGTATAAGCATATTATATACGTATATCAAGTTAAAAAAAAACGTTATTGTTTATTTAAATAAATTTCATATCAAAATTTGAAATTTATACATTGTTGAATTCAGAAGAATTTTCTCTTTTTGAAATTATAAAAAAAATTGTCGCTATTTAAAAAAATTTTTTTTGTTCACCAAAAATGGCTCAACAAAAAAATGTTTTTTTGCCCTATAATATAGAATACGTAATACTCAATAACTTTCAATTTAAATGTTTTTTCCTAATGTTATTGGTTTAGGAAATATCGTCTCGATATTGCAAGCCAAACCACCCTGTATAGTAATTACCTATTTAAATAGGAAATTCTTCCATATACTAAACCCTTTTTCAGCGCTGCAAAACCACTAAAAATTCGTAAACCCATACAGAAAAGTAGTGGACCACCAGATGGTGTTTCGTTGTACATCGCTAACGAGCTTCCATAGTTCGTGCGCCAAAAACGTCAAAGATTCTGACGTGAATCTTCCACTTACAACTCGAAAATCAATTTTCCACCAAAAATTTGCAAAATTTAAGTTAGAAAAACTGCTTAGAAGCTGAGATCTGACGTTTTCCATGTAAATCTTTCCAAATTGGGGATGATATGTTTTATATACCCTCTCCCTCAACCAAATTTAAACCAGAAGGGGAAACATAAAGTTGAGGGTCCATTCCCCAACTCCATACAATTGATATTTCCCATTTCAGAAATAACTTCCATCAAAAGATAAGCAATACTATTGATAACTACCAGAGTTAGATCAAAGATATGCTATCGAGACGAGGAGCATCAGTTCGAAAGGAATAATGCGATGTTGGGAGTGGTAAACGTGCATGTAATATGACATTAGTGGTCATTTTCAACAAAAAGCAAAAAAACGCCAGAGCCACGAACCCCCAATACTACTTACCCCCCTTCCCCCCCCCCGGAAAATTTTCTGACGGCGCCCATGAATTGAAAATGTCCAACCTTGCACCAAAAAAAGATCATTTGCCAGAGATTTTGATTCATTACTTCATTTTGAAGAAACCTGCTGCTCAAAACTTATGGAATACTTGATGACGTAGATTGTGGGACGAGGATTCCATTCAAACTCAATCACAATTGGCATAACTACTAAATGTGACTAAAAAAAGGGTTAGCGATTGGAAAAATTCAAAAAGAAGGAAAAGGAGTACCACATGAATTAACTGGAAAAATGGATATATTTCGAGAATCCAAACCGAAGAAAATCATTGGATTGATTATATCAGCCATCAATATCAACTGGAATACCAAATCGGTTCAAAAAGAAGACAGTTCAATGCGATCAAAAAGGACGTTGTTTATTATGAACTTACCAAATCTGCTGCTACCTTTGGGCAGTGTATATGCCAAAAACCAAAACAAATGCAAACATTTCGCAGTTTTTCACGCAGCCCGCAGAGATCTTTCGGGGTTACAAATTTTGATTCTTACTATCAGTAGGTACCGTACATATTGACTGAGGTGATATTAGTGCTAAAAAAGTCAATTTGATTTTCTTGGATGCATTGTACGCATGTTTGACAACAGGTGTCAGCGCCGTAAGAACCTCCCCCTGTCCCCCCTTCCCACAAATGAGAGATTTATATGTTACGCTGAAATGTTCGCAGACTGAAACATAGGTGGCGTCATTAGAATTAATTCCATATTATTTTTTATTTTGAGTGAAGCTACGTTTAATAGATAAAAAAGAATTTCGTGTGTTGATGAAACATTGCTTTTTGGCGAAAAAAAATACCGTTGAAGCAAAAACTTGGCTTGATAAATATTATCCGGACTCTGCACGAGGAAAATCAACCGTTGCACCGAAGATGATGCGCGCAGTGGACGCGCAAACGAGGCATAAATATTTGGGCATGCGAAAGCTCTGTGCAAAGTGGGTGCGCGTGAGTTCACAAGTGATCAAAAACAACGTGTCGATGATTTGGAGCAATATTTAAAGCTGTTCAACCGCAATAAAAATGAATTCTTGCGTCGATATGTGACAATTGACAATGGATGAAACATGGCTCCATCACTACACTCCAGAGTAAGCTGTGTGGACAGGGCTGGCAAGGTTATGGTGTCCGTTTTTTCGGATGCACATGGAATAATATTCATCGACTATCTCGAAAATAGAAAAACAATCAACCTACATAGCGTTGTTGGAGCGTTTGAAGGATGGAATCGCGATATGGCAAAGAAAAAAATGTTGATTCATCAAGACAGTGCACCGTCTCACAAATCAATGAAAACGATGGCAAAATTGAATCCGCCATATTCTCCAGATTTGGCTCCCAGCGAGTATTTCCTGTTCGAAGACCTCAAGAGAATGCGCGCTGGGAAAAGATTCAGCACTAATAAAGAAGTGATCGCCGAAAGTTTTGCGACTAACGAAAAATCGTACTACAAAAATGGTATCGAAAATGTTGGAAAATCGTTGAAATCGGTGTATCGCCCTCATCATTCATAATAAAGTCGAATTTTGGCAAAAACAAAATGTTTTTTTATTGGTGTCCTATTTTAGCTTTTCAAACCACGCCCCAGCGTGTTTAAATTGCGCTTTCAAAAACGCGCGTGTTTTAAAGTTACCATGGCATCATCATCAAATTTAAAAAAACGTGAATTCTTATTGGTTATTGATCTGACAGGAGTACTTCAATTTGAAAAACGTGAATTCTTATTGGTTATTGATCTGGCAGGAGTACTTGGTTACGTCAAATAAAATGACAGATTGCAAATTAATTTCCGTTTTTCTCATTTCCATAACAACGAAAGGTATACTGATTTCACATTAGGAATTCAACCATTTCACATTATTAGATCTTATTTCCATTTTAATACCAGGCTTCAAAGTGAACCAATAAAAAAAATAGCCTGAAGTATTCGTGGATAAACAGGTCTTTAAAACACTTGCTCTATTTCAAGCACTCCGGCTGCGCCGTCGTGCTTGAAAACTCGCGCGTGTTTTAAAGACCTGTTTATCCCCTTATACTTTAATATGGGTACTATTGTTTTATTGGTATCCTATTTTAGCTTTTTAAACCACGCCCCAGCGTCTTTAAATCGCGCTTTCAAAAACGCGCGTGTTTTAAAGTTGCCATGGCATCATCATCAATTTGAAAAACGTGAATTCTTATTGGTTATTGATCTGACAGGAGTACTTTGTTACGTCAAATAAAATGACAGATTGCAAATTAATTTTCGTTTTTCTCATTTCCATGGCAACGAAAGGTATACTGATTTCACATTAGGAATTCAACCATTTCACATTATTAGTTCTTATTTCCATTTTAATACCAGACTTCAAAGTGAACCAATAAAAAAATAGCGTAAAGTATTCGTGGATAAACAGGTCTTTAAAACTCGCGCGTGTTTTAAAGACCTGTTTATCCACTTATACTTTAATATAGGTACTATTGTTTTATTGGTATCCTATTTTAGCTTTTTAAACCACGCCCCAGCGTCTTTAAATCGCGCTTTCAAAAACGCGCGTGTTTTAAAGTTGCCATGGCATCATCATCAATTTGAAAAACGTGAATTCTTATTGGTTATTGATCTGACAGGAGTACTTGGTTACGTCAAATAAAATGACAGATTGCAAATTAATTTCCGTTTTTCTCATTTCCATAACAACGAAAGGTATACTGATTTCACATTAGGAATTCAACTATTTCACATTATTAGATCTTATTTCCATTTTAATACCAGACTTCAAAGTGAACCAATAAAAAAAATAGCGTAAAGTATTCGTGGATAAACAGGTCTTTAAACACTTGCTCTATTTCAAGCACTCCGGCTGCGCCGTCGTGCTTGAAAACTCGCGCGTGTTTTAAAGACCTGTTTATCCACTTATACTTTAATATACCTAGTATGTATTTTTTTATGTTAGCCTACGAACTTTTCAGCTGAACTGTTACTATAACAATAAGTGAAACGTGCGTAAAAAAGTTGGAAAGGTAAAGGAGAAATCAATACAACACCTGAATCACAGATGTCATCGCTTGCAACCATATGAGACCATATATTATAATCAATATTTCCGATTATGAGAAATTATTAGATATTATTTATAAAAGATGAAGTTATAATTTTTGTGCCATTGTGAGATATTAATTACAGGTTTAATTTAGGCACACCTGCACAACGTTTTTCGGACGTTATAAATCGCTATAATAGTGAGAATAATATTCTTTTTCTCATTTAAACCATAATTATATGGTACTGGGCGTGACGTAACATATGAGTACTTGTAGTAGTAAAATAACACAAGAGTCCAGATGTTTTTTGAAAGGGTCAAAATTACTTTTTAAACATTTATAGAAGATGAATCTTTATGAATAGTTATACTTGGAATACTTTTTCCATTCTTTTCATCTACCGTTTTGTTTATACAAGTGTTTTTAGCTTTACATTCATTTGAAATCCAGAAATTATATTTACAGACATGTTTATGCAACGTCGTCGTCCGTCGTACTTCCTTTTCATAAAAATTAAGTCACATTTCTATTTTTTGTTTGTTTGTTTGGTTTTTATGTGGGATTCAAATTAATCCACCAGAATTCAGCCCTATTTCGTATTTTTTACAGATGAAAGAATATTTTTTAGGTTGTAACCGCGTATGTAAAGAGTTGTTGGCTAAATTTGAGCGGATATTGAAAGATTACAAACTGGATTGGGAAAAAATTAATTAATTAACGAAATTTTATGAAAATCTTAATATTTGGTGGTTAATTTTAAATCTTTTGGCAACATGAAGACTATTCTATAAAACTGGTAGCTGAGCATAGTTGGACGATGTTCAAGTCCACTTCCCTCCTGGCATAATGGCACGAAGCAAGGTCAGGTCAAAATATTATATCGCCGTTCTGATGAGTGTTCAATTCATCTGCTCGAACTCGACCTACATAGGGTGCTGAAACCCCCACCCTCTAAAATCGCACCCCAGACTAGAACATTGTCAGAAAATTTCGCATCCAGTTTAAATTCATTTGGACAATTTTCAATTCCATAACGGTCTTTGTCTTCTGAATGCTACAGGGTGAAATATTTTTCATCGTCCATTGCAATCAGGCCTTATTCTTGTTATCCGTGGGTGTACTTGGAACACTTTTTTCGAAGATTCTGGTCAAAATCCTCTACACGGTTTTGTACGAAACCCAAAAACGACGATCTACCTTTTCACCATAGGAAGCCAGTTGTGTCTTGAGTGCTTTGTACTTAGTCTATTAACTCTGCTTGGTAATAAAATTGATCCCTAATGTTTCCTTTTTGTGTTCTGGTGCAGTGCAAAGAAATTGTACCAGAATCGAGACCAGAATACAATTATAGTCAAATTTCTAGCAAAAGAAGATGTAAATCCAAGTGAAATTTCGAGGAGATCTTCAAGTCTCGTCCTGGTGTAAACACTGTGGTGAAGGGCGAAGAACGTATAGAGAACTGAACGCACACCAGGTGTGCAAAACAAACAACGAATTGATGAATTGATTCGCAATGATCCACACGGATTTTTCTATATGAGAAATGATAAGATCTCTTGAAATAAGTGTGGAAAGAGACAAATACAATGTTCATAGAAAGTAAATTGGTGCTGAAACTCATTACCGATGCTGAAAAGCACCGTTTATTGGCGTTAGCTTGGCGGAATATTGGCCTAATATAGAGAGATTGGGGCAATATTATCGAACTGCAGTCAATACTTGGTGAATATATTTTTGTAACATTGTATAAATATTGGAAATGCAATATTTAGTGAATATAAGAACAATATTTGCAATGTTTAGTAAATATTGCTATTTAATATAAATTCAGATATTGTACACACAATAATGTATCAATATTGAATGTACAATATTACTAAATATTGAAAATCTATGTTTCAGCAATATAACATAGGTACATATTTATAATATTTAGTAAATATTGCTATTTACCTAATGTAAATTCAAATATTATACACACCAATAGTGCGTGTACAATACCTATTACTAAATATTGAAAATCGATATTTAAGCAATATAACATAAATATTTACAATATTTAGTAAATATTACTATACAATATAAAGTCAATATTTATTTATCAATAACATAACAATACTGTGTTTTCAATATTACTGGATATTTAAAATGATATATTTAGGCAACATGAAGAAAATATTCACAAATAATAACGTTATGATATTTTCTCAAAATCCGCCGAATGTTAGTTTTCGCCGATTTAGAGATATCAAAATAATCAAATGCACGCCCTCCTCCATGTATTATAGTGTTCAACTTTAAATTCCAAAATTATATAACTTTCCGTAGTTCAATGGTATAGTGGCAGACCTTCTAACCGGGTGATCGATGGTTCGAGCCCTACAAGCAATAGCTTTTTTCAGCATCACCGATCTCCGCCGAGTCTGCACGAAGTGAATGGAGTTTCTGGGGAAGGGCCACCGGACCACATGGAGCCCTGCAGGTGCTGCGCAATGGGAAATGGTCCCTCGCAGCAGTTAGGGCTCTGTAGTGGCCCAGGTCACCCCCTTTCATACTATTTTGGGACACATTACAAAACAATAATGGATTAATATTGTATAAATATTTTCCCCAATATTGAAAGAATATCGTTTGGTAATATTTAGCCAATATGTAAAATTGTTCACATTTCAATGTTGGGACAATATTGCACATTCATATTCTACCAATATATTTACAATGAAATGCCAATATTACACCAATAGTAAATGCTACATGGGAGAATTGAGGTGACAACTGCTCTTCTCCGTTAACAACATGAAAGAGCGTACAATGACGTACCTGGATTCACCATTTTGTATCTAAATTCAAGAGCAGGAAAAATTATGGATAGCGCGTTTTGGGACGTTCAAGGTCTTATTGTGGTTGGGTCGATTTTGTTAAGGGAAAGACGCACTAGTAATTCTCCTTACTATTGCCAACTTCTCTCACAGAAGTGTTAAATCGGTATGCCGATAAAGAAGGTAGGCGCGGATGGGGGTTGGAATTATAGCTCCAATCTGCTGATGTCGATTTAAGGGGCTCTAGACGAATTCAACATCTTGAGACGAATGGGATATCAGCAATCTCTCTGGGAAGAATCAAGAGCAGTAACGATGTCTTCCTTGTGAACATTAGTGGGAGCGACACCACCGAAGTTTAAACCTTTTAAAAGGACCAAATGGTCGTCAGGAGTTAGGGTGTTCGAGGACTAATTGACGATGGTTTTCTTGGGATGGGACTTTGTGGCAGATGATTTAAAGTTTTTGTACTGAAGGTTTTGGAACTTCTTTAGGTGGGTTTGGGTGACCTGCGATTGCTTTAAATCCAATAATCTGCAGAGAGGGTGTTTGAGAGTTCGAGGTGAAGGAACAGAAGTTCTTTGGACAAAGATAACCTGTTATCCCACTTTCTCCTGACGGAATAGGTTTAAATGACCAGGTTTAGCTTTCTATTGCCAGTGTTCCAGCGTGGTTGATGGTGATGCTATGGCTACTACACCAATCGATGCACGTCAATATTATTACATCCCAAAATGGATGAACTATCCCATTACGAGTTCTTATAATTGAGAAGTACATTTCCATTCTGAAAACAGGTTTTGACGTACAATAATTTTCTTATTTACAGTGATTCAAAAAATGCACCTAGGCCAAAAAATTGAACAGTGAAACTCCCTACCAATCCATTACACCACAAATTCCTTTCTCCACCAAAATTAGAACCAGCTACCAAGTGTTCTGGGATACGATCATCGCCAATGCGATCAATGCCTCGGTTCAAGTTTTTTCGTATAATTCGTGGAAAACAATGAAACATGATTTTTATTGCAAAGGAACAACGAAGTACACCCAGTGCCGATGAATCGTGGAATAACTATAGTTTCGAATTAAGTTGGCAATACTCCTGTCATCTATATTCCGTCACGCGTAGGTTATTTGCAGGTTTAGTATATTTTTTTTCAATTGATGCAGAATGGCAACATAAACAAAGTTTGGAATTAAAAAAAATGCTAAACTTAAACGTAGATTGCCACTAAAGCGCCTAGGTTATTTGCAGGTTTAGTATATTTTTTTTCAGTTGATACAAAATGGCAACATAAACAAAGTTTGGAATTTAAAAAAATGCTAAACTTAAACGTAGATTGCCACTAAAGCGCCTAGGTTATTTGCAGGTTTAGTATATTTTTTTTCAGTTGATACAAAATGGCAACATAAACAAAGTTTGGAATTTAAAAAAATGCTAAACTTAAACGTAGATTGCCACTAAAGCGCCTAGGTTATTTGCAGGTTTAGTATATTTTTTTCAATTTTCGGAGGCTTTTCTTCCGGGGTTTTTTCCCTGGGGTTTTTGTCCGATTTTTTTTCCGGGGTTTTTTTTCCTAAACTCATTGAAAATCCGCCTGAAACAAGGAGTATTGCCAGCTTAAATCGGAACTTACAAGAATCTAGTTATTTCACGATTCATCGGCGCTGGATGTACATACCTACACAATAAAAATCTGACAGTTTCTTCGGAATTTTGCGAATGGTCGCTAAATTGCGGGGTTGCGATTGTATCGATCATAAAGGTTACGTAACTTGGGGAATTTAACGGACAAAGAAAATTTTCATAATTTTATACATTTCGATGGTTAATTGGCGACCAATGACGAACACGAAGATCTGGGAATGACAACGGAGTAACGAACCTGGAAGAACCTGGACTTTAGTGTGGTTGACTCCACATTTTACCATAAAGAAACCCCCAAATCAAAAATTTAACATAGACAAATCAAGTGATCTATGAAGGCACGTTAAAAAAAACATCGCAGTGGAAAATTATTGTTTAAAAACATACTAATTGTGCGCAGGTGCCCCGTCTTGTTGAAAGTGGATCTGGTTAAGTTGAGCCAAAGACACATCGTCTAGTAAATCAGGTATAACTTGCTCCAAAACATCAAGATATCTATTTTCAGTAAGCGTGTCTTGATAAATAATAATGTATCTTATGTTGTTATTCAAGACAAAGCAAGCTACGCTAAATCCAAATCGTCCTTGTTGCTCCATAATATGCGCAAAATTTGGATTTTCTTATGCCCAATGCAGAGTATTACGCCAGTTAAAAATACCTCATCAAACCACATTACTTTTTTGTGAAAATTTTCATCATTAACCATTTTTTTATAAATGATTTTCTTTTTATATGGTATAAATTTATTTTTCTTTAAAATGTTGTCAACATGTAGTTGCTGCCCAATACATTAATTTCGGCAATTTCACGGTCCTCTATTTGATATTTTGAAGGCCGTGGGGCGATATATGTGCCATAATTAATTAAGTTTGCCCTAATTCGGCTATTGGAATTTCGTTCATTCATATTATATACAGGACCGTAGTACAAAAATAAAAAAATGGTATTTCATGGACTTTTGACAGGCTAAACGTAAAAATATCGCAATTTTGCTCTTACTATTTTTATAATAGCTCAACAGCAAACAAAAATAATCAAAAACAAAGCTAGGTCCGTATTCAACCCTTTTGGCCTGATGATGTTATGTAGGAGCCGAAACATCGGAGTGCAAATCTAGCGATGCCACGTTTCTCGTCTGAATAAAATGTCTTAAGAGTGTGTTACCAGAATCTTTTATAATAGCAGAGACACGACATCCTCGCCAAATTGGATAATTTTCAATTTCACCTTGTATCTTTAAAATTGAAAATGTTAACCAAAAATCTTCGATTTTATCTCAAAAGTCGTGCAAAGGAAAGTGGAAACTACAAGTCGCTGGCGCTAATATTAAAAAAAAAAGAGTTACTCATTTTTTAATCCCATCGAAATGTGAACACACTGTATACATTTAAATTTCCCGCCAAAATTCAACAATTATTTGGCTCTTAGTGCGGTATTAAAAACATGAACTACAATCCACAGGATGCTTTCACCTATAAATATTATAATGCCATATCATAAAATCTAAAGGAGTCTTTGTACATTAAACGAGCCTAATATTTCAGTATTCGGATGTGTCTAAATAGCGTGAAACGGCAATAAATGCTGCCAACTGTTCAATTGTAAGAAGAATAATGCATGGTTGCAATATGTATAGAAAATATTAATTTGTTTTACAAAAGATACTTCTAAGAAATGAGACTTTATATCGTTTCACAGAAAGTCATATAAAATCCTTTTTCACTTCGAAAATTATAAAACAAAAATAATCAAAAACAAAGCCATTTAACTTTTCTGACCTAGTGATGTTTTCTAGAGGCCGAAACGTCGGAGTGCACATCTGGCGATGCCACGTTGCTCGTCTGAATAAAATGTCTTAAGAATGTGTTACCAGAATCTTTTATAATAACAGAGACACGACGCCCTCGCCAAATTGGATAATTTTCAATTTCGCCCTATATCTTTAAAACTGAAAATGTTAACCAAAAATCGGCAATTTTGTCTCAAAAGTTGAGCAAAGGAAAGCGGAAACTACAACTCACTGGTTCTAATATTAAAAGAGTTTTAATCCCATAGAAATGTGAACACACTGTACTTACACTTTTAAATTTCCCGCCAAAATTCTACAATTATTTAGATCTTAGTGCGGTATTAAAAACATTAACTGCAATCCACACGATGCTTTCACCTATAAATATTATAATGCCATGTCATAAAATCTAAAGGAGTCTTTGTACTACATTAAACGAGCCTAATTTTTCAGTATTCGGATGTGTCTAAATAGCGTGAAACGGCAATAAATGCTGCCAACTGTTCAATTGTAAGAAGAATAATGCATGGTTGCAATATGTATATAGGTATAGAAAATATTAATTTGTTTGACAAAAGATACTTCTAAGAAATGAGACTTTAAATCGTTTCACAGAAAGTCATATAAAATCCTTTTTCACTTCGAAAATTATAAAACAAAAATAATCAAAAGCAAAGCCATTTAACTTTTCTGACCTAGTGATGTTTTCTAGGGGCCGAAACGTCGGAGTGCAAATCTGGCGATGCCACGTTGCTCGTCTGAATAAAATGTCTTAAGAATGTGTTACCAGAATCTTTTATAATAACAGAGACACGACGCCCTCGCCAAATTGGATAATTTTCAATTTCGCCCTATATCTTTAAAACTGAAAATGTTAACCAAAAATCGGCAATTTTGACTCAAAAGTTGAGCAAAGGAAAGCGGAAACTACAACTCACTGGTTCTAATATTAAAAGAGTTTTAATCCCATAGAAATGTGAACACACTGTACTTACACTTTTAAATTTCCCGCCAAAATTCTACAATTATTTAGATCTTAGTGCGGTATTAAAAACATTAACTGCAATCCACACGATGCTTTCACCTATAAATATTATAATGCCATGTCATAAAATCTAAAGGAGTCTTTGTACATTAAAACGAGCCTAATTTTTCAGTATTCGGATGTGTCTAAATAGCGTGAAACGGCAATAAATGCTGCCAACTGTTCAATTGTAAGAAGAATAATGCATGGTTGCAATATGTATAGAAAATATTAATTTGTTTTACAAAAGATACTTCTAAGAAATGAGACTTTATATCGTTTCACAGAAAGTCATATAAAATCCTTTTTCACTTCGAAAATTATAAAACAAAAATAATCAAAAACAAAGCCATTTAACTTTTCTGACCTAGTGATGTTTTCTAGGGGCCGAAACGTCGGAGTGCAAATCTGGCGATGCCACGTTGCTCGTCTGAATAAAATGTCTTAAGAGTGTGTTACCAGAATCTTTTATAATAACAGAGACACGACGCCCTCGCCAAATTGGATAATTTTCAATTTCGCCCTATATCTTTAAAACTGAAAATGTTAACCAAAAATCGGCAATTTTGTCTCAAAAGTTGAGCAAAGGAAAGCGGAAACTACAACTCACTGGTTCTAATATTAAAAGAGTTTTAATCCCATAGAAATGTGAACACACTGTACTTACACTTTTAAATTTCCCGCCAAAATTCTACAATTATTTAGATCTTAGTGCGGTATTAAAAACATTAACTGCAATCCACACGATGCTTTCACCTATAAATATTATAATGCCATGTCATAAAATCTAAAGGAGTCTTTGTACATTAAACGAGCCTAATATTTCAGTATTCGGATGTGTCTAAATAGCGTGAAACGGCAATCAATGCTGCCAACTGTTCAATTGTAAGAAGAATAATGCATGGTTGCAATATGTATAGAAAATATTAATTTGTTTTACAAAAGATACTTCTAAGAAATGAGACTTTATATCGTTTCACAGAAAGTCATATAAAATCCTTTTTCACTTCGAAAATTATAAAACAAAAATGATCAAAAACAAAGCCATTTAACTTTTCTGACCTAGTGATGTTTTCTAGGGACCGAAACGTCGGAGTGCACATCTGGCGATGCCACGTTGCTCGTCTGAATAAAATGTCTTAAGAATGTGTTACCAGAATCTTTTATAATAACAGAGACACGACGCCCTCGCCAAATTGGATAATTTTCAATTTCGCCCTATATCTTTAAAACTGAAAATGTTAACCAAAAATCGGCAATTTTGTCTCAAAAGTTGAGCAAAGGAAAGCGGAAACTACAACTCACTGGTTCTAATATTAAAAGAGTTTTAATCCCATAGAAATGTGAACACACTGTACTTACACTTTTAAATTTCCCGCCAAAATTCTACAATTATTTAGATCTTAGTGCGGTATTAAAAACATTAACTGCAATCCACACGATGCTTTCACCTATAAATATTATAATGCCATGTCATAAAATCTAAAGGAGTCTTTGTACTACATTAAACGAGCCTAATTTTTCAGTATTCGGATGTGTCTAAATAGCGTGAAACGGCAATAAATGCTGCCAACTGTTCAATTGTAAGAAGAATAATGCATGGTTGCAATATGTATATAGGTATAGAAAATATTAATTTGTTTGACAAAAGATACTTCTAAGAAATGAGACTTTAAATCGTTTCACAGAAAGTCATATAAAATCCTTTTTCACTTCGAAAATTATAAAACAAAAATAATCAAAAGCAAAGCCATTTAACTTTTCTGACCTAGTGATGTTTTCTAGGGGCCGAAACGTCGGAGTGCAAATCTGGCGATGCCACGTTGCTCGTCTGAATAAAATGTCTTAAGAATGTGTTACCAGAATCTTTTATAATAACAGAGACACGACGCCCTCGCCAAATTGGATAATTTTCAATTTCGCCCTATATCTTTAAAACTGAAAATGTTAACCAAAAATCGGCAATTTTGACTCAAAAGTTGAGCAAAGGAAAGCGGAAACTACAACTCACTGGTTCTAATATTAAAAGAGTTTTAATCCCATAGAAATGTGAACACACTGTACTTACACTTTTAAATTTCCCGCCAAAATTCTACAATTATTTAGATCTTAGTGCAGTATTAAAAACATTAACTGCAATCCACACGATGCTTCCACCTATAAATATTATAATGCCATGTCATAAAATCTAAAGGAGTCTTTGTACATTAAAACGAGCCTAATATTTCAGTATTCGGATGTGTCTAAATAGCGTGAAACGGCAATAAATGCTGCCAACTGTTCAATTGTAAGAAGAATAATGCATGGTTGCAATATGTATAGAAAATATTAATTTGTTTTACAAAAGATACTTCTAAGAAATGAGACTTTATATCGTTTCACAGAAAGTCATATAAAATCATTTTTCACTTCGAAAATTATAAAACAAAAATAATCAAAAACAAAGCCATTTAACTTTTCTGACCTAGTGATGTTTTCTAGAGGCCGAAACGTCGGAGTGCACATCTGGCGATGCCACGTTGCTCGTCTGAATAAAATGTCTTAAGAATGTGTTACCAGAATCTTTTATAATAACAGAGACACGACGCCCTCGCCAAATTGGATAATTTTCAATTTCGCCCTGTATCTTTACAACTGAAAATGTTAACCAAAAATCGGCAATTTTGTCTCAAAAGTTGAGCAAAGGAAAGCGGAAACTACAACTCACTGGTTCTAATATTAAAAGAGTTTTAATCCCATAGAAATGTGAACACACTGTACTTACACTTTTAAATTTCCCGCCAAAATTCTACAATTATTTAGATCTTAGTGCGGTATTAAAAACATTAACTGCAATCCACACGATGCTTTCACCTATAAATATTATAATGCCGTGTCATAAAATCTAAAGGAGTCTTTGTACATTAAACGAGCCTAATATTTCAGTATTCGGATGTGTCTAAATAGCGTGAAACGGCAATAAATGCTGCCAACTGTTCAATTGTAAGAAGAATAATGCATGGTTGCAATATGTATATAGGTATAGAAAATATTAATTTGTTTGACAAAAGATACTTCTAAGAAATGAGACTTTAAATCGTTTCACAGAAAGTCATATAAAATCCTTTTTCACTTCGAAAACTATAAAATCCCCACAAAAATATATTTTATGTCCCGTAAAAGACTTCAGTTTTCTCCAAAGCACATTATCGCGCGCGTAATAAAATTATAATTATGTACCGATTGAATGTAAACATACTTTGTATTTGTATAGGAAATTAACCTCTATTGCATATTTATTCTGTTTATTTACAGGTGAACGTGGTCGTAAATTACAAATTGTATGTAGAGAAGTGTTACTAAGATTATTATTATTTAATTCCGCCAACAAAGTTTAAGACGTACTTGCGCCACTGTTGCCAAACCGAAGAAAAAAAATGATTTTTTTTTAACTAAACGCGAACTCATTAATATAGGAACAACTAAACTGGTTTACCGAAATAACCAAGCACCTTTAAAAATTATTTAAAATCTCAGAAATAGCGATACCACTCCTAAAATTTATTAAATTCTGATCGCATTGTAAGAGAAGCGGGCCCACGTATAGCATCATTAAGGACAAGTGCCGCTCGTTCCAGACACAAACGAACTAGAAAAAATGTGAGATCATAATTCATCTTAATTTTTTTATTATTTATTTTCGATTGAATTTTAAGTCTATATTCCTTTACATTTTATACAAAATTGAACCCTATTACATAAGCGTATAAAACTCTCCTTAACCAAATTGGTATTTATTTTTATACGTTTTTATTGAAGTTATTGTGTTGGTTATATGAAAAATTGGTTTGATTCGTTTTCAATTTATTTTATCCTTCACGTCCCACTCCCACTCCGTAAATAATTATTTCGTATAAGTAAGAGTAAGAGAGATGCGGGGAGGAGAAAATTTCAAATCATATTTATGGCTATTGTTTTACTACGAACATTTCAGGTCGAAAACTCGGCAACATGTAGAAATAAATAAGAGCAGTTTTATGTAAATCGCTTTTTTTTCGTCTTTAAAACATTTTTAATATATGCAGTAAAAAAAAAAGAATCAGGTTTCGAAATTATTAATTATAAAAGTCATCGATCAATCAATCTTTTATTTGAGAAAAAAAAATATTAAAACTAATAAAATTTGTAAATTTATATAATTAATAATCGACCGAAATAAATCAATCCGGTTGTGCAAATATTTATAAAAATTTGCTAATTCGGTGACATTTCGCAACCAACGAAAGACACATTAAATTAACTATTGATAATTTTTGTATCGCGTTTTCGAATCAAATAACCTAAACAAACAATGGGTTTGCGCAAAAAATCACTAAATTAATGGAAATTGTGGTATAGGATGTCTCGAACAATCCAATAGGTTAATTTGAAAATAGCAGTGATAATTGTTTCATTGTCGTTAGATTGTCGAAATAACAATGAAAACTGGAAAAATTGAGATAGAAGCTTATTAAATGACCAACAGTCGATGATAATTGAATTATCGATTAGGCTTCTTGTACTTGTGAATTCGTTAAAACACCAAAATTGAGGTGACATTAGGTACAAATCCTTCAATTAAAATACCACAAGGATAAAAAATCGTTGAGGCCTAAGGCCAAAAAAAAACGATAGATAATAATAGCTTCAACTAACATGCTTTATTTAATTTCTGACGGGAGCTCCACCATAATTAAGAAGAAAGTATACCGTATGTTAAAAGGCGCATACAATTATCAATAACCACAACTCACTTATTAAAAAACAGCAGCTCTGTTGGATATCTTTTAATGTAAATCGATAGGTAGGTATACAATAATAAGAGGTATTATCATAATTTGGAAAACGTTCAAACTTTGGCGCTGTTTAAACGGTTTAAGTAGAATATAAAAATGACCATCCACTGTCAATATAATTATACAAATAGTCAATTACATTAATATTAAATATCGAATTTTTCCCAACATAAAAGTAATAAAATTATCGATTATCGATGAAATGAGTAAGCATTAAGGAAAAGAAAAATCAGCAAATATATGAAAGAATTATCGATAAATTATCGATAAATTGTCTCTCAATAAATGACTAAGAAGATTTGTATAATAATAGTAATAACATCTGATAATTTTTTTGCGGGTGTAATAAGTTAGATTGACTTATTCCAACGATGACTTTGTTTCAGGAGACCCCTAAGAAAAAAGGTCTTAACACTCTAACCATTAGACCATAAACCCCCTTCTTTAGTACTACATATGGGTTAAAAACGGCAATTAAAAAAAAATGGAATTATCGTACCGCTACAGACAACCAGCGATCACAATAATAAGAGAATTACTAAACGAAATCAATCACTAAAAATTTTATCCACGACTGGGCCGTGTGACAAAACAATTATCATTATCAGATTGTAAGAATATTTTTGATAAAAAAAGTCATGGATTATTGATCATAATAGTTACCAATTACGATGATAACTAATAATAATCGAAACTCAATTATCGAAGGCGTGAGATGCAGATATCCTTAATACTAAATATGGTGCATTTAGCTTTCATTGTTTAGATTCATGAGTACAAAAATCTATCAAATGTTGATTGTACCAATAACTATAGGACGTGGTGAATGATAATTGTGGGATCAGGCAAACAATTATTAGAACAACAAAAGGGTCCCACAATTTTACAATATGGTCCTTGCCGTTAAGAGCTATATCAAATTTCAGTTTTAGGCGCAATCGATACTTTCATTAATGGAAACTGATAATCTTCTAAAGCAAAACGACTATGGTTATCGATTGTGTCAAATAAACGCTTTAGCCCGACTGATTATGTAAGAATGTAAAGGCACCTAATCGATCATTCATCAAGCGAGTCTTGCAAATCGAACAAATCATAAGAAATTACTAGGTTATTTTTCAATCGATAATTCAATAAATTAATCGTTTCAGATCCATATTTCCTTTCGTCGATAACCACTGCACTGAAACGCGCATTGGCGGTCTTTGCCAAAGAGACGACGCAAGGAGAGAGAGCGGGTCATTTCTGTCCTTTTCGTAATGCTATGCGCATGCGCTGTGCAACAGAGCAGATAGCGTTAAACCAAAACATACTAGCCAAAATGTACTCCCAAGAGTAGAACAGAGATGACCCTTGTGGCTCTCTCTCTTCGATCGGACAATGCTAAATACAAATACAACTCATGTAATAATTATAACGGAACGTGGCAAGTGCGTGAAGAAGGAAGAAGGCTCTTCCTTCTTCACTGGAATGGAAAAATACAATACCATATAGGAACATAGTGGGCATCGTGCAGATGAATGGGAAAAGGTCAGGACGGTTGAGACTTTCTCATATTCACCACAATAATGTACAAGATTTCGATGAACACCAGAGACATATCTCCACCACCAGATCATGTCGGGTTCAGTGCTGACAAAAGAGTAGGATTTAATGCAAGTTTGCGTGAACAGAAGTGAGGAAATGGGGATGGACGTTGCACAGAAATAATAATGAAACGGAAGAAAATGGAAAATAATGATACTGTAAGAGAGTAACAACATGTGAGTATCTGGGAGGCATAGTAATTGTGAAATACCACAGAAGCTAAAAAAATAGAAATAAAATACACTAATCATTGGTTAAAAAATATACAAGGTGTCTCAAAAGAAAGTTTATATTTAAAAAATCGATTTAAAAAAAGTTCCTATGACTCCTCGGCAGATATTCTCCGTGATGGTTGCCATTTCGTGACGGATATTTTGTTTTAATTGTCCCAGGGAAGCCGGTTTGTTGACGTAAACCCACAGGAAAAAGTCCATATGGGTTAAATCGGGACTGCGTGGAGGCCAATTTATGTCACCTCTCCTGGAAATCAATTTACCAGGGAAAATTTCAAGAACTCGTGACGGAGTGTGACGTTGCTCCGTCTTGCTGGCATCTCCACATAACGTTCCGAATTCACTGTAATTGCGCGTCCCGTTTCATCTTCAAAAAAGTAAGGGCCGATAATTCCTCGCGCCGACATCGCAACCCATACGGTCACTTTAGCCCCAGCACACATAAGGACGTTTTAATGACGTGAAATGTTCGTCACGTTTTACGTCATCAGAGACCTTAAAACATGACGTGAAAAAGACGTCAGAATTACGGGTAAATGTCACAGCCCAATGACGTCATTTTGGGACGTAATTATGACGTAAATCATTGACGTAGTCATAGTAAAAAAAAGGGGGGTGACATGGGCCACATCTTACCACTCCGACCATACTTGTGAATATTTGACAACTGTGTGTGCTCCGGTAGGTCCTACGCCAGAGCCCCCCTTCGCTTCTTGTAGAGTCGGAGGAGATCGTTAATGCTGAAAAAGACTTTTGCCTGAAGTAGGACTCGAACTTCGGTCGCCCGTTTAGTAGTCAGACAAGTAAACTATCTGCGCTAGCGAGACTTTGCTAAGTGCAGTAATTTGAAGTTGAACACTATGAGAAAGGGAGAAGGACGTGCATATCGCGTAGTATATGAATGTCTATTTTTCCAAATAGAAATTTTTGGTCCCAATTACCTAAAGATAATTGTAACGTCATAATTAATAAATTTGAAATTAATTTATTGTTTGACATAGACGAGTATTTAAGATATAAATATAATTTTGTGGGAATAAATGACATTTCTTTAACAAATGTAATTATTGATTTATTGTTTAAGAAACCAAAAATGCTTTAGAGTGCCATTCAGTTATGATGCTGAAGACAGATAGCAATATTAGATACAGAATTACTGCGTTTTGGTTGAGGTTAAAGGAATAAAAATTGAAGGTAATCAAACAATAAGGCAACGTCGATTGAGGCAAACCGTATTTTGATATCTCTAAATCGGCGAAAGTACACGCTTTTCAAATAAATGAATTAAAAATGCTAAATATTGAACATTTAAAAAAATCAAATTTTAGTTACTAAAATAACTACGTATATATACCGTCATATAACTCACGTATTAAAGACGTTCAGAAATGACGTCTATAATACGTCGGAATTTGTGGGTGTAACGTAACTGACTAATATTATGACCGAAAAAGTACGTCAAATATACGTCATTTTATAATTAATGTTTACTGGGAGGCGAATGTACTTAGGGGTTTCTGATGTTTGTGTTTTGCATTGGTTGCATTCCAGTAGCGGTAATTTTGCTTGTTTACATGCCAGTTAAGATGGAAATGAGCTTCATCAGAAAACAAGATGTTGATAAATGTTGGAAAGCGTTCAATCCTCTTGCCCAGCATCCGGAACCTTTAATTCTTGCAAGAACTGAATTTTGTAGGGGTGCAGCTTTAGGTTTTTGTGTAAAATGCGGAGTTTAAAGCAATAGCGCGCTTCCGAATCGAAAGGTCCGGGTCGTCACGGACAGACTGAATAACACTGTCTACGTTTTCGATTGTTCTCAAAGACCTTGGTCGGCCGGATTTTGGTTTTGCCAGCGTTGAACCGGTCTCTTCAAACTTCTCGAGTCATTTTCGAATGAGGGAAATGCTTGGCGCATCATTTAAGTGACGAATATTGCAGAATTTTTTACGCGCTACAGTCGCCGAGTTACAGTTTTAAAAAACTCGCGCACCCACATTGCACGACATTACTCAATAAGCAAAACAAATATAAACTTGTTTTTAAGACACCCCGTATTAGGGCAGGTGCTAGAGGAAAGAACATTTGGTAAGCAAGTGATAAGAAGGGGGTGGTTTTTTTAAGTTAGTGAATGAAATAAGTGGAAGTGGAAGGTTTTAGCTTTTAGAAACAATACAAGGAAGATATTAAATGGGTGGGTACTAGGTTTGGACAGGGCGACTCCGGGTTATATAGTACAAGAGAAATACTCCATTAGCCAAGGACCATGAGTAAGCCTTGCCCTGCAAAAGGTCCGGTAGTTTTGATTTTGGATATGTAATTGTATGTAATTGTTAAATTTCCAAATTTGCGACCTCCGCGCGAGCCGCCATCTTGGAAAACGGCGTCGGAAATTGTTTATTTTTGCATTATCTCCTCACTGATATGTGCTACCAAAATTAACTGTTGCCAGTGTTATAGAGGACTAAATTATCTACAAGTTTTATCTGAAACATTTTTCTGTACGACTTATTTTAAGGGAGCTGTAAAGCTTCGAAATGGCGATTTCAATAATGAAACAGAAATTTTCTGAATCGAATATTCTCGTAAAACAGACCGTCGAAGATTAATTGTCAACACTGCGATTTTCATGTCTCCGGAGTATGATGCTATTATAATCATCGACGAAGACATGGATTTGCTTGTTCTCCTAACAGGATTAAGATCATGATAACGTTTACCTGCAGAAACCAAGAAAAGGTAAATCAGGAGAAAAATTATTGTATTAGGCACACTCGTTTAACTATCCCGAAGTGGCAGAAAACATTTTCTTTCTGCATGCGATGAGTGGCTGTGATACAACAAGTGCCCTTTTCAACCAGAGTAAAGCTAAATTCTTTCAGAAGCATCTGCAAGTAAATGATCTTCTGAAGCTGTTCAAAAATGGAGACACAGAACCTCAGAATGTAGTTGATCCTGATGAACGTTTTCTTGAAGTTATATATGGTGGCGACATCGAAAATCAAACATTAGATAAGTTGCGGTATCAATGATTCGCGAGGTCGATCTTACCCATTTGTCGCCGACAAGAGACGCGACCCGATATCACACTTTCAGAAAATTCTACCAAATTCAAGCATGGTATGGAAATGAAAAAAACCCAGAGGACTGGGGTTGGGAGCGTAAAAACAAGGAGTTGATGCCTATTAAGACCAAGAAGGATCCACCCCTCAAGATCTTCTCAATTTCATATCCTGTAAATGTAAAAAAGCGATGCGGAGCTGCTTGTAGTTGCAGGAAAGCTGGCCCCAAATGCTATGTCTGTGGTTTCTGCAACGGACAGGAATGTGACAACCCACCTAAGGTCTGTCGGTTTGACAATGAAGACGATGATTATGAAGAGGAAGACTGCTTCCTCTTCATAATTCCTCAATTATCGCGCAGATCCCAGAAAATCATCTAGAAGACGTAAAAATAGTAACCAACTTATAGACATATTTAAGCAAGGAGTTCAGAAACCATTAAACGAATTGCTCCTTGTCAACATTATTTAGTTATTTTTGAGATATTATTTAAGGCATCCTAGGAATTGTCATTCTTACCCCAAGAATTATTTCTTTTTACCCCAAGAATTATTTTTTCTACCTTAGCTTTTTAATTATTTTGGTCCCCACATAATTATTCTTTTGGCCCCAAGATTTTATTCATTTTACCTCATGATTTTATTCATTTTACCCCAAGGTTTTATTCATTTATTTACTTATTTTATACATTTAAGTATTTGAAACTAAAAAAAGCCACCCTAAACGTATATTGCCACTCAGGCGCTTAGGTTAGAGGTAGGTTTAGTATATTTTTTTTTCAATTGATACAGAAACGGGAATATGATACTAAACAGTATTTGAAACTAAAAATAAATTTACAATGGCTACATAGAAGCTCATACCTACAAACTCCTTTTGCGTACTTTATTTAGTCTCTACGTCTCTAAAACCTTCGACGTACAACTTAAGGCTGGTGTGAAAATGGAAATCTTAGGTAAAAATGTCAAAACCTTGGGGTAAAATTAGTAAAATGGATAAAATTATGGAGTAAAATGAATAAAATCTTGGGGCCAAAACAATGATTCTGTGGGTTAAAATAATAATTTTGGGGGCTAATATAATAATTCTTGGGATCAGAAATCTTGGGACCAAAATAATTAAAAAAACTGGGGTAAACATAATAATTCTTGGGCTTAGAGTGATAATTCTTGGGGCCGCGAAAATTACCACCCTTTATTTTTTCTGTATAAATAATTATTTTAATGTGACGCCACGAGGGCTTTTCATTTCAATGAAAGCTTTTCATGTTTAGATTTGGGTAAGGTAGGTATTGCACGACAATGAGAGATCAACACGACTGTCATACTTAAATTTCACGGGTAACGGCAACTCATAACTGCGCGTTTTCGTATTTGCACCATTTCGAAGCGTTACAGCTCCCTTACTATGAGTCGTACAGAAAAATTTTATGAAACTTATAGAAAATTTAGTCTTCTATAAGATTGATAATAGGTATTTTTGTGCTAGGGCCCACCAGTGAGGAGATAATGCAAAAATAAACAATTTCCGTCGCCATTTTCCAACATGGCGGTTCGCGCGGGCGGCCACAGAGGTCGCAAATTTGGGATTTCTATAAGAACTCTGAAACATGTCCAAAAATCAAAACTACGGACCTTTTGTAGGGCAAATTCCTCTGGCTACTGGACTAAGTGAAAAGGGGGAAGATAAGGATATAGGCTGGGAAGTCAAGTAGGATACTGCAAAGATGTTGGAAAGAAGTGAAAACGGGGAAAATAATATACGGACAGAACGATAGAAAAGAGTAATAAGGGGTGAGCTACAAAGGAGAAGGGAAAGGGGGTGGGGGTTGTGCACAAGAGAGGAGATTATATACAAAGACACACAGATTCAAGAAAGAAGGAGTAAGATCAGGGAGGGTAAATAGGTATAACGAAAGGTATGGGGAAATAAGGTCGAAAGCGATACTTAAGGGGTGGGTTTAATGCGAGGAAACGAGAAGAAGAAGAAATGCAAGCCTTATGTGGCAAGGATTCGGAGAGCATGAATCACATTCTCGGGGAGTGCAAGGAAGGGGAAGGAACATAGATGGATGATTGGGAAAAAGGAGATAATTTAGAGATATTATTTTGTGCATCCTAGGAATTGTCATTCTCACCCCAAGAATTATTATTTTTACCCCAAGAATTATTTTTTCTACCTTAGCTTTTTAGTTATTTTGGTCCCAAGATTTTTGTTCCCAAGAGTTATTATATTAGCCCCCAAAATTATTAATTTAGCCCACATAATTACTCTTTTGGGATTCGAGTTTTGAAAGCGAGACGAGGCGGTCGTGGTTAGTAGGAGCTATAGTGTAAAAAGCAGATAAAGGCAAGATTTGAGTGGTAAATTGAGTAAAGAAACTAATTAGTGATGTAAGAAAGGCGTGCGGTGTCGGGATAAGATAATCGAAGGAGAGGTGAAAGGTGAACGATATAAGATACGGCGCATTTGTGAAGGATTTTTACGTGAATAGAAACTATCTGTGATAGGTATAAATAAACAGGTACGGACTTGGAAATATTAGTTTTGAAATTTAATTCTGAACTCAAAGGGAAAGTGTATTAAAGTGAGGGTGGTGAGGCAAGGGCGGAAGGCGCGGAATAGTAAAAGGGGTGCTAAAGGTGTTAAAGGTGAAAAGAATGTCCGAATCGGAAGGAACGAGTTCAGACACGAGGAAAAGAGGGGCGGAGGAAGGGTTGTACGAGGTGTTTCGGACGAGCAAAAAAGTGGTTAGAACGCCGAAGAGAGGGGAAGGTAGAGAAGACGGAGAAGGAGTGGCGAGGGAACAGGATGATATAAGGGAATTATGCAGACAGGTATTACGGGAATTAAAAGAAATTAAACTGGGACAGGAAAAGGGGAATGAAGAAATTAGGGAAATGAAGGCAGAAATTGGTAGAATGAGTGGGAAATGGGAAGAAAAATGTAAGGGATTGGAAGAAAGAGTATGTAACTTGGAAAAAAGAGTGGAGATAATGGAAAAGGACAAAAGGAAAAGAAATTTAGTGATAAAGGGGATGGAAGTAAATGGGCGAAGAGAGGAAGTGAAGAGACAGGTAGAGGAGATGTTGAAATCTAAACTGGGGGTGGAAGAGAAAGTAGAGGAAGCGATAGAGATAAGGAGAGGGATGGTATTAGTAAAAGCAAGGAATATGGAGGAAAAGGTAAACATTATGAAGAATAAATTCAAGCTGAGGGGAACCGCGATCTACATAGATGATGACTTGACAAAAAATGAAAGAGACATACAGGAGAAAGTAAGAGCAGAGGCAAGAAAACTGGAAAGAGAGGGGAAGCAGGTGAGGGTAGGGTTCCAGAAAGTGTGGGTGGAGGGGGAGGAAAGGAGATGGGAAGAGAAAGAGGGGAAGTTAGTAAAGTGGAGTGCGAAAAACTAATAAACGGGGGGCGGGGGTGGGGTTGTAAAGGTGAAGAAGAAGCAGAAGGGGAGGGGGAAGCGAAAAGGCGTGGGGAAACAATAGGGAAAAGTAAAGTGTTGTTTTGGAATGTAGCGGGGATAAAAGGGAAGGGTAGTGAATTCTGGGACTTTATAAAGAACTTTGAGATGGTAGGTTTAGTGGAAACGTGGTTGGAGGAGAAGGATTGGGAGACTTGGGAAAGTAAACTTCCGGTAGGGTTTAAGTGGAGTGCGCAGTTTGCGGTAAAAGATAAGAAGAAAGGTAGGGCTAGTGGAGGAATATTAACAGGAGTAAAAGTGAAATGGGACGGTGACTGTGGTAGGGTGAGTGCGCAAAGACAAGGGATAATGATTAACCATGTGAAACGAAAGGAAGGGAAGGGTTATACAATTATGACGGTATATGCACAGGGGATGAGGCGCTTGAGTGACTATATAGAGGAGCTAGTCAAGGTAGAGGTGGGAGAGCGTGTTATAGTTGGGGGTGATTTCAATGCCAGAATAGGGGAGAGTGGGGGAATATTGATAGAGGGGGTTGAAAAGAAAAGGAGTAGTATGGACAAGGTGTTAAATAATGAGGGAAAGGAATTACTGAAAATGTGAGAAGAGAGAGGTTGGATGATATTAAATGGTAATATGGGGGATGATAGGAGAGGTGAATATACGTTCATGAATGGAAGAAGGGAATCGGTCATAGACTATGTGCTTGGAGAGAAATGAGAAGTGAAAGTGTGGTCTGATGAGGGTATAGAGGAGTATAAAAACACGCTAGAGGAAGAGGGAGAGTGGGTAGAGGAAGGCCTACGGGTGATAGTCGAAAAAATGAATAGAGCGGTGAGGAAGAAAAGGTATATGGTGGGTGAATGTGGAGCAATAAGTGAGAAGAGCTGGTGGAATGGGGAATGTAAAAAGGCGAGGAGAGATATGAGGGGTGGGAGGAGAAAGTGGAAGAGGGGTGAAATGAGTTTGGAGGAATATAGGTCATTGAAAGTGATATATAAAGAGACATGTAGAAGGGAAAAAGTAAAATATAAGGTGTTTATGGAAGATAAGATAAGACGGCTAGAGAACGAAGGGGACGTATGGAGATTCCTCAAGTGGGAAAGAAAGAAAGGAAAATATGAGAGGTGCAGGATAGAGATCGATAAATGGAGGGAGCGATGCATGGAACTGATGTGGGGGACAGAAGACAGAGGTGAGGAGACGGAGAAGCAGAAGGATGGTGGGAAAAATAAGACGACCAAGCAGGGGAAGATAAGCATGGAGGAGCTAGAATGTGTGTTAAATAAAATAAAGAGGGGAAAGGCGGAGGGACCAGATGAGATACAAGGCGAGCAATGGAGGTTTACGGGAAAAATAGTGAGAGGAAAGATTTTGAAGATACTCAACAATATATGGGAAGGAGAAAGCTTACCAGAGGCGTGGAGAGTGGCTACCGTGTGTCCTGTGTACAAAGGAGGGGATAAAAAAGACGTACGGAACTATAGACCCATAAGTGTGCTAAATGTGGGGTACAAAGTGTTTGAGATGGTGATAAGGGATAGAATGGAGAAGGAAATAGAAGAGAAGGTAATGATACCGGACTGGCAGGCGGGCTTCAGAAAGGGAAGGAGCACTTTAGACAATATCTACATATTGAAACAGTTGGTCAACAAGGAGTTCGATAGTAAGGGTGGTAGGGTGTTTGCGTTATTTATAGACCTGAGGGCCGCATTTGACAGGGTAAATAGGGGGAAAGTTTGGGAAAGGCTAAGGTCGTAAAGGATGGATGAGAAGCTAGTAGAGGTGATGGAAGAAATATACAGAGAAACAAGATGTAGGGTGAAGGTGGGAGGAGACATTGGACATTCCTTCTGGACCAGAATGGGGCTACGGCAGGGCTGTCCGCTGAGTCCTAGCCTCTTTTCCATATTGATTGGGGACCTGGGGGACGTGTTACAGAGTAATCAGAGCGGCGGTATAGGGATTGGAAACAAGAAAGTGTGGGTGTTAGGATATGCAGATGATCTGGTGCTGATGGCGACGAGAGATGGTGAGATGAGGGAGATGATCAGGGTAACAAAGGAATACATGGATAAAAGAGGGCTCGAGGTGAACGTAAACAAGACCAAGATGGTGGAGTTTCAGAAGAAGAGGGGTAGAAGTAAGAGGGGAGAATGGAACTGGGGAAACGAGGCTATTGAAAGCGTGGACGAGGTAACGTATCTAGGGTACAAGATAAGGTACGATAACAAAGATAATGGACACATCAGAGAGTTGGCAAGGAAAGGAAATGCGACAGTGGGGCAAGTGTGGGGCCTGGGAGAAAGATGGATGGGGGGTGATATCCGGAAAAGGACGTGGTTATCTGACAGACTTGTGAAAAGTGTGATGCTGTACGGGGCGGAGGTGTGGGGGTGGGAGGAAAGAGCGCAACTAGAAAATATACAAATTAAATTTACTTTGATTGAATTACGGCATTTGTTTATTCTTATTTAAGTTAAAAAGGGGTGATTTTTGCCAATGTCTTCATTTTATTAGGTATATCATTTACATTACGACGTTTCGCCACATTGTGGCTTTTTCAAGTATTTTCTACAATAAAAAATTTTATACATTAGGTTACGGTTATATAATAAAGAGGAATATGGTGGTGAGAAGTAGTAAAGGAAATGATTCTTCTCACCACCATATTCCTCTTTATTATATAACCGTAACCTAATGTATAAAATTTTTTATTGTAGAAAATACTTGAAAAAGCCACAATGTGGCGAAACGTCGTAATGTAAATGATATACCTAATAAAATGAAGACATTGGCAAAAATCACCCCTTTTTAACTTAAATACAAATTAAATATTGGAGATGGGTGCTGGGGTTAGACAGGGAAACACCGGGTTACGTGGTGGAGGAGGAGGTAAAGATGACGAAGTTACGTATAGAAGCGGGAAGGAGAGCGATGGTTTTCGAAGAAAGGATGGAAAGAAGAGATGAAGGAGAGATCTTAAGATGTGTGTGGAACGAGGTGAAGAACGGTAAAATAAGGCAGGGGCAGGAGGAAAGAAGGAAATATTATGAAAGAGGGGGATATGCAAGAGAGGAGGTAAAGTGGAAGAGAGAGGCGGGGCGGGATATAACCTCGGAAATTGTAAGGAGAGATGAGGATGTACAAACTCAGGAAAGGAGGATGAAGATAAGAGAGGGAAGGTTCAATGAAAAATACAAGATCTTAGTGACGGAAGATTTGCCAAGATACCTAAATGGAATGGGTAACATACAGAGCAAGAGGATAGTGGCTCGATTTAGAGTGGGAAATGAGGAGAACGACAACAAATATTGGCTGGAGGAGGAGAAGAGGCTGTGTAGACTGTGTGGAGAAGACAGAGAAAATATAGAACATTTGACGGAGAACTGTGGGGAACTAAAGGAGCATGAGAGTGGATGGAGAGGGCTGCTAGGGGAGGATGGAATGGGGAAAAAATGGATGGAAGAGGTTTTAGAGTGTAGAAGAAGAAAGGGAGGGTATTAATGTGTGTGTATATGGATATAGTTAGACAATAGGGATAGTGGGTTTATGTTGGGTGGCTGGGATATTGTATAGGGGAAATAATCTGTTTTTAAAAAATCTGTTTAATTTAGTTTTGTTTAGAAGCGAATCCTTTGTTAAAATTTTGTATAATAATAACAAATAAAATTGATTTATTGATAATTACTCTTTTGGCCCCAAAATTTTATTCATCTTACTCCATGATTTTATTCATTTTACCCCAAGATTTTTTTTTATTTTAGCCCAAGATTTTATTTATTTACTTATTTTATGGAAGTATTTGAATCTAAAAAAAATATGCCACCCTAAACGTACCTATATTGCCACTCAGGCGTTTAGGTTAGAGGTAGGTTTAATATATTTTTTTTCAATTGAATAAAATCATGGGGTAAAATGAATAAAATCTTGAGGCCAAAAGAATGATTCTGTGGGTTAAAATAATAATGTTGGGAGCTAATATAATCATTCTTGGGATCAGAAATCTTGGGACCAAAATAATTAAAAAACTGGGGCCGAAAAAATAATTCTTGCGGTAAAAATAATAATTCTCGGGCTTAGGGTGACAATTTTTTTTTTTTTTTATTTATTTATTTATTTATTTATTCATCCATCAGTAATTACAATAGCATAAGTCATAAGTCATAAAGGGGCCTGAAGGCAGTATAACTGGGGGTCGCGAAAATTACCACCCGATAATTTATTGTGGTTAGTTGGTTAAGAGAGAATAAGAATTATTTTGTAAAAAATAATATTTAAAGCAAAATGAACATCTAGAAAGGTTCGAAACTGAATATCTTCCAACTGAGCGAGTGGGACTTGGACTCATTCAGTACTTCTTAGGAAGATGACAGAAAAAAGAAAAAAAATTTTTCCCTCGCCCTGTATAACTGGGAAAACTGTTCGAAATTTGAAACTCATTGGTTGAAACCGCACATTTCTATCTTATTTCGTTGGACAACCGTAGAGTAGATAAGTTGGTAGTAGTGCAAACGAAAAAAAATTGTTTTCAGAAAAGTCTAAAAGAACCCTCGTCCGCGGAATATCGAATGCATGTGCATAATGAATAAATTCTATCGATTAATTTAGGTATTAAAAAATTGGCAAGTAAAGCTTATAAATATTAAAGTTGGTATCAACGTTAGAAATATTGGTCCTTCGAGTGCAGACATATTGTCACCGAGAGCCTACAATCAATTTCAATTGTGGGTGGAATCAACAGGTGGCTGTAGCGAGAAATCTAATTTATATTCAGATTACAAGACGGGAGGTTTCTTTAGCTGCTGGGTTTATAAAATGAAATATTCAAAACGAATCTACTCGCAAAGGAATTTTTGATTTTCCTTTCGTTTTTCTTTTACTTTTGTGTGTTGTATAGTCACATCACACGACATACCTACACGAAACGGATGGCTTTCCTTTTTTTTTGCAATTTGACCTAAATTCTTAAAATAATTGAACGACAATTAAAGTTAGTGTTGTATACGTTAGGGTGTGAAATATTTTAACGGTTTAAAGACCTTTCAAGTTATTGTTGAAGAGGCGAAACGGCACGTACTAAAATTCGCGGAGAAAATCGCGTCTCGTCTGAAAAATAATAATAATAATTTATTGATTCTTAAGAGAGAAAGAGAGAGAGTCGGTTACTGCCTACCTGTAAAAGGATAGCGTCTATAAATTATTTTATTAAAAGGAATTATCGTTAAGCTATAACAATTTAATACTAGATAAATTTCCATGAAACATCCTCCTGCACTGAATATATAAATACAAGAAATAAAATTTTATGAATAATAAAAAGATTTAAATTGGTTAAATTGAAGAGCAATTGCCGTGAGACTAATGGAGATTTTCATTGCTTCAATTGACGTAATTTACAAATAGAATGGGAGAGAAATATTGTCGGACTTCTCTTTATTTAGTATTTCCTTTTTCAGAACTACAACGTACGATCCCCTTCACGATTTTACGAACGGAGGAGAGAAAAAAGGATCCTTAAAATTATATTTAAAAAAAAGTGCATAATGGTCGCGCGCGACGAACGCGTACACATAAATTTATTTTTCTACAGTTTGCCAAACTGCATTACAGACGTTAAGTGAGTCATCCACAAATTTCTGAGCAAAACACAAAAATAAGCAACAACAATGTAGGGAACAAAGATAAAAACACCTAAGCGTAACTTTAATTAAATCTATTTTAAAAGCCTTAAATTTTTGGTCAAACGGAATTTCAAGACAGTAGACTGAGCCAAAAATTTGGCATTTGAAATTTAAAAATCAAAGTTGGCTACAAATAAATATATAATGGTCTGCAATTAGATTGCATTTTATTTTCACGTTAATGAGGTTTGTGTAAAATGACTTTTACTCAATTACGTAAGGGGCGGCCGTAGGCCGCCTCGTTTTTCACAAACGAAAAAAAATACCAAAAATTATAGGGTTGCATCCGCAAGATGCATTTCTTTTGACCGAGTTTACGCGACCAGATGTTTCATCTTCTTAAATTATAGGTTCTATAATTAACATTTAAACACGGTATTTTAAAATTTTCTACAAATAAACAACAACCTGATCAAAGCACGCTCTGCATCATTTTCAAAATACAAAATCCGACGTTCTACACGAATAAATTTAACTTAATGCGAAATAAAGTGGCACGGAAAAACAATTGGTTAGGTATATAATAGTCGCGCGCCAAACCTAAATTTGGAAAATCGCGGATGAGGGCTAACGGAATTGGAGCCAAGTTGCGATATATAACCCATTGTCCTAATTTGGTTCTTTCTCGTGTCAGGGGAAAAAGGTACTTTTCCCATTAACGAAATTTGATATAAATTCGAAATTTTTTTGTACTTAATCTAATGACAGAAATGCTAAATGTAATGGAGACAAATTTATAATTTTTGGAAACAAAATCAATGGAGGTTACCGGAAGAGGTCATACGGCTGTTGCTTTTTAAATGACACGTGGTTTAGGAGAAATTGCCAAAAACTTCACGTTGACAATTACAGTCATGTAAAAATAAACTGACATACTTTTTTCCAAAATTTGAAAATGATTGGTGCAAAGCTTCCTTGTCCTTCCTTTTCTGGTGTACACAAGTACCTTTCGGTTGTTGAAGTTGAGTTTCCGTTCTTTATTCCTCTCTTAACTGTCAGTGATAATACTTCCTCCATCCACATCCTGTGCAGTTTTCCAATTTCTCTCATTTACCAGTTTTCTCCCCCCCCCCTCCATACGTATGCAGTCATTGACTTTAGTAATGTTCCTTGGATACTGTGACTTAGGCAACCAACATATCACATAGCAGATGGTAGATGATCTGTAACGTGTATTTGTAATAAATAGGTATTTATAAATAAGACAGCGAAACGATTAGTTTTAGCAAATTCACGAATTTCATTCTTCAAATCTTCATCGTCTATCATCTACTACGTGATATGTTGGTTGCCTAAGTCCAAGGGACATTACTAAATTCAATGACCGTACTTCTGAGCTAGTTCTATAGTTGCTTCTACACTCTACACTCTACAGGTCCCACATTCCATGTTTCATATGGTTTTTCCTCGTTTTTCCCTCCCATCTCCTTAGAAATGTGATTTGTACCCCTCTGTCTTCGTATACACATGTTAACACAGGTTTCACAATTTCTTGATTCTTCAAAAAGTTGTATAATTTACAGGTCTTTTACATTGAGATATTATTTTTTGCATCCTAGGAATTGTCATTCTCACCCCAAGAATTATTATTTTTACTCCAAGAATAATTTTTTCTACCTTAGCTTTTAATTATTTTGATCCCAAGATTTTTGTTCCCAAGATAATATTCGCTCCCAAAATTACTATTAATTTAGCCCACATAATTATTCTTTTGGCCCCAAGATTTTATTCATTTTACACCATGATTTTATTCATTTTACTCCAAGGTTTTATTCATTTCACCCGAAGATTCTTTTTATTTTACCCCAAGATTTTATTTATTTACTTATTCTATAGAACTAAAAAAAAATGCCAACCTAAACGTGTATCGCCACTCAGGCGCTTAGGTTAGAGGTAGAAATGTGATTTGTACCCCTCTGTCTTCGTATACACATGTCAACGCAGGTCTCACAATTTCTTGATTCTTCAAAAAGTTGTATAATTCACAGGTCTTTTACATTGAGATATTATTTTGTGTATCCTAAGAATTATCATTCTCACCCCAAGAATTATTATTTTTACCCCAAGAATTATTTTTTCTACCTTAGCTTTTTAATTACTTTGATCCCAAGATTTTTGTTCCCAATAATTATTATATTAGGCCCCAAAATTCTTATTTTAACCCACAGAATTATTCTTTTGGCCCCAAGATTTTATTCATTTTACCCCATGATTTTATTCATTTTACTCCAAGGTTTTATTCATTTCACCCCAAGATTATTTTTATTTTACCCCAAGATTTTATTTATTTACTTATTTTATAGAAGTATTTGAAACTAAAAAAATGCCACCCTAAACGTATATTGCCACTCAGGCGCTTAGGTTAGAGGTAGAAATGTGATTTGTACCCCTCTGTCTTCGTATACATATGTCAACGCAGGTCTAACAATTTCTTGATTCTTCAAAAAGTTGTATAATTCACAGGTCTTTTACATTGAGATATTATTTTGTGTACCTATCCTAGGAGTTATCATTCTCACCCAAGAATTATTATTTTTACCCCGAGAATTATTTTTTCTACCTTAGATTTTTAATTAAGTACTTTGATCCCAAGATTTTTGTTCCCAAGAATTATTATATTAGCCCCCAAAATTCTTATTTTAACCCACAGAATTATTCTTTTGGCCCCAAGATTTTATTCATTTTACCCCATGATTTTATTCATTTTACTCCAAGGTTTTATTCATTTCACCCCAAGATTATTTTTATTTTACCCCAAGATTTTATTTATTTACTTATTTTATAGAAGTATTTGAAACTAAAAAAATGCCACCCTAAACGTATATTGCCACTCAGGCGCTTAGGTTAGAGGTAGAAATGTGATTTGTACCCCTCTGTCTTCGTATGCACATGTCAAAGCAGGTCTCACAATTTCTTGATTCTTCAAAAAGTTGTATAATTCACAGGTCTTTTACATTGAGATATTATTTTGTGTACCTATCCTAGGAATTATCATTCTCGCCCCAAGAATTATTATTTTTACCCCAAGAATTATTTTTTCTACCTTAGCTTTTTAATTACTTTGACCTCTGTCTTCGTATACACATGTCAACGCAGGTCTCACAATTTCTTGATTCTTCAAAAAGTTGTATAATTCACAGGTCTTTTACATTGAGATATTATTTTGTGTACCTATCCTAGGAGTTATCATTCTCACCCCAAGAATTATTATTTTTACCCCGAGAATTATTTTTTCTACCTTAGATTTTTAATTAAGTACTTTGATCCCAAGATTTTTGTTCCCAAGAATTATTATATTAGCCCCAAAATTCTTATTTTAACCCACAGAATTATTCTTTTGGCCGCAAGATTTTATTCATTTTACCCCATGATTTTATTCATTTTACTCCATGGTTTTATTCATTTCACCCCAAGATTATTTTTATTTTACTCCAAGATTTTATTTATTTACTTATTTTATAGAAGTATTTGAAACTAAAAAAATGCCACCCTAAACGTATATTGTCACTCAGGCGCTTAGGTTAGAGGTAGAAATGTGATTTGTACCCCTCTGTCTTCGTATACACATGTCAACGCAGGTCTAACAATTTCTTGATTCTTCAAAAAGTTGTATAATTCACAGGTCTTTTACATTGAGATATTATTTTGTGTACCTATCCTAGGAGTTATCATTCTCACCCCAAGAATTATTATTTTTACCCCGAGAATTATTTTTTCTACCTTAGATTTTTAATTAAGTACTTTGATCCCAAGATTTTTGTTCCCAAGAATTATTATATTAGCCCCCAAAATTCTTATTTTAACCCACAGAATTATTCTTTTGGCCGCAAGATTTTATTCATTTTACCCCATGATTTTATTCATTTTACTCCATGGTTTTATTCATTTCACCCCAAGATTATTTTTATTTTACTCCAAGATTTTATTTATTTACTTATTTTATAGAAGTATTTGAAACTAAAAAAATGCCACCCTAAACGTATATTGTCACTCAGGCGCTTAGGTTAGAGGTAGAAATGTGATTTGTACCCCTCTGTCTTCGTATACACATGTCAACGCAGGTCTAACAATTTCTTGATTCTTCAAAAAGTTGTATAATTCACAGGTCTTTTACATTGAGATATTATTTTGTGTACCTATCCTAGGAGTTATCATTCTCACCCCAAGAATTATTATTTTTACCCCGAGAATTATTTTTTCTACCTTAGATTTTTAATTAAGTACTTTGATCCCAAGATTTTTGTTCCCAAGAATTATTATATTAGCCCCCAAAATTCTTATTTTAACCCACAGAATTATTCTTTTGGCCGCTAGATTTTATTCATTTTACCCCATGATTTTATTCATTTTACTCCATGGTTTTATTCATTTCACCCCAAGATTATTTTTATTTTACTCCAAGATTTTATTTATTTACTTATTTTATAGAAGTATTTGAAACTAAAAAATGCCACCCTAAACGTATATTGTCACTCAGGCGCTTAGGTTAGAGGTAGAAATGTGATTTGTACCCCTCTGTCTTCGTATACACATGTCAACGCAGGTCTAACAATTTCTTGATTCTTCAAAAAGTTGTATAATTCACAGGTCTTTTACATTGAGATATTATTTTGTGTACCTATCCTAGGAGTTATCATTCTCACCCAAGAATTATTATTTTTACCCCGAGAATTATTTTTTCTACCTTAGATTTTTAATTAAGTACTTTGATCCCAAGATTTTTGTTCCCAAGAATTATTATATTAGCCCCCAAAATTCTTATTTAACCCACAGAATTATTCTTTTGGCCGCAAGATTTTATTCATTTTACCCCATGATTTTATTCATTTTACTCCATGGTTTTATTCATTTCACCCCAAGATTATTTTTATTTTACCCCAAGATTTTATTTATTTACTTATTTTATAGAAGTATTTGAAACTAAAAAATGCCACCCTAAACGTATATTGTCACTCAGGCGCTTAGGTTAGAGGTAGAAATGTGATTTGTACCCCTCTGTCTTCGTATACATATGTCAACGCAGGTCTAACAATTTCTTGATTCTTCAAAAAGTTGTATAATTCACAGGTCTTTTACATTGAGATATTATTTTGTGTACCTATCCTAGGAGTTATCATTCTCACCCAAGAATTATTATTTTTACCCCGAGAATTATTTTTTCTACCTTAGATTTTTAATTAAGTACTTTGATCCCAAGATTTTTGTTCCCAAGAATTATTATATTAGCCCCCAAAATTCTTATTTTAACCCACAGAATTATTCTTTTGGCCCCAAGATTTTATTCATTTTACCCCATGATTTTATTCATTTTACTCCAAGGTTTTATTCATTTCACCCCAAGATTATTTTTATTTTACCCCAAGATTTTATTTATTTACTTATTTTATAGAAGTATTTGAAACTAAAAAAAATGCCACCCTAAACGTATATTGCCACTCAGGCGCTTAGGTTAGACGTAGAAATGTGATTTGTACCCCTCTGTCTTCGTATGCACATGTCAACGCAGGTCTCACAATTTCTTGATTCTTAATAAAGTTGTATAATTCACAGGTCTTTTACATTGAGATATTATTTTGTGTATCCTAGGAATTTTCATTCTCATCCCAAGAATTAATATTTTTACCCCAAGAATTATTTTTTCTACCTTAGCTTTTTAATTATTTTGATCCCAAGAATTAATATATTAGTCCCCAAAATTATTATTTTAGCCCACATAATTATTCTTTTGGCCCCAAGATTTTATTCATTTTACACCAAGATTTTATTGATTTTACCCCAAGGTTTTATTCATTTCACTCAAAGATTTTTTTTACCCCAAGATTTTATTTATTTACTTATTTTATAGAACTAAAAAAAATGCCACCCTAAACGTATATTGCCACTCAGGCGCTTAGGTTAGAGGTAAGTTTAGTATATTTTTTTTCAATTGAATAAAATGAATAAAATCATGGGGTAAAATGAATAAAATCTTGGGGGCAAAAATTCTGTGGGTTAAAATAATAATTTTGGGGGCTAAAATAATAATTCTTGGGATCAGAAATCTTAGGACCAAAATAATTAAAAAGCTGGGGTCGAAAAAATAATTCTTGGGGTTAAAATAATAATTCTTGGGGGCGCCAAAAATTACCACCCTTTTACATTTATTTACGTTATGGACCGAGATCTAATTAACATTAATCTACCCGGTCCAGTCGTTCTCCGCCTGTTCTTCTTATGTTCCTTTTCTTGTTTTCCGATTATTTATCAACGTTTTAGATTTTTCTTTACCTATTGTCATATCTTTGTTTCAGTTTTTCATTGTAGATGTTGTTTTTTTGATATGAAAAAAGGCAAATAACAGTATACAATACACCTCTGCTTATAGAGATGGAGAAAACTTTTGATGGAATAACAAGGGGACATGTTTGGAGATTACTGGAAAAATCGAAAAAGACACGTCTTTGTGAAAACGGAGAGACAAGGGTGCATTCTCTAGCCAACTTAGTAAACGGAAAACGAAGTAATACTGGGTACTAGTGCTGGCAAAATCGATTCGTTCGAACACGATTAGTGAACGATTTCCATAGGCACAGAAATCGATTAATCGCGATTTTCGATTAATCGAGATTTTCGATTAATCGCGATTCTCGATTAATCGCGATTTTAGACTAATCTGCGTTTAAACAGGAGAGCAAACATCTGACCATTTGTTCCTCCCCTCCTTCTGAATCCACTCAGAGCTAAATAACACAGACAATGTAAAAAGAAAAATGAGGAAGGAAAAAATAAATCAAAAATGTAAAAAACGAATTAAAAAACCTTAAAAAATGAGCAACCGGGGAAAAACATTAAAAAAAGTATAGATAAAAATATAACAAATAGCATAATAAAAAGTAACGCACTAAGACGTGAAAATCATATTTCTGGAAAAGAAAAACGTAAGTGTTCAAGTAGTTAAGGGAAAAGTTAAAAAAATTAAGAAACTTAGCAAAAATAACGGTCAGAAAAATAAAAGTTGTAAGAAAAATGAAAAATAAAAAAAAGCGAATGAGTTAGAAACACAACATTCTGGAGAAATTTGAGGATACGGCCGATGCTGGAAAAACATGAGGAAGTACAGTTGATGTTTTATGGCCATGTGGGAATAATAAAAAGTTTACCATTTCAAAAAAAAATTAGAGAAGGCTGTGAATTATTTTCTTAAACATAATGATATTTGGGAATGGGCCAAAGATTCTTCTAAAATGGTGCCGAAACTTTGGAAAAAAATATGACAAAAGGTTAGCGCCGAATTAAAAAAAATTACTAAAATTAAGTGCCACAAATTAAAACAGAAGAAAACAAAGAAAATGGGGAAATTATTATAAAACTAAATTAGCTAAATAACACAAACAATGTAAAAAGAAAAATGAGGAGAGAAAAAAATAAATCAAAAATTTAAAAAAAGAATGAAAAAAGCTTAAAAAATGAGCAACCGGGGAAAACCAGTAAAAAAGTATACCTACAGATAAAAATATAACAAATAGTATAATAAAAATTAACGCGCTAAGACGTGAAAAGCATATTTCTGGAAAAGAAAAACGTAAGTGTTCAAGTAGTTAAGGAAAAAGTTAAAAAAATTAAGAAACTGAGCAAAAATTAACGGTCATAGAAATGAAAGTTGTAACAAAAATGGAAAATAAAAGAAAAGCGAATGAGTTAGAAACACAACATTCTGGAAAAATTTGAGGATACGACCGATAGTGGAAAAACATGAGCAAGCAGAGTTGAGGTTTTATGGCCAAGTGGAAAATAGCAGCTAAGTATACCAAAATTTTTGGGCGGGAAATTTAAAATTGTAGTTTCGCGAATAGTTTGCAATTACGAATGGCGTAACTTAAATGTAAAAGTAATACGATACTTTATTAAAAACACTATGAACAATAAATTTATTTATCGTAAATAAGATGTGCTATTTAAAAAAAATAGTATAATAAAAATTAACGCACCAAAACGTGAAAAGCATATTTCTGGAAAAGAAAAACGTAAGTGTTCAATTAGTTAAGGAAAAGGGAAGAAAATTAAGAAACTGAGCAAAAATAACTGTCACAGAAATAAAAGTTGTAAGAAAAATGGAAAATAAAAGAAAAGCGAATGAGTTAGAAATACAACATTCTGGAGAAATTTGAGGACACGGCCGATGCTGGAAAAACATGAGGAAGCACAGTTGATGTTTTATAGTCATGTGGAAAATAGCAGATAAGCATACCAAAATTTTTGGGCGGGAAATTTAAAATTGTAGTTTCGCGAATAATTTGCAATTACGAATGGCGTAATGTAATGTAAAAGTGATACTATACTTTATTAAAAACACAATGAACAATAAATTTATTTATCATAAATATGTGCTATTTAAAAAAAGGGAAATAATAAAAAGTTTCCCATTTCAAAAAAAATTAGAGAAGGCTGTGAATTATTTTCTTAAAAATGATGATATTTGGGAATGGGCGAAATAAAGATTCTTCTAAAATTGTGCTGAAACTTTGGAAAAAATATGACAAAAGGTTAGCGCCAACTACAAAAAAGTTACTAAAATTAAGTGCCACAAATTAAAACAGAAGAAAACAAAGAAAATGGGGAAATTATTATAAAACTAAATTAGCTAAATAACACAATGTAAAAATAAAAATGAGGAAGGAAAAAAATATATCAAAAATTTAAAAAAAGAATGAAAAAAGCTTAAAAAATGACCAACCGGGGAAAAACATTAAAAAGTATACAGATAAAAACATAACAAATAGCATAATAAAAATTAACGCAGACGTGAAAAGCATACTTCTGGAAAAGAAAAACGTAAGTGTTGAAGTAGTTAAGGAAAAAGGAAGAAAATTAAGAAACTGGGCAAAAATAACGGTCACAGAAATGAAAGTTGTAAGAAAAATGGAAAATAAAAAAAAAAGCGAATGAGTTAGAAACACAACATTCTGGAGAAAATTGAGGATACGACCGATGCTGGAAAAACATGAGGAAGCACAGTTGATGTTTTATGGCCATGTGGAAAATAGCAGATAAGTATACCAAAATTTTTGGGCGGGAAATTTAAAATTGTAGTTTTCAATTACGAATGGCGTAACTTAAATGTAAAAGTAATACGATAGTTTATTAAAAACACAATGAACAATAAATTTATTTATCGTAAATAAGATATAAGTGCTATTTAGAAAAAAGAGAAATAATAAAAAGTTTACCATTTCAAAAAAAAATTAGAGAAGGCTGTGAATTATTTTCTTAAACATATTTGGGAATGGGCCAAAGATTCTTCTAAAATGATGCTGAAACTTTTGGAAAAAAATATGACAAAAGGTTATCGCCAAATAAAAAAAAATTACTGCCACAAATTAAAACAGAAAAAAACAAAGAAAATGGGGAAATTATTATAAAACAAAAATTAGCTAAATAACACAAACAATGTAAAAAGAAAAATGAGGAAGGAAAAAAATAAATCAAAAATTTAAAAAACGAATGAAAAAAGCTTAAAAAATAAGCAACCGGGGAAAAACATTTAAAAAAGTATACAGATAAAAATATAACAAATAGCATAATAAAAATTAACGCACTAAGACGTGAAAAGCATATTTCTGGAAAAGAAAAACGTAAGTATTCAAGTAGTTAAGGAAAAAGTTAAAAAAATTAAGAAACTGAGCAAAAATAACAGTCACAGAAATAAAAGTTGTAAGAAAAATGGAAAATAAAAGAAAAGCGAATGAGTTAGAAACACACATTTGAGGATACGACCGATGCTGGAAAAACATGAGGAAACAGATTTGAGGTTTTATGGCCATGTGGAAAATAGCAGATAAGCATACCAAAATTTTTGGGCGGGAAATTTAAAATTGTAGTTTTCAATTACGAATGGCGTAACTTAAATGTAAAAGTAATACGATACTTTATTAAAAACACAATGAATAATAAATTTATTTATCGTAAATAAGATATAAGTGCTATTTAAAAAAAAAAGAGAAAAACGAACGGAGGTATAAAATTATATACGTTTCTATTCCGTAAAATTTTATGTGTACGTATTCAATAAAGTTTTATAGATGTTTGACATTTACGATTTTGCAAAATAACAAAATTTGCACGTCTTGTATTTTTACACGTTTCGGCGCACGCGTACTTATCCCCATTTTGTATATTCTCTTTTTTTAAACGCTGTAAATTAAATTACCCGAAGTTCTTATTATTATTAATTTTATTTACAAGTAAGCGGGTTAAAAATATTCTCACAGTTACGAGAAGCAGGAAGAGAGAGACAAATATAATCACGTACAAAAATAATACAAATTGAAATACTAAATTACTAAATATTTTTCCACTTCACTTTATTAAATCTGTCGCTTCCAATTTAAAGCAATTTGTATATTGTTGAATGCGATGTTCTATTAACACCATTTTATACGTATTTTATCTTTACGACACTTAAGTGTCTCATCTATTCACGTACATTTAGTAATTTACAAAATAAGGATGTACGATAATAATGTAACGCAAAACTTTTGACGAAAATCGTTTCTATTTTTAACTTTATATTACTATTTGAAGTTTACGTACTTAGATGCAAATGATATCCTTAAAAAAACGTTCTCTTGTGACGTCAAATCGTTTAAAAGACAAACAGAATTAGAGAAGGAGAAACTCACCATTTAATGGATTCGCATCTACAGGTGGCGGACTGTCGTCTTCACTTTTAATACCTCCCCCATACTGATGGTGCATCAGGTTAGGCGGAAAATTTATCTAAAAATAAAATCAATCATAGAAACATGGTCCTTCGAACCGAAAACGAGATCAAACGTTCGATGGTATTAATGGATAAACAAGCCCTAAAGCGAAATCTCACCTTCAAAGCGACGAATTTTTCTATTGATCAAGATTTTTGTCGACCGCTTCCTACTTTTAAAAATTTAAAACGGCACAAAGCTAATGGCGTTCTCGCATGTTAAAATTTAATTTACACACTTCTCTCTAAAAATCTTGAAATACCAAGAAAAATCCATCTACATACCAAATACGACTCTAATTCACTTTTTATAAATAACTGCAAAAAAAAAGTTCTTAAATTAGAAAAGAAGAAGTTAAAAATAACAATGTCCATGCACGCGTTTCCGTTTCATCATTCCTTATTTTACACAAAATTTACTTACTGTTAATATGTTACGACGCAACAAGTAATTAAGACTACTAATTATCAAAAATTAGAGTTGGCGGAAACTGAACACTTTGGTCCGAACAAATCTGTGAAAATTAATGAAATGGTTTTGTCTACTTCAAAATAGAAAAAAGGCAAATTAACAGTGTCAAAGGTAATTTTGAAATTACATGTCATTACGTTATGTCGCATCCTAGATTTAGAGGTGTACAATTGATTGTAATTGACAAGATGATTGCATTGTAATCACAGCTCGAAAACAAGGAGTAAATTGGTGTTTGCCTATGTACGAGTGTATTATAAAATCATGTATAATTGCGTAACGTAATTTTCGATACGGGAACTACAGAACTAAAATTATAGCAAAATTAGTAAAAAATTGGAAAAGGTTATTGGGATCTGGTTTTATAATAATGAAATGATAATTTCGTGTAATTAAGAAAAAATTTTAAGAAATTATAAAAGTAATTAAGTAAAATTGTACTCATTGGAAATATAAAAAAACTAATTTATATAATTACCAAAGCAAATTTGAACATAATAAATTGATAGAAATGCCAGAAAATCTGAAAAATTGGAAGATAATGAAATTCCGAATTCGGCACTCGATTGATTTTAGTAATACATGTACTTTGTTGTAATTAAGAAATACTAAATTTAAAAAAATTAGGAATTTATACCAATTTTAATAATTAATTTTAAAGGAAGGATTTCTGTAGTGTATAATGTTGAACAAAAAGAACTATTACAGAAAGGTTATTAGAGAATGAGTAATATTTTTAAATTTGTTGCTGCATAAAATAAAACAAAAAAAAAAGAATGACTAAGGGGAATGATCTAAAATTAGCCATAATTTAAAAAATCGAGGAAGATATTAGATTATTAACTTAATCAACTCAAATTACTGAAAAAATATTATGGCGATTAATTACAGATTAAAAAATAATTAGAAGCCCGTTAAATTTACCAATGTAAAATTCTCGCGCATACTAATTGTATTCGAAATATCTTAATTGGAAAATTATTCATAGTACAAGTTTTAAAATTGTAAAAAAATGTGCCATTATCATCGGTTCTAATTGATCTAATTTGATCCCTAAGGGACTAATTGCAAGTGATACTAATCCTAAATAATCAACAATTTCATGTTAATAATTAATAATTATGGAGCAATATAAGGTGAGCATGGAAATTATCAATAAAAAATTGTTTAAATGCGATAAAATTAAATACTAAATGGTAATTATCATACATAATCAAATTAAATACGTTCATCCCAATTAGTGGTAAACTTAGTTAAAACTAAGAATGTGCATACATATAATAAAATATAATTCTAATTACAGTGCGTATGTATGTAAAAATAAGCGTGAGTCTGTAATTACGCGTTTACTAATTAGTAGATTAATTGTGAACAAACCAAAGCTACTGATGAGTATGAGTAAATATGCCTAAATTATGTAAAAAGTAGAACTGAAAAGAAAAAATTGTTTAATTTTTTTTGTAGTAAATTCAAAAACATGTAATCAGTTAGAACCTTAACAAGTAATTAGCCAAAAATCTAAGTATCGGCGATCTAGGGTTTGATTCACGTTCGGATGGTACAAATTACCCCCGGTGGTGGATGTTTGCAATTGAGCTAATAAACAGGTAGGTGGCCCCAACCCACTTCAAAGTTTCTGTACACATGGTCTTATTATGGGCTAGTGAATAGGAGGGGCCTAATTTGTTACGATTGCGGCTAATTGTGCGTTGATCATATAAACCCATTCAAAGCGAAACAAAAAGAGGAGAATAACGTTGAAAATTGTAATTATTCTTCAAAATGGACAAAAATTGGAAAATTTCACTACAATCAGTGGATATCGTGAGGAATTTGCACCACGGTAGTTTTTGTAATTCCTTCTGTAATAGATTGTTTAATGAGTTTTAAGGAGACGCGTGATTGCATTTAGTTCGAATTTTTGTAATTCAGTTGCTAAAGTAAACTATAAAAAATTGTAGATCTTCGTTAATTAAGGAAGCTCGCAGAATCATAATAAGCAAGAATTCTAATGAAACAACGAAGAATGGCTTAATGTGATAAACTTAGGTAAGGTAAATAATTAAAGCAACATGTGAGGTGGTTTGCAATAATTTGACGATAATTATGTAGTTCAATGCATTCATGATCTAAGGTGGTTAATGAAATATTTGCAAATGCGTATTACGAGTTCAAAACCGGCTTTACTACGATAATTCGTAAGAGTCGCCTAATTTGTTAAGAATCCGGCTAATTACGAATTAATATTGTGATTGGACCACGTTAAAAGTTGTTAAATTACTAACAGATTGCAGCAAATAACGTTGAAAATTTAAATTATTGGCTCACATTAGCTAATTGCGCCCTAATCTGTTAACTACGGTAATTTATGCAATGTCTACTATAGGCGCATGTTTCTATTTCCGTTGTGCATACGGTACGCCTCATTGCCAAAACACAATGGAGAATTAGATACTAAACTATATCAAAAACAACTAGTTGAAATCCCTGGATTACAAAACGAACTTCGAATACCGCAGTAACGAAAGTATAAAAAAATTTGGCCTTACCAAAAAGACAAAATTTGATAATTTCGAAATTTCGACTTTAAAGTCGAATATTTCGAAAAGTATTTGAGATATCGAAAAATTGGGACCGGATCTTGAATCAGCATAAAATTTCACATAAGATACATATCTTAACTCGGTTGTAGACAATACGCATCTCTTGCAACGCACGGACGCACGGACGGAATATTGATTCCAGTAACGAACGAAGTTCGTTGATTATAATCGCGAATAGATAATTAAGGCTTTACTATGATCATTCGTAAGAGTCGCCTAATTTCTTAAGAATCCGGCTAATTATGAGTTAGTATTGTGATTGAATATGTTCAACGTTAAATTACTAACAGAATGCAGCAAATAACGTTGAAAATTTAAATTATTGGTGTCCATTAGCTAATTGCGCTCTAATCTGTTAACTACAATAGGGTAATTTTGCAATGTCTACTGTAGGCGCATATTTCGATTTACGTTGTGCATACGGTACGCCTAATTGCCAAAACATAATGGATGACTAAACTATATCAAAAAACAATGTCATTATAATCGAAAATAACTTTACTACGATAATTCGTAAGAGCCGCCTAATTTGTTAAGAATACGGCTAATTGAAATACGTTAAAAGTTGTTAAATTAGGAAGAGAATGCAGCAAATAACGTTGAAAATTTAAATTATTGGTGTCCATTAGCTAATTGCGCTCTAATCTGTTAACTACAATAGGGTAATTTTGCAATGTCTACTGTAGGCGCATATTTCGATTTACGTTGTGCATACGGTACGCCTAATTGCCAAAACATAATGGATGACTAAACTATATCAAAAAACAATGTCATTATAATCGAAAATAACTTTACTACGATAATTCGTAAGAGCCGCCTAATTTGTTAAGAATACGGCTAATTGAAATACGTTAAAAGTTGTTAAATTAGGAAGAGAATGCAGCAAATAACGTTGAAAATTTAAATTATTGGCGCTCATTGGCTAATTGCGCCCTAATTAAATTACAATAATTTTTGAAAGGTCTACTGTAGGCGCATATTTCTATGCTTTAATCGATGGAAAAGAGATTATTTGTTTACGTAATCGCAATTAAGCATAAAGATAAAGATAAATTGAATTGAGTAAACAAAAATGCAAACAAATAATTATACGCCGTTCGACTATAACACATTTTGAAAAAATAAGTTACTAAATTAGATTAAATTTCTAAAAAATTAATCCTAAATGTAATTACATCCAGATATACGATACGCCTAATTGTCATAACATAATGGTCGAAATACTAATTAGGGGCGAAATTCTATTAAGTAATTATTATCGTCAAATCTCTATTTTAAGGTAATCGATAATAAGATTTGAGGGGAATTAGGTACTTATAAGGACTTGTAAGTTTCACAACTTAATCCTAGGTTGTACGAAATAAGTTTATGTCAACTAATTAAAAGACACTCCTACGATATGATTAGTAAAAGAAATGAGAAAATGTAGTTTGCGACCATCAATTCCGATATACGATACGCCTCATTGTCATAACATAATGGTCGATATACTAATTAGGGGCGAAAATCTATTAAGTAATTATCGTCAAATATCTATTTTAAGGTAATCGATAATAGGATTTGAGGGGAATTAGGTACTTATAAGTACTTGTGAGTTTCACGACGTAATCCTAGGTTGTACGAAAGTAAGCTTATGTCAAAACTAATTAATAGACACTCCTTCGATATGATTAGTAAAAGAAATGAGAAAATGTAGTTTGCGACCATCAATTCCGATATACGATACGCCTAATTGTCATAACATAATGGTCGATATACTAATTAGGGGCGAAAATCTATTAAGTAATTATCGTCAAATCTCTATTTTAAGGTAATCGATAATAAGATTTGAGGGGAATTAGGTACTTATAAGTACTTGTGAGTTTCACAACGCAATCCTAGGTTGTACGAAAGTAAGTTTATGTCAACTAATTAAAGGCACTCCTACGATATGATTAGTAAAAGAAATGAGAAAATGTAGTTTGCGACCATCATTTCCGATATACGATACGCCTCATTGTCATAACATAATGGTCGATATACTAATTAGGGGCGAAAATCTATTAAGTAATTATCGTCAAATATCTATTTTAAGGTAATCGATAATAGGATTTGAGGGGAATTAGGTACTTATAAGTACTTGTGAGTTTCACGACGTAATCCTAGGTTGTACGAAAGTAAGCTTATGTCAAAACTAATTAATAGACACTCCTTCGATATGATTAGTAAAAGAAATGAGAAAATGTAGTTTGCGACCATCAATTCCGATATACGATACGCCTAATTGTCATAACATAATGGTCGATATACTAATTAGGGGCGAAAATCTATTAAGTAATTATCGTCAAATATCTATTTTAAGGTAATCGATAATAGGATTTGAGGGGAATTAGGTACTTATAAGTACTTGTGAGTTTCACGACGTAATCCTAGGTTGTACGAAAGTAAGCTTATGTCAAAACTAATTAATAGACACTCCTTCGATATGATTAGTAAAAGAAATGAGAAAATGTAGTTTGCGACCATCAATTCCGATATACGATACGCCTAATTGTCATAACATAATGGTAGATATACTAATTAGGGGCGAAATTCTATTAAGTAATTATCGTCAAATCTCTATTTTAAGGTAATCGATAATAGGATTTGAGGGGAATTAGGTACTTATAAGTACTTCTGAGTGTCAGGTTGTACGAAAGTAAGTTTTATGTCAACTAATTAAAAGACACTCCTACGACATGATTAGTAAAAGAAATGAGAAAATGTAGTTTGCGACCATAATTTCCGTTATACGATACGCCTAATGTTCATAACATAATGGTCGATATACTAATTAGGGGCGAAATTCTATTAAGTAATTATCGTGAAATCTCTATTTTAAGGTAATCGATAATACAATTTGGGTGGAATTAGGTACTTATAAGTACTTCTGCGTGTCAGGTTGTACGAAAGTAAGTTTTATGTCAACTAATTAAAAGACACTCCTACGATATGATTAGTAAAAGAAATGAGAAAATGTAGTTTGCGACCATAATTTCCGTTATACGATACGCCTAATTGTCATAACATAATGGTCGATATACTAATTAGGGGCGAAATTCTATTAAGTAATTATCGTCAAATCTCTATTTTAAGGTAATCGATAATAGGATTTGAGGGGAATTAGGTACTTATAAGTACTTGTGAGTTTCACGACGTAATCCTAGATTGTACGAAAGTAAGCTTATGTCAAAACTAATTAAAAGACACTCCTACGATATGATTAGTAAAAGAAATGAGAAAATGTAGTTTGCGACCATAATTTCCGACATACGATACGCCTAATTGTCATAACATAATGATCGATATACTAATTAGGGGCGAAAATCTATTAAGTAATTATCGTCAAATTTCTATTTTAAGGTAATCGATAATAAGATTTGTGGGGAATTAGGTACTTATAAGTACTTGTGAGTTTCACAACGTAATCCTAGGTTGTACGAAAGTAAGTTTTATGTCAACTAATTAAAAGACACTCCTACGATATGATTAGTAAAAGAAATGAGAAAATGTAGTTTGCGACCATCAATTCCGATATACGATACGCCTAATTGTCATAACATAATGGTCGATATACTAATTAAGGGCGAAAATCTATTAAGTAATTATCGTCAAATCTTTATTTTAAGGTAATCGATAATAAGATTTGTGGGGAATTAGGTACTTATAAGTACTTGTGAGTTTCACAACGTAATCCTAGGTTGTACGAAAGTAAGTTTTATGTCAACTAATTAAAAGACACTCCTACGATATGATTAGTAAAAGAAATGAGAAAATGTAGTTTGCGACCATAATTTCCGATATACGATACGCCTAATTGTCATAACATAATGGTCGATATACTAATTAGGGGCGAAATTCTATTAAGTAATTATCGTCAAATCTCTATTTTAAAGGTAATCGATAATAAGATTTGAGGGGAATTAGGTACTTATAAATACTTGTGAGTTTCACAACGTAATCCTAGGTTGTACGAAAGTAAGTTTATGTCAACTAATTAAAGGCACACCTACGATATGATTAGTAAAAGAAATGAGAAAATGTAGTTTGCGACCATCATTTCCGATATACGATACGCCTAATTGTCATAACATAATGGTCGATATACTAATTAGGGGCGAAATTCTATTAAGTAATTATCGTCAAATCTCTATTTTAAAGGTAATCGATAATAAGATTTGAGGGGAATTAGGTACTTATAAATACTTGTGAGTTTCACAACGTAATCCTAGGTTGTACGAAAGTAAGTTTATTTCAACTAATTAAAGGCACACCTACGATATGATTAGTAAAAGAAATGAGAAAATGTAGTTTGCGACCATCATTTCCGATATACGATACACATAATTGTCATAACATAATGGTCGATATACTAATTAGGGGCGAAAATCTATTATGTAATTATCGTCAAAGCTCTATTTTAAGGTAATCGATAATAAGATTTGAGGGGAATTAGGTACTTATAAGTACTTGTGAGTTTCACAACGCAATCCTAGGTTGTACGAAAGTAAGTTTATGTCAACTAATTAAAGGCACACCTACGATATGATTAGTAAAAGAAATGAGAAAATGTAGTTTGCGACCATCATTTCCGATATACGATACGCCTAATTGTCATAACATAATGGTCAATATACTAATTAGGGGCGAAATTCTATTAAGTAATTATCGTCAAATCTCTATTTTAAGGTAATCGATAATAAGATTTGAGAGGAATTAGGTACTTGCGAGTTTCACAACTTAATCCTAGGTTGTACGAAAGTAAGTTTATGTCAACTAATTAAAAGACACGCCTACGATATGATTAGTACTAATTAGGGGCGAAATTCTATTAAGTAATTATCGTCAAATCTCTACTTTAGTGTAATCGATAATAATATTTGAGGGGAATTAGGTACTTATAAGTACGTGTGAGTTTCACAAGGTAATCCTCGGTTGTACGAAGGTAAGTTTATGTCAACTAATTAAAGGACACTCCTACGATATGATTAGTAAAATAAATGAGAAAATGTAGTTTGCGACCATAATTTCCGATATACGATACGCCTAATTGTCATAACATAATGGTCGATATACTAATTAGGGGCGAAAATCTATTAAGTAATTATCGTCAAATCTCTATTTTAAGGTAATCGATAATAAGATTTGAGGGGAATTAGGTACTTATAAGTACTTGTGAGTTTCACAACTTAATCCTAGGTTGTACGGAAGTAAGTTTATGTCAACTAATTAAAAGACACTCCTACGATATGATTAGTAAAAGAAATGAGAAAATGTAGTTTGCGACCATCATTTCCGATATACGATACGTCTAATTGTCATCACAAAATGGTCGATATACTAATTAGGGGCGAAATTCTATTAAGTAATTATCGTCAAATCTCTAATTTAAGGTAATCGATAATAAGATTTGAGAGGAATTAGGTACTTATAAGTACTTGCGAGTTTCACAACTTAATCCTAGGTTGTACGAAAGTAAGTTTATGTCAACTAATTAAAAGACACGCCTACGATATGATTAGTACTAATTAGGGGCGAAATTCTATTAAGTAATTATCGTCAAATCTCTACTTTAGTGTAATCGATAATAATATTTGAGGGGAATTAGGTACTTATAAGTACGTGTGAGTTTCACAACGTAATCCTCGGTTGTACGAAAGTAAGTTTATGTCAACTAATTAAAGGACACTCCTACGATATGATTAGTAAAATAAATGAGAAAATGTAGTTTGCGATCATAATTTCCGATATACGATACGCCTAATTGTCATAACATAATGGTCGATATACTAATTAGGGGCGAAATTCTATTAAGTAATTATCGTCAAATCTCTATTTTAAGGTAATCGATAATAAGATTTGAGAGGAATTAGGTACTTATAAGTACTTGCGAGTTTCACAACTTAATCCTAGGTTGTACGAAAGTAAGTTTATGTCAACTAATTAAAAGACACGCCTACGATATGATTAGTACTAATTAGGGGCGAAATTCTATTAAGTAATTATCGTCAAATCTCTACTTTAGTGTAATCGATAATAATATTTGAGGGGAATTAGGTACTTATAAGTACGTGTGAGTTTCACAACGTAATCCTCGGTTGTACGAAAGTAAGTTTATGTCAACTAATTAAAGGACACTCCTACGATATGATTAGTAAAATAAATGAGAAAATGTAGTTTGCGATCATAATTTCCGATATACGATACGCCTAATTGTCATAACATAATGGTCGATATACTAATTAGGGGCGAAATTCTATTAAGTAATTATCGTCAAATCTCTATTTTAAGGTAATCGATAATAAGATTTGAGAGGAATTAGGTACTTATAAGTACTTGCGAGTTTCACAACTTAATCCTAGGTTGTACGAAAGTAAGTTTATGTCAACTAATTAAAAGACACTCCTACGATATGATTAGTAAAAGAAATGAGAAAATGTAGTTTGCGACCATCATTTCCGATATACGATACGCCTAATTGTCATAACATAATGGTCGATATACTAATTAGGGGCGAAATTCTATTAAGTAATTATCGTCAAATCTCTATTTTAAGGTAATCGATAATAAGATTTGAGAGGAATTAGGTACTTATAAGTACTTGCGAGTTTCACAACTTAATCCTAGGTTGTACGAAAGTAAGTTTATGTCAACTAATTAAAAGACACTCCTACGATATGATTAGTAAAAGAAATGAGAAAATGTAGTTTGCGACCATCATTTCCGATATACGATACGCCTAATTGTCATAACATAATGGTCGATATACTAATTAGGGGCGAAATTCTATTAAGTAATTATCGTCAAATCTCTATTTTAAGGTAATCGATAATAAGATTTGAGAGGAATTAGGTACTTATAAGTACTTGCGAGTTTCACAACTTAATCCTAGGTTGTACGAAAGTAAGTTTATGTCAACTAATTAAAAGACACTCCTACGATATGATTAGTAAAAGAAATGAGAAAATGTAGTTTGCGACCATCATTTCCGATATACGATACGCCTAATTGTCATAACATAATGGTCGATATACTAATTAGGGGCGAAATTCTATTAAGTAATTATCGTCAAATCTCTATTTTAAGGTAATCGATAATAAGATTTGAGGGGCATTAGGTACTTATAAGTACTTGTGAGTTTCACAACGCAATCCTAGGTTGTACGAAAGTAAGTTTATGTCAACTAATTAAAGGCACTCCTACGATATGATTAGTAAAAGAAATGAGAAAATGTAGTTTGCGACCATCAATTCCGATATACGATACGCCTAATTGTCATAACATAATGGTAGATATATTAATTAGGGGCGAAATTCTATTAAGTAATTATCGTCAAATCTCTATTTTAAGGTAATCGATAATAAGATTTGAGGGGAATTAGGTACTTATAAGTACTTGTGAGTTTCACGACGCAATCCTAGGTTGTACGAAAGTAAGTTTATGTCAACTAATTAAAGGCACACCTACGATATGATTAGTAAAAGAAATGAGAAAATGTAGTTTGCGACCATCATTTCCGATATACGATACGCCTAATTGTCATAACATAATGGTCAATATACTAATTAGGGGCGAAATTCTATTAAGTAATTATCGTCAAATCTCTATTTTAAGGTAATCGATAATAAGATTTGAGAGGAATTAGGTACTTGCGAGTTTCACAACTTAATCCTAGGTTGTACGAAAGTAAGTTTATGTCAACTAATTAAAAGACACGCCTACGATATGATTAGTACTAATTAGGGGCGAAATTCTATTAAGTAATTATCGTCAAATCTCTACTTTAGTGTAATCGATAATAATATTTGAGGGGAATTAGGTACTTATAAGTACGTGTGAGTTTCACAAGGTAATCCTCGGTTGTACGAAGGTAAGTTTATGTCAACTAATTAAAGGACACTCCTACGATATGATTAGTAAAATAAATGAGAAAATGTAGTTTGCGACCATAATTTCCGATATACGATACGCCTAATTGTCATAACATAATGGTCGATATACTAATTAGGGGCGAAAATCTATTAAGTAATTATCGTCAAATCTCTATTTTAAGGTAATCGATAATAAGATTTGAGGGGAATTAGGTACTTATAAGTACTTGTGAGTTTCACAACTTAATCCTAGGTTGTACGGAAGTAAGTTTATGTCAACTAATTAAAAGACACTCCTACGATATGATTAGTAAAAGAAATGAGAAAATGTAGTTTGCGACCATCATTTCCGATATACGATACGTCTAATTGTCATCACAAAATGGTCGATATACTAATTAGGGGCGAAATTCTATTAAGTAATTATCGTCAAATCTCTAATTTAAGGTAATCGATAATAAGATTTGAGAGGAATTAGGTACTTATAAGTACTTGCGAGTTTCACAACTTAATCCTAGGTTGTACGAAAGTAAGTTTATGTCAACTAATTAAAAGACACGCCTACGATATGATTAGTACTAATTAGGGGCGAAATTCTATTAAGTAATTATCGTCAAATCTCTACTTTAGTGTAATCGATAATAATATTTGAGGGGAATTAGGTACTTATAAGTACGTGTGAGTTTCACAACGTAATCCTCGGTTGTACGAAAGTAAGTTTATGTCAACTAATTAAAGGACACTCCTACGATATGATTAGTAAAATAAATGAGAAAATGTAGTTTGCGATCATAATTTCCGATATACGATACGCCTAATTGTCATAACATAATGGTCGATATACTAATTAGGGGCGAAATTCTATTAAGTAATTATCGTCAAATCTCTATTTTAAGGTAATCGATAATAAGATTTGAGAGGAATTAGGTACTTATAAGTACTTGCGAGTTTCACAACTTAATCCTAGGTTGTACGAAAGTAAGTTTATGTCAACTAATTAAAAGACACTCCTACGATATGATTAGTAAAAGAAATGAGAAAATGTAGTTTGCGACCATCATTTCCGATATACGATACGCCTAATTGTCATAACATAATGGTCGATATACTAATTAGGGGCGAAATTCTATTAAGTAATTATCGTCAAATCTCTATTTTAAGGTAATCGATAATAAGATTTGAGAGGAATTAGGTACTTATAAGTACTTGCGAGTTTCACAACTTAATCCTAGGTTGTACGAAAGTAAGTTTATGTCAACTAATTAAAAGACACTCCTACGATATGATTAGTAAAAGAAATGAGAAAATGTAGTTTGCGACCATCATTTCCGATATACGATACGCCTAATTGTCATAACATAATGGTCGATATACTAATTAGGGGCGAAATTCTATTAAGTAATTATCGTCAAATCTCTATTTTAAGGTAATCGATAATAAGATTTGAGAGGAATTAGGTACTTATAAGTACTTGCGAGTTTCACAACTTAATCCTAGGTTGTACGAAAGTAAGTTTATGTCAACTAATTAAAAGACACTCCTACGATATGATTAGTAAAAGAAATGAGAAAATGTAGTTTGCGACCATCATTTCCGATATACGATACGCCTAATTGTCATAACATAATGGTCGATATACTAATTAGGGGCGAAATTCTATTAAGTAATTATCGTCAAATCTCTATTTTAAGGTAATCGATAATAAGATTTGAGAGGAATTAGGTACTTATAAGTACTTGCGAGTTTCACAACTTAATCCTAGGTTGTACGAAAGTAAGTTTATGTCAACTAATTAAAGGCACTCCTACGATATGATTAGTAAAAGAAATGAGAAAATGTAGTTTGCGACCATCAATTCCGATATACGATACGCCTAATTGTCATAACATAATGGTAGATATATTAATTAGGGGCGAAATTCTATTAAGTAATTATCGTCAAATCTCTATTTTAAGGTAATCGATAATAAGATTTGAGGGGAATTAGGTACTTATAAGTACTTGTGAGTTTCACGACGCAATTCTAGGTTGTACGAAAGTAAGTTTATGTCAACTAATTAAAAGACACTCCTACGATATGATTAGTAAAAGAAATGAGAAAATGTAGTTTGCGACCATAATTTCCGTTATACGATACGCCTAATGTTCATAACATAATGGTAGTCGGTCGATATACTAATTAGGGGCGAAATTCTATTAAGTAATTATCGTCAAATCTCTATTTTAAGGTAATCGATAATAAGATTTGAGGGGCATTAGGTACTTATAAGTACTTGTGAGTTTCACAACGCAATCCTAGGTTGTACGAAAGTAAGTTTATGTCAACTAATTAAAGGCACTCCTACGATATGATTAGTAAAAGAAATGAGAAAATGTAGTTTGCGACCATCAATTCCCATATACGATACGCCTAATTGTCATAACATAATGGTCGATATACTAATTAGAGGCGAAAATCTATTAAGTAATTATCGTCAAATCTCTATTTTAAGGTAATCGATAATAAGATTTGAGGGGAATTAGGTACTTATAAGTACTTGTGAGTTTCACGACGTAATCCTAGGTTGTACGAAAGTAAGTTTATGTCAACTAATTAAAAGACACTCCTACGATATGATTAGTAAAAGAAATGAGAAAATGTAGTTTGCGACCATAATTTCCGAAGGCACAAATTAAAGATCGTATGAAAGATACGAACAATGAATACGACATTTCAGTAGTTACCGTTTTTAATCGTAAAAGCTTGCTAATTAAGGAGAAAACAATTGTTTTATGTATTGAGATTGAACGGAAGTTAGATTTTGAAGTAATAACGTTCGTTAATTAGCGAAAGAGTGTAAAAATTATCCTATATCTACGTGCATGATTGATTGTAATTGACAAGAGGACTAATTATAAACGTCGCGGGGAGTCCCAATTAAACGTAAATATTTTTTGGGATTGTAATTCGAAGTTGACGGAGGTGATTAATTTTGAGGATTACCTACCTAAGTGAATTAGATTGGATTTCCTTTTGCTTGTTTAAATAACAAGACGATTGGGTTTGTAACGGCTACCTGATGGTTTTGCGGTATATTTACGTCAAAGTGTGGTAGAGACCAAAGATGACACGTGAGGGAGCCTCGATGACATTTTAATAAAAATAATAAAATACGATATATTTATGTAAAATATTCAAATGAATTCAAGAACGTATTTTATTAACAAATTTTAAATAACACGTTAACGAGCATAATTAAATAAATTATTATTCGATTAAGTAACAATTTCTCAATTATTGTATCTAAATATAGGCAAAAGTTAAGAATTCTGTGAAAAATTATTCGTCCGAAACGAGCGTAAAATTAGTGTACAATAACCTCATAAAATAGTTTTACAAAATCCTTTAACTTAACCTAAATTATGCACGAAAATTTAAAACAATAGCAAAAAAAACACACCAGTCATCTAAAATTAGAATGAGGAAGGTAAGAAAATTTAAATTTTGTGTGAAAAGTATAAATTAAATTCTTATTCAAGTCAAGTTCACATGTTTAAAATTTCAAATTTAAGACAAGTTCATCGTTATTACACCTAATTTTTTATACACACCGCAATTATTTTTACAATACACACAACTAATTCTCTAATTTTTCTTATCATCATCTACAATGCAAATTGTACTAATTCACAAGAACTTACTAATTTTTTTAACTACAGTTACACTTAATTACATTTGCGTGCGTTTCACGCTGGGATAATTTTCAGGTTAGAAAATGAGTTATACTTACCCTAAGTGTTGGTGTTGTATTGCCACCGATTTTATGCTCGCTTCCCCTATTATCCTGTTTATATTTTTCCACATCCAGATTAAGTCCCGTTCCGTTCGTGAACAAACTTTGTGTCTTCTTCCTCTTCACGTCTAAATCGAGAGGACCTTTTTCCGAATTTTGGTTTGAAATGTGAGGTATTGACGGACTAGATGATTGCGTTATCGTTATATTAGGTAGGAAACTTGGTGCGCATGAAAATTTAGGAATTTCGCCAATTTTTGGTGATAGCGGCGTGCTTGGTGGTGTCGGCGGTTGGGACGATAGGGCGGTTTCTAATTTCTGTGGGCCTAAAGTTAGATTTTCTAGTATTTTACCTGAAACAATGAGAATAATATTAATGCGTAATTAAATACTAGACACGTAAAGCGAGGAGATCGATTAAACAAAAAAAAAAGGTTTTAAAAAATTCTAAGAAGGCCATTCATTTATCATTGTTGGAAACAAATGGATTTCCCCCAACTTGCTGCGATCGTAATTGGATAGTGAGATGAGATGAGAATTAGTTATAAAATGGAATGAACAAGGATAAAGTTACGAATGATTAATATACATCGTAACATGTGAGACGAGGGTGAAACCGTTCCAAAACGGCTTATTTTAACGAATTTATTTAAACATGAAAATAATTAAGTGCCACATTAAAAGTAAGACTTCCTTTGAGTATGCGCTTCAAGACATCTTCAATAGGCAACATTACGTTCTTCTTTACTGTAATAAGAAAATCTTAGAATCTTCGTTCTTCCGTTTATGAATTAAATGCTATTGATGAAACGTGCAAAGCGGTTTTCATTAGATGATTTGTAGAAAAAGTCACCTAGATCTTTGGTAGACGTACAACAGAAGAGATTTGGACAGGTGAGATTCACGGGGTGAGGTATATCCAATTCGCCTCCCTCGTAAACCGATTGGTTAGAGTTAAAGGGGGAGAGCCCTTCACGTCACACTTCCGAGTTCCACAAGGTTCAAAACTTGCACCGTTACTTTACATCATCTACATTATACAACTTGCCGCAAGTACCCCCTCTATTTGTAAATGACATTCATTTTGAGCATCCATAATTCAACAGGATTCACGAGTCAGTCGTTGCCTCAACAACGTCAAGAAAACGTTCGCCTTATCATGGGCAACGTGCCACTAACACTTACAAACAACTTCAATACACTGCCCATTGTTAATAACGCCCACTCTGTTCATAGTGTCACTTTCAAAGTGTGTTTATAACTCCCATTTTGTTCATAATAGCAATCTTCCTTTGTGATCATTTCGCCCACAGTGTTCATGTCATCCGCCTCCAGTTTGTATTTAAATGTTAACTTTGTTCACAGTGGAAAAATGATTTTATTGATTTATAGAAACATTTTTTCGATTAAAACGCCCATTTTGTTCATAACAGCAATACTTTGTGTGCCCATTTCGCCCACTGTGTTCATAATACTTACTCTTGTTTGTTTTTAAATGTTAAGTGTTCACAGCGCTCATTTCATTGCAAAAATGATTTTATTGTTTTATAGAAACATTGAACTAAATTGCAGTTTACTCGACTAAACGGTCCATTTTGTTCATAACAGCATACATTTCTGTGACCATTTTGCCCACTGTGCTCATAACACTAACTTCAGTTTGTTTCTAAATGTTAATTTTGTTCACAGTACCCATTCTATTAGAAAAATGGTTAATTTACTCATTTATAGGAACACTTAACTAATACTCGACTAAATGAGGAAACAATCCGTACGTACGTACATTAAATGAGAATCTCGTCTGTAACATTTTGTAAATCGAATTTGTGTTTTGTATGAGAATGAAAACCTAATCTTTAATCTGAAAAGAGTGTGCGTGAAGAACACAGTAAGTGGGCGTTGTTAAAAACAAAGTGGGCGTTACGAACAAAGTGGCCACCGCCTATGTTTGTTAACATCAACGGCCACTTTCAAACTGTATTTATTTAAAAGGACCATTTTATTCATAATAGCAATCTTTCTTTGTTCAAATTTGTTCATAACGCCCGCTTTACTTTTTTATAACAAATCTCAACTTTGATCACAGCGCCCAATCTGTTGGAAAAAATGATTTATTTGCCGATTCATGAGAACATTTAACTAAATTACAGTTTACTCGACTAAAAGGTCCATTTTGTTCATAATAGCATACTTTTTTGTGACCATTTTGCCCACTGTGCTCATAACACTAACATCAGTTTGTTTCTAAATGTTAATTTTGTTCACAGTACCCATTCTATTAGAAAAATGATTAATTTACTGATTTATAGGAACACTTAACTAATACTCGACCAAATAAGGAAACAATCCGTACGTACGAACATTAAATGAGAATCTCTTCAATAACATTTTGCAAATCGAACTTGTGTTTTGTATGAGAATGAAAAACTAATCGTTAATCTGAGAAGAGTGGACGTGATGAACACAGTGAGTGGAATGATTGCAAGGTGGACGTTGTTAAAAACAAAGTGGGCGTTATGAACAAAGTGCCCACCGCCTATGTTAATAAACATCAACTGCCACATCCAAAGTGTATTTAAAAGCACCATTATATTCATAATAGCAATCTTTCTTTGTTCCAATCTATTCATAACGTCCGCTTTAGTTTATTTGTAACAAATCTCAACTTTGTTCACAGCGCCCAATCTGCTGGAAAAAATGATTTATTTACCGATTCATAGGAACATTTAACTAAATTACAGTTTACTCTGCTAAAAGGTCCATTTTGTTCATAATAGCATACTTTTTGTGACCATTTCGCCCACTATGTTCATAACACTAACTTCAGTTTGTTTCTAAATGTTAATTTTGTTCACAATACCCATTCTATTAGAAAAATGGTTAATTTACTCATTTATAGGAACACTTAACTAATACTCGACTAAATGAGGAAACAATCCGTACGTACGTACATTAAATGAGAATCTCTTCAGTAACATTTTGTAAATCGAATTTGTGTTTTGTATGAGAATGAAAACCTAATCTTTAATCTGAAAAGAGCGGGCGTGATGAACACAGTGAGTGGAATGATTGCAACGTGGACGTTGTTAAAAACAAAGTGGGCGTTATGAACAAAGTGGTCATCGCCTATGTTCATAACAACAACGGTCACTTTCAAAGTGTATTTAAAAGGACCATTTTATTCATAATAGCAATCCTTCTTTGTTCTAATTTATTCATAACGCCCGCTTTACTTTTTTATAACAAATCTTAACTTGGTTCACAGCGCCCATTCTGCTGGAAAAAATTATTTATTTTCCGATTCATAGGAACATTTAACTAAATTAGTTTACTCGACTAAAAGGTCCATTTTGTTCATAATAGCATACTTTTTGTGACCATTTCGCCTACTGTGTTCATAACACTAACTTCAGTTTGTTTTTAAATATTAACTTTGCTCACAGTACCCATTCTATTACAAAAATGGTTAATTTACTGATTTATAGGAACACTTAACTGATATTCGACTAAATGAGGAAACAATCCGTACGTACGTACGTTAAATGAGAATCTCTGCACTAACATTTTGTAAATCGAACTTGTATTTTGTATGAGAATGAAAACCTAATCTTTAATCTGAAAAGAGTGGGTGTGATGAACACAGTGAGTTGAATGATTGCAAGGTGGACGTTGTTAAAAACAAAGTAGGCGTTATGAACAAAGTGGCCACCGCCTATGTTCATAACATCAACGGCCACTTTCAAAGTGTATTTAAAAGTTTATAATTTATAAAATTTATTCATAATAGCAATCTTTCGTTGTTCCAATTTATTCATAACGCCCGCGCCCGCTTTAGTTTATTTATAATCTTAACTTTGTTCACAGCGCCCATTCTGCTGGAAAAAATGATTTATTTACCGATTCATAGCCTCATAGCAACATTTAACTAAATTACAGTTTACTGAACTAAAGAAATAAACAATCCATACGTACTTCCGTTAATTGAGAATCTCGTAAATGACATTTTGTAAATCGTAATTGTGTTTTGTATGAAAATTAATTAACGGCACTATCACAATTTTTAATTTTTTCTTAAAAAAATGGTCGCTGCGAACAAAATGAGCGAAATTATCCCAAGATAAAGTGGCACTATGAACAGAGTGGGAGTTATAAACGAACTTTATGATAGTAGGCGTTGTGAACAAACATATAAAATGGGCGTAGTGAAGATTATGAACACGTTAAAAACCGAGTGGACGTTGTAAACGGCTAAAAATGTCCATTTCAGGAAGACGCATACTAGAACACGGAGTATAAAGGGTGATCATAACGCCCACTTTGTTCACAGTGGCCACCGTCTATGTTCATTCACATCAATAGCCACTTTCAAAGTATCTTTAAAAGGACTATTTTATTTGCAATCTTCCTTTGTGACATCTCGTCCGCTTTGTTCATAAAGCCCGATTTAGTTTATCTTTAAACGTGAAATTTGTGGACAGTGCGCATTCTATTGGAAAAATGATTTATTTATGGATTCACTAAAACAGTGAACTAAATGACAGTTTACTAAACTAAAGTAGTAAAAAAAATAGAATTTTGTAAATCGTAATTGTGTTTTGCATGAAAATTAATTAACGGCACTACCATAATTTTTAATTTTTTCTTAAAAGAATGGTCGTTGCGAACAAAATGAGCCAAATTATCACAAGATAAAGTGGCACTATGAACAAGTGGAAATTATGAACAGAGTGGGAGTTATAAACGAACTTTATGAAAGTAGGCGTTGTGAACAAACATATAAAATGGCCGTAGTGAGGATTATGAACACGTCAAAACCGAGTGGATGTTGTAAACGGCGAGACTCGCTAAAAATGCCCATTTCAGGAAGACGCATACTAAATCACGGAGTATAAAGAGTGTTCATAACGTCCACTTTGTTCACAGTGGTCACCGTCTATGTTCATTAACATCAACAGTCACTTTCAAAGTATGTTTAAAAGAACCATTTTATTCATAATAGCAATATCTTCCCCTTGTGATATTTCGTCCTCTTTGTTCATAAAGCCCGATTTAGTTTATTTTTAAATGTGAAATTTCTTCACATTGCGCAGTTCGCGTTAGAACGACAGACAGCTGTCTAACGACTAGAGATATTTGAATTTATTATGGAAATGGATCTGCTGATCTAAAAATTGGGCGTGGATGTCCAATGAAATTATGGTCATATTTTTTTGAAATGAACAAGGAACAAGTGTTAACGACACACCCATATCATCTATTGATCAGTCAAATCTACTAATTGACAAGTTGAACTTTATGTATAACAAGAAAAGTGTAGCGCTATGTTATCGTACCTGAAAGGAAGAGAACAGTGCGTCACCTACAACTACGATAACAAAATGAATTTCACAGGACTCGATCCTGAATCGTTATTGATCCAGATCAACGATATTCCCTACATCTCGCCAAATATGACTAAATGCATATTTACACAGTAGTTTCGATCAACATTGACCATAGCGCTGCCGGTGGTGACCTTCAACATTTATATGTACTTATGAGTATGAGTATCGGAAGTGGTAATCGAAGAAGAGGACGAGGAGATCGATGAGAAGAGAGGATTTCTCTCTTTGGTAGGACTTGAGGAAATATGCATGATAACATTTCAGAAAACAGCGAAAGAGGGCACAGGGGGAAGAATGAGTCGCAGCCGATTTCAATAATAGTCAAAGGGTCAGGAAAATATATTTAGATATCCCGAATGCCTAGTGTGAAGAAGAGGCAGAGCAACTCGTTTAGGAAACCAAGGAAGATCATTTGAAACTGCCCCTGGACCAGAATAATGGCAACATGGAAGAGATGCTGCATCCAGATTGAGAGGTGAATACCAGGAGAAACTGGTTTATTATACAAGGGATCTAAACCGCAGCTTATCAATCCAAGTCCAAGAAGCGCCAATAGTGATACTGGATGAGGGTGGTGGGACGTCTGAAAATGATCCTCCACTAGTGCACTAATAGTAAAAGGTATTGCGTGTGCAAAAACATCATGTCTCAAGTTTCGATCGGCGATTGGCCAATCCCTTTATTAATGGGCGTTTCAAGATTTCAAGCATATGCTCCAACCACCGAATGTTGCATTCTTCCATCCTGTCAAATCAACGTGGAGGAAAAACCAGGAGACTTGGAAGAGCAAAAATAGGAGTCTTTTTCCGAGGTTTCTCAAAAAAATCATTGAGGATCTTGGGGAAAAGTCATTTGCGGCTTTAAAGCGTTCAGAATTTTCCGATTCAGTCCGAATGCTGTTCTCAAGAAAAAAACAAAGGCAATGAAACTGTCGATTACAATATAAGTGCGATGGCGTGGGCCAATGTCGTTTTTGAACATCTTGATCCATTGAAGACTGGAGCTTCGGCTGCCCTAAACAGAGGCAAAAAGGTAAACATCTCTGCTACCGATATACCAAGCTATGAAAATACAAACAATCGGACTTTTTCCAATGTGGTCGAGAGTTTGAAGATGAATCTCAGCAGTGATTCGCTCCGATGTAATTTCCACTAAAGATTATGAAATTAGTGCCAGATGACCAACAGGCCTTCGAATATTACACAAATTACATAATCACTTGATTTGTTCAAAATTCGATTGCCATCGTTGAGGACTACTCAATAAAATCCGAAAAAAACCGTATCAATGTAATGAAATGTGAGTAAGTTAGAAACTGTTAAAGATAGGTATAGAAACATGTAATACCAAAATATATGTCCATTTTTCTGAATTTTCAGCCTTTCAAAGGCGAGGTTTTTTTAAAAAAGTGAAAATAACTTAAAAACCATAAATTGTAGATATTGATATATGGGTATCAAAAGAATTGAAATTTCACGTAGAATCCAAAAATTCAAAAATTGGGGTTTCCGATTAAAATAACGGAATTTCGGAAAATATGTTACGTCGATTCGTCTTTCAGAATAACCCCTAAATACAAAATTTTCAAAAAACTACCTATAAAACTTTCCCTGAAACGTTTAACTAAAGCTCCCAAAAAACACCCTGTATATAATTTTAAATAACACTGTTTTAAAAATATACTCAAGAAAGGACCAGTTTTGACCGATTTTACGCCAGTTGACAGTATCAATCATTTCTCAGGATGGAGGGGTTTACTAACAGAGGGAGAGAGACCTCTCCCTCTGTTAGTAAATTGATCATTTTACTAATGAAACAATGCTACCAACTCTTCAGTTGGCTATTTCACATAATAAAACACACACGTGTGTTAGTAATCAATCTTCGAACAAAAAAGTCCTTAACAATTACGCCTACTAAACGGAATTCGAAAATAATCTAACACGCGGTTAATTTATTCAAGTGAGAAAATTAGTTTTAATTCATCTTTAATGTCAATAAACCATGTAAGAAAGATTATTTAAACGATACCGTACACGAGTTAAAACGTGGGTATGTTCACAAAATGACAAGTTTCTAAAGACAGACGCTAAGAAACAAAAAAAAAAACGAGTTGGCAACATGCATATACAACAGCACATTCAATTGTTAGCCATATTTAAAAATACGAAAACATATAATTTCATATTCATAATGTCTGATCACAATACAATAATTTCGCATATATTCTCAATTACATTATTGAGCACGAAAAAACAATAAATAAAAGAGAAAGAAGAGGGGGGGGAAGGACGGAGAATAAACGAGAATCTATTAATATTAACATCCACAAAGGGGGTTAAAAAATTTTTATTTAAAATAGAGAAATACGTATTAACAATAACCATTAAGTTTGAATTTCCTTAACCCTCAACTCTACACGCTGCGGGTGGTTTTGGAATGAAGAACCACCCGTAGTCTTCGAGAAATTTGAATTTCCAACTATATTAATCACAATGTCATGTTCTATTATTCAAAATAAGAACAATAGAAGGCTGCATTTATAACATTTTTTTCCTGTTTGTCTATACCTTTCTTCCCCTACACTATGATTATTGCTTCTGTTTCTTTTTGTCGTAACCCGTCTGACCTACGTAACTATCGTTACACTTTTTACAACCAAAACCGGGTTATCTCAAAAAATTTTACGATTTTCGCTTTAAAAATCTGTAAAAAATTGTATAATTTACAACTTCCGCCACCGCGTTCTAAATAAATTAATATACGAAGTATAGAAACCGATAATTACTTAATGTTCTTCTTGTGTGAGAAATGAAATCCTATTCGAGAACTAATTACAAAACTAAATAAAAATTTCTAACATTCAAATTAGATGTACACAAAAACCTAACCTCGTTTTATTTTTATGCACACACACATTATATATATGTAATTACTTTGTAAGTTAATTTTCACTATACGTCCGATACAATCAAAAGACGTGTTTTAATGTAATTTTCACTTCTTTACATTGTGTTTACATTTATTTGCATAATGAATTAACAACATTCTTGTTTTAATAGAGAAATACAGTAGAATGTTGGAGGAGAAAACTGCGACTATAGGTAAGACTGAAAATATGTAAAAACTTTGACAGTAACGGACAATTAACGACGAACTGAAAAATGGCACAAGCGTCAAAATGAAGAACAAAAATTAAACTATGTACCCGCAATTTAGGCAAATTGTTATACCTTCTATAATTGTTGCGCCCTTTTAACCGGATGGGAGCCGAGCGGATCCCAACGTCCATATTTTTGTTCTTACATGTGTTTAGCTTTTTTTCAAATATCATGAGATTCTGTATTTATAGTTTTATGTACTAGATAATTAACTAACGACAAAAAAATTTGTAGCCGAACATTTTAGGAAATCTCCCCAAAAACACGGTTGGGGTCCAATGGGATCCCACTCGGTAATAGGTGTACCTATGTAAAATTTAATGTCGAAGGTTGTTAAAATTGTGTATTCAATACGTTTTCGTTCTTTATATGCCATAAACATTTCCTTATAATCTCACCATAATAAAATAACATTATCAAAGTATGCAAATTATACCTAAACGATTTTGTTAATTGCCTTTCTCTTTTGTAATTTGCTATTCGACAAAGATTACTGAAAATCACAATCATTAGCGTTCATTTATTTATTTGTCGACGGCTTTCTAATAATTCTAGGCAATATTAGAGTTTAGTATAAAAGCTGGCGTCATCTCGAACATATGATGCTATATTATTGTAACACTATTTGTTACCTGCCGATGAAGAATTCAAAGGCTGTGTCGACGCAGACGATATCGTGGAGGAAATTGTGGAAGAAAATGATAGGTCCATCCAATCAGACAATGAAGAGGAAGTGGATTTCTCGATAGCATGTTCTACGGAAAAGATGAGACCATTTGGCTGAAGGAATCTCCCGTCCATGGAAGAAATCATTCGAGGAATATAACCACCAGGTCCACATCGATGAATACTGGAATATATTCTGATCGATGCCTCGAACTCGTTTTTGCCAAATATCCAGTTGGATGCGAAGAAAGGGAAGGGTAAAATGGCTCCAATACGTGACGTATTTGAAAAGTTTGTCCAAAATTGCCATAAATGGTACAATCCAAATTCTTACCTTACTGCCTTACTGCAGGAATTTGCAAGTATATCTTGGAAAAATAGGCAATACTCCAAAACGCAACCAAAGGGAAAAGGGTTATGTTAGACTTGGTTCCCGGGTTGAATCCAGGTCATGATATTACAATGGATAACTTTTTCACGCCTTTAGAGCTTGCAGAGGAATTGGTTGACAAAAAACTGACCTCTAAGAAAAAATAAGGCTTGCATCCCTTGAGAGTTTCTGCCATCTCAAAACACCCATTTTTGTCTTTCAACCAGAAGTCACGTGCCAAAAGTCTTTTTCCTACCGAACACCGCGATGCGGCCATTTCAGAAGAAAATAAGAAACCGGAGATTATACCACACTACAACGTCACTAAGAGTGCCATGGATACCCCAGACAAAATGGTCGTAGGGGAGTAGTTGCAACAGATATAATAGTCAAAACGGTTGCCAGCTACGCCGTTTATGAACCTAGTTGACATTACAGCCATAAATGCTTTTGTTTTATGGACAAAACTTCATCCGAAGTGGAGTAGCCAATATTTAGATAGAAGACCGCTCTTCCTCTTAGAATTGGCAAAGAAACCATTAGAGTCTCATCTGCGCGACAAAGTAGCAGTAGTAGCATCACTACAGGTACTGGAAACAATTGGAAATACCGTACACGAAACGCAGCAGGAAACGGATCAACCGAAAAAAGGAACACGCCATATGTGCCCGAGGAGCAAAGACAAAAGTTCCAAGTGTGTCCATCACATGGAAAACAATTTCCTTACTTTTTCACTAATATACGTTTATCAAACATTTATCTACTTTTTGTCATGCAAAAAAACCATTGATATTAATTCTACTGAATAACACAACGCACTGAGGTATAATTTCCAGGAGAATGTTTGTTTTGAATGAAAAACACTGGGGTCTACGCGGACCCACTCTGTATTTGCAATCAAGAAACAAAGGGCATAACTTTTTCGGGTCGATGGAGCTGTTTTGGTATTCTTCGATCTCTTTTGACAGTTCATTGTTTGTATTGCTATTTTGTATCCTGAGAATAGTTAAGTGAATCCACGTTTCATCTACAGTCATAAATAGTCTCACAAAATCCAATGTACTACAGGTCGCGCGCGTTAAGGAAAAAAACCAGCGCATGCGGAAGTCGAATCGGATGAATTTAGGCCACGTAAATTGAAATACGTGTTTTGAGTAACGGCCATTGACGCATTTGCTCGATAGGAACCCCCGATTCGACGTCGGTAAGCGCCGGTTTAGTTTTCCTTAACGCGCGCGACCTGTACGTATAACAAACGCTGTCAGCTTTTGCTCAATTTTGTGAGCAGTTGAGGATAACTTCTTCATTCTTAAAATTTCAGTTGTCCTGGTGGCCACGTAAAATGTTGACATAGCAAACACCAAAAACCACAATAATATATCGGAGTGTTTCGACATCAAGGTTATCATCATCAGCGGACAATCGTTGGTTTTCTTCTGTACCACAGATCTAGCATTTCATGAAGTTTATCCATCATTGGACAAATTTTAACTTGCTCCATTCTCTCGAGCAAATTGACAATCATTATTTGCGGGGTTACAGATTCAAACATTTCAAACGATGGGCCTAGGTCAGAAGGTGTAAAAAAGCTTTGGAAGTTGTTTACAAATTGTGCTATTGAACAATTTATTGGGAAATAAGTTCCAAGCCGAAAACATTTTTAAGCCCTTTAAAGGATCCAATTACACAAAGAAATGCTTTAATCCTAATGATTGAACCTTAAAAAGTAAGCTCAACTTCTCCAATAAAAAAGAAAAACAAAGCAGAATTAAATATAGCACAGGACGATCCTCTCTAGAGTCAAAAATTTGGAAAGAAGAAGTTCAGACATTGCTCGAAACAGTACAATCGGCCAGATGGGAATACGTGAGGAGTTCCATCCCACAGTTGCCGATGCAGACGAAAAAGGTAGCGGATGACAGATCAGATTGTTTTATAGTTCAGAAACATGGACTCTGCCCAAACTAAATTTACGCAAGCTCGATTTATTTCAAAAACGTGAACAACAGCCAGCCGATAAGAACATATGCTGTAAAGAAGAACAGAGGTGGTTTGATCACGAATGCAGCTCTGCACATGCCCAATAAAGAATCCATGGGCCATGTATATGGAAAAACGAGCGATTCCAGAAGCACCGCCGGAAACCGTGAAGCATGAAATAGCGTCAAGCGACGCTCACTGAAGCATATGGGTCGTATGGCCAACCCCCTACAGTAGTCGACGGCAAACAATCAAAGAAAAGAAGAACAGATCTCGATTTGGTACGCCCAAAAGTACTTTTCCTAAACAGTTGCAAAAGTACCAAAAGAGATTCATACTTATTCTGTAAGTTTACAAAGGCTTCAATATTTGAAAATTAAGTAAGCTTTTCAGGAAAATATTTGCCAACCTTGGTTTAAAAAAAGGAGGTGGTCAAATTTGAAACGGGTGGCTTATTCCAAAAAAGTTGACTTTTGCGTATTTATTATTCTTTGCTTTATGTTAAGAAATGGTTTCTTAATGGCCTAAATAAAACAAAGATAATGGGAGATCGTGGATATGAATGTTAACAGTAAAAGGTTAGAACAGAAGAATCGAGCGAAAGAATTATACTCAACATTAATAAAACACTCTCAACCTCCCCTTTACCAATGATTTAATGAGATGAAACGATGGTTATTTTTTTTAAGTAGTAGTAAAACTGCTCCAATGCAAAAAGTAGATAATAAAATAGCATTGGAGCAGTTCTACTAGGTACTATTTAAAAAAATAACCCTCGTTATCATTGCTAAATTGGTAAAGGGGAGGTTGAGAGTGTTTTATTAATAATCCCTTAACCCCTTTTAAGAGTCAGAACCATACACCATGTCCTCAAGAAGAATTGGATTGAACTGGGCAGCATTTGGAAAGCTGGGCGACTAACTAAAAAATAAATGAATGGTCCAAAATAGAAAAATGTTGGAGGAAACCGGGCAAACCTACATCCATAAGTGAATCGAAGAGATTTAAAGAAGAAGAACGCCCAAAGGAAAATGACCCCGATTAGCGAAGGAAAAAATTCTTTCACAGGAACATATGATATTGTTTCCAAACAGAGTAAGAAAGAAAAAACACTACGATCTTACACCTTCAAATCGCATTTCTGGATTCCTATTTATGTAAATTTTAATTTTTTGCCTGCCCAATTATGAACTTATGCGTCAATGTTATCGGATAGACGGGTTCAAAATGGTGTAATGTATCTATACAAAATTATTAACAATATGGTTGATAACCCCGACGCTTTAAAATTAATCAGTTTTAATATACCCAAAGCTGGATTGAGAAGCAGTAATACTTTTTATTTACCTGTGAGAAGAACAAATTATTTAACAAATTCTCCTATTTATAGAATATGTACTCTATATAATTTAATAAGTAAAGAAGCAAATATTGATATTTTTGTAACGAATTGTAATCTATTTAAAAAAATGTTGCGGAAGGTTGATGTGGCTCAATTAATCGACGTTTAAAATTATCTGTACAATTTGTTCTTATTTGTGTAATTTGTGTTTAAGGACGTAGACTTTAATTTATTTTATTTTGTTACCTATTCCAATATTTTTTCCTTTTTATGCGTGCTTCGCATCAAATAAAGTTATGTTAAATTAAGCTAAGTTGACCTGTTAATGGTTTTTACTGTTGGTCAATAAATTATTATTATTATTATTAATGAATCCTCCAGGGAACTTGGAGCAGTTCCACCATGGCGGAAAGTAAAGCGTAGAAGTAGAAGGTATTTCCATTACTCTGTTCCCTAGTGTCATTCAGAAAAACCAAACCTTCCGAGTTCGTTTTGGAGTCAAAAACTAGTTACTTAAGTCATTTAGATCTACAGTGCGGTTGGTAAGTAACTAGGTATTATAAAATAGCTGTAGAATTTTTAAATCATAATGGAACTAGTATGTACAGGGTGGTTCAAATTGGACACTTTCTTATGGCAACACCCTTTATTATTTAAGAGATAGAAAAAAATGGACCAAGGTGCCTGGAGTTCAATTTTAATGAGAAAATCCCTGGCGCCAACAGTTTGGACGCTAGGGGGCGTTTCTCGAATTTGGTCGATTTCTTTAATGCTCCATAACTTTCTTATTATTAAAGATAATTGATTTTTAACGTAGAATCCATCGCGATAGATAGTTCTTATACAGGGTGTTTGGTTTTTTGTATACGACCGTAAACTACATTTTTTCATACGGACCACCCTATACATTTTTGGGTTTTTGAAAAGAGAGTGCAATTTCCTAAATTTTGATGTATCACTTGTTATAATTATGTTGAATATTATTTGCAATAGATGTCTACAAACAAAATATTTTAATGTAGGTATAAAAATAATATTTAACAGAAATATAGTAAGTGATACATCAAAATTTAGGAAATTTCACTCCCTTTTCAAAAACCCAAAAATATATAGAGTAGTCCGTGTGGAAAAATGTACCTAGTTTAGGGTCGTACACAAAAAACCAAACACCCTGTATACAAACTGTTTATCGCGATGGATTCTACGCAAAAAAGTGCTCTACGAAAGATTTTTCCAAAATCACCTATCTTTAAAAATAAGAAAGTTCTAGAGCATTAAAGAAATCGACCAAATTCGAGAAACGCCCCCTAGCGCCCAAACGATTAAAGATAGCTGAATTCTGTTTGCGCCAGTGATTTTCTCATTAAAATTGAGCTCCAAACACCATGGTCCATTTTTTTCTATCTCTCAAAATAAAGGGCGTTGCCATAAGAAAGTGTCCAATTTGAACCACCCTGTACATACATGTAGGACTATAGGTGTTTTCTTTTTGCATCACCACAGGTGTGCCACAGGGTTAGGCAAATGCACAATTATCACGTGATTGAAGTACCTTGTGTCATTGTAGACATTTCTGCCTCAGGTTAATATAAAACTTAAATAAAGCTTTTAAAACGAATAGGGTTATTGAGAACTGAGTCAAATTATTTTTATAAAACGAATGGTGTGTATTGACAGAGGTGCCTTAAGTGTACCACAAAATGCAAAAAAAAAACACCTATTAAATAAGGTTTTGATTTCAGCGTGTCTGTAGTAAGACTGTTCCAGTGAGAGGCGCTGCATGCAGTAAATGAAAAAATGGCCGACCGCCTGACTGTTATACAACGTTATACAGCTTGCTCCACGCTATGAAGTGTGGAATTCCGCCACATTCGTCCTGAGACAATAAAGAATTGCCACAGAAAGTTATGACCACAGGCTCAGTGAAAGACGAACGAAAAACTGGTCGTCCTTCCACATCTTGATCTGATGATAATGTGGTTATTGTGCGGGAAATGTTTTCAGCACAGCCCGTCAATATCAACACGCCAGACCGCACGCGAAAGTGGACGCGTTATGTGGAATATTGCATTAAGAATTGAATTACCGAGCATGGAAATCTCATTACGTACAGCGGCTGATACCAGAAGACTGTGATCGCAGAATGGAGTATGGGAAGGTGATTTTAGGTTGGCACGAAGATTGGCCTCAATTTTTCAATAACATTCTTTGAAGTGATGAGGCCGTATTCCATGTAGGAGGTTTTGGGAATCGGCACAATTGCCATTAATGGGCGACACATGTTACGATGGAGACTACAAGTGATCGTGTGGTGTGGAATGACTGCCACTTCGTAACACAATGAACGCAGAATGCTATATGAAGATGCTTCAAGATGACGTTTGGCTCACGGTATCTGCATGGGATAACATCAATGACATTATTTTTATGCAAGATGGCGCACCACCTCACTTTGCAAATGTCATGCGTGCGTGGTTGGATCAGAAGTGTTGAGAACGCTGGCATGGGAGACGCGGACCTCACGAGTAGCCTGCAAGAAGCCCAGACCTGACACCATGTGACTTTTTTTATGGGGTTGGGCGAAAGACCACGCACACCATGAAGTTATCACCAATATCCCACGCGACTTCCTCCAGAAGACCGTGGACTGCATACTTGGTCGATTGAGACGATTGGTCGACGTCACAGGCGTTCACATTGAATTTTAAGGTATCAAGATTCTTATGCAGGGTGTTTCTACTCAAAGTGGACAACGCAATAGAGGTGATAGAACTCGTCAAAACTAACACGTTTTTTAAAATAATTTTTTTCATTTTGGCTTTTGTTTTCGAATTATACAACGTGTCCAAGATAAGAATGAACAGCATGGGGATCTTGAAAACGGTAAGAGATACGAAAGCAGTTAAATTAGAGAAAAGTTGTATAATTTAGGGCATGTTCACATGTAGTTTGCAAAACTTCATTATTGTTTATCGTTTCCGCGATTTAAAACAAAATGCGATTTTTGGGTTTTTCTTTTTTCGTAATTCCTTCCTTTGTTTTAAAAGATTTTTAAAAATTTTTAAGATATTTCTTCATTGCCACTTTTTGAATTCTATTAGATGGCATTTTCACATTTTTTATACAACGTTTCGTCTCCGGGGAACCATCATCAACTTTATTTTTTTATATCGCCGCAACCAACGAAACACCCTGTATTCGATAGTATTTTTTATTACGAATTTAACGATGTATTACACATTATGGTTTTGAAGCAAATTTTTTTTTAAGAAATATTCGGATTAATTTTAGTATTTGATATTTTTTATGTACAAATTTAACAACTCCAATCTTTTAAACCTATTTAGTTAAAGTTAAATAATTGCAATAACTGTTTAAATGGGTTGCCGTTATTTTTTGGACACAGGTGGACTGTGTTTATTGAAATTTTTCATAAAAATTGGCAGCAAAACCATAATGTGTAATACATCGTTAAATTCGTAATAAAAAATACTATCGAAAACAGGGTGTTTCGTTGGTTGCGGCGATATAAAAAAATAAAGTTGATGATGGTTCCCCGGAGACGAAACGTCGTATAAAAAATTTGAAAACGCCATCTAATAGAATTCAAAAAGTGACAATGAAGAAATATGTTTGGTTTTTAAAAATCTTTTAAAACAAAGGAAGGAATTACGAAAAAAGAAAACCCAAAAATAGCATTTTGTTTTAAATCTCGGAAACGATAAACAATAATGAACTTTTGCAAACTACATGTGAACATGCCCTAAATTATACAACTTTTGTCTAATTTAATCTCTTCCGTATCTCTTACCGTTTTCAAGATCTCCATGCTGTTCATCCTCATCTTGGACACGTTGCAGACCTTTTTTTGTTTTTTTACACATCTCTATATCTCCATTATTTGTAGTCGGATTTCAAAAAATCAAAGTTCTTTGGAATCAACGGTTTAATATCTACAACGTTTGTTCAAAACTTTTTTACAAAAAATTTACAACAACAAAATGGCGGTCATTTTAAATTTTCGAAATTGAATAGCACAAAATCTATTCTACTACTATAATTTAAAATGACCACCACTTTGCTGTTCTAAATTTTTTGTAAAAAAGTTTTGAACAAACTTTGTAGATATTAAATTGTTGATTCCAAAAAAACTTAGATTTTTTGAAATCCGATTACAAATAATGGAGATAGATTTGTAAAAAAAAAACAAAATAAGGCCCATAATTAGAAAACAAAGCCAAAATGAAAAAATTACTTAAAAAAAAGTAGTTTTGAAGAGTTCTACAACCTCTATTACGCTGTCCACTTTGAGTAGAAACACCCTGTATAACACTGTATGTATGATATTAATTTCAATAAATTAGTGTTGTTAATATAGAATTTATTCGCCTTTTTCAATACCTAGTTACTTGCCAGCTACCCTGTATATCCTCTAAACATCTACAGCTGGTCCGACAGCTTATGCCAATTAATTGAAAGGGTTCTAAAGATAGGTAAGTAATGCAAATTGAGAGGAGTGCGCCCTGAATGTTGTGACAACACAAACAGTCGACAATTTGGGGGTACAGAAGAAATGCAGACAAAAAATTCTTTAATTAACGTGAATTAAAGAAATGTCCAAATTGAGATCCTTTTTCACGACTGAAAAACTGAAATTAAGTAAGTCTACGGTTAAAGAGGCCATTAGATCTAGATGAAGATCTCGTTTCTCAAGAAATTTAATTAGGAAGGTGAAAGGTGAGTGATCGGATTAGTGCGCCTAATTAGTAATTGATTGAGCACCAAATTGTCACAGTGTGTTCCAAGAAAGTAATTTTTCGACGCGAAAAAAAAGCAGTAAAAAATTTTAATCGTAAATCGCCTTCGGCTAGCTGGTCCCGTAACTAAAATCGAAATTATCCAAAATTTGTCAAAACCAGAACAACCGGCGCGTAGTAAATTTTTTTCTTCGGTGCTCCTCTTACTTTCACATACTGACACATAAAAAAAAATGGCGTAAAATTTTTAGTTTAAAATAGACAGAGAGAGAGAGAGAGAGAAAATAGATAGTGACCTATAATTAGTGAAGTATTATAATTTTTAACCGTTATTACTTCACCTCCGGCAGCTTTAATATAAGTACTAAAATGTAATTTATTGCCTCAGATTTGGAATTAATATTGAAATATTACAAGCGAACTCGAATTCTTGATTGGAATTCTTTCCCCTTGTCGAACATAACTTATGGTTATGTTTTCAACAATCGTTATTAAAAAACACCGCGCGCAACAACAACATAAAACTTACCAAAAGATGTAGAACAACTAACGTATAATTATACCTACGTAGAGATATTCAAAATTATGATTAAATAACGTTACAAATTTGGTAGCTTTTTCCTCTTACCTACCAATTCGTGTCTGTTATTTATTATTATTATAAGATGAAGAGATTAAAAGGTATCAGGAGAGAGAGTGAAAACGTATTTTCGAAATGACCTTAAAAGTTCAATTCGATAGGTATTCTTATACGGATTCTCTTATGTAACTTTTACTATTTCAATATCTATTTATAATTACCGCTAAAAACTTTGAATATTTTTTGGCACGTCTAATTGAGTTATTAACGGAATTAGACAATTTAGAAATAACGAAATATACTAACCTCATTAGATAGATCAATTAGTTTTACGTTGTTAAGTAATCAAAACTTTACGCAATTTTTATCAAATTTTTGTATCTAAGATTTGAATGGTTATATTTTCTGATACCTAACCTCACTTTTAGGTCATGGAAACGTACACTTAAATCAACGTTTTGACAACTTTTACAGGTCAAGCTCCAATTTCCTCAAACGATCTCTTGATTATTTCTTAATATGACGCCCTTTGCATACAGGGATGGATTCCACAAATACAGTCCCAAATTAACGAGAAATGGAAAAATAACGATATAAAAGGGCAAACAACTCGAGCGGAGTGCTAAACAAAGGGCGCAGGAAGGATTTCACCAAAAATAAGAAACCATTCTACGGAACAATTAAACTGAAACGAAAGAAAGTAACCAGAATACGAAATATCAAGAGTAAGAGAAGAAACATACTAAATGAGGGAAAGGAAATAATGGAAAGATCGAAGCAAAATCTCGAGCCTTAGAGCCCTTAGAAGAACAGCAAAATGAAGACATCGAAGCAAAAATGACACAAATAACAGAAGGAGAACTTGAGGAAGTAATTATCGAACAAAGCTCCAAGACGGGATGAAATAACAGTCGAAAATTAATTTTGGAAAAGGACAATGCAGTTTCTAACATTTACTAAATGATATTGTGAGGACGTGGAACGTTCCAAAAGACTCTAATACAGGAATTACATAATTCCAATGTACCAAAAAAGGTACCTACATGAAAAAATGCGCAAACTATAGAGCTATGAGCTATGACTTTAACACGTATACAGGGCTAGAGATCTTAGAGGAAAAACTGGAAAATTTAAAAACTACATTGGAAGAATCACAGTAAGGGTTCAGAAGACTTAATAGGTGCGGAACTAAGTTTCAGGGATTCCATTTCAGCATTTTGATGGTGTCTTGAACCATGGAAGTGCGATGGGACGGAGCGTTGTCGTGCTGTAATCTCATTCGTTAGTGTCTCGTGTCCCATTTTGGTCGTTTCAGGAGCAATACATGGTTCAAACTGATCAGTTGTTATCGGTAGCAATGCTAATTGACAATTTCCTACGGTTTCAGCAGCTGCACGATTCCATTCTGGTTCCACAAAACTCAGAGCATCGCCTCCTTTCCGAAGCGATTTTGATGTTTTGCCAGATGAAATCCACGACATCATGCGTTTAGGATTCTCCAAATACAGGCTGTCTCACAGTGACACAAATTGTTTTCCTCAATAATCAAAATTGATACGCCGACGATTTTAAGCATACTTACTAAACATTTTATGGCACATCAGAATGTGAAGAAAAATTGCCTAGTTTGTATTTAAAATAGATGTTGATACTCACTTCCGGTATTTCCGGAAGTGCCGCCATTTGGAAAATATTTTTATTTAATAGATTAAACACGACATGTCGTCAGGGCTGGGCAAAATACATGCACTATCGTATTTCAAATACAAATTACAAAATATTCCTAGAAATGTATTTGAAATACAAAATATGAGATATTTTTATATTATTTTTAAAAATACAAAATACAAATACAATATTTGAAATACAAAAATACCTATACACACACGGGGTGTTTTTTGGAGGATTTAGTTAGACGTTTCTAGAAAAGTTTTATAGGTAGGTTCTTGAAAATGTGTTCACTCTGAACGTATCGTTAACATTACGGTGGGACAAATACATACCGAATGTATTACAAACACAAAATTCAAAATACTCATAAGAGAGTATTTGAAATACAAAATACAAAATACTTTAGGGAACGAAAAATCATCAAATACAAAATACAAATGTATTTCAATTACTGTATTTTTAATACAAGTATATTATGACTGCCCACCCCTGCATGTCGCATATGAAAAATTTCAAATTTCTAGTTTTTACAGTTCTTGATATACACTTGTGGAAAAGGAGGTGGCTCTTCGACAGACTGGTAAAAAGTGTATTGTTATACGGGGCAGAAGTGTGGGGGTGGATAGAAAGGGAACAGATAGAAAGGATTCAAGTGAAATACTGAAAGTGGGTATTGGGGCTTGAAAGGGAAACCCCAGGATATGTGGTGCAGGAAGGGTGAAGTTAGATAAAATTGGAATAGTGGCGGGAAAGAGAACGATGGCCTTTGAGAACAGGATGGAGAGGCGGGAAGAAGGGGGATCTTGAGATGTAGTTGGATTGAAGTGAAGATGAATAAGATAGCATATCGACAGAAGGGAAGGTGCTTCTATGAGAGGGGTGGATATGCGAGAGAGAAGGTGGAGAGGAGAGAGGAGGAGGGGTGGAGGATGGTTGGGAAGATAGTAAGAAGAGTAGAAGATGTGCAAAGGCAAAGGGCGAAAATGAATGCAGGGAGGTACAATGGAAAGTACAAGGAGTTGGTGACAAACGGTTTGCCGAGGTATTTAACCGGTGAGGTCAACATATGGAGGAAGAGGATAGTGGCACGAGGAAGAGAGGGTATGCAGACTGTGTGGAGAGGGAAGGGTGCATATCGTGGAGGAATGTTGTGAACTAAGAGAGCAGGAGGGAGGGTGGAAATGGGTGTTAAACGAGGGAGGAGAAGGGATAAAGTGGATGGAGGAGGTGATAGAAAGCAGGAAAAGGAGAGGGTGGTAATCTGTAGGGGATGGGAAGTGGATAGACTGTAATTTAGTGGGTATACTATTATTTTATTGTGATATGTTAAGTTATGGGAATAAGAATCTTGTAGATGTAATGAGTACAATAAATTGATTGATTGATATACTTCTAACCGACGGTTACCGTGAGACACCCTGTATATGCACGCTAACAATTCGATACAGGGAACTCTTTCTTTCATGCCGTTAAAGCAAAATTGCGAAAGTGGCTCTTCGATTTCAAATAACTCATGCGGACCTTCCTTCCTTTTGAATGTTTCCCATGGCATGTAAACATTTGGAAATACTATGGCGAGACATGTTTAACGCCTCCGCAAAGTTGATCTTGTGTTTGCGTATTACTTTCATCCGATAACGTTTGCAGATCGGCCTCGTCACTTGAATTTGGTTTTTCGGAGCGCTCCTTGTCCCCAGTGTCGGATAGTCACTTCTCAACCGATATTTACAGGTATCTAGTTTTCGATGGAACATGTTCGCTGTAGGTTCACTTGCGTTTTTTATTTCAAGTTAAAGCATAAAAGCAAAGCTTCTAGTAAATGTTTTTTATTTGCCACCAAACTCGACGTCCACGTTGCGATATGTTGGTACTTTGACCGGTTATTGTTGAAAGATGTCCAACTTTGCACACGTATGTCGACTACATGTGTCGTTAACACCATCCATGTGTGAAACCCGGAAACTTAATTAAGGGCCAGTTTCCAAAGAAGAGGCATAGAAAATGGCATGAGTGAGGTAATTAAAGCGCTTTATAAAAATAACGGAAACACAATAATGGTACATAACGAAGAATCATCAGAATTTTAAGTAAAGTTTCGTCTAAAACAATTACGAGTGCTCCTACTATTTTCTATAGTGCTATTAATGTTATTAAAAAGAGTAAAGTATATGAATAATCACTGAAAGAAGTAAATATACAAATAATAATGTAGACAAACATAATGATCATGATCATATCCGCAATAGGAAATAAACACAGCACAAAAATCGAAGGAACAATGATCACCTAATTACATCAGAACTATTATAGAAGAAAAGGGAACTATAGGCGAAGAAAGCAAAGAGAGAATGGGAAAAGCTGGAAAAGCCTTCACGAAAAAGAAAGTAAGGAAACAAAAACAGAAATGTACAAAAAGGTGGTGTTTGGTATAATGTTGGTATATACCAGACCAGAGAGTAATGGCCTGATGCCATTAACAAGAAGTTAGTTTTTAAGTGTCAAGTATAAGACAAACATTGTAAAAGCTCATTGTATTTCTTAAATATAAAATAAAAGTATAAATCTCACCAAACATGGCGCAGTCTTACACCCACGGACCGGTAAAGCTACCCCCGGATTTTGATTTACAGGGGCAGAGTGCCGCCACAGAATGGAAGTTTTGGAGGATTGCCTTCGAAGATTACTTGGTTGCTACAGGGCAACAGGAGTCCACTGACAATGTAAAATTGGCCATTCTGAGAAATATTATTGGGAGTGAATCCGCTCGAATTATGTGCACCATTGTAATACCTAACGAAACAGCTGATCCTTATAAATATATGATGGGACAGTTAGAGGCTTATGTAAACCCACGCGTTAATGAAGTATTTGAAAGGCACAAATTTTTAAGTAGAAACCAAAAGGAGGGTGAGTCATTTGAACATTTTCTAACTGACATAAAGCACCTCGTAAAGTCTTGCAACTATGACATAGCAGATCCAGATGAATCCGTTGAAGAAAAAGCTTTGAGGGACAAAATTGTTATGGGTATTCGTGACACAGTCACAAGAGAAGCATTACTAAGGGTTGATAAACTAAAATTAAACAAGGCTATAGAAATATGTCGCACTGGCGAGATGAGCAGAAACCAGAATAGGATGTTTACAGAAGAAAGCGCAGAAATAAATATGGCTACAAAAAAGCATGCAAGGAGAAAGGGCCACAGTCAAAAAGAACAAGGGAAATTTAAGTGTAGACGTTGTCAAAGTATGCATGGTGCTCGTGAGTGTCCTGCGTTCGGGAAACCGTGTTCAAAGTGCGGAATTTTAAACCACTTTGCGGTCGCTTGCCGAGTGAAGAACATTAAAAACGTGCACCAAGATGACAATAGTGATAGTGACAGTAGTTCTAACTTAGTAATTAATAATGTTAATTTTTTAGATAATACTAAGGAGTTGTGGGACGAGATTGTCAGGATTGAAAACACAAAATTTAAAGTAAAGCTGGACACAGGAGCTGACATCTCCGTGATCCCCAGCAAAATTTTTAAGAAAATAAACAAACAATTTAAGGTACGTAAAAGTAATCATATTATAAAAGGGTTTGAAGGCACTCAGGCTAAGAGTATTGGTACTGTAAACCTACTTTGTAAGCATAAAAGCAAAATTGTTTACGAAAATTTTGTAATAGTAGAAGGGGTTAACAAAATTTTATTAAGTGGCCAAGCCTGTGTTGACCTTGGTCTTTTGAAAAGAATCAACAAAGTAAATCTTCATGAATATAATAAAAATGTAGGTAAAGATAAGTTCATATCTGACAATTCAAAGGTTTTTTCTGGCTGTGGGAGGTTTAATGGGAAATATAAAATTGTAACAATCGAGAAGTTTAAACCAGTTAGCTACCCCCCGACAAGAGTTCCATTTGCGATAAAGACAGCTCTGAGAGGTGAGCTCAATCGACTGGTGCAAAGAAAAGCTATTGTGAAGGTTGAAGAGATGGACCCACGAGCAAGTATAAATCGTATGGTCATCGTAGAAAAAAACAATGGCAAATTAAGAATATGCTTAGATCCCCAGGACCTCAATGACCAAATCATAAGGAAACCACAACCGGTAAAGAAAGTTGAAGAAATTTGCGCGAAAATAATAGGGAAAAAAATATTCTCTGTTTTCGATCTGGCCGAGGGATACCACCATCTAGAATTGGAGGACAGTTCGTCGTGGAAGTGCTGTTTTGCTACACCCTTTGGCATCTACAGGTACACCGTTTTACCATATGGCCTCTCCAATTCCCAAGATGTGTTCCAGGAACAGGTAGAGAATAGATTTGGAGACTTAGAAAATGTACAAATTCTACACGACGACATGATAGTGATGGGAGCAAACAAAGAGGAACATGATAGAGCAGTTCAACATGTAATAAAAAGAGCAGAGGAAGTAGGCGCTAAATTTAATAAAGAGAAGTTCCAGTACTGCCAAAGACAAGTGAAGTTTATGGGACAAGTTTTCTCAGAGAGGGGGATGGAGATAGATCCAGAGAGGGTTGAGTCTCTTCTCAAACTACCAAGCCCAAAGGACAAAACCGAACTGCAGAGAATTATTGGGAGTTTCAACTACGTTAGAAAGTACATCCCAAACATGGCTGATCATATTAAACCTCTTTGCGAATTGTTAAAATCTAATGTTGAATTTAAATGGCTTACTTTACAACAGAAATGCTTCGAGAAATTAAAAGAGATCATTACTAAATCTCCAGCATTACTTCCATTTGAACCTCGAAGGAAAACAATCTTACAATGTGATGCTTCGAAAAATGGAATAGGGTGCTGCATGTTCCAGGAGTATGACAATAGAATGTTAAAATTAGTGGCTTGTGCTTCTCGGACCATGAATGATCACGAAGTAAATTACAGCCAGACCGAAAAAGAACTATTATCGATACAGTATGGTACGCAAAAATTTCATGACTTTATATATGGCTCTGTTGTAGACGTCCAGAGTGACCATAAACCGATTATCTCGATCATGAGGAAACCTATCTGCAAAATAGGTTCTGTAAGATTACAGCGTTTGAGGCTTAAACTCTTGAAATACACATTAAATGTCTATTATGTGCCCGGAAAGGACATCCATTTTGCGGACATGCTATCTCGAGCAAGTTTGAAAGCACAGGTGCATGATCCTGAAATGATGGAAATGGTACATTCCGTAAGTAAGCACATGCCTATGAGCATCGAAAAACAATCGGAGTTAAGATCCTTGACTAGCAAGGATGAAACACTGTCCAAAATTATTGACTATTACTTTTATGGATGGGGAAAAGAAAATTCGCTGACAAAGGATTGCAAACCGTACTACAATCTCAGAGACTCCATCTGCGTAGAAGCTGGAATGGTTTTTATGGAAGACAAGATTGTCATTCCTAAGGCTATGAGGAACGGTCTTATGGGAATGATGCACAAGGGGCACCTTGGCATAGGCAAAACCATAAACAAAGCAAGGAAAATGTTCTATTGGCCAAATTTGAACAATGACATCACAACTTTCATAAAGCAATGCCGAACTTGCGAAAAATACTTACCCAGGAACAGCAAAGAACAAATGCTACCACATTCCATTCCTAAATTAAGGTACAATAAGGTTGCCTCCGATATATTGGAATTTGCAGCCAAACCGTATTTGTTGGTGGTCGACTATTTTTCTCACTGGATAGACCTCATTCCTCTTGAGGACAAGACATCAAAATCTGTCATAGATGCTTTCCAAAGTGCATTCACAAAGTTCGGATACCCGCAGTTTCTGATAACCGATAACCTACCTTTTATATCCCAAAAATGTCTTAATTACTATCGCGAGAAAGACATCACCGTCGCCACATGCACACCTGAATGGCACCAAAGTAACGGGCTCGCCGAAAAAGCAGTCAGCATAGCGAAGCAGATCCTGAGGAAGAGCTTAGAAACGAACATTGATTTTCGAGAGTGCCTAATGGAGTACAACAACACAGAGATAACCTCTCTCCAGGCCTCTCCAGCTCAAATCCTACAGAGCAGATCACTTAGAACCCAGCTACCAACAATCAGTAAAGAGTTGGAACCGCAAATAAAAACTGGAGTGTACAACATCTTACACAAACGACAAGAACACGTCAAACTGCACTATAATAAAACAGCACGAAGGAACACAATCGAATTTAAGAAAGGGGATAAGGTAGTGGTCAAGAGTACTAGGGAAGAAATTTGGCATAAAGCGGTAGTTATTGAGAAGGCCAAAGAACCCAGGTCATATTGGGTCAAAAAGGAACACAATAACAGGATAGTGAGACGGAACTCAAACCAAATGAAACCGTCTATCACAAAGGCTGGTATAGACGACCACATTTTAGACCCTCAATTTTACCCTGATTTGGCTCAAAACAAAAATGTAACTGTCCATGAACACAAAGTTAGTAAACCCAATAATGTGCAAATTGACAGTCAGAAGCCTATGAGTGTAACCCAAATAAAGAAAACAGGCAATCTCGCACCCCAACAACCCCACACCTCAAAATCAGGTCGTGTAATAAAAAACCCTGTTAAATTGAATCTTTGAGGGGGAGGTGTTTGGTATAATGTTGGTATATACCAGACCAGAGAGTAATGGCCTGATGCCATTAACAAGAAGTTAGTTTTTAAGTGTCAAGTATAAGACAAACATTGTAAAAGCTCATTGTATTTCTTAAATATAAAATAAAAGTATAAATCTCACCAAACAGGTGGTAAGGCTCTACCTGATTTATGCGAATGAATTATGGACAATCTCAGACCGGATTAAAACTACTGAAATGAGGTTCCTGTGCAAAATAGAAAAAGAACAGGATCAGAAATAAGGAAATCAGTAATCGGTTAAAAGTGAAAGCAGTGGAACAATGTACATATATAACAAAGACAGCTAGGAAAAAGATTAATGAAGCTATAAGAGTACAAGATGGGAAGACGTCAAAATATTAGCGCAGGAAGGGAAAATATGGAAAAGCATGACAGAAAAGCAAATATAGACATAAACATAAATATATTGTTATTTAAGTTTCCACGAGTTATATTATTTATCATAAAATTCATTTTCGAGTTTTCGAAACGTTGAATATTATCAATACTTACACGAGATAAACTCGAAAATGAATTTTATGATAAATAAACATAAATAGTATATATTAAAATATCTAAAGTTTTGAAATAATTTGTTATGCTTCATTTTGTATTATGGTAGGAAACTTTTAGATCATAGAAACATAGACTGAAATCATCGTTTGACATCTTTTACAGATCAAGCCCGGATTTCCTCAATTCATTCATTTCTAAAACGATCTCTTGATTATTTCTTAATTCATCTGAATTGAAGCAAAACATTCATGAGCGAAGCGTCACCAGCTACTATCTTCGTTTACTACGATTAACAACGGTATTCCTGCAGCCGCAGCAGCTCTGCAAGGCAACACTGACGCGAAAACCGGGCTCCACGAGTGTAAACTCCAGATCCGAGCGAACCTAACGACGAAAAATGTTCTTGCTGCAAACCTGAAAATGGCTAGGAACCAACCTAAAATCTTGAAGGCAGCGATTATTATTGGGGGAAAAGTCCGCCTCTCCTGTCAATCAGCAGCAAAGGACGAATTCCAAACATTCTTCATAGAGTTTATACACACCTACAACTCTTTCACTTCACACCCCGTGGTAGTGCGATAATCCTCTTCGCACGCATGATTCCATACGAGAAAAAACAGAGACCTATACAACTAGAGAAAATTAACTGTGCACACAGTTGTTCCAAATGACCTACGCCTAACAATGTAGGCTTACCATGGTTAGATCTAGTGGATGCCACGACCTCCTCAAGCGTGCAGAGTCCTTATCGCACCAGCACCCAAAATCTAAAAGAAGAAAATAGGGCAAAATGCTAAAATTGCGACAGTGAATACACATTAAAGCAATGAGGGCCAAGAAACACCACCCCTAAACATGAGTGGGCAATCGCGCCAGTCGAGTTCCTTACAAATTGCTCTATGGAATGCTAACCGTCTTCTAAGTCCACTAGATCCAGTTGAAAACTCAAAAACTCCCTTAAGGGCGATGAAGAATACGAAAGGAAAAAGAGAAAGCGCAACCGTGTACGTCAAGGCTAACAACGACCATCGCCCTGAACCTTCACCGTTCAACCAGCGTGAAGGTGAGACCAGCACGGCGGAACTGATCAAAATAACATCGATATACCTGCCATAGATGGGCTATTCGGCGAAAGCTTACCCACCCCCGTCCGTGAAGATTTTAATGACGAGCATCCCTCCTGAAACATACCCATAACTAACGTATATGGTAGGCAGCTGTAATAATATCTTTCCATAAAAGCTCTTCACGTCGCAGGTCTTAAGACTTAGAATTCTGCAAGTTCGTCCAACATCATATTCATATGTAGGGTTCTCATTCGGGCCCTTTGTACTACCTCCCTGCCGGACACACGTACTGATCAGAGCACGAGTTGCTTAACTATCAATACTTGTATGTATTGTGTGTGTCCATTTTGCCGCATTGCCGGCACATGAAGAAGGTAGGCGAATACTTCCTGGCGGCAAACTAAATCTCTACTGTCACGGATCACAGAACCTCCTTTAGCCCCATTTTCATCAGGAAGAGCTCTAAGAGAATTCCAAGACATCGTGCCATCAAAATGAAAACTAAAATTGGCATTTTGCTCACGAGGAAGAAATGAACACTCTGGAATTTAACCAAAGCAAAATGTACAGGACCAAAACCGTATCGTTATCACTAACGTCAACAAATGAGAACACTGGCCAATTCCAGTGGTAGTGCTCTCTCGACCTACGTCATAATCCTATCATACAGGACGGTGTCTAGTGGAACAGGCAAATATAGAGTTTAAGGTAAGGAAGGCATTCGAAACAATGGCCTTAGAAGAACAATAAATCGAGTACCAAACGCTGTGTTCCGGCTGAAATGCATCGCACGCCGAGAAAGGGGCGAACTTGGCTTAAACTACAGAGAAGTTAGTCTTTTGCTAGAGTCTCCTAAAAAGGATTAATACTGCCGAGGCTCGACGAAGACTACAGATCATAACGGAGGAAACTCTCTCGTCGACATGTCAAGGCTTCTGATTCTGTCTGACACCAATGTCTCCTCCACAGCTGGTAAAGGTTCAACTAATACATAAGATGGTAGAACACGTCCACACCCTAAACTCCGGAGATGACATCGCGCAGTGTGTTATTCACAGACCACAAGTTCGTGATTAGATCGGCTATGCTATACGCAAATGTGCGAATCGATATGAAGATTACGACCATGAAAATCATCGCAGCCAAATCTGAAAAGTCGATATAGGCCCAACCAAACCGTACGTCAATGAAAATCTACGATGGCACATACGACCAACGCGCAAACTGAATAGTAGGATCGATACGACTAAATGACAGAAATAGAGGAGGAATCCTGAAGAAAGGAAAGTTTGACAACAATCACAAGAAGGATCAACGTGAGGATCTCACTGAACTCAATAATATATGGAAGAGCAAGCCGTTGAAATCAAATGGGATGCGCGTGAAAAAGTGTGCACATTTGAAGAAAATAATAAGGTCGAAAATCGTTTAACTACGGGGCTTACGCGTTTGCGCAGTGGAAAATACCATGAAAATGCATCATGTGTTGAAGTCGGTTGAAGTCAATGAACTCTACCTAATAAATTGAAGTTAGGTTAGAAAAGTTTACGTGGTTTGTCTTCGTGAACAAGTGGATTAATTTGATTTATAAACGTTACAAGGGAGAAGGGTTTACAGTGGGTGTTATGGAGTTCATGATTAAAATACAGTTTTAGATAATATACAGGGTGTCCCAGGTTTAATGATCAGAACTTTGACATTTTGTAGAGAAACACATTTTAAGGTGGGTTGCTCCTATACATATACATAGGTCCTAAAATTCTTTGTTTCTGAGATACAGAGTGCGTCACAATTTTCTAAAAAATAAAGGTTTTATTTATTTTTTTCCGAATTGTTGAAATATTCAAACCAAAATTGACACACAAGATACATGGACAGAGCATAAGATCCATGGCAACCATAGTTTTTGTACACAGCCAAAATACATTTTTCGTGAAATAAATCACAAAAATCTAGTTTGCGGCCGCACGGTAACGGAATATTTAATTCAGGGTCGTACTCTTTTTATCTATCAAATTAATAGAACGGATTACCCATATCTCCGCCACTGGTTGATTAAAAAAATTGATGTTCTTCAATCTTGTGGCCCTCTGTGCTTGTATCTTGTATGCCAATTTTGGTTTGAATTGTTGCCACAGTTTGTAAATAAACAAATAAAAACTTTATTTTTTAGAAAACTTTAACGCCCTGTATCTCAGAAACAAAGAATTTTAGGAACTATGTTTATAGGAGCAACCCGCCTTAAAATGTGTTTTTCTACAAAATGTCAAAGTCCTTATCATTAAACCTGGGACACCCTGTATAACAGCTGTTTTATTTGTTTGAACTCTAATTTAACACGGCGCATGATCGGGAGCCCCGTGCGCGTATTCAATTTGTATCACTTAAATTTACAACTTTGCTCTTCCATATATAATAGAGTTCAGTGGAGGATCTGCACTCAAGTCGCTTCTATACACGCGATGGCGCAAAAAATTAAAGTGAAAGGAGAAGAGCGACAGTCAATAAACAACACAAAGGGTCTAATCACAGGTTTCGTAGTTCAATTCGCGAGTAAATTTAGCTAATTAATTATAATTTAGTTTAAATTATCGTAATTGAATCGTTAGTTATCATAATCAATATAACTTACAACACGTATATAAACAACGTTCGATTTTCGACATACTAATTAATTACAAATAATTACAGTTGCGCTCATCAAATTCGATGTTTACTATAACTTATGTCGCTAGTTTTCTCAACTTAAATTACCTACGTTATTATGCAAATAAGATGATGTTTTGCTTAAATTTATTAGCCAAATTTGTAAACAACCACTAATTTAGACAGTAATTAGCCACCCCTATCCTAATTTGCTTAAGCTTACACTTTTCTTTCTATTTGGGCCCCAAAAATTGTACTATAAACGTGTTTGTGCACTACAATACCGTTCAAATAACTTTATGTGACAATAATCTTAGTTATGTGCTACTAATTGCAGACATTTATTGCATTTTAGGAAAATTTTATTCATAATTGAGGATATAATAATTGAATCTCTAATTGGCGCAAAGCCAAAATTTTACGAGTTGTCTAACTAATTTAAGTATAGGGAGAATTGAACAATTATGTCGTCCTTACTGATGAGCGGAAGCCTCGGTGAATTAGTTACGAATACCAATTTCATTATTAAGAATCGAACTTCTAATTTAAGATGACGTAACACCTTCTGATAATTATGATCAATTGTAACTGGTAAAGAAAAGCCAATTAGTTATTATCAATTCATTAATGTAATAATCGATAGTGGTATAACATTTCAATTAGACTTACAAAAATGGAAATATCAATAAGAACTCATAACCTCTAACGGATTCTAACAAATTACTAATTAATTCACTCACTATTATGGTTAATTATAATAGCAATAAGAAGAGTAAATTTGCGCGAAGAACTACGTATTTGCATATTGAATGGGAACGGTACCTAATCTACTTACAATTAGTTAATTTATACAATTGAAATAATTAGGATCATTGGCGCGGAATGGGTTCGTTAAAAGAGCATCGATATTAAATTTCAGTTGAAGGTTTCCGTTTTTTTATGCCAGAATTAAAATATTTTTGTAGATTCATGCAATACTTCGTCAAATCAAGTGAACAACTACGAGGGTTTCTCAAGTAATTAAGACTTTTTATTTACCCTTAATTATCAAGGACCCCAACATCCACTCAAAAATCTTAAAACTGATCAACAGTTTGCTGTCGGCTAGTAATTTGAATTAAATTTTCCAATCGTCAGTAGCCAAACCTAATTATTGCTGAATGCTAACGGTTAATTACTAAGAGTATCATTTTGTTACAAGGTTCGACTTAATGACACCAATAATGGGAGGTAATTTGTAATATTAGTTCTGTTTACAATTTCCTCTACAAATTATTATCGATCGACTAATTAATTGCTGATTGGACGAAATTAGTTAAATGAATACGAATAGATTTCATTTAGCATAACTAAACCCTTAATTGTTTAATTGTAGGTAGTAATGAGACAGTATTCCAATTGGCGACTAGTCTGCTTGCTAATTATGGGTCCTACTAAAACAATAAATTGGCGTGACATTACTTAACAATTAATTTAAATTCTGTTTTCACACGCACAAAATTTGAATAACTGGTCGAAATTGGTATTTTTAGTTCGATGATTTGCAAAATTAACGATAAACCAAAATCTTACTATGTAATCCAAAGTTAATTGTTTGCGACTAAAATTTGAAGCTAATTGCACGCAGCCAAACCCAGAAAGGGTTATAACTCGTACAATTTCATGTGTGGTCGATCTTGCACTAGTTCGATTTCTAATTATAGTTAAAATTAAGATGGAGGATGTAAATTTTTGTCGTGAGTCCAGCGTTTGTTTGGTATTTCAGTATAAATAAATCAAATCAACAGCTAAAATTAAAATGTTAATTTTTGTTATTTTACATTATGACATTAAAATTAATTAACGACTAGTTTGGGATACAAGTTTTGGAGCACATTCGTCATTTTTTCTTTTCTCCATAATTTTGTAGATTTACGATTTATCGGTAGTTTGAAATTTAATTTTAGAATTAATTATATTATTAAGTAGAAACCACACCTTTTACAATAAGGTAAGCGGATTTGAACATTTTTTAACAATATTAAAATTGATCTTTATTATCAACAATTCAAGGATAAAAATCGATCGAATCGCTTTCAAATTAATCTAAACGTGACCGGTAAAAATTCCTATTAATTTGCATCACTACTCGATATTGAAATGTCTAATTAATCACTTAAAAAAAAGGTATATATGTATACACTTAATACGTGTCTGTCTCTCGTTTCACATGCCTCTCCTTTTCTTGTTCAAAAATCGAGAGATATAATCTCGGAGTATGATAAATTAAAAAATACGTTCTTTAATAATACACAACACACACACACACACGTTTTGGAATGGTAAGAAAACGGGTACACTCCATTAAAAAGTAGTTCGAAATATTTTCCGAAAAAAAAATACTACACGTAATAATTAATCTCTTCGTCAAAGAGGAAGATTGTGAATTATGATATATGTGTACACGCTTCGGTAGGCTTGTTTAAACATTTACCCAACTACAACATAAAAGTGGTAAAATAACTACTAGATATGTATCTAGAAGGTCAATTTTTGAATAATTTCTCTTAAATAAATTTGTGGTTACGTTATTTTTCTTTATTATGTAATTTTTTCTAAAGGTTTTCGAGTCTTTATTTAGTTAGTTACATTCAAATTATAAACAAATTTTACACATCAATAATACATACATAATTAAGTGTCGCCCATTCATAAAGTACAGCCTCGAGCGGTTCGACCAATCACTCCCTCATAATTTTTTCATTAACGAAAGTTAAACGTGTATACAATCAATATAATTAGGTTAGTTTTGATACCGCCGCCCTCAAATTTCGGCAAGAGAAATCCTTCGAATTTCCTAATCGTCGATCGTGTACTTGAAAGTCTCCGGTTCGAATCCGAACGTAAGAATGACGCCCGCTAACAACTTCCTGTACTGAGATGGGTGCGAAAAAATCAAAACAGAGCTGGACGTTCCCCATAAACGGCTCTTTTTAAAAATATCTAAGCATAATACAGGGTGTCCCAATATTCCGTGGACATAGAGCTACAGTAGGTTTTTGCGAACAAAAAAAGTCGAATGGGCTAAACTTACCTATATACTAAAGTACATCGTTAAGCCGTGAGAGGGCGTCAAAGTTGGAAGAATATTTTTGTTTTATTTTAATAAATCGGAAATTCTTTGATCGATTTTTTTTAAATTTGGTTTGGGCACATATCAATGAAGGAACTATGTTTTTAAGTGGATATCAATTTAACTGAATTCCGGGAAGGGTGAAAACTACCCCTACCGTTCGATACATTTAATGGTAACTTTTTTGTGGGTCGTAGGTGTGCTTTAATTTTTTGTAAAAAGGAAGATACATTAATTTTCTGTATTTTTCGTCTCTTACAAAAATGGTGTATCTCTTTTAGTTTTTGAGCGAATCACACAATAGTCACAATAAATGTTCAATACGACCACCACCTCTTCGACCCTGCATAAATTAATTCTACGCAGGAAACTGAAATTGACTCTTCTCAAGATGCTGCGAACTCTTTGCAAGACGAACGCCTGTTGAGAAGAGTCAATTTCAGTTTCCTGCGTAGAATTGATTTATGCAGGGTCGAAGGTGGTGGTCGTATTGAACATTTTTTGTGATTATTGTGTGATTCGATCAAAAACTAAAAGAGATACACCATTTTTGTAAGAGACGTAAAATACAGAAAATTAATGTATCTTCCTTTTTACAAAAAATTAAAGCACTCCTACGACCCACAAAAAAGTTACCATTAAATGTATCGAACGGTAGGGGTAGTTTTCACCCTTCCCGGAATTCAGTTAAATTGATATCGACTTAAAAACATAGTTCCTTCATTGATATGTGCCCAAACCAAATTTTAAAAAAATCGATCAAAGAATTTCCGATTTATTAAAATAAAACAAAAATATTCTTCCAACTTTGACGCCCTCTCACGGCTTAACGATGTACTTTAGTATATAGGTAAGTTTAGCCCATTCGACTTTTTTTGTTCCCACAAACCTACTGTAGCTCTATGTCCACGGAATATTGGGACACCCTGTATACGCTACAAACACAATACTGGACGTTTTCAAAAATGTATCGACTTACTTAGTAAACCTTTTCAATTCAACCGAAAAACAAGCCATTGTTCCTTCTGTACAAGTGGGGGGGGGGGGGGGGGGGGGGCTAACACCTTACAACGAACATGTTCCAAACTGATTTCATTTTATTTTAGTAGAAAATATTTTGGATTAATGGTATTTATTTATAGTACAAAATATTGTATGTACAGGGTGGGCCAAACGTCTGGCGCTGTTCTATATCTCTTATTGTATAATACTTACAGATTTATTTGAAAGGTATATTATACTTACAGATTTATTTGAAAGGTATATTAATGGTGGTCAAAAGGAAATATTTTAAAATTATTTTTATATACAGGGTGTTTAGAAAAGATGCGGCAATATTAAAGGGGGTGATTGCCCAGGTCATTTTATACAAAAAAGTTCCTATAAACGCTTTCCGAAAACGCTTCGTTACCGATCTACAGCGTGTTGAAGTTTAATTAAAAAAAAAGAGTAAAAATTAGATTTTTCCAAAACGGCTTGCGATATCATAATGAAATTTTAGCTCTGTGGGAGACACATACTTTGCAATACAACACGATGTTTCAGTCGTACCGGTTGCGCGCGTATTGGCACGTCACAGGCGCCTATTTTTCAAGAAAATATGTTTGTACGCATGATAAATGGATATGCACTCAAATGTTTTTTTTTTACTAAAAAACGGTACGTCGTACGATAAAAAGTTAAGAGAGCTTTTTTCTTCACAACTGAACAAAGAATAAAAAAATATTTTTATTTTTAGAGAAATCAGCGGCGTCCTATTTTTTTGTTGAAAAATAGCCTGTGACCTGGCAATACGCGCGCAACTGGTACGACTGAAACATCGTGTTGTATTGCAAAGTATGTGTTTCCTGCAGCTATTAACACGCCTAAAATTTCATTATGATATCTCAAGCCGTTTTTGAAAAATCTAATTTTTACTCTTTTTTTTAATTAAACTTCAACACGCTGTAGATCGGTAACGAAGCGTTTTCGGAAAGCGTTTATAGGAACTTTTTTGCATAAAATGACCTGGGCGTGGACAATCACCCCCTTTAATATTGCCGCATCTTTTCTAAACACCCTGTATACAGGGTGGTCCAACACAAACGACTTACTTTTTTTCAAATGAAATGGCCTAACTTTTCACTGTTATACTGCCCTTAAATATTTTTTTTTGCTCATCAACTCATTGCGGAGAAAAACAATTTTTTCAGCAAATATCAAAAATTCATACCCCTCTTTAAGAATTCGTCACCGTCTCAGATTTAATGCTGGAATTTTGAAATTTACAAATTTACAAAGCTAAAGAACACAACTTTTTTTTGCTAAGTTTTGAATTTTTATATTGTGTAGGGTGGTTAAAAATAATTTAAAACTTCGGTTTTTCAAATGGAACACCCTGTATATTTGTTCACTAATAGACGACCAATTATTACCTCCTCTTCAACTTTTCTGAGAGTTTAAAATTATTTTTTGACCACCCTATACCTACGATACAAAAATTCAAAACTTAGTAAAAAAAAAGTTGTGTCCTTTAGCTTTGTAAATTTGTAAATTTCAAAATTACAGCATTAAATTTGAGACGGTGGCGAATTCTTAAAGAGGGGTATAATTTTTCCATATTTGCCGAAAAAAATAGTTTTTCTCCGCAACGAGTGGAGAAGTAAAAAAAATATTTAAGGGCAATTAATATAATAGTAGAAAGTTAGGTCATTTCATTTGAAAAAAAGTAAGTCGTTTGCCTACCTTAGTGTTGGACCACCCTGTATATATGAAAATAATTTTATAATATTTCCATTTGACCACGATTAATACCTTTCAAATAAATCTGTAAGTATTATACAATAAGAGTTATAGAACAACGACAGAGGTTTGCCCCACCCTGTATACAGAGTGGGCTAATAGTGTGTGGATGGAAGACTGTGGGATATGGTAAGTCTACAAATCTAAAATATTCTCACTTGAATCGCAATGTTTATAAAAGATGATTTATATCAAAGTTGCATTTAATGAGACCCCCTGTATATTCCTTGGTTAATTCTAGTCCGGACGGTCAAATCCGAAATCTTCTTGTGTTCGGAGAAATTACTACGTCAATTGACAAAATTTCTATAAACGGTAGCATGATTTTTCAAATGGCACTGCCAATTTTTTTTATTACGTTTTTATTTTTGAACTATGAATTTACAAAATTATAATTGCGAGTTTATTATTTCGATATTGAATTTAATTTAAACTTTTTAACTTTTGCGTTTCGAATTTTGAAATTTGAATTTTCAAATTATAATTTAGGATTCATTCGCATTAATATTTTGAGTTTCAATTTCTTATTTCAAATTTCTATTTTGAATACGAAATTTTTGAATGTTATCTGGATTTTTTTAATTTAAATTTTATATTTACATCTTTGAATTTTGAACTTTGCATTTCTAAGCTATGCGTTTATTATATATTTTGAAAGTTCCGTAATCGGGACAATAGATTAATTGGGGGGGGGGGGGGGGGGGGGGGACATACCACCATAATAGATGGGCGATCTGGGAAATTTTTCTCCTGGGAAAAATTAGTTTTTTTGGATATCTTCAGGACTCGGAGAGTAACGCGGCCACACAGAATTTAGTATCCCCATATCGGCCACATTGGACACATCGCCCAAACGTGATGTGTGGACACAACGACCACCTTGGACGTAACGGCCACAGCTCTAGCTGGACACAACGGCCACCTTGGACACAACGGCCACTGGACACTACGGCCACACAGAATTGTAAGGTAATGTTTGCGATAAAGATTTCACAAATAATAGGAGTTTTCTATTTATAAGAAAAAAAAATACTAAATCTGCAAATAACCTAGGCGCTTTAGTGTCAATCTACGTATCTGATATGTGGTCGTAGTGTCCAAGGTGGCCATCGTGTCCAGCTAGAGCTGTGGCCGTTACGTCCAAGATGGCCGTTGTGTCTACACATCACGTTTGGCCGATGTGTCCAGTGTGGCCGATATGGGCATACTAAATTCTGTGTGGCCGTTGTGTCCAGACCCCAATTCTTCCCCATGTATTCGAACTGTCCAGCTGTCATCGACAGGCAGCATTTAAAATACTAATCATTTTATATGGTAAAGATAGAATTTTTCAAAAATTTAAGCCCTGCAATATGAAATATGCGCAAAACTATAAGTACATCGAAACGAATGACCTATGTTGCCAGATATACTGCAGTGCAACGTGCATTGTTTTATATTTGTGCGTAGTTGCGTAATTGTCATTGAGTTAATCTGATTACAGTTATTAAATACCAAAGACTAGGTTTTGATGCAAACATAGACAAAATAATTGTTTGGATCGTTAATTGGGACCTTGGACGTCCCGAATCACATCATACAATAATCGGGACGAAGAAAATAGACGTGTGTAAGCGCTTATGCCTGTGAAAACATAAAAAAAAAGAAAAAAAAAAAGAAAAGATTGAAAATAAAAGAGTGTTCCGGCGAAATCGTGGGTCACTTTAAAATGAACATAAAAATCATAAGCACCACCAAGAACAATGGCAGAATATTGTGTACGAAAAAAATGTTGTTGTAAGTTTTGGAGAAGGGACAATAAAAAAGAAATAGTAGTGCAGAATGACTGTCAATGGGCGAAGACCATCAGAGGCAACCCGAAAATTTATTGAAAAGTATAGTATTCACAAGGCCCACAATAATTAGGATAAAAAATTCATAAGCTTGGGATAAACTCCAATTTATATGAAGAAACATTATTTTCTATCCTGGATTGAGGAACTGTAGAAACGCGATAGAGAACAGTGATTTTGTGCACTTTTTCATATTGTAAACATGGAAAAAGTAAAAATTAGGCCTAAATTTAGGCGAATTCTGAGAGAAGATAGAGATTTTGAGGCACTAAAAAGATATTACTAACAGAGCAAACAACATTTTCAAATCAGTTGTTGACTGATAATCACGGTTTTGCTGTTGAAACACGTTTGTTTTAATAAAATGCTTTTGTGATTATTTTGTGTTGTGTTGTGGCCACAAGTGTTCCAGTTCTGCTCTACTGCCTGAGTATGTTCAAAAAACCTTTGGTGCTCTATAGGATAACATGCAAAGCAAACGGTTTCCCCATCTTAACTCGAAAAGATAATAATAATAAATAAAGAAAACGAGATTACCAGAGAATTGTTACCTTCCCATGTAAGAAAAAGATAAAACTTCTCAAATGTATGAAGATGAACAATAATCCACTCACCAACATTTGTGATAAAGGCCATTTGATTAACGTGAATCACATTTGTAAAAGATGGTATTAAGAAACATGTTCATCAATCTTTATCATTATTTAGCACTCATAATCTGAATATTCCCACGACCAAGGCAGAAACATATGTGGAGAGTGGGAAGAAAAATCTTCTGGAGACGATATCTTAACTACTTGTATGGATGAACATTTAAGACAAAAATTCGGACGCAGACATTCCTCGAATTTTGCTCAAGTACACAATTCTTTCTACGATATCCTTAATAAATAGTAACTCACTGCATCGGGAGTTATTGCTCCGAACTCGCTCACGGGAGTGCCACATCACAGAAATTCGGCTATTGACTCACGGGTTAATCGGGGCTGAGCAAAACGAAATGACATTGGACAAAACTGGGCATAACTTCGGCAAAATTATGTCATTGTTTTTGTTTGGAAATTTCATCATGGGGTTACCAACTTCACGCACATTTAAAAAAAATCAAACTTTCCTTGGCTACAGTTTCCCAACATGTAAGGAGATTTAATGGGGAAAAGATGTCAAACGTCAAAACATTGTCACTTATTTGATGTTTGATGCAAAATGAAAAAAAATCAAAGAAGACGTTGTGCAAAATTTGGAAAAAATAATCTTTAAAGGAAAAAACAAACACAAGAACGTAAATTTAAAAAATCAAACGAATTCATCATTTTTTGGAAGTCGAAATCGTCTCTGATCCGGAAGAACAACACCCGGAAACTAAGACGGTAAGACACTTTTTGGCCTAACACTTCGGAGATGATCATTCAAATAAGCGTATGGTTTGAATTATCGGACTTCAACAATTATTTTAACGAATTTTGATAGCGCAACTTTAGTGTGACGTAAAATGGGAAAACTCAGAGGATTATGATTGGGAAACTGGCGAATAAAGGCAAAAAATGAAGAGATAAGGTACTTTTATGCCCATCATACTCAGTGAGTTTTCTCTAGATTTAACTCTAACTACTCCTTGGTATTCGTCTATTAGGTTTCTGACATATAGCTGGCCAGCGTCGTCTTCATTTTCTGCTAATATTATGATTATCAGCGAACAACAGTGTGTGAATGTGTTCGTCATTTAATTTTTTACCCATACTCTTACATTTCTACATCCACTCGATAATTGGTCTCTTATTCTCATCTGACTTGTGGCTTTTTGTACATTTCCCTTTACCGCTTGTAAATTTTGGGTAAGAACATATTTTGGACTACATGTATTATAGGACCAAAATGTACATGTATTCCGTAAATTGATGAGAAATTCATAATAGTTTTCCCACCATTTCATTATTTTGCCTAAATCTAACTCTGTGCACGTCAAAAGAAAAGATCTGATGTTAAACGCAAAGAATTCATTAGAGGACAGTCAAATGACACTTGGTCGTCAATTTTGAAGATGGTCTGATTCGACGACGTCTCAGACTTGAAATAGTATATTTTTACTGCTAAAGAGATGTAATTGATGTGACACAACCTACGAGAACAGCAATAGAGAACGCAAATTCTAGCAGTTCTGATTGTTCACCAGGTTGATAAAATAAAATCACACCTGCTGTCTAAAATATACGGTCACAATGCAAAGAGAAATAGACAAAATAGGACTTTTTTCCAAGAAGAACTGGCCCAATAAAATGAAGAAATCAAAGAAGAAATAATGAGGGACAAACATAGGCACTCCGACAAAACAAAAAAGGAAGCAGTTTGGACAAGAGAGACATGTCGCACAATACAACAATTGAAAGTAAGTATGAATTGTATACTATGATGAGTATGAGTTATACTGGACAATGCCAAATACCGAAAAGCAACGTGAAAAAATTTGTGAACCTGACTAAGGCTCACAGCAGTTCCATAAACCTTTTGGCTCCAGTTCGTTGGTTCAGTAAGATCTCACCATTTCAAGTTTTTGAGTAATTTAAATTAAGTTATAGTGACATACTGCGGAAGCCGTGGAAAAATCACGAACAGCTTCACTTTTTTTGGCAACAATGATTCTATCACGCGTGATCAAGTCACTAGAATTCTCATTGTTTGTGCGTCTACTTTGAGAATTTTCAGGGAAACTCTTTCAGTTCTTTTGGCAATCTGACTATAATTGCATCCTAAGGCACTAATTTGAATTGTTTTCCGATGCACTAACTAACAATAAGTAGATAAAACAAGCAAGCAGACTGGATTTAATTTCAGTCCCTAATCGATTATAAAATATGAAAAATAAGATTACAATCAAGACGTCGCGTCGTTCGATCTCGGTGGCCTCGCTTTTGCTATGCAAAAATCGTGTGATAAATTTGGAAAAAATCGAAAAACAAAATTTGCATAATTTTTAAATAAATTTTAATACAGGTAAAGAATTTTTAGAGATAAATGGAATTTGTTTTTACAACAAATGCGGTTTGAATCCGTAAGTTTACGAAAACTTTAACTTGAAGAAAATGTACAGCGCAGAGATTTCTCCCTCCAAAAGGAAAAGTTTTGTCTTTGATCAATGACGATTTATAGCCGAAAAACTGCGATTTTTTTGCACTTTCTTCAGTTTCTCCTCTATAACCTTTTTCCCTTGCATCCTACGAGACCATTCTATTCACGTTTGTAGAACGTTAAATTTCCTATAATTCGCATTGGCCAAACATATTGTTGACCCCATATTTACCGAGGTACAGGGGTTCAAAAAAGTTTCCAAATTGGTAAAAAATCGCAAAGAAGTGCAAGGGAAAAAGTTATAGAGGAGAAACTGAAGAACGTGCAAAAAAATCGCCCCCCCCCCCCCCCCCCCCACCATTCCACAAGGAAATTTTGTTCGATAAATCGGGTGGAGCCCATACCTAACCACCACCCCAAGTTTCATTAACTTGGCTTTTTTTAAGGGTGACATGGCGACTGGCCTAACCTACAGATTTCAGGAATATTTCTCAACAGGCCCATTCTGAAAAAAATTTTGTAATTAATCAACTGCTTGCCACCAAAAATCATGCCTTAGATTTGGGAAAAATAAATAAAAGTATCAAATATTTCCCTAAATACACGAGAATCCATTTTACCCCTATCAAAAACGGACAACTTTCGAAAACTGGAATGCCATCGATCTGGGAGTACCTTTTCTCCAATTGAATGTTATTCCATCTGATAGAGTTCCAAGTTTCTAAATAAATACCAAAACCTACCAAATTTATCTTTGGTCGATTTTACTTCCATTGCGACTCGTCTTCCAACAGGTATTCATGAACGCCTTGGTCTAATGTTCTTGAATCACATGCGAATTTTTGGTCCTTTGGTCCTTAGTGACTTTCTCAACAAAAGTACAGAATGGAAATTTGTTTGTCAGTTTCAACAATGTGTCCATATTTGAACGTCATAAAAAGTAAAAGTTCGAGGACTACGTAAGAAGTGTTTCCGATACGTTGTATAATTGGTGTTATTTTATTCTACAGGGTGACCCAAAAGTCACACACCATAGGGATTATACTCTTCTATGTATTCAATATGAGAACCATTCAAATCAAAACACGTCCGTAAACGGTAGGATATGTTCCGTAAAACATTGATCACCAAGTTTGGCAAGATAGCTGCTACAATTCGCTCTCGAAGACGGTTTTTATCCTCGATGTTCACCTCGTATACTTTTGCCACGTCCGTACTTGGCGTAGTGTGGTGGTGAACCATCCTGCATGAACCACTCAGGGTGGGAACCGATGACATCCATCAGGCAATAATGAATCTCCCAACATTGTCAGGTTGACATTTGTGTCAAAAAAGTGGAGGTCGGAAAAAAACCCTGGAAAAACCCCCCGGAAAAAAACCGTAAAAAACCCCGAAAAAAAAACCAGGAAAAAACCCCCGGAAGAAGAACCCCCGAAAAATAATTATAGATGGCTGTGAATAAATATACAATAAAAGTAATGCCAAACTTAAACGTAGATTGTCACTAAAGCGACTAGGTTATTTGCAGGTTTTGTATATTTTTTTTCAATTGATACAAAATGGCAACATGACACTAAACAAAGTTTGGAAGTAAAAAAAATGCTAAACTTAAACGTAGATTGCCACTAAAGCGCCTAGGTTATTTGCAGGTTTAGTATATTTTTTTCAATTGATACAAAATGGCAACATGACACTAAACAAAGTTTGGAAATAAAAGTAATCCTAAACTTAAACGTAGATTGTCACTAAAGCGCCTAGGTTATTTGCAGGTGTAGTATATTTTTTTTCAAACGATACAAAATGGCAATATGACACTAAACAAAGTTTGGAAATAAAAGTAATGCTAAACTTAAACGTAGATTGTCACTAAAGCGCCTAGGTTATTTGCAAGTTTAGTATAATTATTTTTTTTTCAATTGATACAAAATGGCAACATGACACTAAACAAAGTTTGGAAATAAAAGTAATCCTAAACTTAAACGTAGATTGTCACTAAAGCGCCTAGGTTATTTGCAGGTGTAGTATATTTTTTTTCAAATGATACAAAATGGCAATATGACACTAAACAAAGTTTGGAAATAAAAGTAATGCTAAACTTAAACGTAGATTGTCACTAAAGCGCCTAGGTTATTTACAGGTTTAGTATAATTATTTTTTTTTTCAATTGATACAAAATGGCAACATGACACTAAACAAAGTTTGGAAATAAAAGTAATGCGAAACTTAAACGTAGATTGCCATTAAAGCGCCTAGGTTATTTGCAGGTTTAGTATATTTTTTTTCAATTGATACAAAATGGCAACATGACACTAAACAAAGTTTGGAAATAAAAGTAATGCTAAACTTAAACGTAGATTGTCACTAAAGCGCCTAGGTTATTTTCAGGTGTAGTACATTTTTTTTTCAATTGATACAAAATGGCAACATGACACTAAACAAAGTTTGGCAGTAAAAAAAAATGCTAAACTTAAACGTAGATTACCACTAAAGCGCCTAGGTTATTTGCAGGTTTAGTATATTTTTTCAATTGATACAAAATGGCAACATGACACTAAGCAAAGTTTGGCAGTAAAAAGAATGCTAAACTTAAACGTCTTTTTTCCATTTTTGGGGGTTTATCTTCCGGGGTTTTTTCCGGGGGTTTTTCCGGGTTTTTTTTTCAGGGTTTTTTTCCAGGGTTTTTTTCCAGGGGTTTTTTTCCTACACTCCAAAAAAGTAGGGGTCACAAAACACACTAAACCTCCTTGTTCTTTGTTGCTAGAAAACCAATGAGGATTACTGTCGGACCAGTAACGTAAATTTTGTCTGTTAGCTTCGCCATTCACATAAAAATTTGCTTCATCAGAAAACATAACTGTTGATAAAAACTGTGAATTATTTTCGTACAAACCAATCACACATTTCCGGTTCCTCATATGTCATAATGGTGTAATAGTTGCACTTGCACGGGTGAAATTTGTGCTTTTTCAAGACACGCTGGATTGTTGTGCGAGGAACACCAAGTTCACAACTTGTTCGACGGGTTGATGCCTGGGGACTTTCTGCTACTTTCGCAAAAATCATTTCTTCCGTTTCTGATGAACTGGATGGGCGCCCAGATCGGGTAGCATCATTCACACTTCCAGTACTCTTGAATTTATCAAGCGGTCCCCCAACTGTAATGTGTGATACCGGCGCTTGCTCAGGGTACCTCCGATTAAATTCAGCAACAACATCTCTTTACGAATATCCTTCTCATCTACAAAGGAGAATAAGATCCACACGTCCTTCAGTTATGGTGCGTGAATTTTGGACCACCCTGTATATATGAAGGAAGGTTTAACTCGTGGTATTGCAAATGTTCTTGGGATGGATGCCAAAAGAGCAGTTTCGTATGGTTTCCTAGCTAACATTTCAAAGTAGTCAATCGTACTGACGCCACAATAATTACTAGGTATTTCATCCACGAGACGAGATTGGCGATTGTGAGCCTATTACAGCTCCCTGAAAAAAATGAACCTTGAAATTCAGATTTCGATCAACTGTGATCAAGTCACTAAGTCACTCCTTGCCCTTAATCCATCTTCCCGATTGGACTACTCCTTTGGGAATTTTCAGCGAAACCTTTTCAGTTCTTTTGGCATCTTAAAGCACTAATTTGAATGACTAAGTAGATGTAACAATTTGTGTTTTCAAGCGGATTGGATTTTATTTTCAGTACCAAATAAAATATGAAAAATAAGATTACAAAAGACGTTCGGTCCCGGTCGCCTCGTTTTTGCTATGCAAAAATCGTGTAAGAAATTTTGAAAAAATTCAAAAACAAAATTTGCATTATTTATAAATAAATTTTAATACAGGTAAAGATAAATGGAATTTGTTTTTACTACAAATGCGGTTTGAATCCTTAATGCGCCTGTAAATCGTCCCGGCCACCCTTTTTTTTTACGTAAATTCAACCAGGTGTCTTTGATCGTGTACAAATGCAAGAAATATATTTCTTTTATTAAATAATAACAGTTGTGCCATAAATAAATATTAAATCTCCAGGTAAGGGTTAGGTAGAGAGATATTAAAGATTTTCTCCCCCTTCTCGTATTACCTACGGGATCATTGTTCCATACTAAAAACCTTCAACCCTTATTTTTTAAGCATTTTTACTTTCAGTTTACGTACCCACTTTGCTGTGTTTTTATTTTTCGAGGATTTTGCCGAGAAAAAATTGGTTACTGTGGGAAAAGTAAACCAAGTCAGGAAAAATATATTCGGTCATCAAAAACGCGTTAATAAAAATGTAAGCAAATGATTTTGCAATCTGTACTTAATATTTTAAATTGCTAATACAAATTATTCTGTGACCCAGATTTTTTAATAGTCATCACTTTTTTCGTCCGTTATTTTTCTTCGTTTTAAAAAAAAAATTTCGTTTATTTAGTTGAGTGTTATAAATTTGTTTAACTGTAATTTTTGTGTATATTATGTTTTCGTTCACACTTGCTTAAACACGTTTAATTCAACGATTAAATTATAATTCAGGTACGAGTTTCTCTCTAACTATCCCATCCTCTCTAGAGAAGGATGGACAATTGACTTTCGTCAAATAAAATACAACAAAACGTTGTTTATTTTAATCCTACACTTGAAAAACACATGTTATTTCTTAAGACGAAGAATATTTTAAGTGCTTCAAGTTTGAAGTCATGATTTTGACTTTTTCTATTAAATGATGGACGTGACGTATTACAAGGAAAAAATCTATTCGTATTCTCAAGTATTAAGTAAACATGCAATAGTCGCCTGTGCTCAAAATGACGAAACAATTATGGAAATTTTTTGACAGCTTGATTTTAAAAAAATAAAATTGTGCCGAATCATGACCCCCTCCCCCACTCGCGCCAAACCTCCGAACACGAGCAATACAGACTAAGGAAATGGGCGAATTTTGGCTATAAAACTCGATCGAATTTAATTAACCGGGTACAATCTTAAAAAAAAATTAATTATATCTAATTCGATTTACCTAAACAGCTGTATAATTTGTTAAATTAATTTTGTTGCATTAGGAAACTTGAACTAGAATCAATTAACGTGTTTTGCAGATAGATATCAAAAATTCTGTTAGCCTTCATTTTTTCACAATTTTTTTGGATAAAATCCTTGCTTGCTGTAGACAGTTCATTCATTTCTGAATAATAATCAAGTTTTTAGACCATTCTAATAAACTTTTTAGAAATTTTCAATTGACCTGAAGGGTTTTGCAAATAATAGGATTAAAAGTATCCAAGCGTCAAGAAGAATGCTCACCGTAATTTTGTGAAAACCAAGTAAAAAATTCTGGCAAGTTGCCACGAGACTTCCCTCGTATTAACAATTTTTTCAAAAAATAAATACTACTGAATTCAGAAAAAATACTCTTAAACCGCCATTTTAGCTTACACCGGAAGTGACGTAATCAAAGGTAATATCAGCATTTTCGCTCTTGGCCCGAATGCAATCAATTGGCGAAAACCGCATTTCGATAACTTTAATAGTTTCTGAGTTTAGAGCGTTGCAAGGAATGTGTACGTACAGACTACAGACTACAGACTACAGACTACAGACGACAGACGGAAAATTTTTTTTTTCATATTTTGAATCTAAGTACGTATTCATAAACGCAAAGATATGTAAAAATTGGCATAGGTCAAATTTTTTTTTTGGAACACTACTACAATACTTCCCCTTTTACTTCGTACTCGGGAAGTAAAAATGTGTTGAACCTTAAGAATGTAATTTATTTTTAAAAAAAAATAATAATAATAGCGTAAATCGCCGATTCCCTAGAAAACATTCCAATAAGTTAAGGCTTGGCTAATGTAGAACATTTTGAAGCAACACCGAAGACTGGACGCCGATAAGTTGAACATCTAATTTTGGGAATTTGGTTAAGAACACCACAGCCACAGCAGTAGATTTTATGAGAAAATGCAATCAGAACTGTTTTGAAGATTTTGGCGACTCTTTGCTCCTTATGTAACGACAACATTATCATTTTTACAACTCGCGTCCTTGTTGATACATACTTCAGATAGCCAAACAGTTTTCTGGACCACGCACCAGGTTAACCATCATCATGTCCAATACTACTTTAACGATTACGTCCCCAAATGTAATCCCACAATTTCAAAAACTTGAAATTTCACCAAATTTTCAAAAGAAGAGCCTGTACTCCTGATTTTAGATCCTACACCAAAAACTTAAACGATTACAAGGGCAAGAAGGGAAGAAACGAAACAACCAAACCTGGCTAACAAAGAAAATGCTCATCTGTAGCTCTGGAGGGCCGATCATTTTTGCCCATAAATGTGATCAAATGACCTCGCACAAAAACGGTTTTCAGGTGATCTTAAAATTTTACCTAAAACCATGTCCATATCACTCTTGCGAGCAACAACATTTGCATTGGCTTAAATTTGGACCTAAGTATGTGAAGGTTAAGCTTAAGGGTCATTATGGCCCAACCTCACCTACTTGGATACGCTTGGATTTTAATGACTCTGACATTACGGACTTGAGGTGTATGAGGAGACAAGGTGCGTGACGAGGGTGCGGGAAGAAAGTAAGAAATGCGATAGAAAACCTCTACAAAGAAACTAAAAACCCTCATTCTCCCACGGGACGACCGTTAGGTATCACATCGCGGGAGAAACCTTAGCCGTAGCTCTTCCTCCGGTGTTGTCAGACGACTCGAGATCTATGAGTGATTTAGGAGTTCGTGTTACTTCTTTCTTCTGGCGTCGTCTTCTTCCTCGCGCGTTCTGCACGTCGCAACTCCTTCATTACTGCGGCAACATAAGCCAATACCACTGTCCATGTATCTCCTGAGTTCAGCATCAACTCTACCAGGTTGCCTGGAGTAATGCGTGTCCCAAGCTGTTCCTCAACTATCGCGCGGGAGGCACTGAAATGTGGGCATTGGAACAACGCATGTTCAGTGTTCCCCTCAACAGCCACACATACTGGATAGTCTGGAAAATCTTCATAATTAAGCTTATAAAGATAATCCATGGAGCAATCGTGTCCTGAGATCACTTGAGTGCAATAATAGTTGAGGCCTCCATGTAAGCGATTCACCCATATCGGGATTAGTCGGCGTGTCCACCTTGCATTCCACATCTTCTGCCACTGGTTGATTTCGATTCATGCATAGCTGGAATCTGCTGATACATCGATTTACGCTCTTTAGCGACCACCACGTAGATAGCGTCCTCGAGGACAGTGCGTTGACGCGATACGTTCCTGGAACTTTGCTGCGATATTCCTGTATTTTCAGTGGGTATGCCATAGGTGAGTCGTCACTGATGACAGCAATTTCCTCCTCTTCTGTCTTGAATATCACTGATTCTGGAGTTGCTTTAATAGAAATATCGACACATTTCTTCGTGCCAGATTTAAAAAAGGAAGAATGTATCATTTGTACAATTAAAATGAAGACACATTCAGGAAAAAATCGGAGGCAGTGCGCTGACGCCATACGCTGCTGGAACTTTGCTGCGATACTCCTGGATCTTCAGTGGGTATGCCATAGGTGAGTTGTAAAAATGGTAAAAATATCAGCACATTTCTTCGTACCAGATTTAAAAACGGAAGAATGTATGATTTGTACAATTAAAATGAAGACACATTCAGGAAAAAATCGGGGACAGTACGCTGACACGATACCCTGCTGGAACTTTTCTGCGATACTCCTGGATTTTCAGTGGGTATGCCATTGGTGAGTCGTCACTGATGACAGCAATTTCCTCCTCTTCTGTCTTGAATATCACGGATTCTGGAGTCGCTTTGGTAAAAATATCAGCACATTTCTTCGTGCCAGATTTAAAAATGGAAGAATGTATCATTTGTACAATTAAAATGAAGACACATTCAGGAAAAAATCAGGGATAGTGCGCTGACGCGATACCATGCGATACTCCTGAATTTTCAGTGGGTATGCCATAGGTGAGTCGTCACTGATGATGACAGCAATTTCCTCCTCTTCTGTCTGGACCCACTGACGTTAGGCATGAGCCGCGTCAGTGTAATAGCCACTACAAAGGCCTTTCAGATGATCTTCAATTTAACCTCGCGCCAAGTGACTCTTGCCCAGGTTCGGCGTTTCTAACACTGAATGTTTCAAACGGAACGTTTTTGATGACTGCGAGAGATGGCAGTGTTGATTGGTGCCAAAGACAGTATTTCCCAAATCCAGCTGATTTCGTGAACAAAAAGACACAAAATGGCACATCGCACATACTTTTTTAAGCAACACAACCTTTAAGCACGCGGTTTTCGATATGAACCTAAATCTGTATTTCAAGGCCCATTTGTTTCCAAGGAGCTGGAAAAGATGGAATTTTAATGAATTTTGAGGGTGCAACTTTGGAACATTCCAATAATTTGAAAAAAATGAAAAAATTCACAAGGTTATGATTAGGAATCGAAAACTCTAAAGCCAACGGACAAAAGTCAAAAAATGACGTGATAACCAAAGATAACTTCTGAATGTAGAAGGAAACAGGGAATAATTCCTAGGATTTCATTATTTCGAATGACGTATTAAGATTGAGAGCCGAGAGCTTGAAGCGGGTAACCAAAAGTTCAGACGTTTCGTAAGACATAGTAGTTTGCATCTTCAGCGTGATAGGAATCCTTCCTACATAGTGATACCTATATGAGGATCCTTGTTATGACCCATAAGGATAAAGGCAAGGTAAGCCTTTCAACGTAGACTGTGGAACAAATATAACGACGCGGAATAAGTCTTGAGCCTTGTTTTGAGGTGAATAATAATAAAATATTTTGGGAATTTTGTAACTCGAATTTTCTTCTCATGGTTAGAATGTTTTGGATAAAAATGAGTTTGGTTACGAAAGCCAAAATGACTTATGCCTAGAAATTTTGGCGTAAAATCGTCCATTCCATAGCTATAAGACAAAGTAGCCAAAATTGAGAGTTTCTTCGAAATCGGAAGCACAAAAATTCCTGAATTCGATCAGAATCAATAACGGAATTTTGGTTTTGGAAAAACTCAAAATATGCAATAAGGCCGTCCAAAAATTATGAAAATAAATTATAAAAATCACGTCGGTGATAAGAAAAATGTATCGACCGTAAGGAATTAATCGCCATAAAGTTTCAAATTCCATTGAAAAATGAAATAATAATATCAAAATTCGTTAGATATGAAATTGAATACGCCGGAATTGAAACCACGGTGACAAAAACTTAGTTTATCACGTTTCTTACAATAAAAACCCCATTAATTTATAATTTATTGCGAAAGATTGGAATAACGAGATTATCAAAATCGAAATTCAGATATCTCAGTGTACTTGGCGATATTGCTCCAGAAAAATTCAAGAATCATCTATAACAAAACTTTACCTACCATCGGTGACTGTAACCAACCTCTTTTCATTTTCGATTTCCTCTAAAAACTGCGTCATTTTGAGAACAATACCGGACGTCGCTAACTAGTGGTTGTAAAGGGATGATCAAAACCTTTTGTATGCAAGAATACCATAATTACGCATTTCGAAATTGAATAATACAAATAAACTAAAGGAACCGCTACACCATTGTGAATTTCCATACGAATCGACATGGTCAATCATGGTATATAGGGGGGGGGGGGGGGGGGGCAGAGATAAGCGGCAAAAACTGACAAAACACCATGGTACCTACCCGAACTTGGAGAACCTCATGTTTGGTTTTACTTGCAGGAATGCCAAAATTACAAATTTCAAAATTGATTACAAAATTACAACTGCTAAGAAGATGTTATAAAACAATTTAATGGAATTTGCATAAAAACCATCGAGGTTTTGCAGGATCCTTGAACTTGGGAAACCTAATGTTTGGTTTTTTATTCTAGAATAGGGTGCCATAATTAACTATTTATTATAAACCTTAAAAAACTGCTAGGAAGCTATTATAAAGCAATCTAATTGAATTTTCATAAAAATCAATGCGGTTTTGCAGGAGTAGATGACCAAAATCCGCGGCGTACACTTATTGATCCATAAACTGAGATAACCAGAAATTGCTGAACTTGAGCAACCTCACGTACAGTTTTTTTATGCAATAATACCATAACTATACATTCCAAAACCGAATGGTCACTTATATATTTATAATAGGAGTATTTAAATCCAAAGATTTGGGATATTCTTTGATTATATTTATATACTATCAATGGAATTTTCGTAAAATCAACAGGATTTTGCAGTGATCATAAGGTGGTGATCCCAAACAGTATAGTGTGTGTAGATTTTTGTTTGCAATCTAATGTATAAAGTATACTAAAGTATACTAATGAAAAAAGGGTACGTCCATATCAGTCCGTCCGTCCGTCGGACTAGAAAACCGTAAGAGCTGGAGGGCTGAAATCTTTCATAAGTACCACACATGATCCTGGAGTGTGGTCTATGGTCAAGATCACTTTCGGTTTTTAAGGGGCCCAAGGTCGCCATATTAAAACACGGGCTTGGGATATACCAATAGGGCCTATTTGATAGAGCTCGACGAGCTGAACATTTTCAATATACGTTCAACTTAGCGCATTGAATGGTTTGGCCTCAATATGACCGAGAAGTGAAAGACCGGGGGCGAAGCTGCAGGTAATCAGCTTTTAATACGATAATTATAGATTCCGAAATTGAATGATCAATTTTAAAAATAGTATATGAGTATTTAAAAGTAAAGAAATTACTGGCAAATCATTATATTATCAATTTCATGGAATTTTCTTAAACTTTACATGATTTTGCAGTGATTAGAAGTTGGCAACATCAAACAGCTGCATATGTAGACCTTTTTTTTGCAATTAGATTTCTAAATTGAATAGTCAGTTATAAAATAATATTAAAATTAAATAAACTGGTAGGAAGCTATTATAAAGCAATTTAATCGAATTTCCTTGAAAACAACACGATTTTGCAGTGATCCAAGACCCAAGCTCCGTGAAGGTGGCATCCCAGTTAGGAGAAATTGATTACCCACGATTTGCTCATGTTAGCCCAACAAAATTTGTATTTGCCCGCCCTTGAAATAAAAGAGTTATAGTCAAATAACAAAATTGGGAGACCGTGAAGTGAGCACCCTCAATTGCGAAATTTCCCAATAAGCCCATAGAATTCGTTTGCCCACGATTTGCCCATGTTAGACCAACAAAATTTTTATTTGCCCGCCCTTGAAATAAAAGAGTTATAGTCAAATAACAAAATTGGGAGATCCGCAATTACGAAATTTCCCAAAATGCATAAAATTCGTTTGTCCACGATTTGCCCACGTTTGACCAACACAAATTTTTGTTTGCCCAACAAAAGTGATGAGCAAACCAAAAAATTGTCAGTCCTGAGTATTTCCGACCGCATTTTCTGCACATTGATGACCCTGTCGTTCTTTTCGTTTGCCCATGCGTTAATGTCGTTTGCCCGCCCCGAAGAATCGAGTAATAATTAACAATCAAAGCTGAATAAACGCATATTATCCACCCTTAGAATTTCCGACCCCATTTTCTGCATATTGATGACTCGAATTGTTTGCCCACTCAATCTTTTGGTTTGCCCATGCGTTAATGTCGTTTGCCCACCTCAAAGAATCGGGTAATTAACAAGCAATTCTGAAAAAAAACGGTCTTCAAATTTTGTTATTTGGCTATAACTTTTTTTTGAAGGTTCCCACGAATCCCACGAATCACCGTTGTCTGCGCTTGAATTGAAAGAACGTATAAATAACATGTGGGTTGCCTGATTTAAAGGCACTTAGGCATTGCAAGTGATATATCCTCCTAGTAAATAATTTCAATTAGTAGGTAAAGTAGCATAAGATACGACTTCCGGAGTTAGACCCGAACTTAGACCTAAAGTTCAAAAGTGCAAATTTCACCACAGGGCGAAACCTTGACTTTATCAACTCTAAGACGGTCCGGTCCAACCGCGGAAGTAGGTTTTGTTTCGGGGGTCAAACGTTGACTTTTTCAACTTTATCACGGTCCAACCCCGGAAGTTGTTTTATCTAACTGAGTAAGGCCATGATAGCCTCCGCTGAGAGTAAAGTAGTAGTACTTTAGTAGTAAAGTAGAAGCTTTTAGTGAAGTTACCGAATCCTCTTCGCAACCTAAGGCACACATCAAAGTAATTTCATTCGTTTGAGAATTACATAAGTAAATGAGTAGCATATACATGGCTTTATACCATACTAGTGGACAACCTATACAAGTGAAATAAAACTAAAACAAGTTGCACAATTCCTCATTGCTTTGAAAAAAGAAGTTTTTGAAAAAGTGTTGAAGAAAATGATTTTTAAAAAATGACTGCAACGCTCTACACTCAGAAACTATTAAAGTTATCGAAATGCGGTTTTCGCCAATCGACTGCATTTCGGGCCAAGGGTGAAAATTCTGATATTACCTTTGATGATGTCATTTCCGGTATAAGCTAAAATGGCGGCACTCATTTTTTTATAAGATAAAGTTGCAGTTTTTTAATGTAGTTTAAAAGAGTATTTTTTTCTGAATTCAGCAATATACAGGCTATTTCATAAATGTCCGGCAGAAATTCTACGGCGTGTTCTAGAGCCCAAAATTGAAAAAAAGTCCCTATCAGATGTGTAATTGAGGTACAGTCCTTAAAAGGGGGTGGCCTCACACAACATTTTTGCTAATATCTCAGATCTAATGATAATTTATTCAAATATTATGTGTACTCGTTACTGGTGACGACCTACCCCCATGTAGCATTTAATATTGGTGTAATATTGGCGTCTCATTGTAAATATATTGGTAGAATATTAATGTACAGTATTGTCACAACATTGAACTGTGAAGAATTTTACATATTGGCTAAACATTACTAACCGATATTATTTCAATATTGAGGAAAATATTTATACAATATTGGACCATTATTGTTTTGTAATGTGTCCCAAAATCGTAGGAAAGGAGGTGACCTGCGCCACCCCAGAGCCCTAACTGTTCCGAGGGAACATTTCCCAGTGCGCAGCGCCTGCAGGGCTCCATGTGCTCCGGTGGTCCTTGCCCAGGGCGTGTAGAGTCGGAGGAGATCGGTAATGCTGAAAAAGGCTTCTGCTTCAAGTAGGACTCGAACCATCGATCACCCGGTTAAGAAGTCAGCCCTGAAGCAACTGAGCCCCGGAAACTTATATAATTTTGGAATTTAAAGTTGAACATTATAAAATATTGAGGAGGACGTACATATTATATTTTGATTATTTTGATATCTCTAAATCGGCGAAAATTAACATTCGGCGGATTTTGAGAAAGTATCATAACGTTATTATTTTTGAATATTTTTTCCATGTAGCCTAAATATATCATTTTAAATATCCAGTAATATTGAAAATACAGTATTGTTATGTTATTGATAAATAAATATTGACTTTGTATTGCATAGTAATATTACTAAATATTGTAAATAGGTATGCTATCTTGCTTAAATATCGATTTTCAATATTTAGTAATATTGTACACGCAATATTGGTACATTGTTGTATGTATAATATTTGAATTTACATTGAATATCAATATTTACTTAATATTACAAATATGTTTGTTATATAGCTTAAATATAGATTTTCAATATTTAGCAATAGGGTACACGCAATATTGATACATTATTGTGTGTACGATATTTGAATATACAGGGTGTTTATAAAAGATGCGGCAATATTAAAGGGGGTGATTGCCCAGGTCATTTTATACAAAAAAGTTCCTATAAACGCTTTCCGAAAACGCTTCGTTACCGATCTACAGCGTGTTGAAGTTTACTTAAAAAGAAGAGTAAAAATAAGATTTTTCCAAAACGGCTTGAGATATCATAATGAAATTTTAGGCGTGTTAATAGCTGTGGGAGACACATACTTTGCAATACAACATGACATTTCAGTCGTACCAGTTGCGCGTGTATTGCCACGTCACAGGCTATTTTTCAAGAAAAATATTTTTTTACGCATGATAAATTGATATGCACTAAAATGTTTTTTTTTACTAAAAAACAGTACGTCGTACGATAAAAAGTTAAGAGAGCTTTTTTCTTCACAATTGAACAAAGAATAAAAACATTTTTATTTTTAGAGAAATCAGCGGCGTCCTATTTTTTTCTTGAAAAATAGCCTGTGACGTTGCAATACGCGCGCAACTGGTACGACTGAAACATCGTGTTGTATTACAATGTATGTGTCTCCCACAGCTATTAACACGCCTAAAATTTCATTATGATAATTATCTCAAGCCGTTTTGGAAAAATCTAATTTTTACTCTTCTTTTTAAGTAAATTTCAACACGCTGTAGATCGGTAACGAAGCGTTTTCGGAAAGCATTTATAGGAACTTTTTTGTATAAAATGACCTGGGCAACCACACCCTTTAATATTGCCGCATCTTTTTTAAACACCCTGTATATTAAACGGCAATATTTACTAAATATTGCAAATATTGTTCTTATATTCACTAAATATTATATTTCCAATATTTGTATAATATTACAAAAATATATTCACCCAATATTGGCTGCAATTCGACAATATTGCCCCAATCTCTTTATATTGCGTTAATATTCTGCCAAGCTAACGCCAATAAACGGTGCTACATAGGTCGTTTGTGCTTATTTTTGCTTTGATAGCCAAGCAGTGGCGGTACATACGGGGAACGACCTTTGTATTTTTGCAAATATTTTTTCCATCTGCACATTTGGCAAATGCTTAACTAGATAAACTTGTTCGCAATCAAAAACGACACTGAAAAGATACTCTTTGTTTCTGTCGTTCAGAATAACAGTTTTTGACAAAAAAAAATTAGTAAAACGTATTTTTTTGGGAATGATATCGTGATAAAAACAAACAAATCTCTGCTATTTCAGTTTTGAATGTTTGCACTGTTTAAAAATGAGTAGACAGTACATCAGTTGCGTCTGAAATATTTGCAAAATAGTTGTAAGGCCACCCACTTTTAAGGGCTGTACCTCAGTTAGGAAGCGTTTTCGGACACGGCTTTATAAGGAACTTCTTTTCTTATTTTGGGCTCTAGAACACACCCTAGAATTTCTGCCGGAAATTTATGAAACACCCTGTATATTGTGCTATACTTATTTTTTGAAAAAAGTGTTAATACGAGAGAAGTCTCGTGGCAATACATGTCAGATCTTTTTTTCATTTTTTGAATCTACGTATTCGGAAACGCAAAGATATGTAAAAATTTGCATAGGTCAATTTTTTTTGGAACACTAATACAATACTACCCTTTTACTTCGTAGTTCGTGCTCGGGAAGTAAAAGAGAGTTTTTTTGTTAAGAAAAAAGTATATACTTATACTCGAGTTTGAAGCTGAATAAAAAAATAACCATTGAGCTGATCCGAATGAGCTTGGTATCAAATTAAAGCCTATTTAGAAGTTTATTTAGAAGTAACAACTTTTTTTTTAAATGCACTTTAAGGGCCATTTTATGGCCGAACGATGCAAAGTGCCCGTGTTCGGGGTTTGCGACACGCTAGCTAAGTTTAGAGTTACATAAAAACAAAACTACTCGCTCAAATGGAACAAAATTTTAGTATGTTGTAGATTCAACCTTTGTTAATATTATTGTAAAATGGTATTATCAAAATTTGATTTTTATGGCGCTACAGAAGATATTGTAGCACACTGCATTCTCGGGAATGGTAGGTCGTAGGAGCATTAGACGTACACGAACGTCTTCGTTGTAATATGACTATTAAAATGAGACTCATTTAGAAACCAAAATTGTGTCATGTTTTTGGAAAACAATTTTTAATTAATTGAAGTTTTTACACCACCGCTTCGGCTACAAACAGCGAGCGTGTGGCTTGCCAGTACATTAGAATGTTACAGTTCTCTCTCTAAGCGCCGGTGATGCATGTTTCTCTAATTTTACAATTTTCTTTGCTTTTGCTACTATAAGTTATTATCACAATTATAAAAATTAGCAACTACCAGACAAGATTGCCCTTGAAAACGAAACAGGAAAATTAACCGAATTTCAGTAATGATTATAGCAAAGAAAAATATAAAACTAGAGATACATGCATACACCAGCGCTTAGAGAGAGAACTGTAACATTCTAATGGACTGGCAAGCCACATGCTCGCTGTTTGTAGCCGAAGCGGCGGTGTAAAGCTGTAAACCCAGCAAACACATTTATATATAAAATACATATAAATTATGTAAGAGCTTTTTAAATTTATATAAAACTGGAAGAAAAATAAGAGATATTTAATGTCAGGATGTCAGCAATTTTCAAAATAATATATATGTCTATTAGATGTAAATTATTCTACATGAATTTATACAGGGTGGCCCAACGAAAAGGTAACAGACGGGTTTCTGGCCAGAGGGAATTTTTTTTGTGAAACGCAAAAACACGCCAATTTTTATATCAAGGGGGACAACTTTCGCCATGATTTTCAACCTGAAGTGATTTCATCCCTTAGCGCTGTGAGAACAACCCCTAAAATTTAAATAGGGATGATGGGGCAAGTGATACGTCATTTGAAAGGTCTTTCTTTTCTGATTTCAGTGCACTAGTTTTTTTTATATTTTTTTTTATTTTTAACCAAAAAAATTTAAGTTCCAAAATGGAAAATGAGGAAAGGCATTGAGGCATTTAAAAACTCAAAAAAGCTCGGAGAGGTCAATTGTTTTTTTCTTAGACAAGCTAGGTACTTTTACTGATATTTAACAACATTGTTTCGCCCCTTGTGTACAGGGTAAACAACCCTTAAATTTTTAAATAAAAACAAGGGTTAATTTTTTCTTGTGCTAATTAATAAAACCAGTTTGTGTAAATTCATCCCTTATTTTAATAAATGTTTGAAGAGCCTGCCTTCAGCTCCATGCAATAGTACAAATTTTCATTAAATCGTTCCGGTACATTTTGCAACATTTCAGGAGTGATCAGGCGGCATTCATGTACTATACGGTCACGTAACTCCTCCAAAGATTCCGGATCAGTGGAAAAAACTTTACTCTTTACATGACCCCATAAAAAAATCTAATGGGGTGAGATCAGGAGGAACGAGTTAATCAAAATCTGTATTATTACATGGAAGCTGATGGCAGACACTTCGAAAATTTATTAAAATAAGGGTTAAATTTGCATAAACTGGTTTTATTAATTAGCACAAGAAAAAATTAACCCTTGTTTTTATTTAAAAATTTAAGGGTTGTTTAGCCTGTACCCAAGGGGGGAAATAATGTTGTAAAATATCAGTAAAAGTACCTAGCTTCTCTAAGAAACAAACAATTGACCTGTCCGAGCTTTTTGAGTTTTTAAATGCCTCAATCTCTTTCCTCATTTTCCATTTTGGAACTTAAATTTTTTTGGCTAAAAATAAAAAAAATATAAAAAAAACTAGTGCACTGAAATCAGAAAAGAAAGACCTTTCAAATGACGTATCACTTGCCCCATCATCCCTATTTAAATTTTAGGGGTTGTTCTCACAGTGCTAAGGGATGAAATCACTTCAGGTTGAAAATCATGGCGAAAGTTATCCCCCTTGATATAAAAATTGACGTGTTTTTGCGTTTCCCAAAAAAAAATTCCCTCTGGCCAGAAACCCGTCTGTTACCTTTTCGTTGGGCCACCCTGTTCCATACAAAAAATGGAAAAACTACATTTTACGTGCAACTGTACTTTTAATTATATTTAACTTAATTCTTGCACGAACCTGTTTTCACCTGAACTGAAAGCCGACAGTTTATTATGATATACTTGCTTGAAAAGTGTCCCTTAACCGGATTCGAACGTTTGCGGGTGGGCGTTGCAAATTCTGAAATCCGACATTGTACCACTGCGCTAATCTGTAACATCCCTTCTTTTTATTTCGTACTTCGTAACTTTCCGCTGTTATTAGTTTAAATTTTGTTTGATTATACCGTTGAGTGAAGTCTTATTCAATAATTATACCTATCTTTAACTTTATGTTAAAAATGACCAGGATTTAATTTATTTTATATTATTTATTTTCTATATAAATTAGACACATTTTAGTCGATACGGATCTAATATTAAAGGTACGTGAACTACAATTTTTGGCGTTATAAAAAACACGCGCGTGCGAATACTTATGTGGCGCAAATAGAAACGGACTTTATTTTCGACCATACAATATATGTAATGTAATGATAATTTCTAATTATATTTACAGAAGACGGAAATAAAAAATAAGTAATATTACATATAATATTTTACATATAACGTACTTAAATCTAATCATGTAAATATGACAGCACATGAATTTCATGAGTGATATGTAATTATCTATATGTATATATTATATGAATTTCTGTGGTTCTGTGGTTATTTTTTTATTTAGCTTCAAACTCGAGTATATATAATTTTTGCGCCGACAGTAGTTCGGGTTCCCACAATTTTAAATCTTCTTGAATATCAATTATTGTACAGCCCAACGCATTTTGTTGCATTAGAATTGGTGTTTGATTCGTTATCCTTGCGCAAAATTGAGCGGTAAACTTCTCAAAGAACTTTCCAAATGATAAAACTGCTCGAGGCAGTTCGGCCTTGTTTGAACGGATCTAACTTTTGGTATGCGTCAAGAGAAGGTTTGGAATATCTTTAGAGATTATGAATGATCTGTAATTTTTTGGAGAGCGTTTAATTTATTTTAACTACGCGTGTATGTAGGAGACCCATTGAGATTGTACATTTATTTAATTACATAAACGAGAAGATTTTTCACTGTGATTAATGCGAGTTTTTATTTATATATACAAAAACGGATGTAAATATGAATAAAATGACTAATACGATTTTCGTAACTACCTATACATAAATTACGAAGGTTAAAAACATATTTATTGATTGATATGTAGAAATTAGCATAAATAATAATTCTCAACGCGGCTGTTTAAGGAAATTAATTAGATTTGGCCAAAATAGCTTGAACAAAGATTGTTTAAAAAGATGGCGGAATTCCCGTATGTAGGTTAAACGTATTACTATATTCGATAGTTTAGCAATAGCAATGCAAATTTAGTTATAAGACATTAAATATTAAATACGTGCATCATTCTTATGGATGTAAATGTGTGATGTACGCGAGTTCAATGTACTCTCATCGAAAAAAGACAATTATTACACAGTGAGGAGATATCATGGATGCCAATCACAATAATATGTTTCTTCGCCCAAATGGACGGTATTTAAAAAAAACATTCTCCTCCTGTAATTAACGACCGATTTTATCTCCAGTTTAGGGCAGCACACAATGCCATGATTTGTCAGAAATAAATCGCAAGTCATTTTTTTCCAAAACGTGGCCCAACTTGATTAAATGCCACTTCATCTCTTATTGTCGCACATTACTCGCCATATTTAGATAAATTCCTTAACCAAAAGAAAAAAAAAACAACGTTTTTTCATTAATGTTTTAATAAAACGGAACTCTATTTACCAAACTAGAAGAAATACAATAAAACAGATGTGTTGTATGCACAGCTGGTTTTGAAAACATAGCATTAAGTAGAAAATGATGGTCGAATGGTAATTACACGAGTCGGGAAAAGAAAGAGAAGATGTGTGTAATTAATGAATATCACACATTCTACAGTGTTAAAATAGCGGCTTTTTATACAAATTTCAACCTTAGATATAACGAGCGTTAAAACGAAGATCTTTTCGCCACTTAAAAAATTTAAGTGATATTGGGAACGTTTCTGTTTGAAAAACACACTGATGAACGGTACAAGTTTTACATTTTTAACCAAATCACGCTAGGGTTCGTTGTCTCACAGTCACCCCAAAAATTTGTATTATTCTTACTATTATGTTTACTTTGTTTATTGTTTATCCTCTTTATTATACATTCTTCTGTATTCCTTTCGCCTGTTTTTACTGGGCATCAGATTTTTCCGATAATTTTTTTTACAACATTTTTCATTTAGTCCTCTTCCTTTTTTGTCAAGTTGGTCTTTTTTTATGAAAAATAGAGTAACTTCTTTAAATTTAAACATACGAGAGCCATTATTATTGAGAATAAAAGAAGCAGTGTAAATTTTATTGTAAACATGTTCGTGGAAGTTGAGGCTAACGGATCACTCCCTTTTCTCGATATTTTAGTCGCTCGTCACGGTACTGGAAGTATTGGGCACTCAGTTTATCGTAAACCCACTCGTACTTATATGCCACTTCGCACCATCAACCTGCCCAAAAACGGTCGGTCATCAACTCCCTGGTCCATCGTGCTGTAACCGTCTCCAATAAGGCTAACCCATCCGAACGAATTACAGCACGTTACCAACACATTAATCGACAACGGTTTTCACAGAAGCGAAATCCACAAGGTTATTAATCGTCATTTCATCGCAAAACCTCGGATGACCGAGGAGAAGATCGCCAGGATTATTGCCTTTCTTGCCCTATGTCCACAAAGTCACAGATCGTATTCGGAAGATTCTTCAGAAACACGAAATCAAAGTCGTCTACAATTCGTCTAATAGGATATCCCAAATCTTACCCAACCCCAAAGAGAAATTCGAACCCCTATCTTGCAAAGGCGTGTATCCCGTTTCTCGTTACTGCGGTTTAGTTTATATCGGCGAAACTGGTAGATCGGTTAGCACCCGAATTTCTGAGCATTTCGAGGGCATGATAGCTCCCAGGACCGCTGTTGCTGCCCAGCAAACACACATATAAAATATACATACAACATATATAAGATTGAAGTAAATACCCCTACATATGCTTTTTTATATATCAAGTATGTAAGTGTTCTTTAAGAAAGTTATATAAACCGTATGTAACAGATTACGTATATTTTTCATAATAGTATATAAAGTTACGGATATTCTGTATACAGAAATTCATATAATATATACATATAGATAATTACATATTACCCATGAAATTTATGTGCTGTCATATTTATATGATTAGATTTATGTACGTTATATGTAAAAGCTCATATGTAAGAAGTATTACATATTTTTTATGTATGCCTTCTGTAAATATAATTATAAATTATCATTACATATATTATATTGTCGAAAATAAAAGTCCGTTACTATTTGCGCCGCATAATTAATCGCACGAGCGGGTTTTCTATAACGCCAAAAATTGTAGTTCACGTACCTTTAATATTAGATCCGTATCGACTAAAATGTGTCTAATTTATATAGAAAATAAATAATATGAAATAAATTAAATCCTGGTCATTTTTAACATAAAGGTATAGTCCAGGAGCCAGCAACAGATTTTCATGACCAAGTTCCTCTCGGGCAATGACTCGTAAAATGCTTCAGGGACTTGTATTATGAAGCCTTGTGAACGTCAGCTGCGACGCCGTCGGTGGGTTGAGCAGCAGGACCCGGCCACGCACGTAGAAAAGAAAATTATTTTTAATCATTTCCTCCCGATTGAAAATTTATCAAATAATAGTTAACCTTATATCTTGAATAAAAATAAAAGTCAGCTGACTATAGAGTGGTGGATTATACGTCAGCTGATCGTGCGAACATGAAAAAAATATACCTGTGTCCCATTTTAATCTTACCAGCGGAATTTATCGAAATGAGGACCCCTGACAAAAAAAGTTGCTAAATAAAAGTTTGATGGTTTGGAGGGGGACGTCAGATTCTGTGACAAATTTCACCCCCCGACACTCACGGGGGTGGTAAACGGGGGTGACTTTAGAATGTTAAATGGAAACCCCTATTTTTTATTGCAGATTCAGAAAGAGCATAAAAAAATATGAAGATTTTATTTGAGAACTTTTTATTTATTTGCAACAGGTGGCGCTGCAAACGGGGTGTCCGGGTGTCCCATTTTAATCTTACCAGGGGAATTTTTCGAAATGAGTACATCTGACAAAAAAAGTTTCCAAATAAAACCGTCATAGGTTTGTATGAACTTTCTGAATATGCAATAAAAATAGGGGTTTCCATGTAAGTCACCCCCCCCCCATCCACCCCTGAGTGTCGGGGGGTGAAATTTGTTACAGAATCGGACGTCCCCCTCCAAACCATCAAACTTTTATTTAGCAACTTTTTTTCTCAAGGGTCCTCATTTCGAGAAATTCCCCTGGTAAGATTAAAATGGGACACAGGTATATTTTTTTCATGTTCGCACGATCAGCTGACGTATAATCCACCACTCTATAGTCAGCTGACTTTTTTTTTTATACAAGATATAAGGTTAACTATTATTTGATAAATTTTCAATCGGGAGGAAATGATTAAAAATAATTTTTTTTTCTACGTGCGTGGGAGGGTCCTGCTGCTCAACCCACCCACGGAGTCGCAGCTGACGTTTCAAGGCTTCATGATACAACTCCCTGAAGCATTTTACGAATTATTGCCCGAGAGGAAATGATTGACGAAATTTGCTCCTGGCTCCCGGACTAGTAGGTGTAATCATTGAATAAGACTTCACTCAACGACATAATCAAACATAATTTACACTCACGAAACAGCGCCAAGTGAGGAAGAACGAAATAAAAAAAAAGAATGTTTCAGATTAGCGCATGTCGGATTTCGGAATTTGCAACGCCCCCCCTCCCGCAACGGTTCGAATCCGGTTAAGGGAAACTTTTCAAGTAAGTATATAATATCATAATAAACTGTCGGCTTTCAGTTCAGGTAAAAATGGGTTCGTGCAAGAATTAAGTTAATTAAAAGTACAGTTGCACGTAAAAATGTAGTTTTTCCATTTTTTTTGTATGAAACTGTTTAAATAATTTTTTACATTGGTAATAATTACATTATGCTCGAGTAGCTGCCATTTGGTCATCGCAACGCTTTTACAACTAATATTTTTTATGTGAATATTACATAAAATATACATAAAACGTATATAAATAAATTTACATCTAATAGACATATATATTATTTTGAAAATTGCTGACATCCTGACATTAAATATCTCTTATTTTTCTTCCAGTTTTATATAAATCTAAAAAGCTCTTATATAATTTATATGTATTTTATATATAAATGTGTTTACTGGGTGAGCATTCTCTTCAAAACGGCCACAACATTCTGCTTAAAAAAACCAAGTCTTTATCTCACTCCCCCTTCTTCTACACCAAAGGAAAATCCGCGAAGGCATTGAGATCTTCAAACACCCCAACAATTCAACCGTGACGAAGGATGGTCACTTGCTCCTCTATGGAAATCTGACGTGTCATTTTTCCTGACGTAATAGGTTTAAATAACCAGGTTTAGCTTTTTCTAGTCGGTATTCAACCGTGTGCATTAGTGTGTGTAAGTTGTTCTCGTTGGTGCATTTGGTAAGAGTTTTATATTTTATTTTTGTTGCTTATTTTCTTGTCCTGATGACCCCCCCCCCCCCCCCGCCCCCTTACGTAAGTGAGCGAAACGTGGACTTTCTCAACGATGACACGGTCCTACGCCGGAAGTCGTCTTTATCTTAATCTTCAAAGTAGTTGCCTTCTTTTGGATATGCTTTCCTTCCACTGCTTAAATAATCCAAGCCAAGCAGCTTTAGGAATACTATTATAATAACACGGAACAGCAATCTCTTTCTCTGAAAAAACCTTCTTCCCGTAAGTTCTTTGTTGGCCCAAAAAACCCAAAAGTCGCACATTTCCAGATGCGGTGAGTACGGGAGTTAGCTCTGCAGTCTGGAAAGAAGCATTACCGTGATGTAGCATAATTTCTTTCTTTGGCACTTTATTGAACACTTCCGGCAAACAGTTTCGACGTACAATTTAGTCGTAAGTGACAGTCTTGTGCTTCTCTAGCTTAATAGCGCTCATTAGACCGTTACTTCTAAAGAACTCAGTGAACATTTACCTTCTGCATTGCTTGCTGCTTTCTGATTATTGTTGGTGTGGCCTCGTCGTTCATCGATCCTTACGTAGCTCTCTTCTCGAAACAATGTATGTAAGTTTCCTCCCCATTTTCCACTAAATTTGTTGTCCACCATTCTTCAACAATGTTATAGGGTTTCGTGGCAAAATCATTCTCGTTCCACTTTTTGAAAATCTGATGAAGTAAAAAACTTTTTCAGATGAAAAATGAAAAAATGAACAATCCCCAGTTGAACGAAGGGTCTACGAACTAACTAGCCCAAGAATAGAGAGTAATAACGGAAGGATACCGTATTGGTGGAATATCAATATACCACTAGAGCTAGAGGGAACCCTGAACACCATTCTCTCTACAAGGAGACAAGGAAGAAAACGAAAGAAGTGGTGTGACAAATTGAAGCAAGATATCTTCGGTCAACTGAAACATCCGGCCACACGAATCGACCTCACGGAAGACGAAAAAAAAATAGTGATATTTGAAGGGCTCTTCCCCAGCAAACACATATATAAAATATACATACAACATTTATAAATTGAAGTAATAATAATAATAATAATAAATAATCCGAGCGATTAGTTAACCAGGCTTGGCCTGAGTATCGATAACAATCGAAGTACATAATAATAATATATATTTCGTGCTACCATACAATGTATTTACACTCGTCAATCTATCTAAGTAGGTGTTAAATTATATGCTGATGATAATTAAGGTATTCATTGAAACTATAGAAGGCTTTGTTTAATAAATATATAGTAAATACCCCTACATATGCTTTTTTATATATCAAGTATGTAAGTATTCTTTAATAAAGTTATATAAACCGTATGTCACACAATTACGTATATTTTTTTACATAATAGTATAGAAACTTACGGATATTCTGTATACAGAAATTCATATAATATATATATAGATAATTACATATCACTTATGAAATTCATGTGCTGCCATATTTCCATGATTAGATTTATGTACGTTATATGTAAAATATTATATGTAATAATACTTATTTTTTATGTATGCCTTCTGTAAATATAATTAGAAATTATCATTACATTACATATATTGCATGGTCGAAAATAAAGTCCGTTTCTATTTGCACCACATAAGTAATCGCACGCGCGTGTTTTCTATAACGCCAAAAATTGTAGTTCAAGTACCTTTAATATTAGATCCGTATCGATTAAAATGCGTCTAATTTATATAGAAAATAAATAATATAAAATAAATTAAATTCTGGTCATTTTTAACATAAAGTTAAAGATAAGATATAATTATTGAATAAGACTTCACTCAACGGTATAATCAAACAAAATTTAAACTAATAACGCGAAACAGCGCAAAGTTACGAAGTACGAAATAAAAAGAAGGGATGTTACAGATTAGCGCAGTGGTACAATGTCGGATTTCAGAATTTGCAACGCCCACCCGCAAACGTTCGAATCCGGTTAAGGGACACTTTTCAAGCAAGTATATCATAATAAACTGTCGGTTTTCAGTTCAGGTGAAAACGGGTTCGTGCAAGAATTAAGTTAAATATAATTAAAAGTACAGTTGCACGTAAAATGTAGTTTTTCCATTTTTTGTATGGAACTGCTTAAATAATTTTTTACATTGATAATAATTACATTATGCTCGAGTAGCTGCCATTTTGGTCATTGCAACGCTTTTACAACGAATATTTTTTATGAAAATATTACATAAAATATACATAAAACGTATATAAATTCATGTAGAAGAATTTACATCTAATAGACATATATATTATTTTGAAAATTACTGACATCCTGACATTAAATATCTCTTATTTTTCTTCCAGTTTTATATAAATCTAAAAAGCTCTTACATAATTTATATGTATTTTATATATAAATGTGTTTGCTGGGTCATTACCGAATCTACACACCCGAATACGCAACGGAGATTCTCGCAGTCGAAACGCATGGAATCGTGACGAAAATAACGTTAGACAAGGTAAAAAAGCTGCGAACTCTATCGAACTACGAAAGGCTCCGGGCCTAGGCGGAATTGCATCAGAAACCGCGAGAGCGATCACGATGAGGAACCTAGCCTACTTTGAGAAACCCAATTATAGTATTTTTCAACTAGGATTCCCGTTTTCGAATTGGCGCTTTATATTAGTAAACGCAAACTTTTTGTCTTTTATCTCTGTTTAAATTGTGGTTGTACTTCTAAGCAACAGAAACGTAGGATTTACGGCGATAGATAAATTGCTTTAAGCGCACAATAAGCATTAAAATATTGTACAAATAACCGCAATGTGGCAGAAAGAGATGACAGTAGTTTACGTTGGACGCAAAACTACAACTATTTTCGAATGCCAGAGATTCTCAAAATTTTACATTAGTGTAGGTAATGCATAATGAATTGTGCATGGCGTTTACTAACAACAGATTCACATCAAAATTCTTATATAGATACCAATAAATTTATTTCATTACTTATAAATATGTAAGTAGGTACTTAAAATTATCATTCATGAAAGAATCAATTATCTAAAATTGTTGTAGAACCTCTGACTAACAAGTAAATCTTAGTTCATACGGCGATTCAATGAAGCGCACTAATCCGAAAACGGGAATCCTAGTTGAAAAATACTATACTACTACCGAAGATTAAAATTCCCCTCGAAGCCAAAACTGTTCTTTGACGCTGGACGCAGCAGAACGGGTCTGGAATATCGTTGGGGAAGCCGAACGCAAAAATAGGAGGTGAAACAGGATTATTCTGGTCGACGTCAGCAACGCCTTCACCACGACATCTTGGCGCCTGAGTCTACAAAAAGGTAGCAAGGCTTTCGTCGATACAAACGCATAAAGTCGTTGCGAGTTACCTCCAGGATAGAAAAATTATTCACGGAAGAGAGCTGTCTAGAACGGTGTTCGGCGGAGTCCCACAGGGTCCGGCCGTTGGGCCTACCCTGTGGAACGTCTTGTATGAACATGTCGTGAGCGTTCAACTACCATCGGAGGTAGACCTCGTGTGCTACGCCGACGACCTGGCAACCGTGATTACACCTAAGGACCCGGAGGAATATGAGAGATAACGAACTACAGATTGCTCCCGAAAAGACAAGCATGACAGTTTTCAAACGGAGCCAGTATCACTCTGGAAGACCAAAAAAATCACACCGCAAAAGAGCATGAAGTACTTGCGGATCATTCTGGAGTATAATCCGCCAAAAAAGTTAACAATATAACGAAGGATCTACAGGCGATCCTGCCTAACATCGTAGGTTCGGGTACACAGAAGAGAAGGGTTCTCGTGAACTCAATGCTCTCGGTGTTGATGTATGGAGCACCAATCTGGAGGCCGGCCCATAGGATCGATCGGAATATTTATGTGCGAAGATTGTCCCGATTGTTATATTGGTCAAACGGTTCGAAGTTTCAAAAATCGTTATACCCATCAAAAATTCGTTTTTTTTTCCTCATAACAGTAAGTGTCATACTCGAACATTTCGTAGAACTGAAAACGTTATTGAAAATTTCTTGAAGGAATTGCACAACCACCAAACTCCAATCACAGCAGAAGATATTCTAAAAACCTACTTGACTCCTACTCGACACCGTACAGACTCCAGTTCGATACCGTAAAAAATGTATAGAGATTCTATACAGCAGCACCAGCTCCACGAAGCGCTACAAAATATATACAATCTCTGGAGACAACAGATACATCAATTTCTCCCACAGACGACATCACATTAGCAAATTCAAGAGGACGAAAGACAAAAAACAATGGTAAAGATCGAAAACAGTAACAATGCGGTCGAAGCTTGCTGTTACACCATTCCCATTGCAATAAACCTAAAATAGTCCAAATTAGGTATGATAAACAGTACGCAATGCAATCGTATTCAGTTCTTTTGTGGGCACGATTACCATAGCAAATTAAGTCGTAAACATGTACTTATACGAATTTCTAGAGATTAATTAAAGTAATTTTATGACAGATTGAAGGAGGGAACATATATTCAAATTAGTACATAATTAGGAAATTAATTGAATATAGTCAAGCGAATTTGTACAGTGGAATAAAAATGAATGTCAATTAATTTTTAAATTAATTGACAGGTAATTAATTTATAAATTAAGACAATTCGCTGTATTATCAACTAAACTTCTTGAATTAACAAGCCAATAATTCCTCAATCCTTACTATACCAATCTGTAAGACATTATAATCCTTGGAAACTCTGCATTGCAAAATTACGTACTAATTAATTAATTGTACTGCATCGGTTTGTTTTTATTTTCATTTAGGTGAACGAGCAACAACAAAATATACAAACAGAACCAATAATTAAGAAACTAGACTTAATTTAAATTAGTAATTAGAAAAAAAGTCTCAATGTTACACTGAATAACGGCTAATTTATTAAAACACTTAAATACCAAATCAAGTAGTAATACCTATAAAAACCCTTTGAATTCTTTAGTAAGTAAAGGTAACTAGGATTTGGAAATTAAAGGTTTGAATATATTATGGTATTTGGTTCAATAATATCAATAGTGCTAATTAACGTAATTATTTAGGGTACAAAATCAAATAGCTCAGCTTTGTCCTTTATCAATATACGTAATTAAATTAAATTAATCATTAAAATAGGTTCGTTTTTAGATGTAAATTGTAAAACGCTAACATTGGTCCACGATTCCATTACACGTCTAATTAATAGGTAAAATATGTTCTAATTAGATGTAGGAAAATCGATTATCCGTGGCAAGACCAATAATATAAAGTATGAGTGCAAATTGAATCGATTGAGAAGCAACAGTGTCAATTTTAATTACTACTGTGAAGACCTACACGACGTAATTTCTAATTACTTACGTGTAATTTGAATTTGTACACAACTGTAACAGTTTTACACAAACGTGGTTCAGAAATTCGATTTTTGCGTGAGAAAACAAGACGTGATAGAAGTTACATTGGTTGGCTTAAGGGTTTGGCCAAATTTGCACAACAAACAATAATTAATTATACATTCATAATGATTAATCAATTTGCTTTAATTTAAAAAAAGATGTCAAATTTTTGCACACGTAAAGATCTTGTCAATTAAAAAATAGTTTAACCATACACGAATCGCCTACAAGTTAAGTTCATATTAAACAATTCCATTTCTATCAATTTAATTTATTTCATTAATTATCCTTACAACGCATACGAAACGGTGATGTTATATCACGTTTCAATAGCAAAATTAAAACGGACTTCAAACCTTATAAAAACATCACAAACTCTCCTTAAAGAACCGCATTCCGAAATTTATGAAATCGGTTATTTATTAATTACAGATAAACAATAAACAATGATTGGGTTCCAATATGCAAAGCTTGGTAATTTAACAGAATGGCATTTGTGTCCTAAATTGAAATAATTATAATTATGTATTTTTTGTGTACAAATTCTTAGAATAAGATTCGAGTTCTGTTTAATTCAATCTAACTGCAAATAATTATTACCTAACCTTAAAATTCCAATTATATGTAAATTTAAAACGATATTTTAGGCGACAGGTGTCGAAAGAATCATATCCAACAAACATCAATAAAAATCAATCTGGACGTAGGTACTAATTACCCTTAATTCATCTTTTATTGTGTGCTAATTGTGCTTAATTATTTGATGTGCCTTCTCTTAATTTTACGATTTATAAATAGTAATGGCGATTTAATTTGCTTCATTTTGAAGAAAAAATTATGAAATCGCCATTTTGCGCTTTCGCGTGTATCTAATTAAATAAAAAGTGTAGTCGTACATATACTGCCTACGTGGAATAAATTTATCACGCCCACTTTCATTGTATTTGATTTATTTCGACAATTAATAACATAATTAATGAAACCAGTGCAATTGTGCATAGGTAATCGGTTCCAATCATTAAAGTGTTATGTAATTACAGTATAGATGGCAACAGTTGCCACAAATTCAACTATGAGAAGCTTGGTAGAGAGTAATTCAAAATTTACACGAATCACTTTATTCAGGATACAAATCTAATTAGGTTTAGAACTACCGATAATATAATTATGAGAGCAGAGAACAAACAGAATAGTGTTCTTAATTACTACTAATTAATTAAAAATAATATTCTCTTCTATTTTATAATTAAACGGGTCATTAAACAATTTTTCAAAAATTGTCGATTACCCTCAAAATTTTGCAACGAATAGGCGAAAATAAAGAAGATATATTTTATTGTTCCAAGACTTCTCTGTGACGCTTTAATTCAATTAATAAAACCGAACAAATTTTAAAATGAACTAATGAAGGAATTATATCAAAAAATCGATCGGAATTATGAAAATGGACTAATTACGTTTAATTCAATCTGCAGCGTAAGGATAACCGTACGCTTATGTTGAATTTGATTGTTGACAAGCCATGCCGATCAATTGAATTCACACAAGAGAAGAGGCACACAAGGTAAGTTAATCAAGTGTAATTAATTACATAAAATTAAAGTATCATTTTTAGAAATGAACAATAAAATAAAATAAACCATAAATTCGTCAATACATGAATAATTAATCAAGTATTCTTATCTTAAAATTTAACGTACCTATCCATTGGTTTAAAATACTAATTATTTATAAGTAGAATTTCAAGTATAATACGAGTACTGTTGCAATAGATGGTAGAATGGATACCTGTTGGGTGTGCAACGCGCTTTGTTCCAAAATGTTTGAGGAAATTAATTGGAATAAATTTTTTGCGAAAGTGGAACAAAAAAGCATTGGTAATTGGATTATTAAGTAGTTTTTAGTAAAAACTAAGGTGTTAATTAAACAGTTGATTTCGTTTTGGTTACGTGCTATGATTGAGGTTGTTTATTTCAATCCTTCCAAATGACATTAATTAACATGCTTGGTCCACCATACCTATCTGTTAAAAGTTCGGAATGTTGAATTGAATTCAGAGATGCAACAACCGTTTCGTACCAAATTAACCAACAATTAATAATTTGCTACTTACTTATTACTTATTTAAATACTAATTAGTGTAATTAGTATAATAAAAAGATTTACATTTATTGTAACTTAATTCCAAATGGGCCATGGCCATGGGTCATTGTGTATTATTTTTCTTACAATAGCACTACAGTTCTTTCGAAATTAATTGTTAATTAGCATACAAATATAATCTATAGAAGGTGCAAGAGAACTAAAATTTTAAATCTAATTAATTTTATGTTCTGAAACTTAACAAGTAATTAAAATAATAACACGTAATTCTACTCCATTTTGAAATTGAGTTTGATCACTACATGTCGTGATCAAAGGTAACAGATTGTGACAGATTAAAAACACCAGTGGTCAAGTTAAACCTAAAAGAAATCTTTAGTGTGTTTCAATTTCATAAAAAATACGTTGGGTAATATTTAAAATAAAAATTTGTGTGGAATTACGTGTTATTATTATAATATGCTTCTACTCTCTATTCTAATTAATGGCAATAATTAGTCAAACTTGAATTGGAACTTTAATCTTCTAATTTCTTGAATTAAAGTGTGTAGCTTTTCTTTCACATTTTGAGATTGAATTGGACAAATAAATTAAATTCAAATACTTAGGTTAAAACAATTTTTAGTTCTATTTTGTCCCAAAAATTATAATTTATCCCAGCATTAAGTAATTTTATTTCATATTCGCTTACAGACTTCAGAGATATTGTTTTAAAAATAATTTTTAACTCTTCTTCTTACTTTACATCATTCCAGTATTTTTAATCTTCAAATTAATTACCTATATATAATTAGTAGCCTAATAGAGCACAAAAAAAGCAGCATAATCTGTCTGTCTGTACTTGAAAATCCAGCCGCTTAAAATTAAAGCAACTTTGAAAACTACTAAGTCTAATTATTCTCCTAATACCTAATGGAACCTCAATTTTCTAGTCTAAATAATGAGGACAACTAATCATAATTATCTATACAATTATAGGTTCTATTGATACTAAGTACTTAGTATGCAATTAATGCAAAATGGATTACAGATTCATACACATCATTATATAAATTACTTTGAAGTCTTGCAAATACCATGACGAACTTCATATAGTAATTATGCACGACACCTTTTCAATCCCAATTAGAAAACTACATACTTAGAAGCACAAAATGACTGCCTACTTTATTTGAAATGTTAGATTACCGCGCACTAATTACTTTGGCATCACAATTAAAAGCAATCCCTTTCCCTAATATTCAAGTTAAGTTGCAAATTGCAGAAGACTAATTGGGACTAATTCAATTTACAATTAAATGGGAATTTAGGAAATTAGACCTTCTGAAATGGTTCCTTTACTATTCATTCAAGTAAATGACTACCAATTAGTACCAAATTGCAGACGATTGGTACAAACTAAGGATCATGACGATAAATTATTTTTAATGGGAAATTGCAATAACTTTTCGGGTGTAAGGGATCGGAGTAACAAAGCGATCATTTAGAAGACTAATTGGGATTAATTAAATTAACAATTAAAAGAGAATCTAGGAAATTAGACCCGCTGAAATGGTTCCTTTCCTATTCATTCAAGTAGATGATTCCACCAATTAGTCCCAAATTGCAGACGATTGGTACAAATTAAGGATCATGACGATAAGTTATTTTTAATGGGAAATTGCAATAACTTTTAGGGTGTAACGGATCGGAGTAACAAAGCGAACATTTAGAAGACTAATTGGGACTAATAGCATTTACAATTTAAAGGGAATTTAGGAAATTAGACCTGTCGAAATGGTTCCTTTCCTATTGGTTCAAGTAGATCACTCCACCAATTAGTACCAATTGCAAACGATTGGTACAAATTAAGGATCCGATAAGCTATTTTTAATTGTAAATTGCAATAACTTTTCGGCTGTAACGGATTGGAGTAACAAAGCGAACATTTAGAAGACTAATTGGGAGTCATTAAACTTAAAATTTAAAGGGAATTTAGGAAATTAGACCTGCCGAAATGGCTCCTTTCCTATTGCTTCAAGTAGATCACTCCACCAATTAGTACCAATTGCAAACGATTGGTACAAATTATGGATTCGATAAGTTATTTTTATGGGAAATTGCAATAACTTTTCGGGTGTAACGGATCGGAGTAACAAAGCGATCATTTAGAAGACTAATTGGGATTAATTGCATTTACAATTTAAAGGGAATTTAGGAAATTAGACCTGCCGAAATGGTTCCTTTCCTATTGGTTCAAGTAGATCACTCCACCAATTAGTACCAATTGCAAACGATTGGTACAAATTAAGGATCCGATAAGCTATTTTTAATGGTAAATTGCAATAACTTTTCGGCTGTAACAGATTGGAGTAACAAAGCGAACATTTAGAAGACTAATTGGGAGTAATTAAATTTACAATTGAATAAAATTTAGGAAATTAGACCTGCCGAAATGGTTCCTTTCCTATTGGTTCAAGTAGATGACTCCACCAATTAGTACCAATTGCAAACGATTGGTACGAATTAAGGATCATGACGATAAATTATTTTTAATGGTAAATTGCAATAACTTTTCGGCTGTAACGGATCGGAGTAACAAAGCGATCATTTAGAAGACTAATTGGGTCTAATTAAAATTACAATTAAATGGAATTTAGGAAATTAGACCTGCTGAAATGGTTCCTTCCTATTGTTTGAAGTAGATGACTCCACCAGTTAGTACCAATTGCAAACGATTGATAAAAAATAAGGATCATGACGATCAAGTTATTTTTAATGGTAAATTGCAATAACTTTTCGGCTGCAACGGATCGGAGTAACAAAGCGATCATTTAGAAGAATAATTGGGTCTAATTAAATTTACAATTAAATGGAATTTAGGAAATTAGACCTGCTGAAATAGTTCCTTTCCTATTGGTTCAAGTAGATGACTCCACGAATTAGATCCAATTGCAAACGATGGTGCAAATTAAGGATCATTACGATCAAGTTATTTTTAATGGGAAATTGCAATAACGTTTCGGGTGTAATGATACGGAGTAACAAAGCGATCATTTAGAAGACTAATTGGCACTTATTAAATCAGAATTTAAAGGGAATTTAGGAAATTAGACTTGCTGAAATGGTTCCTTTCCTATTGGTTCAAGTAGATGACCCCAGCAATTAGTACCAATTGCAAACGATTGGTACGAATTAAGGATCATGACGATCAAGTTATTTTTAATGGGAAATGGCAATAACTTTTCGGGTGTAACGGATCGGAGTAACAAAGCGATCATTTAGAAGACTAATTGGGATTAATTAAATTAACAATTAAAAGGGAATTTAGGAAATTAGACCCGCTGAAATGGTTCCTTTCCTATTCATTCAAGTAGATGACTCCACCAATTAGTACCAAATTGCAGACGATTGGTACAAATTAAGGATCATGGCGGTAAGTTATTTTTAATGGGAAATTGCAATAACTTTTCGGGTGTAACGGATCGGAGTAACAAAGGGATCATTTCGAAGACTAATTGGGACTAATTAAATTTACAATTAAAAGGTAATTTAGGAAATTAGACCTGCTGAAATGGTTCCTTTCCTATTGGTTCAAGTAGATGACTGCCAATTAGTACCAATTACTGCAAACGATTGGTACAAATTAAGGATCATGACGATAAGTTATTTTTAATGCGTAATTGCAATAACTTTTCGGCTGTAATGGATCGAAGTAAGAAAGCGATCGTTTTATCTTTTCGATATGATAAGAATAATCGTAAAATGGCGACGGAATTGAGTTGAAATAAAGCGTTAACACACAATAACGATCGGGTTGAAGTTTATGGTTATTTTTTTTTATGTATAAAACTAGTTATATTCTAGTAGCCACTTTGAATACCGTGTTTCTTAACCTGTTGTTGTTGTTTTTGTTATACGCACATAAAGATAGTTATATAAAGTATATTAAGTTAAGATAGCCAATAACGATGACGTAAAGAAAATACAGTCAATTAGATAAAATCGTGTATTGCATTGTGAAATGATATGAAATAACTTTTGATATTGAATTATTGTTGTAAAATGTAATAAACATTGCGGCATATGGTTTGCTCCGCGGTAGGAAAATTTATGATATACAGTTAACCTAAAGTAAAGAAGTGAAACTTGGCAACCGATCATAATATAGAAAAAGTAATTAATATACGTCTACTAAATGAAGAAAAAATCTATTACACTATTTTCTATGTTAATTAACACTTCGATTCGTACAAATAAACGGAAAAAAAGCCAAAAAGAAAATTAATAGTCTGTCTAATTTTTGTTTGTTGCTTGTAATTACATCATTATTTAAATATTTTCTAATCTCGAATCTTAATTAGTATTCTCGAATTATCATTTTAATTAAAATTTTAATTTTTCTAACAAAAATAGGTTCCCCATTGTTCTACGCGAGTTTCGCACAGATATTAAAAAAAAAACCGTTTCATCTTAATACTCCAATAACAAACCTTTACTAAACGCGCTTTTGTACGGGGTAAAAGCAGGTCAAAATTCAGTACTAAACAATAGGATTCTTTAAGTCGGTGAAAAATTGCTCAATTTAGCATTCCAGCCCTCCCTAAACAGGAAGAAAAAAATTTCACATACCCTCTCTCGTTTTAACCTTTTCAATAAATAAGGGACGGAGTTAATAAAGGTATCGTTTTACAAAATTGTGCAAAGCGGCTTTAATCTGCTGTAGATTGTATTGTCGACAACCCTTGGTTTAAGGGTAAATTCGTAAAAAAATAGCAGAAAATAGAAAATTTCACACAGTAAAGTATCTTGACCTTGCCTATTTAACAAATTTTTTTTTATTGAAAGGGGATCCGTTTTTTTTTCCCTTTCGAGTTCGGGTTGTTTTCTGAAGAGGGTAAAGGTATATTTGTGGTAATTTCGCTTAATATGTGGTAATGAGAGGGAATAAAAAAACTAAAATCGGGCACTTTATTTTTAAACGGTTGGCAAAATAATTGAAACGAGTTATATTAGAACGTCTAATTAAGACAAATTAAGATGAATCGTTTCTAACCTCACTTATTTTAATTGTCACCAATATTGAGAATTTGGAAATTATTCCATAAAATTGAATTGGTTTGTTTTTTATTTTTCCTTCACATAAAAACAAAATTTGTTATTGCAACATTCATCTACCAATTAAGACGACAAAAATTAACTATTAGTTAGTAAAAAAATTCATTTGTAACAGTGTTTATATTCCGAAAATTCTGTATCAGACACTACATTAGAAATGAGAAATATAGTAGACTCTTTTGGTATAAAAATGCAATAAGTTATGATCTCCACAGAGTGCTCCAAAATTAACGAACTTGAGAAGATATGGCGATATGTGCGTGCAGTTGGCACAAACACGTTGAAATTTCGAAACGAAAACTATTTATTACGTAATTTTTCCAAAGTTATGCATAGTTTTGTCCAATAGCCATTTTGTTTTGCCCAACCTCGGTTAACCCATGAGGCAATAGTTGAGGTATGAGCGAGTTCGAAGAAAAAACATTATTGTGCCCAATTAGTTATGTCCAACCGAAGGAAAAGTTTTACTCACGAATACGAGTCACAAAATTGCAACCATGACTTCAGGAATTGAAATATGAAAACAAAAATTCGAAAAATAGTAAACAAATTAGCATGGCCGAATACTTCTAGTTTTGCTCAGTTTTGCCACAAAAAAATGTATGCTCCAGCCCCAAATGAGAATGAGTGAGTCAAAATTTAAAAACTTATGGGGAATTTCAGACGAATTTTGTCCAAGTTATGCCCAATTTTGCCCAGCACTTGTTTCATTTTACCCATCTCAATAGTCGAACTTCTATGGTGTGGCACTTCATTAGGCGAATTCGAAGAAACAAAACAACCCAAGTACTTGTTTCGTGGTGCCCAATCCCACATAACCCATGAGTCAATAATCGAATTTCTATGGGGGTGGTATGAGCGAGTTCGAAGAAATAACATTATTTTGCCCAAGTTATGTCCAACCGAAAGAAAAGTTTTACTCACGAATAGGAGTCACAAAATAGCAACCATGACTTCAGGCATTGAAATATGAAAACAAAAATTCAAAAAATTGTAAACAAATTACTATGGCCGAATACTTCTAGTTTTGCTCAGTTTTGCTAAACACAATGTATGCTCCAGCCCCAAATGAGAATGAATGAGTCAAAATTTAAAAACTTATGGGGAATTTCAGACGAATTTTGTCCAAGTTATGCCCAGCACTTGTTTCATTTTACCCATCTCAATAGTCGAACTTCTATGGTGTGGCACTTCCATTAGGCGAATTCGAAGAAACAAAACAACCCAAGGACTTGTTTCGTGGTGCCCAATCCCACATAACCCATGAGTCAATAGTCGAATTTCTATGGCGGTGGTATGATCGAGTTCGAAAGAAATAACATTATTTTGCCCAAGTTATGTCCAACCGAAAGAAAAGTTTTACTCACGAATACGAGTGACAAAATGGCAACCATGACTTCAGGCATTGAAATATGAAAACAAAAATTCGAAAAATTGTAAACAAATTAGCATGGCCGAATACTTCTAGTTTTGCTCAGTTTTGGTAAAAAAATGTATGCTCCAGCCCCAAATGAGAATGAGTGAGTCAAAATTTAAAAACTTATGGGGAATTTCAAACGAATTTTGTCCAAGTTATGCCCAGTTTTGCGCAGCACTTGTTTCATTTTACCCATCTCAATAGTCGAACTTCTATGGTGTGGCACTTCCATTAGGCGAATTCGAAGAAACAAAACAACCCAAGTGCTTGTTTCGTGGTGCCCAATCCCACATAACCCATGAGTCAATAGTCGAATTTCTATGGTGGTGGTATGAGCGAGTTCGAAGAAATAACATTATTTTGCCCAAGTTATGCCTAACTAAAGAAAAGTTTTACTCACGAATACGAGTCACAAATTGGCAACCATGACGACTTCAGGCATTGAAATATGAAAACAAAAATTAGAAAAATTGTAAACAAATTAGCATGGCCGAATACTTCTAGTTTTGCTCAGTTTTGCCACAAAAAAATGTATGCTCCAGCCCCAAATGAGAATGAGTGAGTCAAAATTTAAAAACTTACGGGGAATTTCAGACGAATTTTGTCCAAGTTATGCCCCGTTTTGCCCAGCACTTGTTTCATTTTACCCATCTCAATAGTCGAACTTCTATGGTGTGGCACTTCCATTAGGCGAATTCGAAGAAACAAAACAACCCAAGTACTTGTTTCGTGGTGCCCAATCCCACATAACCCATGAGTCAATAGTCGAATTTCTATGGCGGTGGTATGAACGAGTTCGAAGAAATAACATTATTTTGCCCAAGTTATGTCCAACCGAAGGAAAAGTTTTACTCACGAATACGAATCACAAAATGGCAACCATGACTTCAGGCATTGAAATATGAAAACAAAAATTCAAAAAATTGTAAACAAATTACTATGGCCGAATACTTCTAGTTTTGCTCAGTTTTGGTAAAAAAATGTATGCTCCAGCCTCCCAAATGAGAATGAGTGAGTCAAAATTTAAAAACTTATGGGGAATTTCAGACGAATTTTGTTCAAGTTATGCCCAGTTTTGCGCAGCACTTGTTTCATTTTACCCATCTCAATAGTCGAACTTCTATGGTGTGGCACTTCCATTAGGTGAATTCGAAGAAACAAAACAACCCAAGTACTTGTTTCGTGGTGCCCAATCCCACATAACTCATGAGTCAATAGTCGAATTTCTATGGCGGTGGTATGAACGAGTTCAAAGAAATAACATTATTTTGCCCAAGTTATGCCCAACTAAAGAAAAGTTTTACTCACGAATACGAGTCACAAAATGGCATCCATGATTTCAGGCATTGAAATATAAAAACAAAAATTCGAAAAATAGTAAACAAATTAGCATGGCCGAATACTTCTAGTTTTGCTCAGTTTTGGTAAAAAAAATGTATGATCCAGCCACAAATGAGAATGAGTGAGTCAAAATTTAAAAACTTATGGGGAATTTCAGACGAATTTTGTCCAAGGTATGCCCAGTTTTGCCCAGCACTTTTTCATTTTACCCATCTCAATAGTCGAACTTCTATGGTGTGGCACTTCCATTAGGCGAATTCGAAGAAACAAAACAACCCAAGTACTTGTTTCGTGGTGCCCAATCCCACATAACTCATGAGTCAATAGTCGAATTTCTACGGCGGTGGTATGAACGAGTTCGAAGAAATAACATTATTTTGCCCAAGTTATGCCCAACTAAAGAAAAGTTTTACTCACGAATACGAGTCACAAAATGGCAACCATGACTTCAGGCATTGAAATATGAAAACAAAAATTCAAAAAATTGTAAACAAATTAGCATAACCGAATACTTCTAGTTTTGCTCAGTTTTGCTAAACAAAATGTATGCTCCAGCCCCAAATGAGAATTAGTGAGTCAAAATTTAAAAACTTATGGGGGAATTTCAGACGAATTTTGTCCAAGTTATGCCCAATTTTTCCCAGCACTTGTTTCATTTTACCCATCTCAATAGTCGAACTTCTATGGTGTGGCACTTCCATTAGGCGAATTCGAAGAAACAAAACAACCCAAGTACTTGTTTCGTGGTGCCCAATCCCACATAACCCATGAGTCAATAGTCGAATTTCTATGGCGGTGGTATGAGCGAGTTCGAAGAAATAACATTATTTTGCCCAAGTTATGCCCAATTAAAGAAAAGTTTTACTCACGAATACGAGTCACCAAGTGGCAACCATGACTTCAGGCATTGAAATATGAAAACAAAAATTTCGAATAATTGTAAACAAATTAGCATGGCCGAATACTTCTAGTTTTGCTCAGTTTTGGTAAAAAAATGTATGCTCCAGCCCCAAATGAGAATGAGTTAGTCAAAATTTAAAAACTTATGGGGAATTTCAGACGATTTTTGTCCAAGTTATGCCCAGTTTTGCCCAGCACTTGTTTCATTTTACCCATCTCAATAGTCGAATTTCTATGGTGTGGCACTTCCATTAGCGAATTCGAAGAAACAAAACAACCCAAGTACTTGTTTCGTGATGCCCAACCCCACATAATCCATGAGTCAATAGTCGAATGTCTGTGATTATTATGCCCAAGTTATGCTCAGTTCTGCCCAAGCAAAGAAAAGTTTGAGAATAACAAGTTAAACCCAAGGTCAGACTTGGGTCGGTTAACAAAAAAATTGTCTGTGACGTCGTCTGTGGGTCGCAAGTTTCCACCTCAGCGTGACTGTAATGTGACTTTTAAAATTGAAATTTTTGTAAATACAACACAGTGTGATTCGCCGCTAGGTGGCGCAATTGCACAAATGGACCAAACCAACTTCCGTTGGTGAAAACGGCTTCCTAAACGTGTGAATCACAGGTGTGACACAATTGTGAGTCACTTCTTTCTGATACTTTTGACGTCACTAGACAAAAGACAGCTTCGTGGGTGTCTAGTTTTTAGACGTTTGGATACTTATGATGTCTCTTCCAAGAAACAACGTCAAATTAGAATCGCATTGTGCTCCAGGGATAAGTCACATTAAGTCACCTGTGATTCACGTGTGAATCACAGGTGTAACACAATTGTGAGCGACTTCTTTCTGGCACTTTTGACGTCACTAGACAAAAGACAGCTTCGTGTGTGTCTAGTTTTTAGACGTTTTGATACTTATGATGTCTACTTATTCCATGAAACAAAGTCAAATTAGAATTACATTGTGCTCCAGGGGTAAGTAACATTAAGTCACCTGTGATTCACGTGAATCACAGGTGTGACACAATTGTGAGCCACTTTCTGATACTTTTTGCGTCACTAGACAAAAGACAGCTTCGTAGGTGTCTAGTTTTTAGACGTTTGGATACTTATGATGTCTATTCCATGAAACAACGTCAAATTAGAATCGCATTGTGTTCCAGGGATAAGTCACATTAAGTCACCTGTGATTCACACGTGAATCACAAGTGTGACACAATTGTGAGTCACTTATTTCTGGCACTTTTGACGTCACTAGACAAAAGACAGCTTCGTGGGTGTCTAGTTTTTAGACGTTTGGTTACTTATGATGTCTTTGCTGTCTATTGTACTGAGGTGTCTACGAATTAGACGCTTGATTGTTACAGTGTGGAAGCCCTTAAAATTGCCACCAGTGGTCAATCTTTTTTCATCAGTCTAAAATTTTGTCCAAGTTGACAGTTAATCCTATGAAACCCTTAATAAATCATAAATGCAGAAAAACAGTCTCAAAGTCAATTTTGAGAATTCAAGTGGAAAACTAAGACTAGGCAAAACTCGGAGACTCTTAAAACGGCCACCAGAAGGGTTGTCAATGGTTCTTTCATGAGTCTCGAGTTTTGCTCAAGTACACAATTCGTAACTGAGCGCAACGGGACTTTATTACAGACCGCCTTGTAACTCGAGAACGAAGTTTCTGGCGAACTTGGGATAAAGACTATAATAAAGTTGACACTCCAAAGAACATTTTAAGAAAAAAAGGTAAATCGATTTTTTGAAAATTGCCGAGGGACTACCCCCTAACATTACAATGCCACTTTGTGACTCGTATTCGTGGGCAAAATTTTTCTTTGTATGGGCAAAACTGGGTACAAATTGAGCAAAAGCTATTTCTTCGAACTCGCTCATGGGGGCAACTCATGAGTTAACCAGAGCAAAACAAAATGACTATTCAGCAAAACCGGGCACAACTTGCACAAAATTATGCAATAGTTTTCGCTTGGAAATTCCAACATGGGACTGCCCTCTTGATGCACAGAGTTAAAAAAATCAAAACTTTCCTTGCCCAAAGTTGTCCGAAATGTAAAGCGAGATTTAATAGGAAAAACACAGAATCGAGCGAATTTAGCCAGCACGACTTAAGAAAATATTATCACTCATTTGCTGTTTGAAGCAAAATCTTCAAAAATTTTATTCGAATTTTGAACATCTTTGGATCTTTGAAATACTTCTGAAAATAAGCACCTAATATTAGCAAAACTGCTCAGATATTTTTAATATAAGAATAAATGGTTCGGTAGCGAATATACGACATGGGGTGTAGAAGAGGACCATGTCAGAAGCCTGCGAGGTCTTCGCTTGTAACAATGACACGTTTTTATAAGAGGAACTTGCCACAGAATTACTATTTAGCTATTGCGATCTGGATTTGTTTATGAATAATTGCAGTGAGTAAATAGGATGAACTACAATACAAAATTATGACCATTGGTAGCACATTCATGATATGGGCACGTTTTTAACCTTGAAGGCTTCTGCACGTTTGACCTACATAAGTAAGCTCGCAATAGTAGTCAATTTCTATTCCGGTATTGAGCAAATTTTCGCTACTGTTTTACAATAGTTACTCGAGAATAAACCACGAACTTTGTCGGTGAGAGCATTCCACACAGGCACCGGTAAACGGTTCGAATAACAATTTAAAGCACAAAAATGTAAACTTTTGAAAAGTAATTCGTCATGTTAGAAAAATAGCTCTAAAACGCTCCTTGGAGAAATGAGATTTTTATTGATAGATCCTGTCACATTTCTGAGCATTGTAGGAGCATTTTTGTAAAAAAGAGCTTCTTCTCTCTTCAATGAGTACCTTCATTACAAAAGTATAGCATCAGGATCAGCATATTCTATAACCATTTAACAATCCAATATACAAAAGTATCTAGAGAAAGAAGATAGGAGGAGAGAAGATAAAAATAGCACAATAGCACAATAGCACAAAAATAGCACAATAAAGAAAATGGGTTCTTGTCGCTGTTCTTGAAGATTGAGGGAACATTATGAAAGAAATCAGATTGTAACAAACTCTTGCACTTCCCTTGACAAAGATCTGTTCTTCATAAAAGAAAAGCAAAAACATGCTTTCTACGAAGATTTAATCCACGACAAACGAGAAACTCGAAGAGCTAGAATTCAAAATTGAGTAGTAATTAAAACTAGGATGGGAAAGAGAATGACGTGGATGAACATAAAGAATATAGATAATAAAGGAATTGAAATTTGATATATCAAGGAAGAACATAAGAGAAGCGGAGAAGAAAGGAGGGAGTGTAATGAAGAAAGATAGAACACAGAAACATTGCAAACATGCAAATAAATGGAAAATAAAAATACAAACGACAATGCGAAGAAATAATAAAATTCGACGAAATTTAAAAAAAGTGATAAAGTAAACGCTACATTGCCGTTGTTTACTGCTCAAAAATTGCTATCTAGACCTTTTCGAAGCAAAATGGGCGAAGCAAGGCGCCGCCAAGGGGGGGGGGCATTGCCCTCCCTGGAAAAAAGCAAAAAGGCAAAAGTTATTAAAAATAAAAATAAATTTTGTACGAAATCTTGAAAAAAAGCCAGACCCACGAACCCCCTGGGAAACTTTTCGGGCGGTGCCCTTGGCAAAAATAGACATAAGCATAAGATTAGTGAAAAAATGTACAGATCACGTGAAAATGAAAATGTAAATAACATAGTCCGCTCATCTTTTCATTTATCATTAGTCATACAAAATCATTACCATATTGGATGAATATTCTTTCCAATTTTTTACTTTTTCAAAAAACTCTTGCTAGTTCTAAAGTTCTAAATGACATCTCAGTTCAGAGAAGTTGGAAGGAAAATGAATAAACTGAATGGGCTACAAAGTCCAAATTAGGTTTGCACGCTTCAGGTTGCCCTTTAGACGCATAACAATTTGTTGTGAAAGTCCAAGGTTGAAGTATTTCCCATCCTACCTAATCATAAACGACAATATCTATATCTTACAGCCCAGACAGCCCAGTTTCGATTGAGATCCCACCATGAATGCTTTGGTATTCTTCATAAAATGGTCACCTTTGTATGCATAAACTGTGAAACACTCAGATCTTCAAAAGATGAAAATATGCATTGGAGGAGGGTAAGCACATTCGTTGGGAGGAACCAACGAAAATAGAAGTGAATTTCTAATTTGAATTCATCTAAGATAATGATGGCCAAAGGAAAGCGAAAATATTGGGAATGTATTAAGGCCAATAGAAGTGAAACTGCAACTTACGCAACGTAAATTACGAATATCAGCATCGCTAAGCTGTTGTCGAGTGATAAATTTGTACCAGTTTGGCCTACGTAAGCACACTTGCATTTACTACACCGTAATTTATGGATGCCTTAGATTATAGCAAACGAGAATATGGATGAATCACCGATTAAGACAGTATTAATCTAGTACCGGTTTTATCTCAATTGATCACGTGAATAAAAAAAAAAAATAAAGAAAAAATTGGTACTTACCGCTACTAAAAGCTGCTATAGGAAGTTGTCGTGAGATCGATTCTGCGACTTCGGAAGTAAGACCATAAATACCCAAAAGTTCTCTCATGGTATTAACGGCGTACTCCCGCATATCCGAAACTGGTCCAACGCCACCAGCACCATGACTAAATGTCGTCTCCGAAACGTGAGGTTTCGATAAGTTGTGTATCGAAAAACTCGATGGTATTTTGTTATCATTTTCGGATGAATTATCATCTTCATTATCGGCGACATTTTCGTTTTCGGTTAAATAATTTTCATCAGAATCATCTGAAGGTGAATCTGAATCATTGGCTTTACTGAGATCCATCGGCGATTGTCTCGTATCGACAATAACTTTTCTAGTTGCTAACGTTTTTCTTCTTCTAATATTTTTTAAATTATTATTATTACTAAATTCCGAAAGATTCAAAACCTCATTATTATCCGAATCGGAATAATTTAGATTTGAACAACGCGGTTTAAAATTTTTTCTCTTATTTCTTTTTGGAATGGCATCCTTTGGTATCGCTGCTTGAAATACGTTATTTTCCTCCGGTTCGGAATCGCTCGAATCCATATTCGAGCTAAAAATCGGTACTGTACGATAACGTTTATATTCCGATTCAACAACGCCGCCACTTTCAGCAGCCATCTTGGCTACCGCTTGATCTGCAATAAAAAAAAAGGGAAGGTTACAATTTAAGATATTTTTCAGTTCCCGGTATTCTACGAAATGAAAATTTAATTGTGGGCCCGACAAATTCCGTCCACTTTTTATTATTTTTGTAAAAGCGTCACGTCTGAATTTATTTAGAGAAATATTTAGGTAAAAAGTAACGCAGACTTGGATGAATTTTTGGCAAAAAATTAGGCTTCATACTATTCTAACATATAAATACGTGCTTAAGAATGGCATGAAACTAATTCAGTCATGCACAAGTTCGATTAAAATTCAGATCCGTTCATAACAAACAAGTTATAGGTTCATGTACCACTTTTCCGTTAGGCGAGTGAGTGTACACAATATTCAATTTTAGATGCAATTCTGTTTATCAGATTATAATAATCTAAAAATGGTGGAAATTCAAATTTAATTGACTGTTCTGGTCCAATACTTGAAAAAATTTCAAACTTTATTGAAGGTTTTGAATTGAAGAACTATAATTTTGAAAAGTTTTTGGAAGAACCCGGAAGCGTGAAATAGGTTAACAATTCTAGCCTCCCTTCTTCAATTTTAGATGCAATTCTGTTTATCAGATTATAATAATCTAAAAATGGTGGAAATTCAAATTTAATTGACTGTTCTTGTCAAATTTGAAAAAATTTCAAACTTTATTATTGAAAGTTTTCAATTGATAAACTATAATTTTGAACAGTTTTTGGAAGAACCCGGAAGCTTGAAATAGGTTCACAATTCTAGCCTCCCTTCTTCAATTTAGTTGCAATTCTGTTTATCAGATTATAATAATCTAAAAATGGTGGAAATTCAAATTTAATTGACTGTTCTTGTCAAATTTGAAAAAATTTCAAACTTTATTATTGAAAGTTTTCAATTGATGAACTATAATTTTGAACAGTTTTTGGAAGAACCCGGAAGCTTGAAATAGGTTCACAATTCTAACCTCCCTTCTTCAATTTTAGTTGCAATTCTGTTTACCAGATTATAATAATCTAAAAATGGTGGAAATTCAAATTTAATTGACTGTTCTCGTCCAATTTGAAAAAATTTCAAATTTTATTGAAAGCTTTCAATTGAAGAACTATAACTTTGAAAAGTTTTTGGAAGAACCCGGAAGCTTGAAATAGGTTCACAATTCTAGCCTCCCTTCTTCAATTTAGTTGCAATTCTGTTTATCAGATTATAATAATCTAAAAATGGTGGAAATTCAAATTTAATTGACCGTTCTCGTCCAATATTTGAAAAAATGTCAAAATTTTTTGAAAGTTCTCAATTGAAGAACTATAATTTTGAAAAGTTTTTGGAAGAACACGTAAGCTTGAAATAGGTTAACAATTCTAGCCTCCCTTCTTCAATTTTAGTTGCAATTCTGTTTACCAGATTATAATAATCTAAAAATGGTGGAAATTCAAAATTAATTCGCTGTTCTCGTCCAATACTTGAAAAAATTTCAAACTTTTTTGAAAGTTCTCAATTGAAGAACTATAACTTTGAACAGTTTTTGGAAGAACCCGGAAGCTTGAAAAAGGTTAACAATTCTAGCCTCCCTTCTTCAATTTAGTTGCAATTCTGTTTATCAGATTATGATAATCGAAAAATGGTGGAAATTCAAATTTAATTGACTGTTCTCGTCCAATTTGAAAAAATTTCAAACTTTATTATTGAAAGTTTTCAATTGAAGAACTATAATTTTGAAACGTTTTTGGAAGAACTCGGAAGCTTGAAATAGGTTAGCAATTCTAGCCTCCCTTCTTCAATTTAGTTGCAATTCTGTTTATCAGATTATAATAATCTAAAAATGGTGGAAATTCAAATTTAATTGACTGTTCTCGTCCAATTTGAAAAAATTTCAAACTTCATTATTGAAAGTTTTCAATTGAAGAACTATAATTTTGAAAAGTTTTTGGAAGAACCCGTAAGCTTGAAAAAGGTTAACAATTCTAGCCTCCCTTCTTCAATTTAGTTGCAATTCTGTTTATCAGATTATAATAATCTAAAAATGGTGGAAATTCAAATTTAATTGACTGTTCTCGTCCAATATTTGAAAAAATGTCAAACTTTTTTGAAAGTTTTCAATTGAAGAACTATAATTTTGAAAAGTTTTTGGAAGAACCCGGAAGCTTGAAATAGGTTAACAATTCTAGCCTCCCTTCTTCAATTTTAGTTGCAATTCTGTTTATCAGATTATAATAATCTAAAAATGGTGGAAATTCAAATTTAATTGACTGTTCTCGTCCAATACTTGAAAAAATTTCAAACTTTTTTGAAAGTTCTCAATTGAAGAACTATAATTTTGAAAAGTTTTTGGAAGAACCCGGAAGCTTGAAATAGGTTAACAATTCTAGCCTCCCTTCTTCAATTTAGTTGCAATTCTGTTTATCAGATTATAATAATCTAAAAATGGTGGAAATTCAAATTTAATTGACTGTTCTGGTCCAATACTTGAAAAAATTTCAAACTTTATTGAAAGTTCTCAATTGAAGAACTATAATTTTGAAAAGTTTTTGGAAGAACCCGGAAGCTTGAAATAGGTTAACAATTCTAGCCTCCCTTCTTCAATTTAGTTGCAATTCTCTTTATCAGATTATAATAATCTAAAAATGGTGGAAATTCAAATTTAATTGACTGTTCTCGTCCAATTTGAAAAATTTCCAAACCTTTTTGAAAGTTTTCAATTGAAGAACTATAATTTTGAAAAGATTTTGGAAGAACCCGGAAGCTTGAAATAGATTAACGATTCTAACCTCCCTTCTTCAATTTAGTTGCAATTGTGTTTATCAGATTATAATAATCTAAAAATGGTGGAAATTCAAATTTAATTGACTGTTCTCGTCCAATTTGAAAAAATTTCAAACTTTATTATTGAAAGTTTTCAATTGAAGAACTATAATTTTGAAAAGTTTTTGGAAGAACCCGGAAGCTTGAAAAAGGTTAACAATTCTAGCCTCCCTTCATCAATTTAGTTGCAAATCTCTTTATCAGATTATAATAATCTAAAAATGGTGGAAATTCAAATTTAATTGACTGTTCTCGTCCAATACTTGAAAAAATTTCAAACTTTTTTGAAAGTTCTCAATTGAAGAACTATAACTTTGAAAAGTTTTTGGAAGAACCCGGAAGCTTGAAAAAGGTTAACAATTCTAGCCTCCCTTCTTCAATTTAGTTGCAATTCTGTTTATCAGATTATAATAATCTAAAAATGGTGGAAATTCAAATTTAATTGACTGTTCTGGTCCAATACTTGAAAAAATTTCAAACTTTATTGAAAGTTCTCAATTGAAGAACTATAATTTTGAAAAGTTTTTGGAAGAACCCGGAAGCTTGAAATAGGTTAATAATTCTAGCCTCCCTTCTTCAATTTAGTTGCAATTCTCTTTATCAGATTATAATAATCTAAAAATGGTGGAAATTCAAATTTAATTGACTGTTCTCGTCCAATTTGAAAAATTTCCAAACCTTTTTGAAAGTTTTCAATTGAAGAACTATAATTTTGAAAAGATTTTGGAAGAACCCGGAAGCTTGAAATAGATTAACGATTCTAACCTCCCTTCTTCAATTTAGTTGCAATTGTGTTTATCAGATTATAATAATCTAAAAATGGTGGAAATTCAAATTTAATTGACTGTTCTCGTCCAATTTGAAAAATTTCCAAACCTTTTTGAAAGTTTTCAATTGAAGAACTATAATTTTGAAAAGATTTTGGAAGAACCCGGAAGCTTGAAATAGATTAACGATTCTAACCTCCCTTCTTCAATTTAGTTGCAATTGTGTTTATCAGATTATAATAATCTAAAAATGGTGGAAATTCAAATTTAATTGACTGTTCTCGTCCAATTTGAAAAAATTTCAAACTTTATTATTGAAAGTTTTCAATTGAAGAACTATAATTTTGAAAAGTTTTTGGAAGAACCCGGAAGCTTGAAAAAGGTTAACAATTCTAGCCTCCCTTCTTCAATTTAGTTGCAATTCTGTTTATCAGATTATAATAATCTAAAAATGGTGGAAATTCAAATTTAATTGACTGTTCTCGTCCAATTTGAAAAAATTTCAAACTTTATTATTGAAAGTTTTCAATTGAAGAACTATAATTTTGAAAAGTTTTTGAAAGAACCCGGAAGCTTGAAATAGGGTAACAATTCTAGCCTCCCTTCTTCAATTTAGTTGCAATTCTGTTTATCAGATTATAATAATCTAAAAATGGTGGAAATTCAAATTTAATTGACTGTTCTCGTCCAATTTGAAAAAATTTCAAACTTTATTATTGAAAGTTTTCAATTGAAGAACTATAATTTTGAAAAGTTTTTGAAAGAACCCGGAAGCTTGAAATAGGGTAACAATTCTAGCATCCCTTCTTCAATTTAGTTGCAATTCTCTTTATCAGATTATAATATGTAATCTAAAAATGGTGGAAACTCAAATTTAATTGACTGTTCTTGACCAATTTGAAAAAATTTCAAACTTTATTGAAACTTTTCAATTGAAGAACTATAATTTTGAAAAATTTTTAGAAAAACCCGGAAGCTTGAAATAGGTTAACAATTCACAATTTTAATTTTTTTTATAACTCGCTCAATTTCGTAACTTTTCAAGGAAGAAATACTCTCCCCCCCCCCCCCTCCCATAGTTTCCGATGATAGTGGCCTGCAACTTTAAAATATATTTTTCTAGTTCAAACGCCGTCAACGCTTACAAGACGCTGAAAACTGTAGAATCCTAACTTGAAATTGGAGCTCCAATAGAAATATTTAGTGTAAAGTTGGAAAACTTCAAAACACTCTGTAGAGTGAATTGTCCTACGATCAGCACTACCAAAAAATGTTTATAACAGTTTATGAACATTTGCTCCAGTCACGTCCATATCATTTGTTAACTTACGAACAGCGTAAATGAAGAACCGTTATGGATGATGTTAAACTATTTCAAGTACAAATTTAATGAGGATCTAGTTTTAAGAACCACACAAACAAACGATACTGTTTGAAATCAACATTGTGTCTCTTTATTTTATTACAAAATTTACAATTTTAGCAAAATATTTCTTATTCTTTACCCCTTAAAAAAATTCCCCTATTTCCCTTACCCACTTACACTTTTAAATTCCCTACTTTTCTCTCCCCTCTCTTTCTTCTTCTTTCCTATACTTCTTCGTGCAATTTTACTCCTTTCTCTCCTTCCCTTAATATCTCCCTCCTACTTCCTCTCTCTTACCTTAAACCCTCACACTCCCTGAGCATCAGTTCAATGTTCTCCCAATTATTTCCACACAGTCCGCATTTCCTCCTCTCGTCCTCCCATAAATTTTCATTTTCTTCATTTTCGCATCTGTATCTCGCCACCATTTCTTTCTTCCCTATATTAAATCTTCCTCTTAAGTATCCTGGTACTCCATCCGTCATTATCTCCCAGTACTCTCTTATATGCTTCCGCCCCATCGTATTTCCCTTCTCTTTTGTATCTCCTCCGTTGCATACCCTCCTTTTCTCTCCTCCCTTCTTTCACCTCTTTCCAACAACTTTGAAGTATCCTATCCCCCTCCGCCCCCTAACCATGCCATCCTCGTATCTCATCAGGTAGTCGGAGAAGGCATTTGGGCATAACGTTAGACCAAGAACTGACCTTGAAACCGCATCTAGAGAACACAGCGAACAAAATCACAAAGTCCTTATCGGCCTGTAGGCGACCATGCGGAAGCAAGTGGGGCCTATCTCCAACGATGACCCACGGAATATACACTAGAATGATCAGATCGATCATTACGTATGCTTCACTGGTGTGGTGGCACAAAACCTTCACCCAGAAGAACATACAGAAACTTAGCAAGGTGCAGCGAAGAGCTTGCCTTGGAATTACGGGGGCAATGACAATGTAATTAGAGCAGAGGCGCTCAGAAGGGCATATCGTCTGAGAGTCAACCGCGAGGAGGAATCGTCAAAGGCGGGGCACTTGCTCATCTTTGACGAAATCTCCCAAAGATAGAAACTTCACAAGGATACCCAAAAGAGTCCCCACTCGGCACGACTGGGAGACTAATTCCAATAAAGTAAAGCTGAATTGAATCTTGCACTACACAGACGACTCGAAAACCACTAAGGGCACTGGCTCTGGAGTGTACGGGAACAATTGACGGGGCTGCAGAATTTCTGTAAGTCTAGGACAAAAAGCGACCGTGTTCCAAGCTGAGGTATATGCAATCCTGAGAGCTGCTGCTCTGCTATTAAAAGAGAACCTTACCAAAAGGAAAATCTTTATAGTTACAGACAGCAAAGCAGCGATTGTAGCAGTAGACTCATATGTGGTAAGTGCAACTCAGTCACACAAGTGTGGGCACCTGGTCAACCGGGAATCGCAAGGAACCAGGTTGCTGACGAGCTTTCGAGAATGGCAAGCGCAAAACCACCCATAGGATCCGAACCGGCCTCTGGGATTACATATAACACAGCCAAAAAGGAGATTCAGGCAATACTCACGAAAGAGCATTGCAGGCACAGGTCGAAAATCCCAGGACACAGTCATTACAAGATCTTTCTGGAAACTCCAAACGGGGACTTAGCGTCCATCTTAGTGTAAAGTAGGACGAGGATAAAACTTGCGACAGAGATGGTCACAGGCCACTGTCGCCTGAACAAACACCTGCATAACACCGAACTGATCGATAGCCCCATATGGAGGGGTTGTGGTGAGGTCGAAGAAACGGCCTATCACGTTATTTGCTAATGTGAGGCATTCAGAAAGGCAAGGGAACACCCACTTGGAAATGAAAAGATTACACAAGAGGAAGTATCGAAAATTCGCATTACTAAAATCCTGGCCTTTATTAAGGGTATTCTGGAAGGACGCAGTGTAGGAACCAATTGGGACCACTCTTAGATATAAAAATAATAATCTCATCGCCAACTTCGCAACCTGTATCCTTATCTTCTCTAAGTTTATCTCCCCTTGTACTATATACCCCGGGGTCTCCATGTTCCAATCTTTTATCGATCTTTCTAGTATCCTTTCCAAAACTTCTCATTCCTTCCAACGTCATATTTCCACCCCGTACATCATCACACTTTTCCATCTTCTCTATCAACTCATTTAACTCCTCCTCCACCAGATCTTCTATCCATTGCTCCTTCTCCAAATCGCTCTCATATTTTTAAAACTCCTCGTTCCATACACCACTCTCTATCATGGAAACTACCCAGCTCGTCATCAACCGTTCTAGGAGGTTCTGCCTTGGGTTCTGCAATATATTTAAACAGAAAGCTTTAGTCAAATTCGCGACTGTATTACGACTGCGTGACGTAGTATAGAGTTATGTTGCCCAGTGATGTCGCTCAAGCCACATAAGATGTTAAAGATGAAGCGGCTCGCACCACGTATGTGCGTGTTTAATTCACAGTGTCTAAAAAGTATGCTCACGAGCAGACACGGATTATTTCTTACAGAATCGCGTCAAACTACGACATGGATCCTTAAAAGCCTTTCAAACATGAAGTTCTGTCTATTCTTGAGCAGTGCCTGGATATCTGCAGTTATTAGGTTGCTTACAGTTAATACTGTAAATGGAAGAGCAGGTTTTGGACTACAAAACAGTAGCTTTAGAACCTTGGCTACCGCATTGGTTTTTACATTATCTTTTGCTACAGATCCAGATCACCTCATCTAGCGTGCCATGACAACCACTCTATCGGCCTGGAAATAAAGTTACGAGCTTGGCCAATGCTTGGGTTTTATGAAAATTCAATTTTCCACATCAAAAAAGATGTAGTTCCTCTTTAGTGGTAATTAAAAAATAAGGGAATTTGATCTACTCTAAACGATCGGCTGATTAACACCAAGTGCCCAGTTTACTGAATAGCCTCTTTTCTTCCACTCGCATGGTTGCCTCCCAACCCCACGTTTACATGTGGAGTCCGTGGGGATCCTGTAAAAGTTGATCCAGTTCAATCTATTGTCAAGGTACTTAGTACCTCACTAATTTGAAAATTCGACTTGCTTTTGGAAAAAATGTTGTAGCGGCTCTACCGACTTCTGCTGTTTTTTCGGGCACAATTCTTGCGGATGTTCATGAGTAGAATCTCAAGTCTTAATCTGGAGTCGAGTTTAGGCTATTGGTATATGCGGTATTGGGTGCGCCGTCTTAATGGAATCCTAACCTAACATAACTTCCATACCAATACCACGTTCACCATTACCACTTTCCTTTGATAATAAAATAATTTCATTTCTCCAAGTTGTTTGGAGTACGTGCTAATACCAATTATCCGAAATTTACAAATTAGAGTCATAAGAAGAAGAAAAATACCTAATAAAGTGATAAGAGAGTGAAAACGATGGGATTGTTACCGTTGAACACAAGACTGCAAATATGGACCAAAAAGCTGTCATTATCAACGTATACCTAACTAAATGCAAATTACATAAGTGAGTACTGCTTCTGATAAGCCTAAGGGACCTGAATCATTATCGATCATTATTATTCATTAGAAAGTTTTGATTTTTGTGAATGCTTAAACTTTTATTATAATCAAGTAGGTACGTTCTTATTATTCACTTGCTGAACTAAGGAAATATTATCCTTTGCCATTATTCTCAAGTGGGGAACGACAGATTTATCCCAAGATTGTATTTGAGGCGAGCTAAGTGCTCATTGAAACGAATTTTGCGTGATCTTTTAGTTTGCCCAATATACACTTGGTTACAGTCTTTACCATTGATTTTATATATTCCAATTTAATGTGATTTTGAGTATGTGCAGTGTTGTGAAGTCGAATTGGAAAAATTTATAAACAAAGTGGACTTTGCAATAAATACAATGTGAAGAAGAGTAGAGCGCGACGATTTTATTCCAATACTGAGAAACGGTGCCCTGCTTGATTTAACCAAGCTATCATATAGAAATGTGATAAGGATTAAGTAATTACAAGAATAGAGCACCAAAAAACAAACGTTCACGAGGAATTCTTCGTGTAATGAAGAAGAAAAATACGAAGATTAAAAGACGTGCGCATGCATACTGAGCTGAGGAGCAATCTGTCAAGAACAGTAAGATTTACTTTGAAGGCGCTGACTTCAAGATTGAATAAACCACTGGCGTCCAGTTGCTGCAACGATTCTTACTTTAAGTCTTCAATATTGTGGCTCTTCCCATGGTTCTCTTCGGCTTCAAGAAAATAAGTCACAGAGGACTATATCTGGCTAATATGATGGACTGAGGCCTCATAATAGTACGTTTTTGGCTAGAGATTTACGAACAAGCACCAAGGTGTCATTCTGATGCAATTTCCATGAGCTTTAGCCACAATTCGTGGGACGACGAAGGAACTCATGTTGTAACCCAATTTGACTTGATTCCTGAAAATTGTACCTCTTTCCCTTATCGACGCTACCATCGGGCATCCAGATCGATAATTATCTTCTACGTCTGGACGGGACTATATCGAACGTTTGTGTCACTCGTAAACTGTTGTTTTACTCATCGCCGCATAAATACACAACATTGTAAGAATCGAACTGTTTAGATCACATTTTGATCAAACTTGCTATGTTAATTAATGTTCAGAGACACTTAATTATTGATACGAAACGTGTAAGGAACAGGTGTGTGAGTACAACATACTAATTAGTTACAATTTTGAATCCTCTGTCTCATCCACGCGAGCACTATTCTACTACTAATACAAATCTTTTGCTTTACCTTTACAGTGCTAATTAATTATAATAATTAATAGTGATAACAGCTTTACGCCCCAACTGACGTTTACGCTTCACTTTTCATTAAGGAAAAGTAAGATCGCGTAATTATAGGTAAATCTTCGAAATTTGTAAAATAAAGTACCTAATTACGCCTAATTGAATTTCAACCACTAATCGTACTTACCCGAATTCAACCCATAGGAATTAGGCGAAAGGAGCCCAGATGTAACTGTTGCCATAGTAACCAACATTCAGTCATTCCTGAAACAAGTTCCGTGTAATTAATTAATTATATAAAGCAAATACATATAAGGGAATGGGGCATAAAATGCAGAAGATAATAAAATCAAACGAGTAATAGTAAATCATATTTTCAATAAAAGCAATTTTTGTGCAGAACGTAAAGTTATTGCAGGAAAGCAATAAACTTTTATAACGAAGTAGATTGTAAATTTTAAATACAATAAAATATAATTTTAATTTCTTAAGTAGGCTGATTTTATACATACGTCAGTAACTCAGTTTCTTACTTTTTTTCCTTAAAATTTATTTACTTTTTCGGATTATAATTTAAATATTGTGTATTTTAATTAAACAAAATTCGGAAGCTAAACATGTACGTTAAAAAAAGGAGAATTCGAATTTAACAAATTTAAATGACCGAAGATAAGATCGGCATTTAAATTTATTTTATAAATTCTTAATTAAAAACTTGTAAAAGATGTTAAAACTTCCACATAAAACTTGCGTCTACCGGTTTATTAAGCGATCAATCTTATCTGGATAGTTTTCCACTTTAGAAGAATCTCATTTGTAAGAATTTGGTTCGTGACTATATAAATTTGGAAAAGAGAAAGAGAGAGAGAGGACACACAAAATTTTCAATTCGCTTAATTTCCGTGCCAATTAATTGCAAATTAACAATTAAGTGCACACTTTTCAGCAGAAAACGAAGAAAATATTTCAAGTTCAGCTTCACTAGTATAAATAAAACGAGTTAGATATACATAAAGTTGTAAATTCATTAATTTCGCGCTAATTGGTTATGAAATTAATAGCCAAACTGATTAATATGTATATGTGCGTTGCATATCGATTCTGATGCTCTCTTGTATATGAAAGCACTGTTAATTAAAATTAACAAAGGAGTAGAACGTGCTTTTTGTATTATCAAAATGCAAGGAAATTAACGAAACAGCTAATTTAAGTTCCAATAAATCGCAATTATTGAATGTGCAAATAGAAAATTTATAAATAGGAACAACCAATTTTCAACTGTAAAGAAGGATTTATTGAAGTACCCAATTGGCAAACAATCGATGATAATTACTAAATCGTAATCTAATCCACTCTTAACCATTAATTAAGTTCCAAAGAAAATTATCTAAATCGCAATTAGGTGTTTATTGAATTAGGTACTTATTGCCGAAAATGTGTAATTTGACGACGCACCTAATTTGTGTTTCCAATTTAATTAAATTTATCTAAAATTACGTTTCGATAAATGAAGGAATTACGTATTTTTATTATTTTAGTATAACGGTCAATTTATTTGGATCGCATTCCATAGAAAAAGTTGTAAAATCACTAAAGAAACGAACAATAAAATTGATCCAAATGCTCTGAATATTAACGATTTCACACTCCCAAAGCGATCAAATTGTTGAAAAATTAGGGATAATAATTTCGTTATAAAAAAATTCGTTGTAACATGTCATTATTACAATAATTAGGTTCCCTATAGATTAATTATTATCGCAATTAGGCGCTGACTTTTCTAGGGCCATTCGTTTGTACGTGTGCTTCAATGTCTCTCATAGTTTCGTCATAAAAAAATTCGTTGCGACATTTCATTATTACAATAATTAGGTGCCCTATGGATAAATTATGATCGCAATTAGGTGCTGACTTTTCTAGGGTCATTCGTTTGTACGCGTTCTTAAATGTCTCTCATAATTTCGTTATAAAAAAATTCGTTGCGACATTTCATTATTACAGTAATTAGGTTCCCTATAGATTAATTATGATCGCAATTAGGTGCTGACTTTTCTAGGGTCATTCGTTTGTACGCGTTCTTAAATGTCTCTCATAATTTCGTTATAAAAAAATTCGTTGCGACATTTCATTATTACAGTAATTAGGTTCCCTATAGATTAATTATGGTCGCAATTAGGTGCTGACTTTTCTAGGGTCATTCGTTTGTACGTGTGCTTCAATGTCTCTCATAATTTCGTTATAAAAAAATTCGTTGCAACATTTCATTATTACAATAATTAGGTTCCCTATTGATTTATTATGATCGCAATTAGGTGATGACTTTTCTAGGATCATTCGTTTGTACGTGTGCTTCAATGTCTCTCATAATTTCGTTATAAAAAAATTCGTTGCGACATTTTATTATTACAGTAATTAGGTTCCCTATAGATTAATTATGATCGCAATTAGGTAATGACTTTTCTAGGGTCATTCGTTTGTACGCGTGCTTCAATGTCTCTCATAATTTCGTTATACAAAAATTCGTTGCGACATTTCATTATTACAATAATTAGGTTCCCTATCAATTAATTATGATAGCAATTAGGTGTCGACTTTTCTAGGGTCATTCGTTTGTACGTGTGCTTCAATGTCTCTCATAATTTCGTTATAAAAAAATTCGTTGCGACATTTCATTATTACAGTAATTAGGTTCCCTATAGATTAATTATGATCGCAATTAGGTGCTGACTTTTCTAGGGCCATTCGTTTGTACGTGTGCTTCAATGTCTCTCATAATTTCGTTATAATCGTTGCGACACTTCATTATTACAATAATTAGGTTCCCTATAGAATAATTATTATCGCAATTAGGCGCTGACTTTTCTAGGGTCATTCGTTTGTACGTGTGCTTCAATGTCTCTCATAATTTCGTTATAAAAAATTCGTTGCGACATTTCATTATTACAAGAATTAGGTTCCCTATAGATTAATTATGATCGCAATTAGGTGCTGACTTTTCTAGGGTCATTCGTTTGTACGTGTGCTTCAATGCCTTTCATAATTTCGTTATAAAAAAATTCGTTGCGACATTTCATTATTACAATAATTAGGTCCCATATAGATTAATTATGATCGCAATTAGGTGCTGACTTTTCTAGGGTCATTCGTTTGTACGTGTGCTTCAATGTCTCTCATAGTTTCGTCATAAAAAAATTCGTTGCGACATTTCATTATTACAAGAATTAGGTTCCCTATAGATTAATTATGATCGCAATTAGGTGCTGACTTTTCTAGGGTCATTCGTTTGTACGTGTGCTTCAATGTCTCTTATAATATCGTTATAAAAAAATTCGTTGCGACATTTTATTATTACAATAATTAGGTTCTATAGATTAATTATGATCACAATTAGGTGCTGACTTTTCTAGGGTCATTCGTTTGTACGTTTGCTTCAATGTCTCTCATAATTTCGTTATAATCGTTGCGACACTTCATTATTACAATAATTAGGTTCCCTATAGATTAATTATTATCGCAATTAGGCGCTGACTTTTCTAGGGTCATTCGTTTGTACGCGTTCTTCAATGTCTCTCATTATTTCGTTATACAAAAATTCGTTGCGACATTTCATTATTACAATAATTAGGTTCCCTATCAATTAATTATGATAGCAATTAGGTGTCGACTTTTCTAGGGTCATTCGTTTGTACGTGTGCTTCAATGTCTCTCATAATTTCGTTATAAAAAAATTCGTTGCGACATTTCATTATTACAGTAATTAGGTTCCCTATAGATTAATTATGATCGCAATTAGGTGCTGACTTTTCTAGGGCCATTCGTTTGTACGTGTGCTTCAATGTCTCTCATAATTTCGTTATAATCGTTGCGACACTTCATTATTACAATAATTAGGTTCCCTATAGAATAATTATTATCGCAATTAGGCGCTGACTTTTCTAGGGTCATTCGTTTGTACGTGTGCTTCAATGTCTCTCATAATTTCGTTATAAAAAAATTCGTTGCGACATTTCATTATTACAAGAATTAGGTTCCCTATAGATTAATTATGATCGCAATTAGGTGCTGACTTTTCTAGGGTCATTCGTTTGATATGTGTACTTCAATGTCTCTCATAAAAAAATTATCAGAATAAGTTATATGGATAAAGGACTAATGAGTGTATTAATAAATTCAACCACCGAACACAATCCCTCCAACAGATTACCAACCACATTAGGTGCTCCTCCATTTATGTCAGCACACCTAACACCCTCTTAAGTAAACGTGCCCTACCAAAGTCACAACTAGAAACCCCTCCTTTCCTCTCACCGAGCTCTGTGGAACGCCTCCTTAACCTTCATCTGGTCTTCATGTCTCGAGTGTAGCATTACCCACTCATAGTTCTCCAGGTGTCGGTTCTCACTTTCTCTCTATCTCGTCTACCAGACACCTCAGTGCTGTCTTGGCGATGTTTGGCAACATTATGATGTTTTTCCATCAATACTCTCTCTATTATCTTCCCCATATGACTGGGAAAGACTATCGGGGGGAACTTCCTTTATCACATCTTTGGAATGAATTGGATCTGGGCCTCCTTCCATCTCTGGCAATATTCCCATGTCTCGAACACGTTATTAAATGGTCTAGAAAAAGCTCTGCCCCGCTTGTGTGCCCACGATACCCATTAGCTCTTTCTCTTGGGCATTTTGACCGCAGCTCTCTGAATCTTGTCTGCGAGAGCAGCTCATGAAGCTTTTGGAGAATATCTTTGTTCTCTCCCACTATTAGGCAGGACATGGCTAAGATTAGAGCCGCTTCCCCGTCCAACATCCTCAGGTTTATCTCACGTGTGGGATGGCTTGAGCGACGTTGTGGAGTCGAACGACTCTAATCAGGGAGATAGCACAAAGGGCTCGAATAGGTGGCCTATGTGCGTATGGGCTTTCCCACCCTCCCATCGAAATCCAGAATCCAATCTCTCACTATTGAATTTCTTCTACACAACTCCCCACATGTCTCCAAGTTGTTACACAATTTGAACCAACGGTCGCGCTTGTTGCTCTCGATCGGTCTTATGAGCTTTGTTTTCTTCTCTCTGTATATAGGCTCTTCTCTAGAAGGCAATAGCGTATCGTACCCGTTCACCAGTACGTCTTAACCTTTCTCGTCCTGGGCGTTACATCACCTGCAAACCCTTTCAGGAATTTATCCAATTTGTCTGGCGTCTCGCAGCCCCTTTCCTCTTTCCTCTTTTGTATTATTTCGCACGCTCTCATTATCGATTTTTTCAGACACCCACCCCTTTTTAATTCTGGCGGAGCCACCCTCCCCCCTGTTCTTGGCAAATCCCCGACTACTATCTATAATATCTATTATTATAGATTTTTTGGCACCCCTTTCGAAAGTGACTTCACTCTCTTGATTTGGCATACTCCTCAACCTCGATCCACACACATTTCCGTGCTCGTCCCCACTTGTTGACATACACATCCCTACATTGCCTTTGACAATCACTATAAATTGGAAAAGTCTATTCTCCTCCTGTTACTCATCTACATTGTTCCTACTCCACACTTGGACGATGGGGCAATAGTAGGTAAGTGAAGAACGATCTGTAAGACCAAAAGCAAATTAGAAATGCAGCTGCCCGAGTTACCAAAGGCAACCCCAGACGTTCGGATTACGTCTTTCTTATGACGTGGTAAAACATGCAACGAATTCCATAACCAGTACAGCATGCAAATAATGTGAGAAACGGTATGGTCTCTGTTTTCGGAATGCGGCTTTTGATTGAACAGTTCGATGATGTCCAAAAAACCACTATTTATCTGAACCAGAGCCCAGTAAACCTGGTCTACTTGCTTTTCAGGAAAATTCACCTGTAACATCAGGAAGAACAGGAAGAAGAAATATGAGCATTACATACACAAGAACAACAACTAGCTACGTAGGGTGGTTCCCGATGTTTCTGTAGTAAAATCAATAGAGAAATCTCCAAATAGAAACAGGATCAGGCGCGTACCGAAGGGGGGGGGGGGGTTCTTGAGTTAAAAACCCCCCTGAAATATTCATTCAAAGGCTCAATCACTGTTTCTAAACACAAAGAATAAGAATAACAATTGTAAATTTTGAGATTACAGCTGTCATCCCGAAGAAATAATCAATCGTCTTGCGCGTTCATCTAGACGTCTTAACTTTGTTATTTAGATTATTATTATTTAAAAAAAATGCTTCTTTTTATGTTGTTTTAACCCCCCCCCCCCCCCCGGAACGAAAATACTGCGTACGCCCCTGAACAGGATTGTGAGAATGATCTCTTGACATGAAGTACTTCGAACTCACATTGTGCCTCTAACTGAATCATGTATTAGATCGTAAATTTATTGAAGACACTGAAGTAATTCAAATGTTCGGCAACATTTTGTAATAAGCGTTTCGGCAAGATGTAACTATCGAAGCTTCTCAAAAAGGTGAGATGGCAAAAGACAAAGTGAAAGAAGAAGTGTGTACCTGATCGCGGATAGTCAGTTTTATTGTGAATGGAAGAGGAGAACACCTGGACATGAAGTAAATGATCAAATCAAAAAAGGAATGTTTTCAAGGTTAAACCATTACGAGAAATTGGAGTTCTCTTCATTATAATACCGGTCTTCCCTGTAAAAATGATTGAAAGAACCAGAGGTTGTCTATTGTGAAAAGTAGAAACCTAATTTAACCGGGAAGCTCCTGACCAGTGGCGGAACTACAATGCCGCAGACCCCGCAGTGCGGGGGGGGGGGGGGGGCGAAGCTCGAAGGAGGCCCGTTTTTGAGAAACCTTGGGTAGCGATTGAAAATAGTTTCGCCCATTAGTTTCACCAATTAGAACCGAACCTTCATTCGGTTCGTGTCAACGCCGCCCTCTGCGAAAACGCTAAGTCGCCTTTTATTGGGGTGATCATTGACAACAAAGCCGCAAACTCGAATTGTGCGTGATTATGTTCGTCACGGGTGGTGACGTAGGTGAAACCTTCGGTATGACAACGCCGCCACCGCGCCGCGCGAGAACCGCATAGGCACCATAGACAAATGAGACAAATCTCTAGGTCCCAGATATGGGGCCCTGTTTTTAGGGATTCACCCTCTTTAAAGAAATGTAAAAATAAGCATTTCGTTTTATTTTACAAAATGCATAAATAAGTGTTAAAAAAGAAACTTTTTTTAAATTGTGGAAATGGGATTCAGGGGGGCGAATATTATTTTGCGGGGGGGGGGGGGGGGGCGAAATTTTGAAGTTCGCCACTGCTCCTGACTGAAATTATGAGACTATTCCTAAATGTAAGTAACATTTTGATATACCTACATCTTCAACGTGGAATTGAACAGAATTATAAATTAATTACATTTATATTAATATCTCCCATACTCATTATAACTGTTTTACATAATGGTCCATTGAAATTAAGAATATAATTGGAAGGTGTGTGTAGCGATGCTCCAGTGTCTAAATTAATGAGCCGTTCGGGTGGAGGATCTATGTTAGGATCTCCATAACAATTTACATCAATTCCGGTAAATTTGCAACAAAAAGTATAAAAATAATGATACGAATTATCGAAAAAAATTGTGTGGGATGTAAACTATGTAGTAGCCGAAAACTTTTAATTTTCTCCCCTGTAGGTTATGTGGTATTGATAAATGTGTTTACGTTAAGCAATTTCGAGTTCGGTAAGCCTTTGTCCGTAATTTATATCTTTTAAGAAACTACCGGTGTGCGGCGTTAGGTCTAATTTTTTTTTTTACCTCGACTATTATTAATCAATTTTGATAATCCGCGTGTCACAATATTTGAATGGCCTCGATTTCGTATGCGCGTTACCAACATAACAAAAGGTATATTAGAGTTTATTAATCGAGGAAGAAAGTTAAACGCGCCACGCTTTGTTGACATAAATTGGCAACGAGCGATACCTTTAAGCAAAGCAATTAACGTGTGCCTAAAATTTTATGCTTCAATTGACACATAACACAGATTGCATTAATATTCATGTTAAGAAATAAGGAAATATCTGCATATCCGTTTGCGTGCCTGAAATTTTTCAGGCGAACTGTGGAATTTACGAAGCGTGTCAACACCGCGGAATTTCAAGTGTCTCGCCTACAATTGACGAATTTTCAAAAATGTGTTGATCAATATCAAGATTAGAGCCTTAAGGCTCTTTTTCAACAGTCACGACAGCTGCCTACCTTTAAAGAAAAAAACTAATCAAAAAAAAAAAGTAGGTACCAACTAACATATCACAGAAATGTTGCAAGAAGTTTAACAAACATATTGAGGTTAAATAATCTAAAATTTGAAGGTAAACTAGGTACAATACGCGCTCAATTTTTAATTTATATAACTGTATTAAGGTTTTTAAAAAATAATAAATCAACGCGTTAGATTTAAATTTTAGCAACAATTTCTGTTTAAAAGTATATGAAATAAAGGTCACACCGATCACGAATTGTATATAGATTTTATCTTGGTGTAATTGCAGTATATACAAAAAGCGAGTAAATACGACAGATATTATGAAATATTATATACTTTTATCTACCTTTTATTAACAGTTTACAATATTTATTGAGAAAATCGGTGCCATTAAAACCGAGGATTATTACATTACTAATAATTGTGTATTGAATTGATTTTCTATTAAAGGTTATATGGAAGAAGTGGAATCCAATATGACGAGTTAACTTAATCAAGTTAATACGAGATTCTTTCTGGCATTTAGGAGAAAATTACGTTATTCAATTTTTTTTGTGAACGCAATGACGGAATTTTGTCATAATTTACACGACGTTCGTGCAAAATGTTTTCATTCGCAATGAAACAAATCAGTATTATTTTTACCCTAAAAAAAAACCAGAATTCTCATGATAAATGTACCTTACTGCTGCTGAGAAAACTAGTTGAGACGGTACTTTACATAATTTGGCGGAAGAACGCTATTTCTCACAAATCTTCGGAAATGAAAAATGTAAATCTATCTAGAGAACTGAAGACAATTAATAAGTTTTATGTCAGTGATCCATTAGTATCTTTTGTCTACTTCCGGTCCGATACCTTTATTACCACCTCAGGGGTTACCCAAGGTTCGATCTTAGGTCCCTCATTCTTTCTACTATTTATAAATTACATCATTTTCCGCCCATATGTTCTATTTTGGAAATTTAATATGAAAATTCCATCACACTGAAAAATTTCCATTGATCGTAAATAATAAACAAATGCCATTAAACTAAGTACGATGTTGAAGAAGCTACAATAGCATTAACCATCAACGCAATCCAACCAGCAGTCTGGGAAGCTTCACCCTTAACAAAGAAAATTCACCTCCCTTAATCATAAAAAACAAAATAAACGAAAAAAGACGCCTCAGAAAACGCTGCCAAATATCCAAATCAGAAGTAGACAAAGGAGTATTACCTAAATAAATCCACTAAACAGCTAACGAAACTTTTCTACAACACAAAAATGAAAGCATTCAAAATGTCCTGAACAATTTAACAGCCACCGAAACGGCCAACTATTCGGTGTGGAAATTATTCAAAAAAATTAAAAGGATTACACCCCAGCAAACACACATTTATAAAATATACATAGAACATATATAAGATTGAAGTAAATACCCCTACATATGCTTTTTTATATATCAAGTATGTAAGTGTTCTTTAATAAAGTTATATAAACCGTATGTCACAGATTACGTATATTTTACATAATAGTATAGAAACTTACAGACATTCTGTATACAGAAATTCATACAATATTGTTGTTTAGGTTTCCCCGAGCTGTATTATTAAAAATATTATTCATTTCTGGATCTTTTCGTGTATGTTTTTTTACAATTATATAAATAATAAAAAATAAATTTATGAATTATATAAACGTAGAATAATTGTAAAAAATATACACGAGAAGATCCAGAAATGAATAATATTTTTAAAAATGCATATAATATATACATATAGATAATTACATATTACCCATGAAATTTATGTGCTGTCATATTTATATGATAAGATTTATGTACGTTATATGTAAAATCTTATATGTAAGAAGTATTACATATTTTTTATGTATGCCTTCAGTAAATATAATTAATTATCATTACATAATTATATTGTCGAAAATAAAAGTCCGTTTCTATTTGCGCCGCATAATTAATCGCACGCGCGGGTTTTCTATAACGCCAAAAATTCTAGTTCACGTACCTTTAATATTAGATCCGTATCGACTAAAATGCGTCTAATTTATATAGAAAATAAATAATATAAAATAAATTAAATCCTGGTCATTTTTAACCCGTAACCACCGTTGAAGGGTCAATTTGACCATATACATTATTAATATTTAAATAACTCGTGTATCTGTTGAAACAGCGCAGCCTTCTTTTAGCAATGTATCAAGTACTTATAGGTTAGTCAGGTGTTATTGTAGCTGGAGTGTAGCTGTCATTTTGACAAATTTATAAATATACCTATTTATCTTTTTCTGGTCAATTTAACCCATATACAGTGCCGTCCTAGCTGTTTGAAAACGGCCAAATATACCGATGACAACTTTGAGGCTACTGCGCTACAATGGTTCACCAAGGCGGAAGATGAAGAAAGTGAAAAAAAAAATAAAAAAAAAATAAAATAATAATAATAATAATAATATCTTTTATTATTAAGAAGTAATTTTTTAAAGTCTCTTGCTAAAAAACCTGTGTTCTCAATGCTCGCAATTGTGCTAATTAGAGTAATTTTTGTTATATGCGTTGTTTTGTTTTGTTATACCAACAATAAATTGTAATTGTTCATTAAATAAACTTATCTTCTTGTAATATACGTTGTTTTGTTTCATTATATCAACAACAATTGTAATTAAACAAAGATATTTATATATGGTCAAATTGACCCACTAACAGTAACTATGTAACAAAATAGGGTCACAGTGGTTACGGGTTAACGTAAAGGTAGGTATAATCATTGAATAAGACTTCACTCAACGATATAATCAAACATAATTTAAACTCACGAAACAGCGCAAAGTTAGGAAGAACGAAATAAAAAAAAGGAATGTTTCAGTAGCACAGTGGTACAATGTCGGATACAAAGAAAACACATGTCGGATTTCGGAATTTGCAACGCCCACCCGCAACGGTTCGAATCCGGTTAAGGGAAACTTTTCAAGCAAGTATATAATATCATAATAAACTGTCGGCTTTCAGTTCAGGTAAAAACGGGTTCGTGCAAGAATTAAGTTAATTAAAAGTACAGTTGCACGTAAAAATGTAGTTTTTCCATTTTTTTGTATGAAACTGCTTAAATAATTTTTTACATTGGTAATAATTACATTATGCTCGAGTAGCTGCCATTTGGTCATCGCAACGCTTTTACAACTAATATTTTTTATGTAAATATTACATAAAATATACATAAAACGTATATAAATTCATGTACTACAGATATAAAGAATTTACATCTAATAGATTTGAAAATTTCTGACATCCTGACATTAAATATCTCTTATTTTTCTTCCAGTTTTATATAAATCCAAAAAGCTCTTATATAATTTATATGTATTTTATATATAAATGTGTTTGCTGGGACCACCCATTACCAAATAAAATAGACAAGGGTCTGGCAGCTGCAAAGAAAAACTCGATGTTCTTGCCGAACACTTTGCTAATGTATTTAAACCTTCTACCAGTCTGAGTCCTGAAGAAGATGCCAAAATTATAGACAATCTAGAATTCCCTTATCAAATGAGTCCAGCGATTTAAACTCTAGGAAGTACAGCAAATAATCAATACAAAAACCAACCTAAATAAAGCTCCCGGATTTCACCTTATCAACGGGAAAATCGTCCAACAACTTCCTACTATTACAATACGAGCTATCCACTCAGATATACAATGCGATGCTAACAATTTAGATATATCCCAATTGCTTAGAAACTTGCGCAGATAACTATGGTGCAAAAAACAGGAAAGACGCCTACTGACCTATTAGTCTTCTCCCAATCCTCTCCAAAATTTTAGAGAAGTTAGTACTAAAACGTATCCGGCTAATTCTGGATGAACAACGACTAATCCCCAAGCATCAGTTCGCATTACGCCACCTACATGCAACAATTGAACAAATCCACCTAGTAGTAGAATCAAATCCATAGCGACTTCGAAGACTACAGATAATGTCCCGCTGCATTCCTAGACATGTCCCAGGCGTTCAAGAAGGTGTGGCACCAGGGATTGTGTTATAAACTAAACCAATTCTTCAAAATAATAAAATCTTATCCATGTTTACTTACAAGGCGAAATTACGAATCTACAACCCGCATTATATGGTGTACCTCAGGGTAGTGTGTTGGGGCCTGTCCTATACCTTCTATTCATATACCAACCAAAACATTCGCCAATGACAGGGCTGTCTCGGCCTCCCATAGTAATCCTACAACTGCATCTCGCAACCTGCAAGACTGTTTAAATAAAATAGAACAATAGCAATCAAAGTCAACGGAAGTAAATCGCACAGCAAATCACCTTTACCATGAACCGTGATAACTACCCGTCCGATACGCTCAATGGTCAAAAACTGAAACATGCCGATTCTACAAAATACCTGGGGCGCCACTTAGATTGACCTCTCACTTGGAGAACCCATAACTTCTCCAACTGGACTCCAATTCAGAAAGTACTACTGGATGATAGGAAGAAGATCTAAACTGTCCTTAGAAAACAAACTTCCAATCTACAAGGTAGTGTTAAAACTTATTTGGACTTACAGACTCTCCCGATGGGTAAACCGCTAGTATCTCCAATCTGGCCATCATGGAGAGATTTCAAAATAAAATTTTACGTACTATAGTGAGTGCCCCGTGGCATATGCCAAACAAAGCGATATCAAGCGATCTGTGGATTCCAACTATAAAAGAAGAAATACAAAAATTCGATCAAAAAATATAAAGCCCGATTATCGGCTTATCCCAACCAATTAGTTAATAATCTAATGGTCATGTGCGTGATTATGGTAATTAGTAGTAAGTAAATAGTAAGTAATTAGGTGTAGTAAGACTGAATTAAGTAACTCACGACTGAAGAGCAAGTAGTTGAATAGATAGATAAAAAGAAAGCAAGAAGAAAATTACGATTATTAATTAATAAACGGGGGTACACGCGATTTTGCGTGGTTTGGAGGGGGGATCTGTGATTGTAGGTTGTAATAGCTTTTGTTTTAAAATATCACACCTTGTTGAGCTGGCTGAGCCGCTTAAAAAAGAAAAAAAATTACATTTTTGTACCTTTTCAGATTTTTGACCCAGTAGGTATCTGTAATTTAGCAAGTTATTAACGTAACTAAAATAAAGGATTACATTTACTTACATTTGACGTAAAAATCACGAAATCGGTTGATATTTGATAAAGATATACGAATTCGTTCAACTCTATACCTACCTACTTATAGTAAATTTTTACCAATTATTAAAAAAAATGTAAAATGCAAACTTTTTGGAATAGATTTGAGACCAAAAATACATAATGGCCCTTTCACAATGTTAATTACGTCTTTGCACATAGCCTTTGCCCAAAAATTAACGAAAATATAACAAATTCTGTGTGAACTTCATAAGGATAGTTTAGAATGAATTTTGAATGTAAAAGAACTCAATTTGGACACTGGTAGCTTTTTGGGAATACGAATGGCCTTAAGGGGAACGTTTTAACATTAATCTTTAACTATAGTAAAACTAAAAATACCATAAAACATAAAATGTACAAATAGAGGCTGGTCTAACGTTGCATAATATCTGTTTTATAGAAAAACCTTCTCTACCTTAAACAGTTTCAAATTTTTGTTTATTTCACTAACTAAAGGCATCATTTATACGTATATGTGCAGCATTAAATATGGATTTTACTTCCTCTTAATTACAATATAAGTTGTATATTTAGAAGTGTAGTGTAACATAACCATACACTTGCCACCTACTTTCATCAATATTAAGTTAAATATGTAGACAAAAACATTTTTCTCGGTGAAAACATTCGACTATAAATGTTACTGACGACATCGTCCATCGTTCAAAATCTCTAAATTCGAAATAAGCACACAAACATGTACATTTCGAAAGTTACCGAAAGAAGGTATCGGGACACATAAATTAGTCTACGATGAATGCTGTTGCTACTTTTTACATTTTAACGATGAAAATGTTAACGCGAGGCATAATAGAATCATTTTTCATCATTTCGATAACTTTTCAACTTGAAATAATTAAATTTCCATGTTACCGAGAAAAAGTTTCCGATACTTGTCATCATTTTGAAAATTTTCGCGAAAATACTTTCTGGCATTGTTTTAATATTCGAAATGGGTTAAGCGACCTCCGACACAAACTTTGCATGTTTACATAAAATTTTTACCCAAAAATATGCACAAATAGCGAATTCTATTTTACACGTAATCTCCATAAGGAAACTTTGAACGTATTTTCTAAATAAAGAAAATATATTTAAACACAAATACCGCTTGAATAAGATGACGGACTTTTATACTAAATGTTTAAAACTTACTTCGAACTAAATTAGTGCAGATATTTACGTGGCTTGTGGAGTATCTATAATTGTAGCATTAATTTGTAGGTTATAACATGATGTAAGAATGGTTATAATAGCTTTGGTTTTAAAATATCACACCCGCTCGCATTCGTCAGGACTCGACGACTGTCGGAAAAGTGCACAGCAACACACACATATACACATGTCTCCGTTATTATATAGTGATTGATCGAGGAGGATACAGAACGCGATACACGGAACCTCTAGTTTCCTGATGCAAAGAAAATTCAGCTGTCAACTGCAAAAAACTGATACCATGATGACTCAGAAAACCACCTCCCCGAACGGAGTTATCTAAAAATAACAAACTTCTCCATCTCCTACACTCGAGATCCGGACGGCACTGTTCATAGAAGACCTGCTATCATAGTCAAGAACAACCTAAAAGACTATGAATTGCCCAGATTACAGCATCAGAGTTCAGGCATCAAGCATTGTGATAGAAGACTGCCCACTCACGCATAGAATGAAAAAAGAAAACTTCCTTCCTCTTCAGTACCCTTGTACATCCAGATTCTGGATGTTTGCATAACAAAGGGCCATCCCGCCAAATTATTTTCAGGCGGACTCCTGTTTGGACCTTTGCACCTTTGCACAACAAACACACAGACTGGTAACTCTTCAAATCATTAGTGAAAGAGAACATAAACCTTAACATACCACTGAGGTCTGACTATGATCTTATCATCGCAGTGGCGCATCCTGCTGAGTGTAATTCATAAGGCGGAAATTCACCCCCTAAGATGATCTGGACAAGCTACGAGAAATATGGTAAAACACAAGACATCCCAGTGATAAAGCAAACTTAAATCGTGCCCCAACTCAAGAATAAATTAAACGACCTCAAAAATCCATTCAAAGTCACTCTTGGAAAACCTAAAACCTACAGAAATGACATAATACTCCGCCATCAATTTGGAACAGGTGCATCGGGTACCAGATGTTATTTCCAGGAGTTTAGAAGAAAGGTGGTACATCGGGTACCAGATGTTATTTCCAGGAGCTTAGAAGAAAGGTGGTATTGCTCCTCTGCATTCATAGAAACATCCCAGGCGTTAGACATGGAGGGCTACTTTCCAACCACCGCCCGCAACATTCACAGATGACACCGTAAGTATGGCCACACACACGAACCCAAAGCTCCCATCACGCAACCTAGAAGAAAACCCGCAATGATACTCACACAGTCGGAAGTGGTAAAGTATCTTGGCATCCAATTGAACAGACGTCTAACATACGAAGAGCATATTTGGGCAAAACGGAAGCAAATTGGCTCCAAATACAGAGAAGAGAAATTGTGTGGCTCCCCGGTCACAAAGAAACTCTTCGTTTATGAAGCCCAATATTGTGGGAAACCGCCAGTAACTCCAATATCGAGACACTACAAAGATTCCAGTAGAAAACGCTTCGAAGCATCGCGAACGCTGCTTGGTACATACCAAATGATGTCATTCACTAGGATCTCAAGATGAAAACAATTAAAGAAGAAATTAAAAGCAACAGTGAACAATACCAAAAGACTCTTCACCTTCATCCCGACAAATGAGCCGTCAACCTCCTTGAAGACTGAACGGCACCTCGCAGACTGAAGAAATACCATCTCGGTGATAGATTCCATTAGATACGAATTGAAGCTAAGTGGCCATCCAAACTGGGTCAAACATTTTACTTGATTAACTTCCTAAATAGCTCTTGGTAATGGAGAAACTTTACCAAATCTTTGTTATTACAGTTTCAGTTTCTGTAACGCTGTGTTTCTTACTGGCGAAAAATCGTGTTGGATGCACAGTAAAGCCTCAAATTTTAATTTTCTCTTTTTCCAGTGACGTTTGAAGAAACACTCTCATCTTTCACTAGTTCGCTTAAAAATTGGTTCAATTACCTCAAATTTATGTTTCGCATGGTTACGCTTTTCATCAGGGATGATTCACTTTGGTTGCTGTCGGCTTTAACTTTTTTGAAAACTTTCTGTGAAATATACAGATAACCGTCGGGTCGAATCAACGTATAGGCCACAAATTTCGGAATTTTTTGCTGGAAAATGAAGTAATAACAGTTTTTTTTGGGGCTGGTCCATAAATATTCAATGATGTAGTTCTATTTTCGCACAAAATAACCAAATTAAGTAAGGAAAGTCAAAAAATCATATTAACCAGTTTTTTGCACGATATTTAAGAATTTCAAATATCGCAACGATAAGTGATGCTGGTCATAAATTACTGTTCATTGCTTTAATATTAAAATTACCCAAGACAACTTAATTTCATTTAATTTTTTTTTGCGTCCATCGAAGGACAACCTTTCTCAAGTTGCACTTGAAAAATTTAATGATACGCAAACGATTGTCTTCAATTTTTCTTCACGCAATTTTACTTTTTTTTTGTTTACCTACAGCTGACCAAAGGGCATTGCGTCAAGTTACCAATTTTTATTTTCGCCTGTCGCTTTCAGCTGCGTTTTGTACAGCACACTCAAGGCCGTTATTTAAATTTTTATACAGTGGCCATCACTGCTAGAATTCCTTGCCTAAGGCAGTGCGTTAACATTAAAATAACACTTTGTGTAGGAGTCACTGAGGAAAAGTAAAAGTTGACATTTATAAACAATACAATTTTGCAAAAATTATTACTTTTTCCTACACAAATTGGAGGAAAACCTGGATTGTATTATTTGTACAAACGACGTGGAAGACCATCAACCAGGAAAAGCAGGCCAAGGGCTCCCAACGAACCCAAAAAAAAATGTCACGTTATAAATGCACCTTTTAATGCACTCAAATGGGCAATTTTGCATAAATAACAGATTCGCATTTCAAAAATGAATATTCAACTAGTTTTCTTATCTAATTCCGCGTTTAGGTAAACGATAAATAAGTTTTTTTTTTTTAGATTGATATTAAAATCGCCCAAACATATATAAATAGCAACATTTTGGAAAAGCAATGAACTACTTTTTCGACTACAAATTCCATTGATATTAATATACCTATATTAAAATCTCCCACAATAATAAATTTTCAGACGTCCTAGAAATATTATTCATTTTCCTTCTGATATAGTTTTGCAATAACCGCACCTATCTCGTCGTCATTTGGAAAAACGTATATTGCGTGATTGCAAATTAAAAATAAGCGTGGTTTTGATCCTAAATCAGAAAATACTGCCGTTTAAGAAAAATTATGACACCGTGACACAGTAGAATGAGTACTGGGACCGTTGTCAACGAAGTTCTCAGTTCGAACCTCAAAAAAAAACATTAATATCATCTACATAGCTCTTCACAGGTATATAAATCATTGCGTCACGTCACTATAAAGGTGTAGAAGATGCCCCCTTAAGACGTTGTTGTAGATGGAACGAGATGAGAGCTGCCGATTGTAGGTCCAAAGGGAACAACGTAAAGGCGCAACAGAGAGAGATTACGGGAGAAGGTGGCAAAACCACTTGGAGCAGTAGTTGTTTAAGACGGCTCTCCCAACTATTCTTCGTTTAAATATGGCTTCGCTTACGTTAGCAATGATTCGTATTTCCACGATGGCAAATAGACTTCCGAATGCTTTGAAAGAAATAAAACCGAAAAAGGTGTGAAAAATGACGATGTGTGTAGGTGATTTTAATATAAATCCAATCAAATACATATTAATAACTATCACATGTCGTCGGAGAATTTCAACTATAATGAAAAAAAAAAATTTATGAATATTCCGAGTCAATTTTTTGTCATATTAAAACGGCATCCTGATCACCTTTTTTTTGAACGAAAAAATGCGATAAATGAACCATTTTAAACACCTAGTATTTTTCGGAGATATTAATACCGATGTAATTGATTAAGGAAGTGTATCATTAGCGCTTTTTTTCTGATACACGTCAAGGAAACGACTTTCAGGTAACAACAAAATTTAAATTAAGTTTGTAACATTCGTTTTTCATTAGCGATAGCACGTTAATGGCTATAGTAAACGTTAATAAGACGATTTTTCAGATATTAGACATTTCGTGCACGGGTTTTAATTGTCTTCGTAATTTATGTATCCCAACTGAAAATAATTTTTCTGAATATGGCGTCTAAAAACCTGATTTATTGTATTGTTTATACACGGTAAGTCAGTGTTTTTAGCGCAATTGACAATGAGATATTATGGAAGAATAGTGAAATGGGCGACTTTGATCGCATATTTAAATTTTATACACTAAGGGTTTGGCCGTATTTAAAATTTGCATATCAGACATGTGTGCATAAAGTATATGTGTATAAAAACTAAAACCCCCTAAAATAAAAATTATCCCTTTGAAAAGTATGAAAAGACGAGTGCTCGTCTAAAATATTACATTTGTCTTCTCCCTTCACCCCCTCGTTTTAGATTTAATGGTTTATCACCCTTTATTCCATCTTGTTTAATTTACAAACAGGCTTTGTTTAGAAAATTTGTCCCTCTTCCCGACAGACTTTTTCAAAATCACATCGAGTGGAAAGAAATTCGAAAAAAAATCATTAATCACAACGAAAATGGCGACCGATCATTAATCACGCACGTTTTTAATATTTAAATCTAGAAATTACCCGATAACATAATATAGCAATAGGAATCACTTACGGCATTGCGAATTGCATTAAAAATGTTTTTCACGTTTCATATTCTTTTGTTTATTAACGATGCGCTATTTCAATTGTTTTTTTCCTTATTCTCTATTAAGTTACGTGCTTATATTTTATATTATAGTTTCCAACACGACGGAGCGCATTCGCATTTAACCGAAAAAATATTTTGTATAATAAATATTAATGACAGATAGTTATTGTTCCACTCATATTTAGGTGTGACCACCATATGCAAAACGATTTTATTCAAAACCTACAAATTCATACCCCATTAAAGTTTCTAATTTGACCTCTTTCACCATTATTCACGCTTATATTATTACACACACGTTTGCAGAAAAAAAAATGAGTCTCCTTTTTGACGTAATTACGATGCACTTCGATTACAAATGATTTTTTTATTATTTTTAATTGTTATGTTTAATTGTTTAATTTTACTTAGAAATGTTTGTGACGTACAGTTCGTGTAGGTTCAATTAATTGAAGGTAAATAAATCAAAATGGTCTATCCGTACGAATTGTTATTTTAATTAACGATAAATTAGTATTAATGAGCAATCTCTTTTGTTGTATTACCTTACATTGATTTATACAATATTTATTATGTACCAAATTTAAACGTTAATTAATCGATAACATCAAAGGTTATATAAAAATGTTTTTTAACAAAAAAAAGTGTGTTACGTCATTACACGGAATTACAATTTACCGTAAACCGTAACAGTTTTAAAATGCTATGACTTTACAAAAACCATATTAAAATATGTATAGAGCGATCAAAAATATTGCCAATAAGATACATGACAATAGTCAAATATCCATAAACACTTATCAGAGATGAATGAAACACCTTCTTCCGGACAGTCATTCTTGATTTCTTCGTATACATGAACAAAATCATACAAATAAAAGACAATCACGGTTCAAAGGAACATAAAAATCATCGCCATCCAATACAAACTGAAACTGGGGCTCCGAATTAATAGTAATTCGATTCCAGTTTGTGTTCCATTTTGCTGCTTCCATTCTTATGATTATTTCTCTCATCGCTCCCAATTCTTCTAAACTAGTCCAGAGGCAACCATTTAGAAGGTATACCTTGCATTAATTTACCAAAAACTGGAAGCCCACAAAATAGAGTGGATAAACTGGAATCTGCGGGGAACTGGAATTTCTAGTCCGTTTTGGGGTCTCGTACAAAACTGTGCAAAGGATGTTGACCAGAAATGAAGTTACATTTTCGAAAAAAAGGGAAGTGTCCTAAATACACCCACGCACAACTCGAAAGGGCTCTGAGGCGTAGACACGATTATAATGGACTATGAAAAATATTTCACCCTGTCGCATTCAGAAATGAAAGACAACGATACCCTTTACTCCTCCGATATTGAAAACAGCGAAATTTGCTGACAAAGTTCTGGCACTATGTTGGTCGAGTTAGATGAGATGTTGTGGATGTCGCCCACCCACAATCAGAACGACGGTCGGACCTCGCTTGGTATACGGAGACTCTGGAATTGTTGGAACAGAATAACGTTAGTTATGTGCCGAGAGAAGATAACCCCGCAAATCTCCTACAAGCTGGTCCAATTGAAGAACTTTGGTCGAAAGGTTTATGGTAACGGATGGGAAGCCCAAAATGAATAACAATTAGAGGAGCGCACCCGATTCCGCCTGTGGGATTATATATAACACAGCCCAAAGGAAGATTCAGGCACTACTCACAAAAAAGTCATACATTCCGGAACAGAATCTTTCTGGAAAACCTAAATGGGGATTTGGCAGCGTCCATCTTAAAATTACGCGGAGCAAACATAAAACTTGAAACGGAAATAGTCACACTCACAGGCCACCTTCACAACACAAAACTGTCCAACAAGGGGTGAGGTGAAGAAGAAGAAAGGCCATACCACCTCGTATGTCGATGTGAGGTATACACAAAGCTAAAGAAATATCTACTTGGAAACAAAAAGATTATACAAGCGGAAATCACGAAAATTCACCCTACTAAAATCCTGAACAGGACAATAGACCAACAAATCCCAGCTAGTCCATTGTCCAATAGTCTCCACTACTGACTACTCATTTTTAAAATTTATCTCATACCTTCAAGATAAGTACAGCTCTGCTATTATTCACAGTGCTACGAAATAAAGTGAGGAGTACCGCAGGGAAGTGTCTTGGGACCAATACTGTACCTAATATTTACTGAAGATTTTCCAACAACACTAAATACACGAACGATGGCGCGAACTACTAACGGTTTAACAATATTCAACATTGCCTAAATCTATTGAAGGGTTGATTCAACAAATGGAAGATCAAAAGTAATTACACTAAGTCAGCGCATTTGTGACAAAAAAAAATTCACAGATCGCCGATACTTTACTCTAACTACTAATCGGGCATAACAATTGGATAGTATCGGAACTACATACCGCCAAGTGTATCAAGAAAACTAAAGAGACACTGGACAAACCACTAGAACATAATTAAACCAAGGCCAGCCCTTCGGAACGATTAGGAACATGGCAAGGAGATTCGCCACTCACATGCAACAAATTCATCTTTCTCCATTGCTGGAATCAACGCCCTCCATTTTTCACTCTTTTCATGCGAGTTCTCTCGATCTCTTCTATATGGAAGTAGAAGAAACTAACACCGTTTCAAAAAATTAGGATTGCTATCATCAAGTTGTCAAGGAATAGTGTGCGCTGAGGATATTCCTCTTTGAAATTTATTCCAGTTACTAACGAATTTGGAAGGGTTTCGTATAGAATTTGCCTTGTCAGCTCCTAGCAACATGAATAAATTCAATTTGAACTGGAATTTACAATAAAATTCCAAAGAGAATAATATTGCACCAATGAATTATTCCAAATGACTTCCTGTCCTGTACCTCAATTTCTGGATTGCCTAACTACAGTTTCGATTTCGGTTAACATCCATGTTAAGACCTTTGTAATTTCTCGGTTTTTCTTTGTGATTTTATTTTCAACTCTCTGGTGAGAGATATCAAAACGAAACCTTCCAAAAACACCAAACAACATTTCTTCAGAGTCGTTATTGATGCTTGCAAACTGGAGTTTGACATTCCAAATTAGTGGTTCGCCGATTCCCCAATATATTAGATTCCGATTTCAGTTTTGGTGGTGCTCAATTCTTTTCGAAATCAGCTGATGAACAACCATGGTATAGAATTTACCTCCATGAATGGAGTAGCAATGGACATCCATTTCTATAGTCTCATATTCCACACTCCAGAATTTTCTTAGTGGGTACGCCGGGTTTACGGTTACTAATATTTTGATGTTTCATTCCAACTAATCCAAAACGTCATTAATCGTCTATTTAATTCAGTCTCATTTCACTATCATCACTTATCGAACATTTCTAACTTTAAACCCGGTGGCCTCCAACGTTCCAATAGGACCTTACTCCAGTTACTAATTACTACAGCAATACCAAATGCTAGACAGTAGTAGCATGAAATTGGAAGAAGAGTTAGTTCAGTTTGGCCTTCCCTCAACTCTTTGAGTGCAATTCAAGCTCGTATTAATCTTTCACTCAACTAAGTTTTTGCTTACAACAACTTGATGCAGTTACCAGCAGATTTTTGGCTCTCTTTGGAACTAACTGTATTGAGTTTTGTTTGTTATATATTAAATTTTGAATTGAGTCGCCAAAATTCAACCCTAACTATTTATACATTACCATAATATATACCCAATTGTGAAAATTTCTTCTTTCTTACATATAAATTATAGGTAAATATGACATTTGGCTCAGCTTTAGTCGCCAATTTTTGAAATTTTAATGTAATGTCGTGCACTGTAATGTAATCTAATTTAGTGCAGTGTATAATGTAATGTAACATAATCTAACATTATGTAGTGTAGTGCATTGCAATGTAATGTAATCTACTGTAGTTTAAGAAATAAAACTTCCAACGTTCCCTTGATATTTAATTAATTTAATTTTTTTTATATACTGTAGTGTAATGTAGTGCGGTGTAATGTTATCTAATGTAGTGCAATGTAATGTAGTGCGATGTAATGTAATTTAGTACAGTGAAATGTAATGTGATGCAATGCAAGTGTAATCTAATAGTGCAATGAACTGTAATGCAGTGCAGTGTAATGTAATACAGTGCAGAGTAGTGTATCGGAGTAATGTAATATAATCTAACGTTATGTAGCGTAATGCAATGTAGTGCATTACAATGTAATGTAATCTAATGTAGTGCAATATATTGTAATGTAGTGCGGTGTAATGTTATCTAATATAGTGCAATGTAATATATTCTGGATTTTGGATTCTGGATTACGATGGGAGGGTGGTCAGAAGTCCACGCGCACTTAGGCCACCTATTCGGGCCCTCTGATTAGGGTCGTTCGACTCAAGCCATCCCACACGTGAGATAAACCTGAAGATGCTGGACCTGGAAGCGGCTTTAATCTTAGCCATGTCCGGCCAGGAGTCCCCCAACATGGATCGTCTTAATTCGACAAGTACGGGGCACTCACAAAGTATGTGTTGCGCCGTCTCTTCTGTGTAGCATCCTCTGCAGGATGGTGATTCAACCAAGCCCATGCGGTGCATGTGCTTGTTAAGTTTACAGTGCCCAGAAAGTATGCCCACAAGTAGCCGCAGGTTCTTTCTGGATAGCCCTGTGCAAAAACGCGCCAGGCTACGAGATGGTCCTCTGAAGGCCTCTCTCGCGTGACGGCGTGATGTAATATAGTGCGATGTAATGTAATTTAGTACAGTGAAATGTAATGTGATGCAATGCAAGTGTAATCTAATAGTGCAATGAACTGTAATGCAGTGCAGTGTAATGTAATGCAGTGCAGAGTAGTGTATCGGATGAAATGTAGTGCAGTGTAATGTAATATAATCTAACGTTATGTAGTGTAGTGCAGTGCAATGTAATGTAATCTAATTTAGTGCAGTGTAGTGTAATGTAGTGCAGTGAAATGTAATGTAGTGCAGTGTAATGTAATGTAGAGCAGAGTAGTGTATCGCAATGAAATGTAGTGCAGTGTAACACGAAATATTTCAGTGTTATTGTAAATTGAAATACCTAATTAGTTTGCTACCTTATGTCATTGTTTCATTTTTTATTTTTTGGCTTCCAGTTTGGATTTGGATTACAATTTCTTACTAGAATCTTTTTATTTTCCCATTTCACTTCTTAACTTAGTAATCCAAAAGTCTCCATCTGTAATGCTGGCTTCAGTGTTAAGGGCCCGGTAATGTCTGATGGAATATCGCCACAGAGGTTGAGTGGATAGCACTGAGTTCCTTGGTCGAATATTATTACTCGTAGGTGCTCATTTTATGCAGGCTGACTCGATACCGAGGAGGAAAAATGTCAAAAGTTTCTGGGGGGTATTGGGATTTGAACCCGCGCCATCGGCGTCGAATCTAATCACCAAACTTTCACTTCTAACGTAAATACTTATCACAACGTGGCTGTTGACGAGTGTGAAAAATACTATAATGTATTTATTAAACACAATAAATAAAATAAATCTTTTCCGACGATCGTGTTTACACCCAAAACCTTTTAATCCGTTAAAATTAAGATTATCATTTCCATATCGTTCCAGTCTCTTGTTCATAGCGGTTTTCTATTACGCGATGCACTTTCCTTTCTTATTACGAAAATTTATAACTTTCTTCTGTTGTCAAATTTGGCTCGTCACCTCTAAATTGCATTTGTAATGATGTTTGTTTATCTTTCAGATGATAATCCGTAATTTTAAAAGAAAAGTAAGTATAATATGTTAATTTAGCGTGTCGTTAATTAAGTAAAAAAAAATGTGCAAATTAATTAACCTTAAAGTACGAACGTGTAAGAATGTATGTTAGCGCGTAAAATTTAATGTTTATTCGATTCTTAATGCCTTTAAAATTAAAGTTAATCACATATTTCGATATTATAGTAGATGTAAATCTAAATTATATTTTATTTTCTCGACTCCTCTCGCTTTTACACCTCAAAACTTTCTACAGTCGAAAAAATTTCTTTAATTAACTAAATATTTGAAGCGCCTAAAAAAAAAAGTACAATACCGCTCATTATTTCCAATTTTAATATAATTATAATTTTGGAATATTTTAAAATAATAAAAACATAAAGTTGTCTAAATTATTATTAATAATAAGATTGTAAGACTAGTATATGAATTTAGTGAATTTATAACCGTAATATAATCTGAGGAATTAATTAACATAATCTATGGAAATATAAATATTTTGAGGGGGGGGTACCAAAAAATTCGTAATTTGAATCGAAAAATAGGAAACAGTTATCGTTTATCTTTCTCCCACTCACGGATGTTAATAATCTCAGCTTAGATAATTATAAGTTTTAATAGTATGTTGTTTACAATATTTTTTTAGTGGTTGTTTCTTTATTAATTCGTTTGTTATCGCGTTTTGCATGCTTGAGAAAAAAATTCTATGGGAATCAAAAATGGGTGGTACTTAGTGGTCTCGGTATAAAATTCGCTATCGGGGTTTTTAATTAAATTCCGGCCACGATTGATTTTAATTAAGTTCAAGTAATAACCTCAAGCTTCCGAGATTTATTCAAAAATTTATAAGATGGTGCATTGTTCATTGGCGGTGGGTTTTTTATTTTGAGTGTTTGTTTGAAAAATTCTCAGGATGTATTTTTAATGATGTCTTGTACATGACATATAAATTTATGAGGCGTTGAAAGACACATGTTCTCGATTACATAATTTTCTGGGTAAAAAAGACGGTTTAAACATTTTCTCGTAGAGTGTATTAATATTAAAATCGCCCATGAAGATTCCTTTTTTTTTTTAATATTAAAGGTATTGAAGTTCATGGCCGCTATAAATCTTAAAACCCATAATTATAAAAATAACGTTTAAGGTAAGTGCCTACAGAAATAGTTTTTAAAAGGTAGAAAAATATGAAAAATTCTATTTTGGTAGTCACGAAATCTACTTGGTTGGTGTTAATATTAACATCACCATGAAGTAACATTTAATCAAAAAACTTTTTTTTTTGTACAGGCAGGTGTCTTTCGCGTGTTTAAAGGCTTTGGTACATTGTTAGATTTTCTTCTTCTTACACTTAACTGAACTAGTTGATTACCTTTCGCTTGAAACGCTTTAAAAAAAATAACAGCTATTTAAATAATCTAAGTCGAAAAACGAGTTTTTTGCCATTTATTAATGAGTGATGCCGGAAATATGCCAAAACGTTAATGAATGCGTTCTCTAAATTTGGTATAGAAACTAGTTTGCCGGGAGTCAAAATTATGAAAAAAATTTGAGAAAAATTAATAAGATTTTTAGGTACGTGAGCGTTCATTAAAATTTTTACTCGACAATTTTAATATCGATAGTATAACCGGGGGAAAAAAAAAATTTCATTTCACGTCAGCGACCATAAAAGCGTTAGATTCGTTGCAAATTTTTATTAACTGCGAAATGTTTTAATAAATTAACATTAATTATATGGTCGTCAAACATCATAAATAACTGTAAAACACTTTTTACAATGAGATAAGTCAACATTACACTTGCTAAACAAATAACTTGAGAACAGAATTCTTGCTCGTTCTTTATACGAAATTCGCAAACACTTTCTCAGTTTTTTTACAAGAGGGCGCTACACTCTCATATCAGACGAACAGTGGAATACGAAAGAAAGTAAGACGAATTTTACGTTTATTTGTCAGCTCAGATCTTACGATTTCCCTCATTCCATTCTGATAGTTTCCGATTGTTAATAAACCCATAAAAGTTAGTAATGTTGGCCACCGTGTGGGTTCACCAATTGTGTCGATATTTTAAGACTGTCGACTCTCAAGACACAGACGACGACATTACGACAATAAACTGTTACAACTTCCGAGTCCGGTTCTGGTGTTTATTTGGATCTGTATTTGGGCGCCATGCCGTTAATTAATTAGTAACTTCAATTGAAAATTAATCAAACAAGACACAGACGACGACATTACGACAAAATAAACTGCTACAACTTCCAAGTCCAGTTCTGGTGTTTATTTGGATCTGTATTTTGGCGCCATGAGGTTAATTAATTAGTAATTCAATTGAAAATTAATCAGACAAGACACAGACGACCACATTACGATAATAAATTGCTACAATTTCCGAACCCGGTTCTGGTGTTTATTTGGATCTGTATTTGGGCGCCATGAGGTTAATTAATTAGTACTTCAATTGAAACATAATCAGAAATGTAGGAAAGTAATTTCCTACCCCATTTTGTGACTTGAGCAACACCTTTGATGGATTCAATCAATTTAAAATTAATCAAGTGTCGTCAAATGCCAAACGGTACCAACGAAACTTTCATTCAATTTAATTCTTAAGGGCGCTGCTGAATTCAGGAAAATATAGAAACACCTTCAAATTGTCAAAAAGTAATTAAATTGCGTTATATGTGGCATTAATTTTGTAATTAAATTACCGAAAATGCAAACAACCGACTTTGAAATTGGACAAATTATTTTAGTCTCATTTATTAGAATCGTAAAGCAATTTCTGGTTTTGGTAGTAATTACTCTGCTAATTACTTAAATATATAAATATGCATTAAAGTTACAACATTAGGTATGAAGGAAAACGGAAATAACAAATTGCCACCATTAAAGTTCTGAATTCTAAAACATCACTAACTTAATTTCGCTTAATTTTAAAATTAAATTATAAATGTTTACAAAATCTGCTTGAAAGTCCTTAAAAATTAATTACTAACGATTTGAATCAAAAGTACACCGACTTGCAAACTGTTAGTTCGAAGTAAGAAATTAAGGTACAAATACTGAAAATTGACCGTAATTACACTAAATGGTACTAATTAGGAGGTATACCATGCCCACTTCTATGTCAATCGAATGAATTTCTTCTTCAATTAACTTCCTTAGAATAGTAAAAACATGGAACCTCAATTAAAACTGTAAGCTAAGTTATACTTAATTTAAAGTAATTAGGCGTAATTTAAAAAGCTCTTGGTAACATTAACGGCTTAAATTGACTAATATTTACTATGGACTTCAAATGGTATCGCTGAATTTAATTAAATTTTTCTCAGTAATACACAGATTTATTTTAGCCTAATTGCCAAATTTGCTTAGTTAGTTAGTGTCTAAAGACTTTCAATGAATGCCACTAAGAAACATCGATGAAATTAAGGTCATGTTTATATTCCACAAATTTACTTTAATTCGATTGACTTTATACCAACCGCTATTGATTATTAATTAGTGAATTAGAATTAATAAAATAAATCCTAAATTCCACCCCTTTTTGTAACTTACTTCCAATCAAATAAGACATAAACCTGTACATCATTGCTGGATACACAAACTGAAACTTGAATTCAAACGAAAATAAGAATAGACAAAATTTTAATTCATGTTAGAAATAGAAGTCAGTTCACAATAAAGGCACAGGGACTTCACTCCACATCACTAATTAATTAAAAATCCAATCGATAAATATAATGCAATTCAATTAGTACCTTTTCATAAAGAAATTGAACGTAATTAAAGCTCAGGCTCGCAGTTCAACGAAAATTTTGTTCTGTAGTAATTACAGGCGATTAGATACTGAAAGAATCAATTGAGGTAGGCCATAAAACATACCACGGTTAACACTGAGAACCAGAAGGACGATTATTATATTTATCAACACATTCCGGCTAAATTGGTAGTTTTTTAATCACATGTTAAACTTAATGACAGTTAATAATCACTCTGCAACCTTAAGGGACAAATTTCAATTAATTTCGTAATTAAATTGAATTTAATTAAGCTCAAGCTTGCAGATCAACGGTAATTCTGCTCTGCAATGATCGTGTGTGGTAACCTATTGAAAGAATCAAGTGAGATGGACCATGACTGATCAAATTTTAAGTGCACGTTGATACCAGTTAATAATCGACTAATTTCGAAATGAAATCAAACGTAATTCAGCTCAGGTTCCTAGTTCGACAAAAATATTGTTCTGTAATGATAATGTGCCAGAAGATACTGAAAAATCAATTGATGTGGATCAGGGTTAACGCTAATGAGCACAAGAATACCGATAATGAACACATTGAGGACAAATTGTAATAGTTTTTAATAGTATTCTGAAATTAATTCCAGATTCACTCCAGACTGAATTATTATTTGAATGAAGTTACTATGTCTAATACAATTTAGACATCAAAACAATTTTAAATATTGTGTAAGCCAATTCATGTTGGGCCCTAACTAATTAAAATAAAATCAACTGTAATTAATTAATTAAATTGCCGGAGACTAATCAAGTAAGAGAACTAAATCAATAGTAACCACAATTATTCATATTAATTAATTGCTAATTAAGGGAATTAACTTATGCAATTACACTACCAAATTATACTTTTAGGATGCTTGAAGCTCTAATCGCATTTTAATAATTTCCTCGATTTTGAAGAAATCATAAACTAACAATTTTAATTAATTATAATTATAAATAAATGTAGAATACTGATAGCTGAGATTAAATTCATGAAAAGCTGACGTCTCGTGCTAAAACGCTGCTTAATTTAAATCGAATAATTAAGAGTCTGATTAGTACTAATTATTATTCAATCTATGATTAATTAAAAGGACATCCAACTTAATTAGTAGTTAGTATTGGCAATTATCCACAAATTACAGCAGTAATAAAGGATGATAGCAGATTTCACAGTTAAGTAAGCGCTGCTTGTATATCCATATTAAAACACTAATTTTTGCTAACAGAAATTACACCTTGTTGGGCATGCTTACGCTAACACTTTTAGGTACACCTGCAAAGATTATTAAGAAATAACAAGTAACCTTATGCCCATGTTTTCTCTACTAATTGCTGTAACAGTTCACACACGAACATTATTAATAAGCGAGTAATTAATCCCAGATTGCGAACTTTTGTTTAGTATGTACATTTCGCGGACAATAAATTAGCACGAAAATTGTAGTAAGTGTGCTATTTATTGCTAAATTTGGAATAGTTTTACCAAACTAAATAATGCTGCCAGACTTCAACTCTAATTGTAACTAATTAATGTGAAATTAAAATGTAATTTTCGTCGTAATTGGTAAGAATAACATAACTATTTCAATTAGTACTTACATCTTAAAGTTAAAAGTGTGTAACACAACATTTTTAAATCGGAAACAATTTATATGTACACCGTAAGATAACTAACTGTTAATTTCGGGAACTTTAATTGAATTACATTAAGTAAAGGTGAACTTCATTTTTTGTAAATCTAAACAAGTGTTCGTTAGGGATAACTATAGCTACTAATTGGATATGCATAAGTAAGTGGAAAAAATTGTAGTAAGTATGATATTAATTAATTTAATGTTTAAACATTTTTTTGAGCTTTAAGGCAAGTCAGGCTGCAGCAAGAAATCTTAAATTATAAAAAAAAATTAGCAGCAAATTAGCATGTGCTAATCTGACGAAAAAATGTTTAACTGAGTACGTAATTAATGCGTAGTTGTAAGACTTCTCTTCACTGTTTCTCAAGTAATTGTTTGGAATGAATGGAAAGAGTGAAAAACCTATACGATATAGTACGTATGCCCTTGTTGTTGGGGGTGCTAAGTTAACAGACAAATAATAAACATTAGGTACGGTCACCCACAAGAGATACAAAGGTGAAATTCCGATTCTGGTTTGGAAAAAATTGAAAAAGTTTGGCCCAAAAGTTGATTAGGGATACGTATAATGGCCAAAAAAGAAAATTGTGGTAATTTACGTAATTAATTTGGACCCGGTTTATACATTTGAATTTGGTTACGAAAATACTATGACCGAGTTGAATTTTCCGTTCAAAGGAGATTCAACCGCCAATAATGAATTGATTGAATTTAGCTTAGGCTCATTACTAATCCACAAGGGACTCTAATTACACGCAATTTAATTAAGTCAGAGATTAAGAAAGTGTAGTTCACCTTAGTGTAAATTGCATTTATAGGTGTTAAATTGTCACGAATCGGACCTATATAAGTATTGTATCAGAATTGGCAAAAACTCGATGGACCCCCGCTTGAATTGAATTAGTTTTTATGATGATTTGAATTCTTTCCGTCCAGGTTAAACTGTTCAAGTTTAAAATTGAAGTTTCACAATTGAGGGGCGCAAATGATAAGATGAACGAAATTAGGGGTGGTTCTTTCTTACATTACAGCTTGACGGGTTGCCTAAATACTGTCATGGTATGGGGTTTTCGACACGTAATTAAGCGCTGAAAGTCACTTTGATATACGATTTAGGTACATATTATAAGATATATTATTAAAAGATGCCGCTTTTTTTAAGACAAAGTCAACAGATGGCGGGTACTTTGATTTCTGTAATTTCTTATCTAAATTTCAAAGAAAACAAAAGCTACCTACAGATTAACTCCCATAATAAAATTTTTTTTCTTATTTATATAAGTAATACGCTGCTTTAATTGCAATTTAAATTACCCCAACGTTTAGGTACACAAAGCGTATGTAAAAAAAGGCGAGATCTAAAAGTAGAACACAAACTGATTAAGTTGCTTAATTATGTTATAAATTTTATTAGCTGTTCGTATTGATAGTTGATGTCAATAAAAGGATAAAAGCTCGATTTTAAATTCTTCAACATCGCAAAGACAGATTTGTTAAACGTGTTTTATTGCGGCAAGAGAAAAAGCTCAGCGCGATGAGTACGAGAGAGAAGAAGAACAAGAAGATCATAAATTTGTTAAAAAGCTAACAAAAGAGAAACGAATTTTAGACCTATACAATTAAGCTGGAGACTTCGTTAAAAATTCGATAAAAATCAAAAAACGAAAACACTTTTAAAATATATAACTGTATAAAAACATAAAAAAGACATAAATAGTTAACAAGAATTTGGATTAAAATGCATTTATTTTATTACGCCGTACATTCTTGCTCCTTATTTTTGTTAAATGTGATATAGTAGGGTGAAAAAAGATAGAAATTCGTTCGCTCACTTAAAAAACACCAAATGAATCGTGACACTCCTACGTTTTTAAGCCGAATTCAATGCAGTTTTTCGATTATTCTTTTATTTATTTTTTTCCAAAGTTGTTTAACATGTTTTAACCGAGTAACCAAATTTTTTAGATACTTTTGCGATATACAAAAATTCATACTAATACTAATTTATTGTTTAACTTTTTACGACTACCACAAAAATCGTTCGACAAATTGCTACTTTCGAACTACAAGCTTATAGGGAAAAAAAACAACGTAAATTAGCATAATTTTCTTGGTAGATCTAAATTATAGGAAATTATTATCCGCCCAGATAATTTAAGGGATTTATACGTGTAAAATAATAGAAATTCTAACATTTTTCCACCATAATGATCGAGATTCCTCTCACACCAATGATTGTTATTATTTTAACATAATTAACATAATCGATTAAATGAAGGAATTTCGAATTTGGTAATGCTTATTGAATAACGAAATTGGACAGTGACGGAATCAAAAATATTGCTTTAACCGTAAAGAAGAAGAGGGGTTTCCATTTTAGGTTTTATCTTCTTACTGAGCTCTAATTTTTTACTTCTGAAACTTCCAAACAAGATCTTTACAATATTATCTTCAAAAGATAGATTAATTTTGGGGTAAATATCAATTATTTAAAAAATTCAAAAATGAACCAAATGGTCATTGATCGTAGGAAGACAATTCTTTGCAAATTTGTATGACCATAAGCTCAATTTTGCTCCTCTGTCAATAGGACACACAAAAAGGGTTGGAACTCAAAACACTACATACGTATAATGATAATTATAATTCGCTTAGCCAAAAACGCAAAATTCGAAATTTCACCGTGTCATTCTACGATGCGTAACTACCACAGGTCAAGCAGTTTGATTTTAAGACATTTTTGATTCGAACTTCCAAAATTCGAACTACACCATGTTCTCGATTAATTTTTGAAACAACACAACCTGATCTAGTTGCACCTTTCTCATTGTCTAAAACGAGATAAATAATAATAATAATAATCGTCTTTATTAAGGATCTGATGAACATGGTGAACAGAACAAAATATGCTCATAAAACAAAGGACGCAGAAATTCAAATACACGAAGTAACTAAAAAACATCACAAATGCCACATATACATGAAGCGAAGTTTAGCAATAAGCTATTCTGCCATAAATGTTACACAGAGGGGATGGCTCACTCGTTAAATTTGGTGTACACATACTGGTTCAGTACGTTCAGTACAAGTTCAGTATGTTCAATAAAAGTTCAGTACAATTCAGTAGGTTCAATACAAGTTCAGTATGAGTTCAGTGAATTCAGTACCATTCAGTAGAAGTTCAGGATTGGTTCAGTACATTTTAAGCAGCCTACTTGCAAAAATCAACAACTTCTTCATAATTACAATAGTTTTTCCGAAAAATCTCAGTAACTATTCAGAATTGACCATACAAATTTCATATCTGTGGAAAGATCATAAAAAACTTAATCGACTCGTGAACAGAAATACAGGGTGTTCCATTTATAAAAAAAAGAGTTATTCGACTTTTTGCGTTTCAGCGCACCATGTATTTAGTGTGTGCATACATGGACCAAAAGTCGACTATTTATTAAAATACCAAGTTATTCTAAAATTTTCTGTGGCAAGTTTTTCGAAAAACATCCATGGCCTACTGGGCAGTGATCCATCAAATATGAGCCTTTTTTCGAACAAAACGTTGAATAACGCCGAAACGGAGGGAGCTAGACCCATAATGACCTATACAAAGTGCCATTATTTTTTCATGTAAAAACTAATAATGTACAAATATACAGGGTGTCCCATTTAAAAAAAACATAACTTTGGTTTACCACCCTGTATAGGAACATTCTGTATATAATCAAAATATTTTTATAATGTGCAGTATAAGTGTGCTTACTTGGGGGTGAAAACCGCATGTTGATATCTTGAATAGCAAAAAAGTTATGGGCCGATCACACAGCCCTGGGTCACCCTGTATAATTAATAAATGTGTACATATACTATTTTTATTTAAACAAATAATACACTATTACAGTTCACGATTTCATAATGAAGAAGGGCATTTCGAGCAAAAATTGTAGTAAACCTAATTTCGTAGCAAGTGGTTTTATCTCGGGTTTTATGCATTCAGTATCTGTTCAGTATGTTCAGTACGGGTACAATATGAGGTCAGTATAGTCAGTATAGTTCAGTATGGTCATTATAGGTTCAGTACTAGCAAGTTCAGTAAATTCAGTATCTTCGAAATAGGTTCAGTACCAAAAAGTTAAATATAATGTACGGATTTTTTGAAAGTGAGCCACCCCTCGTGTAACACTACAATATTAGTATTTAATACTTTGAAAACTTTGTAATAAATAAGAAACGATAAAACAAATATGCCATTAATTGAAAAATTCTGTCCCTCCGCCTAATAAAATAAAATAAAATTGGATTGAGGGACAGAGTTTTCAATTAAAACACCCCCCACCCCCACCCCCACCAAATGGTACCACACTGTGAATTTACCGGTCGATTCCTCAGATCACATAATACTCAGATTTTATTTATGAAAACAAAAATATTGATGGGAAAAAATTATTTACACTGCGACGTAGTATTAATCAAAGATGTTTTTTCAAAAATTGCCTTAAAAACATAAACTGGTGCTTTCTAGACACTGAACGACTTGGTGACTCGTGTGTTACCAACTTCCTTAAAATTTTTCAAACAATATTCCTTCATTGCTTCCCCCTCAAAATGGGGTTGGGTCACGAAAAGAATTCGAGTATGCTGCCGAACAAAAAGAGAGCTTTACTATAAAATATGGGAAAACCCTCACCTCCCCCCAGTTCGGACCAGATTATAGAAACGATATCCGATTTGAAGCAGAATAGCGACGGTATACCTCAGGGATAAATCCTGGGCACAATATTGTTTATCATTTTTATGAATAATTTGGTAAATAATTTTACTACAGAATACAAGATTACGACATACGCAGATGACACGAGTGTAAGCATCGCCTCTAAATAGGCAAGGTAAAATAAGCTTTCGAAGATATACGATTTCTTGAAAGTCATAACTCACAACAGCAGATCAAACAAGTCAACAACCACGGCTCTGAAAAGTACGATGAATTATTTATAATACTTGACGCACACAACAAAGAAAAAGTTGTGGCATCGATAAACAGCACTCGATAAAATTCTCAGTTCGGGCCAGATTATAGAAACGACATACGATTTGAAGCAGATTAGCTATGGTGTACCCCAGGGATCAATTCCGGGCCGAATATTGTTTATCGTTTTCATGAATGACTCGGTCAATAATGTTACTACAGAATATGCAAAATTACGATATACGCAGGTGACACGAGTGTAAGCATCGCTCCTCCAACAATGTTGATCTGAAACGGCATCTAAACATCGCTTGTCATTTAGTTTAGTGCCAACAAATTGTAATGAATGTAAAAAAAACAAAAATTATAATATATAGTAAAAATACAAATTCAGACACAAGGGAAGTAAACTTTGAAGATATGTCAATTCAAACATGGCCTTTCCGGCAAGTTTTTAGGAGTTTTTGCGATCAAAAGACATTACTTCTGTCTATTTGAGCCAAAGATTAAATGCGGCATATTTTTATGAGGAAACACAGTGTGTGTGTGTGAAGCTGGCGCGAGGGGTCTATCACCCTCGGCAATAGGTGTACATATTTTCGGAAATAGGCGGCAATAAAAAAGCAATATAGAGGCAATAACCAGCAGTAAAAGAAATAGAAGCAGTACTGTGCAATATGCGACAATATACGGCAATATGCGGCAATATTAGGCAATTGTTAGGAAATTTTGGGAAATAAAGGCAATATTTCCCTGATCAATTGTGCTACATTGAAGGTCATTTTCGCCTCCTACACCTACTCTTCCCGCGGTTCACGCATATGCAGTGTGCAGAACAGATATTTCACAATTTTGCATTTCGTATTGTAACTTGTTCATTTGTGCCAATCTTTGTTAATCTATGTTTGTGAATGGGACTTCACGCGTTATAAGTTAATGATATAGCAAGTTTAGCTGAAACTGTAGCGGATGTTGAAAATTTATTGGATCTGGAGGATTTGAATTTCAAGGACTATGCCACTAGTAATTCCAAAAACCCATCGGCTTTTTTAAAAGTTACCTTGTCTAACGGAAAACAAAAAACTGTAAGAAAATCTAGTATTCTACTATATGTTGGCTATTTGACGAAAGAAAAGGAAGAATGTCCGCAGATCGACTCTTCCGCGTGAGGGGCATGTACAACCCAAAACGAAATCTTTATAAAAATACTAACCAAAAGACAACAAAAAGTATCATAAATAGAAGCAAGACTGTGAGAAAAACGCGAGAGAATTGGGCAAGAGAAGAAGATATTTCTGAATATGATGAAAGTTCTGAATGTTCAGAAGTTATGGAACTCCATGACTCAGATGACGAGATAGATGAGATAGATGAGCTTGAGGACATCGAAGTAATTCCTGCTAACCAGAAAGACATTGATTTACAATTAGAGGAAGAACTGTATTACGCCGTGTATTATGATATTACGTGGTATATTGGTAGAATTATAAAAATCCATGATGAAAAAGTTTCTAAAAAAAACCTAGACGTTTTTGTTTGGCCTAAAAACGATGACGTACAAGAAATTGATTCAAAATATATATTTTACGGACCCATCACCTTACTGGGAAGTGATCCGTTTCATATTAAAAGAACTGACAGGGTAGTAATTAGAACAAAATTCCAAAAATTAAAACGGGAAAACAAGATGTAAAACCAAGTGTAAAACCCAATTTTTCCTTGAATTTTTCAATAAATATCTGTTTTGTTAAAATTTTTTGTTGTATAATTTACCTGGACTTATGGTAAGAAGAAAATGATCTAAATTACAAACGTAATTATGTATAGGTACATAAATAGGGCCAGTCGGCCAGTTTATAGAAGCTTAATTTAATATTTTATAGAAAATAAATTTTAATGAGAGACACCATAACCAAATCCAGCCAATGCGATGTTAAAATGTTATCATGCAATTAACTTTTTAATTGACGTTCTATAAACCGGCCAACCGAGTAACAAATGAGAATGTACCTATATGTATGTAATTTTAAGTCAGAAACCTACATTTGGTTTCAATCTTCATATTATTACTAAAACAAAATTTTGCAGTTTTTTTTATAGATAAGGCACCCAAAAGTTTCTTATGTAAGTCAAAAATTAAATTGTCATTTGATCTAGTGCTGTCAAACCGTTACGATTTTTAACCGGTTAACCGTTCAAAGAAAAACCGGTTAACCGGAGTAACCGGACTGACCGGAGTAACCGGACTGTCCGGATTGACCGGTTAAAATGGTTATAACCGGTGCACTTTGACCGCTTAACCGGAGCGTCCGGACTGACCGGTTAAAATGGTTATAACCATTACACTTTGACGTTTGACCGGTTAAAATGTATATTGTAACCGGTTAACCGGAGTGTCCGGACTGACCGGTTAAAATGGTTACAACCGTTGCCCTTTGACCGGTAAAAATACATATTGTAACCGGTTAACCGGAGTGTCCGGACTGACCGGTTAAAATGGTTATAACTAACCATTACACTTTGACCGGTTAAAATGTATATTGTAACCGGTTAAATTGGTTACCTATACATAATTATAGCCATTGCACTTTGACCGATAAAAATGAATATTGTAACCGGTTAACCGGGTAAAATTGACAAGACTCAAAACTATATACAGGTTTGATTCTTTATTCTTTCGATTTAACAAACGAATTGGTAATTTCCGTTAGTTATTATTTATTAATAAAAAAAAATATATGAGTTTTCAATTCAGTATTAAGTAAACCGTCAGTCAAAGTAGAGTTGAAGTATCAAAACGAAGGTACTTTTAATTTTCAAATTTAAAATGGCAGCAGAAGACTTCGATTCGAACTTCGAAGACGAACCTTTTTTAATTGAAAGTAGAGATTTGGACTACATATTTCATTATATATTACTACCTAGATGACCCGGCAAACGTTGCTCTGCCATATAAGTAATAATTACTTGATTAGGCAGACGTTTTATATTAATTTCTCTATGGGCAGACGTGATTCAAAAAATGAAATAATTTGACGTTTTAATTTGTCAAAACAAAACAAACTTTTTTAACCCTGGGATTGAATTGGCGGTATGAAATATACTTATACAGGGTGTTTCAGAATAAGATGCTGATCCTTAAGGGTATGAATCCTTATGTGATTTTAGGAAGAAAAGTTCAAATAAACCTATGTCCTAAACCTCTTAACTTTTGAGCTACAAGGTGTTAAAATTTTAAGAAAAAAATCGTTTTTTTATCGTATCTTTAATAATTTCCTAGATATTTTTATCAAATTTGGCACACGCCCTCTAAGCATCAACAGCCATTTTTTGATAAAAAAGATTTTTTAATTTTTTTAAATTTCACGCATTTCTTGCTCTCACACATTTATAACATATTTTCTTCAAGTAAAACTCCTCCTTTTCTTCTGTAGATTCGTCTGGGTCATCCTCTGAACTGCCAAGAACTAGAACTTTCATTTTGGGTGTAATCCTCATCCGAACTTTCTTCAGAAAATTCTTCCACATCTTCCTTATCACGAAAGTCGTCGTCGCTCTCTTCAAAGTCTACATTTTCGTCATCTTGATGCTACAAATTTTGTGCCCACTTCATAAATCTGGGGTCGTCAGGGTGCATTTTGTCAGGAAAGTTTTTATTTTTGCTCATTTTCACACTAGAACTGTGAAATTTCGAAAACTTGATTTCGTAACATATTCGCTAACGTGAGGTCCCAGAGACCGCTGAACGCGTTATACCCTAGAAAAAAGGCGTTATACTAAAAACTAAGCGCCCGTACAACACCTAGCTGGCTTTACACGCAAGTAGATCATTAACTCGTAGAAAGGTACATGATCACCCACCCCGCAAAAAAAATTATCGCGAAAGTTGGAACTAAAACAATAACGCCGGAGTCCTACAGACCGCACGTTAGCGGTTAAATGTTAAACATACAACACGCCTTTAATTAAAAACTATCAGTCTGACGACAAAATGTCCGGGAATGTAAATCAAAGTAGATAGTCTGAGGATTTATTTGACATAAAGAAATCGGTTGTAGCATCAGCGGAAACGAAGATACAATTTTTTTAAGTTTGAAAATTTCAAGCACGGCAATTGCCATGTTGCGAAACTCGGATTTTTGGGGGATTTTAAGGATTTACTTTAGACATCATAAATAACAAAAAACAGGCAAGAAACCTTTGTTATGAATTTTTCGACCGTGATTACCTAGATTGACTGAGCTATAAACGAAAAGGAAAATAACCATTTCAGACTGCAGCTGCAGCAATTTAAATAAGCAAATTCTAAGAAAGCGTCCGTACTCCGTAACTGTATAAGGCAAGGATTAACAAAATAACTTGAATTTGAATGCAAAGTGCAATTGTCTAGGTCTAGGTAAAGGTCCAGGTAGCAGGTACTTCCTTGCGTTACTAATTTTCAGTTACACTTACACAAAGATAATCGCATGCGTTTTACAAATTAAATTATTAAAAAATCCTATACAGGGTGTTTCAGAATAAAGTACCGTACGTAAGTTGGGGATTGTATAGATCTTAAAGAGAAATTAAAAAAAGCTAAATAACATTTTTCGGTAAACGTTCCCGTTAATATTCTACAAGGTGCTGAAGTCAAAGTGTTAAATACATATTTTTTTTCATATTTTCACTTAGATTAGAGATATTAACTTAAAAATTGGCATGTATTAGTTGTTTATCAGTACGAATCAGCACATGTTATTTCGACAAATTTGGATTATTCATTGGCGTAGCACAGAAGGGTTACCAAACCGTTTTGATCTATACTTTTTGCGCACCTTGTATTTCATAAAAACGTATATTCATAATTAATCCCCATATGGTTTGCCATCGAAATAAGGTACTTTTAGTTCATGTCCCTAGAGTAGAGCCTTCCGTTTTTGAGATATTTCAAATTTAATCCTACAAGTACATGAACAACAAAAATGAAAATATTTATTTTTCAAAAAAAAATTTAATATCAGATTCAAATGAAACGCAGTAAGTATTAAACAAATACAATGTCAAGAACCTTAACGTTTGTATTTGTACACAACTTCGATAAACTATATGTATAGTAGCTACAATTACAACACTTTCACTTCATCACCCTGTAGAATGTTTTTTTAATTTCTCGTTAAGATTTATATAATCCCAAATTTACTGTACTTTATTCTGAAACACCCTGTATACAAATCTCGATTATTCAACATCCGCAAAATAGCAATCTTTACTGAATCATTATTTCAACACGATTGTGCTATAAACGAAATAAATGTCTTTGATATTGCGCCACTTGCCCTTCCACCCCTAACGAGTGACTTTTGGTCAAAATGCGAACCGGCCCAATTTAATTTACACTTTCCACAATGGTTGAAACTAGACAGTTTAATTTACTTTTATGTATAACTTGTAGTTGTGATCTCGAATATGTTAGCCAGAGAAACTTTGATAAGTTAGTAAACAATAAACATTCTAAGGAATAATAATTCCAAGAAAACGATGACGATTACAAGCGGTCATTTGTGACCCGTTGCAAAAATTATGAACGGTCAAAGTTTATAACCGGTTAAAATGGTTATGTTATAAATATAACCATTGCAATTTGACCGGTGGAAATAGTTTGGCTGGTTAACCGGTTAAAATGGTTATAACCTTTGCATTTTGACCGGCCAAAAAGAACATTGTAACCGGTTAATCGGTGTACCGGTTAACCGGTATAACCGGTTAAAATGGTTAAAACCTTCGCATTTTGACGAGTCAAAAAAAACATTGTAACCGGTTAATCGGTGTACCGGTTAACCGGTACAACCGGTTAAAATGGTTAAAACCTTCGCATTTTGACCGGTCAAAAAGAACATTGTAACCGGTTAATCGGTGTACCGGTTAAAATGGTTAAAACTTTCACATTTTGACCGGTCAAAATGAACATTGTAACCGGTTAACCGGTTTATCCGGTTAAAATTGACAGCACTAATTTGATCCTTGTAAATCCGTGTAAATCTCTCCCATTTTAAAGTTTGGGCAATGAAAGCAATATCTTGAAGAAGACGGAAATTTACAGCAATAACGGTAATAATTAGGCAATAACAGCAATTTTGAGGAAATTTCGGCAATAGTTAGGAAATTACTGCAGTAATATCAGCAATAGGAAATATGTACATTTTATTGCCGAATACGGCAATAGGTGTACATTTTTTTGTGTGTGATAGACCCCTCGAGCTGGCGTCTCCTTTCGCGGTCTATGTAATAATAATCGTGTTGGTTCCTTTTGGTATTGAAGAACGCAGAAACATTAGAGTATGCCATCCCTGCAAAATTTTTGGAACACTAACCATTGCGAGTAGTCCGTCCCTGGATTCAAGGCACTACTGTAAATCTGTTGTACAACTGTCATTAAAAGTGACAGTTTTAACGGCTGTCAAGAGTGTTAAAAGATGACGATTTGTAAAACTAGCCAATAGTAGAGCTGTAACCAATATTTGTTTTCTTTCTAGCTAAGGTAATACGGCGTCACATAACACGCCCACTTAACCTCAAAATGCGGTAATAATTGTTGAAACGTCAAAAAATAATTAACTGACAAGAGACGTCAAATGACAGTTTATGGAAATATGTATTAATTTTTCTATTTTATTATCAAAATAGAACAGTTGTACAAAAAACTTTGTATAATATTTGTGTTAAAAGTAACTTTTATTTTGTTCGTGAAATTGCTCCACTCGCTTCGCTCCTTTCGCAAACTTTTCACTCACAAAATAAAATAGTACTTTTGCGGAAAATTTTATAGAGATCAAATAACCAGTACAAAAATTAAAAATAAAAAACAAATTCAAAATTCAAACTTTGGGAGGCCTATAACTCGAAAACGAGGGCCTGCATAGAAAAAGTTTATATGAAGTACTAACATTATTTTACCTCAGACTACAAGCTCCTGACTTTTTCGCATTAGTCCCGGGACACCCTGTATTTCGCCCCGTCATTCTGAAATGAATGCAGAAAGCGAAATTATTTGCAAATTTGCAATGAGGGCGCGATGGCAAATTTTTTTATAGGATGAAAGGGGGTAAGTTAATCGATCCAACAAAATAAAATTGTGTGATAAGTGAGGTGGTGAGGAAATTTTTTGATTGGTCACTTTCGTTGACAGTCTTCTGTTTTCTCTTATAATGTTTAATTATAACAAATGATTAGAAGTATTACGGAATAGCGACTTATGCAAAATCTTCCCATCAAAATTAAAATTTTCTCGGAACCAGACCGAAAATTTCGGAAAATTTTCTCCACACTAACGGAATCGATAGTTTAATATAATTAGATACCATTTTTTGCAAATACATAATTATAGTGTGGTCCAAAAAATAAGTGTCAATGTTGCTTTTTCTGAACGAAAACGTGACCGCATCTATGTATACAAATTTTGCTCAAAATTTCAAGTGAGTACTGCATTTTTCTGATTTTAGGAGAAAACTATAGGTAAGTATGTAAAGAAATGTTATTATCATTGGTAAAAGGTGAGGTTCTCCGTATCTTTATTGTTACCTAAAGGACAAAGGAAGAGAGTTTCGATAGTAAAACATTTAGCACTAGATCGGGAGATGACAACACTTACTCGCAGATATTTGGAAAAATTTCCATAACAACAAAATGTCCGCTACGCAGGTTTTATTTTATGTTTATTTCCTTCCCAAAATCATCCTGAACGGTTATAAGGGCGCATAATGTACAGAACTTCAAAACCAAAAGCGAAGATTCAATTTGTGCCAGAAAGAAAAATTTGGTGCTCTTCTCCACTGCAGTGGATTTCAAACGAAAATGGAAGATTGTGAAGACGTTAAAAAATATTGGAACTGAATAAAATGTCACCTTCGAGGGACAAGTCCCTAACAAAAATTGTCTCATTTTTGAAACTAATATTCAAGTGTAACGGTCTATTGCGGTTCATTAGTAGAATTGGGTGTTTTTGAAAACCTTCATTTTTTTGAACAAACTAAGTTACTTAAATTTCACAAGTTTCTTGCTAAAATGTGGAAAGTAAAATTTTGCCTTTTTTGAGATATCATTTTCACCTTGTATCAAAAAAAAAATTAAAAGGGTTATTTGCAACATCCAAATTACAAAATAGTTTAGAAAATTTTCTGAAATGTTTTGAAACTCGCATCTTTCCACTTAGAAAAGTTTGGTTATGTCGATAATCGAAGTTTATACATTTTTTTAATTTTTGAAACTAAAATTGAACTGTAACGGTTTATTGTGTTCATTAGTAGACTCGAGTGTTTTTGAAAACTTTGATTTTTTTGAACAAACTTAAATTTCACAAGTTTCTTGCTACGTAAAATACGGAAAGTAAAATTTTGCCTTATTTGAGGTATCATTTTCAATTTATATCAAAAAAAAAATATTGAAGGGGGTTATTTGCAACATCCAAATTACAAAATAGGTAGTTTAGACAATTTTCGAAAATGTTTTGAAACTCGCATCCGAGCTCGCATCTTTCCACTTAAAAAGTTGTTTATTTCGATAATCGAGAGACAAGTTTATTCAATTTTTTTTTAATTTTGAAACTAAAATTGAGCTCATTAGTAGCATCGAGTATTTTTGAAAACTTTCATTTTTTTGAACAAACTAAGTTAAATTTCAAAAGTTTCTTGCTAAAATGTGGAAAGTAAAATTTTGCCTTTTTTGAGGTAGGTATCATTTTCAATTTGTATCAAAAAAAATATTGAAGGGGTTATTTGCAACATCCAAAGTACAAAATAGTTTAGAAAATTTTCGGAAATGTTTTGATGGTTTCGACTTAAAAAAGTTGTTTTTGTCGATAACCGAGAGACAAGTTTATACAATTTTTTTTTAATTTTGAAACTAAAATTGAACTGTAACGGCCTATTGCGCTCATTAGTAGCATCGAGTATTTTTGAAAACTTTCATTTTTTTGAACAAACTAAGTTAACTTTCAAAAGTTTCTTGCTAAAATGTGGAAAGTAAAACTTTGCCTTTTTTGAGGTATCATTTTCAATTTATATCCAAAAAAAAATATTGAAGTGGTTATGTGCAACATGCAAATTACAAAGTAGTTTAGAAAATTTTCGGAAATGTTTTGATGCTTTCCACTTAAAAAAGTTGTTTATGTCGATAACCGAGACAAGTTTATACAATTTTTTTAAATATTGAAACTAAAATTGAACTGTAACGGCTTATTGCGCTCACTAGTAGCATCGAGTGTTTTTGAAAACTTTCATTTTTTTGAACAAACTAAGTTAAATTTCAAAAGTTTCTTGCTAAAATGTGGAAAGTAAAATTTTGCCTTTTTTGAGGTATCAGTTTCAATTTATATCAAAAAAAAATATTGAAGGGGTTATGTGCAACATGCAAATTACAAAGTAGTTTAGACAATTTTCGGAAATGTTTTGATGGTTTCGACTTAAAAAAGTTGTTTTTGTCGATAACCGAGAGACAAGTTTATTCAATTTTTTTTTAATTTTGAAACTAAAATTGAACTGTAACGGCCTATTGCGCTCATTAGTAGCATCGAGTAGTATTTTTGAAAACTTTCATTTTTTTGAACAAACTAAGCTAAATTTCACAAGTTTCTTGCTAAAATGTGGAAAGTAAAATTTTGCCCTTTTTGAGGTATCATTTTCAATTTGTATCAAAAAAAATATTGAAGGGGTTATTTGCAACATCCAAATTACAAAATAGTTTAGACAATTTTCGGAAATGTTTTGATGGTTTCGACTTAAAAAAGTTGTTTTTGTCGATAACCGAGAGACAAGTTTATTCAATTTTTTTTAAATTTTGAAACTAAAATTGAACTGTAACGGCCTATTGCGCTCATTAGTAGCATCGAGTATTTTTGAAAACTTTCATTTTTTTGAACAAACTAAGTTAAATTTCAAAAGTTTCTTGCTAAAATGTGGAAAGTAAAACTTTGCCTTTTTTGTGGTATCATTTTCAATTTATATCAAAAAAAAATATTGAAGGGGTTATGTGCAACATGCAAATTACAAAGTAGTTTAGAAAATTTTCGGAAATGTTTTGATGGTTTCGACTTAAAAAAGTTGTTTTTGTCGATAACCGAGAGACAAGTTTATTCAATTTTTTTTAAATTTTGAAACTAAAATTGAACTGTAACGGCCTATTGCGCTCATTAGTAGAATCGAGTGTTTTTGAAAACTTTCATTTTTTTGAACAAACTAAGTTAAATTTCAAAAGTTTCTTGCTAAAATGTGGAAAGTAAAATTTTGCCTTTTTTGAGGTATCATTTTCAATTTATATCAAAAAAAATATTGAAGGGGTTATGTGCAACATGCAAATTACAAAGTAGTTTAGAAAATTTTCGGAAATGTTTTGATGGTTTCGACTTAAAAAAGTTGTTTTTGTCGATAACCGAGAGACAAGTTTATTCAATTTTTTTTAAATTTTGAAACTAAAATTGAACTGTAACGGCCTATTGCGCTCATTAGTAGAATCGAGTATTTTTGAAAACTTTCATTTTTTTGAACAAACTAAGTTAAATTTCAAAAGTTTCTTGCTAAAATGTGGAAAGTAAAATTTTGCCTTTTTTGAGGTACCTATCATTTTCAATTTATATCAAAAAAAATATTGAAGGGGTTATGTGCAACATGCAAATTACAAAGTAGTTTAGACAATTTTCGGAAATGTTTTGATGGTTTCGACTTAAAAAAGTTGTTTTTGTCCATAACCGAGAGACAAGTTTATACAATTTTTTTTAATTTTGAAACTAAAATTGAACTGTAACGGCCTATTGCGCTCATTAGTAGCATCGAATGTTTTTGAAAACTTTCATTTTTTTGAACAAACTAAGTTAAATTTCAAAAGTTTCTTACTAAAATGCGGAAGTAAAATTTTGCCTTTTTTGAGGTATCATTTTCAATTTACCTATATCAAAAAAAAATATTGAAGGGGGTTATTTGCAACATCCAAATTACAAAATAGTTTAGAAAATTTTCGGAAATGTTTTGATGCTTTCGACTTAAAAAAGTTGTTTATGTCGATAATCGAAGTTTATACAATTATTTTTATTTTTGAAACTAAAATTGATCTGTAACGGTCTATTCTGCTTTCATTAGTAGAATCGAGTGTTTTTGAAAACATTCATTTTTTTGAACAAACTAAGTTAAATTTCACAAGTTTCTTGCTAAAATGTGGAAAGTAAAATTTTGCCATTTTTTGCAATTTTCAATTTGTATCAAAAAAATATTGAAAGCGTTATTTGCAACATCGAAATTACAAAACAGTTTAGAAAATTTTCGGAAATGTTTTGAAACACGCATCTTTCCACTTAAAAAAGATGTTTATATCGATAATCGAGAGAAAACTTTATATAACTTTTATTATTTTTAAAACCAAAATTCAACTGTAACGGGTCTATTGCTTTCATTAGTAGAATCGAGTGTTTTTGAAAACATTCATTTTTTTGAACAAACTAAGTTAAATTTCACAAATTTCGTGCTAAAATGTGGAAAGTAAAATTTTGCCTTTTTTGAGGTATCCGGGAATCATTTTCAATTTGTATCAAAAAAAATATTGAAAGAGTTATTTGTAACATCCACATTACAAAATAGTTTAGAACATTTTCGGAAATATTTTGATGCTTTCCTCTTAAAAAAGTTGTTTATGTCGATAATCGAAAGACAAGTTTACACAATTTTTTTTATTTTTGAAACTAAAATTCAACTGTAACGGGTCTATTGCGTTCATTAGTTGAATCGAGTGTTTTTGAAAACTTTAATTTTTTTGAACAAACTAAGTTAAATTTCCCAAGTTTCTTCCTAAAATGAAGAAAGTAAAATTTTACCTTTTTTGAAGTATCATTTTCAATTTGCATGAAAAAAAAATAGGTATTGAAAGGGTTATTTGCAACATCCAAATTACAAAATAGTTTAGAACATTTTCGGAAATGTTTTGAAACTCGCATCTTTCCACTAAAAAAAGTTGTTTATATCGATAATCGAGAGACAAGTTTATATAACTTTTGTTATTTTTGAAACTAAAATTGGAATGTAACGGTCTATTGCGTTCATTAGTAGACTCGAGTGTTTTTAAAAGCTTTCATTTTTTTGAACAAACTAAATTAAATTTCACAAGTTTCTGACTAAAATGTGGAAAGTAAAATTTTACCTTTTTTGGCAATTTTCAATCTGTATGAAAAAAAATATTGAAAGAGTTAAGTTGCAACATCCAAATTACAAAATAGTTAGAAAATTTTCGCAAATGTTTTGATGCTTTCGACTTAAAAAAGTTGTTTTTGTTGATAATCGAAGTTTATACATTTTTTTTTATTTTTTAGACTAAAATTGAACTGTAACAGTCTATTGCTTCCATTAGTAGAATCGAGTGTTTTTGAAAACTTTCATTTTTTTGGACAAACTAAGCTAAATTTCACAAGTTTCTTGCTAAAATGTGGAAAGTAAAATTTTGCCCTTTTTGAGGTATCATTTTCAATTTGTATCAAAAAAAATATTGAAGGGGTTATTTGCAACATCCAAATTACAAAATAGTTTAGAAAATTTTCGGAAATGTTTTGATGCTTTCCACTTAAAAAAGTTGTTTTTGTCCATAACCGAGAGACAAGTTTATACAATTTTTTTTAATTTTGAAACTAAAATTGAACTGTAACGGCCTATTTCGCTCATTAGTAGCATCGAATGTTTTTGAAAACTTTCATTTTTTTGAACAAACTAAGTTAAATTTCAAAAGTTTCTTGCTAAAATGTGGAAAGTAAAACTTTGCCTTTTTTGAGGTATCATTTTCAATTTATATCAAAAAAAAAATATTGAAGTGGTTATGTGCAACATGCAAATTACAAAGTAGTTTAGAAAATTTTCGGAAATGTTTTGATGCTTTCCACTTAAAAAAGTTGTTTTTGTCGATAACCGAGAGACAAGTTTATACAATTTTTTTTAATTTTGAAACTAAAATTGAACTGTAACGGCCTATTGCGCTCATTAGTAGCATCGAGTGTTTTTGAAAACTTTCATTCTTTTGTACAAACTAAGTTAAATTTCAAAAGTTTCTTGCTAAAATGTGGAAAGTAAAACTTCGCCTTTTTTGAGGTATCATTTTCAATTTATATCCAAAAAAAATATTGAAGGGGTTATGTGTAACATGCAAATTACAAAATAGTTTAGAAAATTTTCGGAAATGCTTTGATGATTTCGACTTAAAAAAGTTGTTTTTGTCGATAACCGAGAGACAAGTTTATTACAATTTTTTTAATTTTGAAACTAAAATTGAACTGTAACGGCCTATTGCGCTCATTAGTAGCATCGAGTATTTTTGAAAACTTTCATTTTTTTTGAACAAACTAAGCTAAATTTCAAAGGTTTCTTGCTAAAATGTAGAAAGTAAAATTTTGCCCTTTTTGAGGTATCATTTTCAATTTATATCAAAAAAAAATATTGAAGGGGTTATGTGTAACATGCAAATTACAAAATAGTTTAGAAAATTTTCGGAAATGTTTTGATGGTTTCGACTTAAAAAAGTTGTTTTTGTCGATAACCGAGAGACAAGTTTATACAATTTTTTTTTAATTTTGAAACTAAAATTGAACTGTAACGGCCTATTGCGCTCATTAGTAGCATCGAGTATTTTTGAAAACTTTCATTTTTTTGAACAAACTAAGCTACATTTCAAAGGTTTCTTGCTAAAATGTGGAAAGTAAAATTTTGCCCTTTTTGAGGTATCATTTTCAATTTATATCCAAAAAAAAATATTGAAGTGGTTATGTGCAACATGCAAATTACAAAGTAGTTTAGAAAATTTTCGGAAATGTTTAAACTTAAAAAAGTTGTTTATGTCGATAATCGAGTTTATACATTTTTTTTATTTTTGAAACTAAAATTGATCTGTAACGGTCTAATACGTTCATTAGTAGAATCGAGTGTTTTTGAAAACTTTCATTTTTTTGAACAAACTAAGCTAAATTTCACAAGTTTCTTGCTAAAATGTGGAAAGTAAAATTTTGCCCTTTTTGAGGTATCATTTTCAATTTGTATCAAAAAAAATATTGAAGGGGTTATTTGCAACATCCAAATTACAAAATAGTTTAGAAAATTTTCGGAAATGTTTTGATGCTTTCCACTTAAAAAAGTTGTTTATGACGATAACCGAGACAAGTTTATACAATTTTTTTAAATTTTGAAACTAAAATTGAACTGTAACGGCCTATTGCGCTCATTAGTAGCATCGAGTGTTTTTGAAAACTTTCATTTTTTTGAACAAACTAAGTTAAATTTCAAAAGTTTCTTGCTAAAATGTGGAAAGTAAAATTTTGCCTTTTTTGAGTATCATTTTCAATTTACATATATCAAAAAAAATATTGAAGGGGTTATTTGCAAACATCCAAATTACAAAATAGTTTAGAAAATTTTCGGAAATGTTTTGATGCTTTCGATTTAAAAAAGTTGTTTATGTCGATAATCGAAGTTTATACATTTTTTTTTTATTTTTGAAGCTAAAATTGATCTGTAACAGTCTATTGCGCTCATTAGTAGAATCAAGTGTTTTTGAAAACTTTCATTTTTTTGAACCAACTAAGTTAAATTTCACAAGTTCTTGCTAAAATGTGTAAAGTAAAATTTTGCCTTTTTTGAGGTATCCGGGTATCATTTTCAATTTGTATCCAAAAAAAAATATTGAAAGGGCCATTTGCAACAAAATAGTTTAGACAATTTTCGAAAATGTTTTGAAACTCGCATCTTTCCACTTAAAAAAGTTGTGTCGATAATCATTTGGAGATTCTTGTTGAACTCATACATTTTCTTTGAGGAGAACTGACAAAACCCATTAAATGAATGAATACGTAATGTAGCCCAAAAACGAAGCTCAAAGATGTCAAAAACATTTTTTTGTGCCAATTAGCTTCTCGTTTGTACGTCTTACTGCGATTTTTTTACTTTATTGTTAAAAGACCAAAAAGTTCTCGTTTATAGAAATTTGTCAACATTTCAATTACTTACACGTGCAATAAGGTCCACCGTAATTGTTAAGATGAAGGAAACAGATTTATGTAACAAATATGTAAATGTTAAAAGCAGAATGTTCTCAGGAAGAATAACATTCTGAAAAGTTGACGAAATACGTTCTTAGGAACAATTTTGTTATATTATATAAAGTGATTCAACGCGAATATCACTGAATTTGGAATGTTGAAAATTGATGGAAAAGTTGGCCCAAATACCTACGTAATTTATAATCTAAATTTGAGAGTAAAGCGGTGTAATTATGAAAATTCAAAGTAGGTAGTCATAGTTTTCTACGAGGTTTACCCACAGTAGTAATTTCCAAAATGTTACAGTTTCGATTAAAATTTAACACAAAATACGTCCAAGATGATAAGAATTTGATCCTCAAAGGTCACAGGACAGAAGACGGAGGAAACAAAAACACAAAAAGCCGTTCGGGGTTCAATTTTCAGCGATTGCATATAATTCAGCCTGAATCGCCCGAGAAAAGGTTTCCTTTAAGATCGTCAAGCATGAAATGGGCTCAATTAGATATTTGTGGTAAGATCCAATAGCCAAAACCATCAAATTTGAAAAGGATAGTCGAGGCGCGTGCGAACTTGAAACAAAAAATGTAGCTTTCGCGCCGTTTATAAAAGTTGAAAATCCTCACGCGATTTTCTTTCATCCAGGAACAAACAGATCGACAGGTTTTTCAGCGACAGTGACATGAGTCGATTGTCACATTCCTTTAATTCATTCATCTGTCAATGCGGGGTTTCAACGATTATCAAAAATTGTAGTATAGGTAGGCGCGTTTCGATTTTTGCATATATTTTTTTTTTGGGATAGGTGTTCGCAATTATTTTCGACTCGATTGGAAAAAAGTAAGATTGCGAAACTGGATTTTTTGGGTTTTTAATAGATACTTTCAACAAAAGGCTATAATTATCTCAAAAAAACCTGGGTGTGTGTATCATGTTGATTACATCCTTTATGATTAATGTATCATTTAACATTTTTCCATTTGTTTTATTTATAAACTTAATAGCCTTAACTCGATAAATCTCCTACCTTTAAATGCGATTTTTCAGCGTACACGTGAGTTTCCCACATTTGCAAAAAAAAAAAATTGACACACGCGCACTTTTCGTGAAAATCTTATAATCACTTCGTCACTGTTTCAATATTATTGTCATTAACAGTCACTAAAGCGTGGACACTTGGGGGATTGTTTAACTTAAGGCGAATTTTGTTCGTAAAGCGTAATTTGGTGTTTCTTGTATGTGGAGAGTGAAAATAAAAAAAAAATGTGAACAAAAGTATTTTAAACTTAATGAACAGCGGCTGCCAACCGACTGACTACTATTTTCATTTTAAAATGCCGCTTTACCCCCTCCAACAAATCTCCCTACCAAGACCCCAAAAAATTCAGTTATATTCTGAAATTATATTGGTTCACTTTCTGAATAGGTACATTCAGCTTAAAATTAACAATATTACGGATTCTAACTTTTGTCAAATAATAATATGCAACTATGTTCCGTCGCGTACGTTTAAACTCTTTACGTTACGTTTGAAGTACACTCGCACATGTGAAGGAGTAGGCGGCTGCCTCTGATGTGCAAACTGCAAATTTCAGCAGCGTGCGACAGATTCATTCATGGATTAGGATAAAGCGTACCTGTGTGTGTTTCGTTACACATTTAAAGGGGTGGGAACTGTTGTGCGGACTCTTTTAAAAACTGCCGTGAAGGGTGTTGAGTTTTTAAGGGGGTTACATTTGGCGAGAAGACGTTTTTATTTCAGTAATTAACGTTACCGACTGACCGACCTTTTCATCATGTACAGCCTGATATCGTTTTAAATATAAAAGGGGAGGACACAAGTGCACCACCACTTGATATGACGTAAATGAACTGTAGTAATATTATTCTTCGTAACACAAGAATTTTGCCATGGTAATTAATTAACAATTGCCTGTTTGGTAGCCATTTTGTCTATGCCTTGACTATTTTTGGTAGTGAACATTTTTAGCATATAATAAATAAAATAATAATATATTATATTTTTGTAACCAGATAAAATATTAAAATGAACACATTTTTATTTTTGAATTTTTGTGGTTATACTAATGAATTTGTTTTTAATTTATAATTTATAATCTCTCATTTATTTATTTATTTATTATTCCTATCTTTCACAACTATTCAATTATTATAATTTTGTCCATTATTAGATTATATCTGTTTGGGCAATAAACTAATATTATTATTATTAAAATTGGATAAAAAATTTACCGATGAACCTAACCATACTTTTTGCCCAATGTGTTATTCAAAATAGGTACCCACCTTATTTTCACTGGAGATCATTTCTTGGGTGTCCAATAAAATAATTATAGTTTCCCCACTTGTATAGAATAAAATCGTCGAAGGCGTTCACGAATTTACCTTTTTCGCGACTATCCCGCTTTTTCCCTCGGGTAACGGTGCAAAAAGTATCGACTGATGCAATTTAAAATTCTTGCCTATTGTAATAATAACAAGTAATTCGTACAAATTTTTAATTTAACGACAAATAAATAGAATTAAAATAAAAAGAAATTTGAGTGGAATTACATACTTGTTATTATTATAATATACCTAGTTATGGAGTTCCACAACGTTTCTTTGTTATTTTTTTCTAAATTAGGAATAGGTATAGGTATTAATTTTGTGTCATTACGATCTTTTTTGTCTTATACGTTGCAAAATAATCAGGTAAAACTGGAAACTTAGTTCGTAAATGCATAGGTATGTCTAAGTTTAAAAATAAGATGAACCTGCCCATTATTGGCACCCCTCGTCCCTTTTATCATACTTGTATGTAATGTTTCCCAGCAAACACATTTATATATAAAATACATATAAATTATGTAAGAGCTTCTTAGATTTATATAAAACTGGAAGAAAAAAAAGAGATATTTAATGTCAGGATGTCAGCAATTTTCAAAATAATATATATGTCTATTAGATGTAAATTCTTCTACATGAATTTATATACGTTTTATGTATATTTTATGTAATATTTACATAAAAAATATTCGTTGTAAAAGCGTTGCGATGACCAAAATGGCAGCTACTCGAGTATAATGTTATTATTATCAATGTAAAAAATTATTTAAGTAGTTCCATAAAAAAAATGGAAAAACTACATTTTACGTGCAACTGTACTTTTAATTTTATTTTACTTAATTCTTGCACGAACCCGTTTTCACCTGAACTGAAAGCCGACAGTTTATTATGATATACTTGCTTGAGAAGTGTCCCTTAACCGGATTCGAACGTTTGCGGGTGGGCGTTGCAATTTCTGAAATCCGACATTGTACCACTGCGCTAATCTGTAACATCCCTTCTTCTTATTTCGTACTTCGTAACTTTGCGCTGTTTCACGTTATTAGTTTAAATTTTGTTTGATTATACCGTTGAGTGAAGTCTTATTCAATAATTATACCTATCTTTAACTTTATGTTAAAAATGACCAGGATTTAATTTATTTTATATTATTTATTTTCTATATAAATTAGACGCATTTTAGTCGATACGGATCTAATATTAAAGGTACGTGGACTACAATTTTTGGCGTTATAGAAAACACGTGCGTGCGATTACTTATGTGGCGCAAATAGAAGGCATACATAAAAAATAAGTAATATTACATATAATATTTTACATATAACGTACATAAATCTAATCATGTAAATATGACAGCACATGAATTTCATGAGTGATATGTAATTATCTATATGTATATATTATATGAATTTCTGTATACAGAATATCCGTAAGTTTCTATACTATTATGTAAAATATACGTAATTGTGTGACATACGGTTTATATAACTTTATTAAAGAATACTTACATACTTGATATATAAAAAAGCATATGTAGGGGTATTTACTTCAATTTATATATGTTGTATGTATATTTTATATGTGTGTTTGCTTGGTTGGTTCATAGATCAGGCAACATTGCTTAATAATAGAATAACACAACTTTCTGGCTCGCGTACCAGTTCAGATGCACCTAACACAGATGAAAGGGGCGCCATAACATCGGGGGCCCAATGGTTGAGAGTGTCTGCACGGATCATCGGGCAACATTAATGTAACAGACACGGTCAATTACAATTTCATGAAATTGGTCAAGCTTTCCAAATTTGATGATTATACCCAACTACCTACATATCAAAAATTCACACTAATGTGAAACTTGATTTTCAGTATTTAGGAAAAATATTTAGAACGAAATTCGAATTAATTTTCTCCAAAATTACCTTGTGAAACCCAAATGTTAACCTTGATGATGACACATAGTGTCGAAACGCGTCGGGTTACATTAAAATAAAAAATTTGTGTTTTTATTATTAAAATTTATACCATTATTGTCCTTAAATCTTCTAAAATATTATAACAGTCATTTTTCGGTAATCCTGGATTAGCCACACAGAGTAAATCTAATTTTGTTACCAAAATGAACACTTTTTAGGATTTCTGGAACCATCAGACATACTCAACTTGGCTGTTAATGGTGCTTGCTAAAGTCGATATAGAAAATATTTCATACTTTATTATACAGGGTGTAACAGATAAGTATGTCCAAAAAAATGGAGCGGCAGGGGGGAGCAAAACAAGCAATCAAATAAACTGTGGGTCAGAAACGTTTCGTTTGAGAGCTATCGTCAATAAAATGCTAAAATTTGAATTTTTGTCTAATTTTTTCCTCGTCAACAATAAGATTTTTTGGTTTTGGTATGCAAAGACTTTTTTAAAATTCTTACTAAAAAGGAAAAATTCTGATCTCGGCAAAATTTCATTTCTGGGAGTGTTTGCACGTGAAAATGGTGAATCTAAAATTGTTTTTTGAAAATACAGACTGCAATTCTTGACCGACCAACGAAAATTGTGAGAATTGCAGGAAATTTTCTGTATAGGTACACGGTTCTTTCCAAAACCAAGAAATCTTATAAATGAACCAATTCTGCTGTTTATGGGCTATTTTGATACTGTATTAAAAAATTAATAATGGTCGTAACATTTGCAGACATCAAATCTAGGTAGCCTAATGCTAGTCTTACGTATTCCCTATTAAAATAACTGTCAACCCACCAAATTGTGTACCTAGGCCTACTTTTTTCACAGAGCTATCCAGAAAGAACATGCGGCTACTTGTGGGCATACTTTCTGGGCACTGTAAACTTAACAAGGACATGCACCGCATGGGCTTGGTCGAATCACCATCCTGTAGAGGGTGCCACATAGACGAAGAGACAGCGCAACACATACTTTGTGAATGTCCCGTATTCATTTAATTCAGACGATCCATGTTTTAGGATTCCTGGCCGGACATGGCTAAGATCAGAGCCGCTTCCCCGTCCAGCTTCCTCAGGTTTATATCACGTGTGGGATGGCTTGAGTGACGTTGCGGAGCTGAACGACTCTAATCAAGGAGGTAGCACAATGGGCCCGAATAGGTGACCTACGTGCGCGCGGACTTCTGACCACCCTCTCATCGTAATCCATAATCCAGAATTGTCCGGTCAAGAATTACAGTTGGATTTCTTTTTCGAATTTTCAAAAAATAATGTTAAATTCGTCATTTTTATTTTCAAAAACCCCCAGGGGGTGCGCCATCTCGGAGTAGGAATTTAAAAAAAAAATTCGCAAAATCGTAAAGAACAGGTCTTATAAAACCTATCCATACGTCTTATGGTTGATGGAGTAACTCACAAACGATACGTTTCATCCCCGGTTTCTTTACAAAAAATTTTTGTTTTAGTCTACCGTCCAATTTTTTTGACATACTTACCTGTTACTTACCCTCAATATAATGGGAGAGTTGTGTAAGGTTTTCGGTACTTCCACGAATCGATAGGACAGCCGAGAGCAATACTATTTCTCACCACTCTTCATAAAGTTCTGTTGCAGCTCAACGACAACTACCATGTTTAAACCAACTTATGACGAATGCTTTCAAGATACTGTTGTATTAGGGTAACGTACTCGATAAATACTTTCCGTATCTTCCATTTCGTCCTGCTTCGCCGTATATTAGTCAACTACTTCAAAATTCTCAAGACACTCCATCAGCTAATTAGTGGCAATTTTCTTCGAATATTCGAATGCGTAATCGAATAGTTAATAATAGGTACCTCCCTCTATTCGAATTAGAATAAAAACGAATAAAACGAATACAACGAATAAAACGAATAATAAAACGAGTACTACGAATACTACGAATAAAACGAATACAACGAACTAAACGAATAAAACGATTAATAAAACGAATACAACGAATAATAAAACGAATACTACGAATAAAACGAATAATAAAACGAATACAACGAATACTACGAATAAAACGAATAAAACGAATACAACGAATAAAACGAATAAAACGATTAATAAAACGAATACAACGAATAATAAAACGAATACAACGAATACTACGAATAAAACGAATAAAACGAATAAAACGAATAAAACGAATAAAACGAATAAAACTAATTTTTTTCTTACTGTTATTCGAGTATTCGATAGTACCCATTCGATACTCGAAAAACATACATAAACAAAAGTATACGGCGACTAAAACTATAACGCTATCTACGAATGACGACCAACAATTGAAATAAAGTTTGTATTGTTCGTGTTTCAACATCAAGAGAATAATCCAAAATTTAGAGGACCAAATTATAAACAAAGCTGCTCATATTGCTTCAATCGCCACCATTTTGTGATTTTGGAACAAATGCTATACCAAAAGTCAGTCAATCCATCACACCCGCGAGGTAAACCTAAGGATGTTGGAAGGGGAAGCGGCTCTAATCGTTGCCATTCCCATCTAGAAAACCCCCATCATCATTGGGCCGTCTCGTTGCATCCTCTAGAAGATGATGATACGACGATGTGCTTGTTTTGCTTACAGTGACCAAAAAGCATCCGCGGTGTTTTTCTAGGTTTAGATCAAGTTGCACCTAGCCTTATGCTGGGCTTGGATGTCGTGAGTTATAAGGTTGTTTACAGTTGGTACCGTAAATGGAAGAGTCGGCCCTGGACCATAAAACACCTGTTATGAGGTCAGTGGGGCTTTCCCATTGCCTTTTGTTTCAGCAGTTTTTCAACGCATACCAGCTCGACGGTATTGCCGTTCACTACTTGCTGTATAGCGTGGTGAAACCAACCTAAAGTAATTTTACGGTGCCGCCCTTTTGTCAGTGGAATTCTGATCATTTTGTTACGATCTTTTCTTGCACTAAGTGCTCTTCCTACCAGTTCAGCCTGGAAATTTGTCTAGTAGTTGAGTGATTGAAAGTTCAGTTCTTTGGAGTGAATACTAGTGCCTGTTTCTTCAATTGCTTTAAATTCATCCGTGAAGATGGATACGTCAAAAAAAGGTGTTGTAGTTTCTCCCTATTATAAATTGAGGATAAGGCAGTCCGATTTCCCCTCCAGGATTGCCTCGCCTAGAACTTGTGTTCTACCTCAATACTTTTGTTGGTTTACAAGCCCTTTATTTTTAGTCAGCATGGCCTGCTCTCGCACGTAGTGGAAGCGGGTCCATAATGGCCTCCATGACGGCTATGGGACTGTTCGCATGGTATGGTTGATTGACAAGTGCTATAGCCATGAAGAACCTTGTTCTAGGCCACCTGAAAATTGATCCATAGCTAAGGATAGGCCTAATCACAGCCCCAGGATATCAAAGCTTTCACTTCAGTCTGTTGTCATGCACAGTGGTGGATTAACCATTAAGCACAATAAGCACGTGCTTAGGGCACCAGGGACAAAGGGGCACCTGAGAATGTTGTGTAACAAGCCTCAGATCGTAGACAGTGACTCTCATCACCATACAACTTCTTCTGTGTTTCGTCATAGTGTGTATTTTTGTGTTGGCGGTTTGAACATTCGCACTGTCTATCAGGTGTGCTATTATTAGAGAACAATTTAATAACCTACAATAAATTTATATCGGGTCTACCAGAAAGTTCTGTCCGTTTATGGAATAAAACAAAATATAAATTTTCTTACCATCAATAAACGTTATTGAATAATTGCCATTATTATTATGTATGTTTTAATTAAAATGTTTCAAACTTGTTGTAATAGAAACGGAGACAACTTTCCGGTACACCTAATATATTTACTCGCAAATTGCCACGGAGGTAGAGTACAAAAGAAAATATTTCTCATTTCTTTTAGAACGAGATCAGTTAAGTGGTGCGCAAAAACGAAAACTGTCCAAAGAGAAACAGACAAAGACTTTAGACATAGTCTCCAAAACGGTAATTTATTAATATCTGCAGTGGGGCACTAATGTTTTTAAGTGCTTAGGGCACCTGAAGGTGTTAATCCGGCCCTGGTCATGCATAATACCTAGGTATTTCACTGATTCTGAGAACTGAAAGTATTTATGCAAGAGTAGAAGAGGAGCCACTCTTATTAGAGAAAAGAGGCAACTTATCCCAATGAAAGTCAAATACCTAAGGATAAACCCAGTCAACATCTGAAGAAAAGAACGAAGCAAGTCATCAAGGCTCTAGTGACATGTTGAATTACCGCAAATTTTTTCGCTTTGTACCTGCAGGACATCCCCAACATTCCTCCAACGCTTCTCTTAATTTCTCCTTCCTTCCTTGCTAGTTTGGATAGTCGTTACCCTCTATTCCAGAATATCCTGGTACACATATTGGTTTTATTATATTGTGTTCTATCTGCACTGGAGCAGAATGGTTTAACAGAGTTTCGGTTTTATATAATATTTTTATGGTTATTGGTGTTTGCTGTAGATCACCGGTTCGCACCTATTTCTAAAGAGCCTTTCCTTCTTCTTTGCTCTCGCGCCTTTGTGCCTTTATACCCATGTGCCCTTTGTACTGATGGCAAGTCTTGGACAGAGAAGGAATCAATGACTTTGAAACGAACCAAAGTGCCTAACGCCGTTTTTTAGCCTTTTTCAAATGTGAATTAATACTCCTAAGCTATAAAATCTACACATTTTTTTTTGTAAATTTTGCCTACTGCCATTTTGTATAAAATGTACCTATTTTTTGTGTAGCTCAGTAGATTTCGAGAAAAATTAACAAAAATGCCCGTAACGATGTTGGGTGTACCCAATCACGCAATTGAAAACTGACACCATATCATTAATTCAAGCTTATTAATGCCGTTAGGGACAATTAAGGGCAATTTCACTGCACAGAACATAATATGATTGAACTTTGGGAAACTTGCGCGAAATCTAACAGCGGGTACCAAGACAGAGCAATTGTATTTTGGAAGAAGCTATTTCGTTTAATTAATTTTTGGCACGGCGAAAAACTAAAAACCTTCAATTCATGCGAATCAAAATTATTTATGAGCCTTATTATTGTTCGTAATAAATCAAATTTGCATTTTTTTCCATTGCAAAGCGATAATTATTTAAGTGGTAAATTAATATTTTCATATGCGCTCTTTCCGGTGTTATTTGAGATTGTTTTTTCTTCTAACTTACATTGTAATAAACTGTAAAAATAAGGACAGGACAATCATGTTCCTTTGTACCTTTTCACATGTGCACCATAAGAAGAAATATTGTATAAACAATAACGAACATGTTTGGAATAGTTTGTTATCAAATACACATATAATCAATTGGGTAAAATAAACTAATAACGAAATTATGAAAACAATTTAAGATATAAATCCCAGTCATCGTTTAGTCTAGAAAGAGAACTTTTAATAATGTTTATACAAAATCTCAAGTAATAAGAAAAATAACTCAAGGTTTAATTTTAGTACGCATTTAGTTTCCAAGTTCATGTTCACAATAAATACGCAACCTTGTAATATTATTAACTTAAGCTAATATTTAAGATTTGGGAAAAAAACAACTAAAATCTCTGTAAAAACTTGAGGTCACTGTCATGTAATTAACTATATTTTAAATTGTGTTAAAAATAATAAATAGTCAGTAATTAAACCACACCTGGCACGAATATAAAATTCCCTAAAACCTCCTGTTCCAAAATGGAAAGAAGCTTTTCAGTGGTCTATTAATCAAAAACATTCAAAATAATAATCTCTAGAAATTATACAAAAAACGAGATACATCCCTATGAACTCAAGGGGGCCATTTATTTTGTCATTTTTTAAAGAACCTTCATTAGGGGTGAGATGTGTGGCTAAAAAAATCCAAAAATATGTTACAGAATCTAAAATATCGACTAACATTTAAAAATGTTCAACAATTTCCAATGGACGTCATTTCTTGTTTCTCAACCACTATTATTTGGTTTCTTCGTTTTTCATTTTTAAAAATTTTTCTTTTTCCTACTAACACTTGTTCATGTCCTTCGTCTCTGATTACGTCTTCTGTCATATTATGTAAAATATTATAATATTAAATAGACAGTTGAAACTAAATATGGACAGAGCACTTTAAGATCATGTCATTCTATACTAAATTCTATTTATTTCTTCTTCCCTATAGCTTCGCATAGTACCCAATTCTTTCCCTATTCTTGTTTTCAGATCACCCATTAATATTATGTTTTTATTAGTTTGGCTGTGATTGCCCAATGCCCAGTGTTTCTCATAGTTTGAACTACCACATTTTCATATTTTTCATGTATCCTTCTCCCCTTCTTTTTGTCGCGCCTAGTCCTTCATTTCTTCTACTAGTTCTTTCTCTTGTCTGTTCTATGTGACTATTGCTTGTTGTTTTTTCGTTTTCAAGTCTTACTAATATTTTCTTTGCTTGCTATTGACTCCCACTCGCCCCATTCTTTTCTTCTTCGTTTCTCTATTGTTTGTATCATATATTCATTCTGTTAATTTTGTTTTTTACATTTCTTACAAAAGAATTCTTATTCTTATATATTAACGGCTTTAACTAACTTATAGCATATCCAGTGATTCCCAAAGTGTGCGCCGCGGCTCCCCAGGGAGCTGCGCTGCCGTCATAAGGGCGCCACGAAATATTCAATTAAACAATTCGGCAATTTTCTTGGAATTTCCAATTCTCGAATTTTGGCGCCAACAATCATGTATGCTGACAAAATTCCAAGAATTTAGCAACTATCGAGTCTTTCATTGTTTTCTTTCCAATCCATATCATTTGGAACGGCTAGTGCGCAAGCACAGCTTCTCCATACATCCTTTACTAATCGTTTTTAAAAAGGAAAGTTTTCCAATTTTTCAAGAAAGTCAAAAATTTAGAAAAACACCTGATGTATTAAGGGCGCCGCGGAAAAAATCCGATTATTTAGGGAGCCGCAAACCGAAAAAGATTGGGAACCACTGGCTTGTACAATATATTTTCTTTTGCCCAAAATTATACTTTTAAGCTATAATCCTTCTTCTTTCTCCTAACTCTTCCATCTTATTCTTTCTCCTCCCCTTATAAAATCCGAGATAAAATCTCTCTCCAACTCCATCCCTCTTCCATTAGCTCCTCACACTCTCCGCGCATATGACTCATGTTCTCCCAACCATTGCCACATAATCTGCGTTTCCTCCTCTCGCAATCTCACCAATTTCTCTTTATTCCAGCATCTCTCGTCGCCAATTTCTTCCTCCTTCTATTGAATCCTCCCCTTAAATAACCCGGTACCCCTTCCGTTCGTATTTCCTCATATTTTCCATTATATTTACCGTCCCCAATCCTATTCCTTCGTTTTTCAATCTGTGTCTAAAAACTCCCTTATTGTCCTCATCATTTCATTAATTTCTGGCCCTGTTTCCTTATTCACTATCTGCGTAGTTACATAATACACGTTATTAATAGCTCTCCTCTCCCTTCTGAATCCTGCCTGTCTATCTCCTATTATTTTCTTCTCTTCCAATTCCTTGTCCAATCGCTCCTGTAGTATCATTGCATATATCTGGTACACAACGTTGGTAACCTATAGTTTTTCACGTCTTTCATATCTCCTCCTTTACATATTGTCCGCCTACACTACTCCGTGAACTCCATCCCATATTCTGTTTACGATCTTTCACCAATTCTCTTTTGCCTTTTCTTCCATATATGACCACTACGTCCCCTTTGCTTTTTATCCCTTTGAAGGCCCTTTACAACTCCTATCCTGTTATTTCCTCCCCTCACTCGCTTTTTCCTTTCCTTTCTACCACTGTAACTCTTGATCTTTCCGTCCTTTCCTCTAACATCTTCCTGCAGTGCTCTGTTATTTGAGTAGTAATGTAAAGCCTATTTTAGTCAGTCTCTGGTGGTGACTGTGAGAACTATATAGACATCAAATGGCTTCTAGAGGGATAGACCTGTTTATCCAATTTAACAGATCAATGTAGTGGATTAGAATCGGCTTTACATTACTATTCATTTCTTTGGAGTAGATCTCCCGAATACTTTTGTTTCATTTCTTAATTATTATGTAGTTGTAATTTCTTCTGTATTTTTGGTTTGTGTCTTTTGGCCAACTCTCATATCTTTCTTTTCTTCTCTTATAGGACATCTTCTTTTGATGTTCTCCATTCATTTTATAATCAGACCCTTGAACATTTGACTTTCGTAGTGTTGATTTGTTGGGGGGGGGGGGTATTTTAGGCCCAAGGCAAAAATTCATTCGATCTATCATTGTGCAATACGTTTCCTCAATTTACTCAGAATGCGATTTTCTTGTTTCTTTACTACTCTCATCAAAGATCGTTGCTTTCTTCTCCTACCTAATTCTTCAATATGAGGTCTTCCTTGCCCATCTCTAAAGCGTTTTATTGCGTGGGTGGAAAAACAACGAATGGGTTGATCCCATTTGCCTACATTCTTCTAGATATTGCTAGTTAGTGTACAAAAGACGTGGGACTTGTATACTGAGGCAAATAATAGAAAAAGCAATGATAGTTGGAAAAGAGGCACACACGTCTGAGTTATAGATATAGAAAAGGCTTTTGAGAGAATAAGAGAGAGAATGTTAGGAAATTAGAGACGGATGGAAAATTTCAAAAACCCTTGAGTCTTGAAACTGAAAACTACGTAATAAGAGTAAGAAATATTTGTACAAACAGAACATATACACAACGAAGAACGGAAAACAACAATAATACGAAAACAACGAAAAAACGTAATAAATAATAAATAACTGGGCCATGTAGATAAATACAAATAATCATCAATAATCAAGGTTCATAACAAATGAGAAATGAGGACCAGAAGGTAAAATAAATAAAGGAATTGGAATGAATGTAAAATATTAAAAATTTTAAATTGAGCCAAACATCAAAGAATTAAATTAAATTAAATTAAAGAATTAAGAATCGACGGAGTAAGGCACAAAACCTCCCCCTTGAATTATTAATGTTTAACAGTGACTTTTGAAGTACGTGGTGATGATGAGTGAACAATTCAATTGCATTTAAATATATTGCGACATGTTTCGACATAAAGTCATCTTCAGGCTGAACTCTTTACATAAAAATTTTAATTCGTCATGGAGACTGAAACCTACCACCACCAACCACGTTATCCCTTATCCTTCCTTTCATCGATTTCCTCACAAAATGGACGGGTTTTAGATTTTTCTTTAATAATTGTTCGACTTTCCACTTTCGGAAACAAAATTTCAAAAAGAACTTCACATACACTTTCTTTATATTTCCCATACCAACAACTACCCCTTTTATATCATCTTAAATCTTTTCACAAAACCCTTGCGAAAATCCAAAAACATCATTTTTCTCTCTCTACCATTCTTGTCAATTCAATAAGGTCAAATTTCCCTTCCTTTCTCTTCCTTACATAGTACCCTCCTCATATTTCTTTCGGAACCTATTCCAAAAATTTGAGATTTGTATATTCTTCTCTTCCAAACAGACTCTTATCCGTAGCGACCCTATTTATTCTCGCTCATGAATTTACCTGTGAGAATGGCCCTACTAGTTATATTGGTCAACCGGGCCGTGGTTTTAAAAATCGTGGGACCGATTAATAACTTACAGAACAAGTCCGCCTTCGCCGATAACGTCGTCCTCTCAGGCCATTCCTACAACCCAGATAACTTTAATGTCCTTCATTTTTGTAACAAAGAAAGTAATTAATTTATAGACTTGTCACCTAACCAAACTCTTTCAGCTACCATGCTTGTTTTTTAAAACTTCACTTTCGCTGTTCATCAGTTATTATTATCATTAGTCAAAGGTAGTACCTACCTAAGTAGACTTCTGTTCATTTATTTAACAGCATGATGATGACTTTACGTCGAAACATGTCGCTATGTCGCTAAGTTCATGTAATTGAATCGCTCACTCACCATCACAACGTGCTTCAAAAGTCTTTGTGAGCTTTACACACCTCCATTGGATTTCACCAAAGAATTAAGAAGGGCACTGAAAATGTATCGGTTGCGTTCAATGGCGACAAGTATCCAGTTCCTCAGCCTGAGAATAGAAGGAAAAACGAGAAAGAGCTAAATTAGAAACTAAATATTCAACATGAAATCGGTAGAAACAAATGAAGAAGACGGCAACTAACAGGAAAAGGGGAAGAGAAGCATGATCGAAGACAAAAAGGAATAATAGAGGCCCAAAAGAAGGGAGCAAGAAGATTATGGTTGCGACTACTCAGAAGCTGGGGTGTGAGGAAAGATCACAGTATATCAAGGAATTAGGGATGAGCTAGATTGGGTTAACCATCAATATGTTCACGATAGCCAGTACGGCCCCAGCTTCCAGTCCAAGTAATTCAAGGCATATGCGAAGGGTGGAAAGGAGAGCCCATTGTAAGCAAAACAGCCTCATTCCCAACATCCAAGCATGGGCAAAACGAAAACATGGAGAACTGTATTACTATTCAACGCAGTTCATGTATCGCCGTATCGGGAAATGGGAATCAGGCATGCGACATAATAAATTAGTAACATGATGGAATAACGGAAGAAGTGAATGAATAGAGAACAATATACAGGGTGTCCCAGGTTTAATGATCAAGACTTTTTGTTTTGACCAGAGCATATAATCATTGCTATTTGTGGACCAGGTACGTTATTAATATACAGGGTGGTTTGGTTTGCAACGTCCAGACGATATTTCCTAACGTAAGGAAAAAACATTTAAATTGAAAGTTATTGAGTATTACGTACCTATTCTATATTATAGGGCACAAAATTTTTTTTGTTGAGCCATTTTTGGTGAACAAAAAAATTTTTTTTTAAATAGCGACAATTTTTTTATAATTTCAAAAAAAGAAAATTTTTTCTGAATTCAACAATGTATAAATTTCAAATTTTGATAAGAAATTTATTTAAATAAACAATAGTTTAATGTTTGCCCTTGTATTCGTTTTTGGTGATCACATGGAAAATCGTTATTTATTCACTCGTGAGAAAATAGTCCAAACGCATTGCGTCCAATAAACAAAATATTGCATTTTGGGCTACCATCAACTCATTACATCGATGCGCAATAAGTGAATTATATTCGTCTTCGCGATCACATGAATTTTAACCAAAACTTGCCAAAATCGTTGTTTATGCACCAATTTCGTGGGGGAAATGCCCAAACGGATTGCATCAATGCCCAATACGGGAATTTCATATATTTTAGGCCACTGTATGGTTCTTGACCAAGGCATACCAAAATTCCTCTTTGTGGGCCAATTTCGTTAGTAAAATAGCGACAATTTTTTTATAATTTCAAAAAAAGAAAATTTTTTCTGAATTCAACAATGTATAAATTTCAAATTTTGATAAGAAATTTATTTAAATAAACAATAGTTTAATGTTTGCCCTTGCATTCGTTTTTGGTGATCACATGGAAAATTGTTATTTATGCACTCGTGAGAAAATAGTCCAAACGCATTGCGTCCAATAAACAAAATATTGCATTTTGGGCTACCATCAACTCATTACATCGATGCGCAATAAATGAATTATATTCGTCTTCGCGATCACATGAATTTTAACCAAAACTTGCCAAAATCGTTGTTTATGCACCAATTTCGTGGGAGAAATGCCCAAACGGATTGCATCAATGCCCAATACGGGAATTTCATATATTTTAGGCCACTGTATGGTTCTTGACCAAGGCATACGAAAATTTCTCTTTGTGGGCCAATTTCGTTAGTAAAATAGCGACAATTTTTTTATAATTTCAAAAAAAGAAAATTTTTTCTGAATTCAACAATGTATAAATTTCAAATTTTGATAAGAAATTTATTTAAATAAACAATAGTTTAATGTTTGCCCTTGCATTCGTTTTTGGTGATCACATGGAAAATCGTTATTTATGCACTCGTGAGAAAATAGTCCAAACGCATTGCGTCCAATAAACAAAATATTGCATTTTGGGCTACCATCAACTCATTACATCGATGCGCAATAAGTGAATTATATTCGTCTTCGCAATCACATGAATTTTAACCAAAACTTGCCAAAATCGTTGTTAATGCACCAATTTCGTGGGGAAAATGTCCAAACGGATTGCATCGATGCCCAATACGGGAATTTCATATATTTTAGGCCACTGTATGGTTTTTGACCAAGGCATACCAAAATTCCTCTTTGTGGGCCAATTTCGTTAGTAAAATAGCGACAATTTTTTTATAATTTCAAAAAAAGAAAATTTTTTCTGAATTCAACAATGTATAAATTTCAAATTTTGATAAGAAATTTATTTAAATAAACAATAGTTTAATGTTTGCCCTTGCATTCGTTTTTGGTGATCACATGGAAAATCGTTATTTATGCACTCGTGAGAAAATAGCCCAAACGCATTGCGTCCAATAAACAAAATATTGCATTTTGGGCTACCATCAACTCATTACATCGATGCGCAATAAGTGAATTATATTCGTCTTCGCAATCACATGAATTTTAACCAAAACTTGCCAAAATCGTTGTTTATGCACCAATTTCGTGGGGGAAATGCCCAAACGGATTGCATCAATGCCTAATACGGGAATTTCATATATTTTAGGCCACTGTATGGTTCTTGACCAAGGCATACCAAAATTCCTTTTTGTGGGCCAATTTCGTTAGTAAAATAGCGACAATTTTTTTATAATTTCAAAAAACGAAAATTTTTCTGAATTCAACAATGTATAAATTTCAAATTTTGATAAGAAATTTATTTAAATAAACAATAGTTTAATGTTTGCCCTTGTATTCGTTTTTGGTGATCACATGGAAAATCGTTATTTATGCACTCGTGAGAAAATAGTCCAAACGCATTGCGTCCAATAAACAAAATATTGCATTTTCGGCTACCATCAACTCATTACATCGATGCGCAATAAATAAATTATATTCGTCTTCGCGATCACATGAATTTTAACCAAAACTTGCCAAAATCGTTGTTTATGCACCAATTTCGTGGGGGAAATGCCCAAACGGATTGCATCAATGCCCAATACAGGAATTTCATATATTTTAGGCCACTGTATGGTTCTTGACCAAGGCATACCAAAATTCCTCTTTGTGGGCCAATTTCGTTAGTAAAATAGCGACAATTTTTTTATAATTTCAAAAAAAGAAAATTTTTTCTGAATTCAACAATGTATAAATTTCAAATTTTGATAAGAAATTTATTTAAATAAACAATAGTTTAATGTTTGCCCTTGCATTCGTTTTTGGTGATCACATGGAAAATCGTTATTTATGCACTCGTGAGAAAATAGCCCAAACGCATTGCGTCCAATAAACAAAATATTGCATTTTGGGCTACCATCAACTCATTACATCGATGCGCAATAAGTGAATTATATTCGTCTTCGCAATCACATGAATTTTAACCAAAACTTGCCAAAATCGTTGTTTATGCACCAATTTCGTGGGAGAAATGCCCAAACGGATTGCATCGATGCCCAATACGGGAATTTCATATATTTTAGGCCACTGTATCATTTTTGACCAAGACATGCCAAAATTCCTCTTTGTGGGCCAATTTCGTTAGTAAAATATCCAAACCCATCACATCGGTGCCCAGTGCCCACTAAGTGCGTTTTAATCAAATTTTAACCAAAACTTGTCAAAAATGGTTATTTATGCATAAATTTAGTAGAAAAATCGCTACCCCATACACGAGTTTCATGCGTGTTATGCTACCACATGGTTTTCGACCAGGACGTGTCAAAATTCATCAAAATTAGTGATTATAACACTGAGGATCCTTAGATATTTCATAAACGGATGAGGACTATATGGAGGAGGTTCACTTTGTTCCAACAAGGCGGACATATACGTATCTCAGAACCAAAAATTATTAAAGTTTTACGGCCTCATTAGTTAAATTTGCAAAATGTGCTGTTCAGTTTTTGCTTCAAGGTTTTGAACCCTTAAGCTGGTGAATATGCTAATTTTTTTTTTAATTGAATATTCACGTCAACTGTCACCAATTTATTACTCGATGGAAATTTCGCCCGCTAGAAAACCGAACGGAAATAGTTAAAAATGTAATTGAAGTTCAATAAATAAAAAAATTCGGACAAATATTTCGTGTACATCAAATCGAGTTCACATAAGATCAAGTTAACTGTTTTTAATGCTTTGGGCCAATTGACTTAAAAATACGTTTTAATGTTACACATTTATCGGCGTTTAAGTGCGGTAGCCGAAAAGAAGTACGTTTTTTGGGAAAAATATTCCCGCAAAAGTAAATTAATAAACCGATATAAATTCAAGAAAGATATGAAGAAGAAGTTTTTGCAAGAAGACGAACATCATTTTAAACTGTAATTAAAACGAAAGAATCTTAATGCTTTTTTTTATCATTTTTCAAATTCTTCGCTTTATGATTTATTTTGTCTGCGATTTTCAGTTGTTTTTTGAATTTTTAAACTTGTTCGCCATAAAAATGTAGGATCATAAACCCTTGTATACGAAAAGAGAGAGGTATACGTTTAACCCTTTACAAAGACAAAGTGGGCCTTATGTTCAAATATTATCTTCTTTTTGTAGATGGTCGGGCCGTAAGAATACTTTATCTCACTCATCCCATTATTTAAATATCTTCGATCCCTTTTTAAGGCATATATAACATTATTGTTCCTCGTTTAACTTGGTAAGTCTTTTCAAATTTTATTTCAGTCTTCGTTTGGATATGTGAAATGGGTTTTATTCGCTTCGAGTTATTGAAAATGGTTCTCTTTTTCTTTTTAACCGTTTTTAAAATATAATAAAAAGCCCAGACGGTTTTAAAAGCAAAACTTAAATTTGATGCTATTGTTTTCTTCGCTCTTACGACCCTAATATTTATATGCATGGACGCTGCGCGCTTGCCGCCTTTTTCTTTACTCTTCACCTCCGCGCACGTCGCAAAACCATTTTCGGAAATTGTTACCAAAAGTGAAATTTATAAACTAAACGATCAATTCAAAAAATATGCGAGACATAAAAATTCAAAACGCACCCGCCTGACTTCCTTTAATCGTTCAGAATTTTAATTTATTAATTCTAATTCCACATTTTTGTTACCTTATATGCGTAATCATGTAAGTGAGCTATCACATATCTAATATATATTTTTGACGTCATTTAGGTTATGTTTCCCGTCTCGTTTCATTACAATTCGATTTATACCGAAGATATTTATATGAAAATGACGTGTATTTTTGACCTAAAACGTATAAAAAGCATAAATAAATGCGTAATTTTATTGTGTTCAATTTCCTGTATTGAAATGTGAAATAGCGGCTCTGAATATTAATCGACATTTTACAATAAAACAGTTATAGAAATTTCTTTTTTTTTTAAACTGTACATCGCTACATTGAAAATAACTTATAAAATTCAAATTTGTAATGGAAGTATTCAAATTTATTAGACAGACAAACCAAATGGGATAATAACTCATTAATAAGTAATAGTCGAGAGCAATATTATAATGAGATGATTCTTCACACACAAATCAAAATTTACCCCGATTTTCCGCAACTTCCGGGGGGGGGGGGGGGCAATTTTCAGAGGGTGGAAGACTGCCTAATTTGATTTACAGTTTTATTTCCAAATCCACTTGGAAAAGGATGAAGAAGAGCACTAAAAGTGTAGCCAACGAAGCTTTAGTTAGTACAGTCAAGCACCATATGAATGTAAAAATAAGTAAGGAAATAAATGCACCTACAAGTAAATAATTAGATAAATATTTTAAATAAACAAATACATTAATTTGCTTTTTACAAAAAAAAACTGGAGCCCCCAATCTAATGGGGCCAGGGCTATAGCCCCCATAGCCCCCCTGTTAATCCGGCCCTGATAACAATTCTCCACTTACTACACACCTATCCAAAGAGATAATTGAACAGCAACAAACAAATTATAACAGAAAAACCGAAACGATGACAAAGATATAGATAATAAACACAAAAGTAGAGAAAAAGTAACAAAATTAGAAAATCAATGAGATCAAAAAATTTAGTCACCGCACTTTAAACGTTTATTTAAAAAAAGCCAATGGGCCGATTATTATTATCAAATAAACTTTATGTGAATCACTATATATATTATGCTGCCACAATGGAAAAAGTGTCAAGAATATGGACATAAGTACGCAAAAAACTCAAAAAGAGCAGGATGTGAAACCTTAATGTATTCACTGTGGAGGAGAGCACCCCCCACCCAGCGAATTATGAAGGCTATAGTACAGCGATAGCTTTCAAAAAGTTATGAAATAAAAGGCAGGATACGAAAGTACCAGAAAGACGTGAAGCTAATACGAACAGTGAAGAAAATAGGCCTATTAGAAGCGAATGTAACTTACGTTCAAATAGTAATGGATGAAACAAAACGAGATGATCCTTGCACTCACAAGTCAACTTCAATACTCCAGCAGATTAAGAGCTGGATGGAAGAGCAGGTGAAGAAACAAGAAAAACATTAACTACATTAGAAAACATTATCAACATTAAAACTAGGTCATGGCTAATGAATAATGATGCTAAAATTCTTCAATGGAACGCCAATGGAATCTTGCAACAAGAGTTATTAGTAAAATTATCAACCCGAAACATTGGTATACAGGGTGCGCCCAAGAAGTTTCCGTCCCCGTAAGCTGTCCGAAGCATTTGTAAAGTTTCACCAGCAGTCTTTCCAAGTTTAACGCAAAACTTGATGTTCATACGCTGTTCAACATTTCGCGTCACCCAAACAGAGTCTCACTGTACTGTACAAGCAATCCACACTCTCCGGCGCGGCGGTTCGGAGGCAACTGAATATTTGTTCCTTGTTGCCTGAGATCCCTCACCACCAATCCCGACAGGAGCGGCCGCCCGCTCACGCTTCGCTTGGGCGGTAAAAAATAATTCCAGAAACTTCTTGGACGCACCCTATGTTCAGAAACATGGGCGCCCATACAGTCATTGAGCAATTTGGGGAAGATTGAACAATTAGTTTTATTTAAATTAAAAGTTTCATTATTTAAGGAATTATTACTGCTTATAGTCCGAGTGTAGGGGTGGGCCAACTGCCCCCTCGGGTGGCCCAACGAAAAGGTAACATACGGGTTTCTGGCTAGAACATTTTTTTTTTGAGAAATGTATAAATACGTCAATTTTTATATCAAACTTTTGTCAGGATTTTCAACCTGAAATGATTTCATCCCTTAGTGCTGTGAGCACAACCCCTACAATTTAAATAGGGATGATTGGGCAAGTAATACACGTTCAAGTTGGAAAATGAGGAAAAAGTTTGAGGCATTTAAAAACTAAAAAAAAAGCGCGGATAGGTCAATTGTTTTTTGTAGTGAAGCTAACTACTTTTACTGCCATTTGATAGCATCGTTTCACCCCTTAGGTACAGGGTAAATTTTTAAATAAAAACAAGGGTTAATTTTTTCTTGTGCTAATTAATAAAATCAGTTTATGCAAATTCAACCTTTGTTAAATTCCATCCAATAGGTAATTGATGAAATATAGCAATAATGGTTAAATATTGTAAATATGTATGTTACATTGCTTAAATGTCGATTTTCAATATTTAGTAATATTGTTCACGCAATATTCGTACATTATTGTGTATACTGTATACAATATTTGAATTTACGTTAAATAGCAATATTTACTAAATATTACAAATATGTATAAGTATTATATTACTTAAATATCAATTTTCAATATTTAGTAGATAATATTGTACACGCAATATTGATACATTATTGATTATTGTGTGTACAATATTTGAATGTACATTAAATAACAAAAATATATTCATCCAATATTGGCTGCAGTTCGACAATATTGCCCCAATCGCTCTATATTGAGCCAATATTCCACCAAGCTAACGCCAATAAACGGTGCTACATGGGGAAACTCGACAAAATATCACCTATACAGTCTTATTCTTGCTATTGACGTAAATGTTTTACATTTTCAACGCACCTCGGTATTTTCGAAATTATAGGTGTTCAACGTGACGTAATAAATGCAAGGCAATGCCGGTAAACGCAGAAAAAAAAACTAGAGTGCAGGTGTAGTGGCAAGGAGAGGTGAAAGTAATAAGATCACCTGATATAAATAAGACAGGGAACCAAGGAACAGGGAGAAGAAAGTGTAACTAAGGAAAGGGAAAAGACGAAGGAAGAAACAGAAATGGACGAAATAAAGGTGCTAATTCAAACTGTGATGGAGCAAATGGAGGAAAATATGAAGGAAATAAGGAAAGAGATTAAAGAAATGAAAGAGGAAGTGGTAGACAAAGAAAAGGTGTGGCAGAAAGAAAAGGAAGAACTAATAGAGAGAATAGAAAAACTAGAGAAAAAAACGGACGACGAGGAGAAGAGGAAAAGGAAGAACAACATTGTGATATGGAGGTGGAGAAGTAAGGACCCTAAGAAAGAGATGATGGAGGATAAATTGAATGTAACAGCAAAATATCAAAAAGTGACAGTGTAGATGTAGATAGATATTTATTTGTCTTAATTACATAAACAAAAAGATTCTTATTTCCTACAAAAAACAAAACAAACTTTTTACATTTCAAAAAAAAAATTAAACACCTCCTACACTTGTCCCCTTCTCTCTACCCTTTCCCTACTCTCCAGCACCCCCTTCATCCACTCCACCCCTTCCCCCTTCACTCCCAAAATCATCTTTCTTTCTCTCTTCTATTCCTTTAGTTCCTCACACTCCCTCATCATATGCCATATAGTTTCCCTCCCTTCCCCACACATTCTACATATCCTTTTCTCGTCCTCCCACCAGTATCTGCTTTCATTTTCCTCGTTCCCGCACCTGAACCTTGCCACCATTCTTTTTTCCTTTAACCCCATAACACTCACTATATAATCGGCCTTGCCTTCCACCATTATCTCCATGTATCCCTCATTATATCTTCCCTCCGCTATCCTCTCTCTCCTTTCCTGACCTTGTACATCTTTGTCTCTTGCTACTAATTCCTCTACCATATCCCTTCCTTCCTCTCTTCTCCTTTCTATCTCCTCCCTCGCATATCCCACTCTCTCATAAAACAACCTCCTCTCTTCTTGCCCATACCTTATCCGTTCTTTTCTTATCTCTCTCATACACTCATTTACCATTACAATTTCATTTCTCTTCCTGACCTCTTCCTCATACTTCACCGCTCGCTTTCCTGTCTGCACTCTTATTTTTTCAAATTTTGTTTCTTCCTCTACTATATACCCTGGCGTCTCTCTATTCAACCCCAACGTCCATCTCCAGTACTTTTCCTGTATTTTTTCCATTTTCTCCCACTCCTTCCATCCCCATATCTTCGCTCCGTAAACCATCACGCTCTTTACCAACTTGTCAAAAATCCATCTTCTCTTCTCCATATCCTTCCCAAAAACTCTTTCCCCCACTCCCCACACTTTCCCCACTAGTCTATTTCCCTTCTTTGCCAATTCCCTGATGTGCGCCTCATCCTTATTGTCGTACCGTAAAACATACCCTAGATATTTCCATTCATCCACACTTTCTATCTCCTCTTCTCCCCACCACCACTTTTTCTTTACACTTCTCCCTCTTCTCTTTTGAAATACCATCAACTTTGTCTTTTTTACATTTTTACATTCTCTCTAAATATCCCTTCATCACCCCAATTAACCCCCTCATCTCTTGCTCACTGTCCGCCATCACTGCCACGTCATCCGCATATGCCAACACCCACACTTTTATCCTCCCGATCACCACCCCTCCCCTTTGATATCTCCGCAACTCTTCCTCTAAATCCCCAATGTATAGCGAGAAAAGACTCGGGCTCAACGGGCATCCCTGTCTCAGTCCTTTCACCGTCCAAAACCTTTCTCCGTATTCTTCCCGCACCCTCGTCACGCACCTTGTCTCCTCATACACCTCTTCTACCGCCCTCACTTCTTCTACCCCACATTTCCTCATGATCTCCCACATTTTCTTCCTATTAACATTATCGAAGGCCGCCTTTATGTCCAAAAACAACGCATACGCTTTCCCCCCTTTCTTTTCCATCACCTTGTTCACCACTTGCATCAACACATAAATGTTATCCACCATACGCCTTCCCTCCCTGAACCCCGCCTGCCAGTCCTTCACTAAACACCTTTCCTCCATTTCCTTCTTTAACCTCCTTCGCAACACCTCAGCATACACCTTGTATCCCGCATTCGTAATACTAACTCCTCTATAGTTTTTCACATCATTTCTTTCCCCTCCCTTGTATATCGGGACTATCCTTGCTTCCTTCCACTCCTCCGGAAATCCCTCTCCTTTCCATACTTTACTCAATATCCCTCTTATCCTTTCCCTCGTTTTCACCCCTGTGCATTTCCACTGTTCCACCTTGTATTTCGTCCGGCCCTTGCGCCTTCCTTAACTTCACTTTTTTCAACGCTTGCTCTACCTCTTCACGCTTTATCTCACCTCCGCCCCTACTTCTCTCCCCACTTTCTTTTTCCTTTTCCGGCTTCTCCATCCCTCCTCCAATCACCTCCATACACTGCTTTCTCCATTCCTCCTCACTCAACTCAACCTCCCTTCTTTCATATTTACCTCTTCTCTTGTTTACAAATCTCCATATCTCTTTTTCATTCTTTAATCCCCTTATTTCCTCCTCCACCTCATATTTAAACTCTTCCTTCCTCCTTTTGCACCCTTCCTTATAAAAAGTGACAGTGATAAACAAGGAGAGGAAAAACGCGATGGTGGAGGTAGAATTGGAGAACTGGGAAGAGAAGCAGAAGTTGATGGCAGAGAAGAGAAGACTGAGGGGCACCAGAATTTACATCGACCGTGACCTCACATGGGAAGAAAGAAGTGGCCAAAGGGAAATAAGGAACATAGCGACAGAAAAAAGAGCGGAGGGAAGAAAAGTATGGGTAAGATACAAAAATATGGAACGAGAGAATAAAAGGGCTCATTAGGGAAAGGGTAGAATATAGGAGGAATCAACGGACAAAAAGCTAAAACAAGGGCGGGGGAAGAAAAGAGACGATACGGCAAAGAAACGGGAAAACGAGTAACGTAAAGAAAAATATGCAAGGAAGGGGAATAGAAGAGAAGAAAGGCAGGAGAGCGTCCTCTTCTGGAACGTGGCGGAGATAAGCAATAAAGGGGAAGACTTTTGGAAGTACATAGAGGGCTGGGATATTGTGGGGTTGGTAGAAACATGGGTCGAGGAGAAAGATTGGGAAATGGGAGAAGAAGCTCCCAGAGGGATTTAGATGGAGGGCTCAATTCGCGTTAATCAAGGGAAAGAGCGAAAGCGGGTATAATAACAGGGGAAAAAAGGAGTGGGAGGCGGATTATTGGACGCATTATATCCGGATTTGTAAGTAACGCTACCCTTTGCTAACTTTAAGTTATACTGACACAGCCCTATATACAGGGTAGCCCATTTGTGCGAGGAAGTCCAATATATTTCATTCAATATCATACGGATTAAAAAATGCTTCAAATAAAAGTTGTAGGAAACGAACCATTGCACATTTGTAAAATATTTATAAATATACAGGGTGTTTCGAATAATCGTGCCTACGTGCCGATCTGTTTTTTAAATAGAACACCCTATATTTGATGTTATATTCCGATTGCCCTCTTAAAATGCTCTATGTCCATATTTTTGTTTTTTGTTTTAAATGTATCGTTCTCAAGTTATGAATTTTCTTCATGAAAAAACATGATCTGATTAAAAATGCTTCAGTTTTAAAATTTCGAGTTAATTTTTGGTACACAAATTAGTAAATGTCGTTCCTTTGTAATATACAACTATTTATCGATTTAATTATACAGGATGTAAATTTCGAATAAGAAAAACTTTGTTATTTTAAATGGAACACCCTGTATATTATTATGTAGGTCGGTAAAGCTTTCCAATCTCTCTAATGTGCTACGTGTCTTCTAAAACTAGTAGTTTTTACTGGTGTTCCATTTCAAATAACAAAGCTTTTCCTATTCGAAATTTACAAAACTTTACGAATTATTGCAAACACCCTGTATAATTAAATCGAAAAATATTTATTCACTAAGAAACGACCTTTTTACTAATTTGTGTACCAAAAAATTGACTTAACATTTTAAAACTGAACGGGCTTAATCATTTTTTTCAGACTACGACAAAGCATACAGGGAGTTCCATTTGAAAAAAGTTAATTAAACTCGGCATTAAATTTCCACCACCCTGTATGCAATTAAGCCACTTTGAAAGCATGGATGGGAAGCTTAGGGGTCCAGTTATCTCTCGTATGAATATGGTTCCTTTATCTTTCTTGCTGTATAATTCACATGGTTTTAAGCTAGATAGTGTTTATTTTAACTTTTATTAAAAAAATTAAATATCTCGGAAACGGTTAATTTTAGGAATAAGAAAACTTGATGAAAGTCCACCTAAAATTTTACGTAGAATCTAAAATCGGAATAATATATAGGGTGTTACATTTAAAATAACAAAGTTGGTGTCATTTCCGTAACAACCGGAAGTGTTACGTAGACGCCATTATTTTACTTGAGGAGGCCATACCCGAAAACCCCATTACCCAAACTTTCAAAATTCAAATCACAGTAGTTTCTGAAATATTCTAATGGGTGGTCACCGTGAGACACCCTGTATGTAGTATATGTTTGATTAACAATATGTGCACCTAATTTTGCTTTTTTGGTAACGATTTATTTACCAAATGAGGATAAAATTTCGGTATGGTTTCATTCTCATTCTTTTTGGACCTTTTGGTTTTGGTCCATCATTACTTTCGTGCATGCCGGCGAATTTCCGTAAATATTGCCCATTGGTTGTTATTATTTGTGTTCCTGTCACGCCACGTTGTTGTCTTTATTAAATGCATACAAATTTTGGGGGTTTCATTTATTGTCGATTTCTTTGTTTAAATTCAAACAGATTTTCAAGTTTTACTAAAAATATACATAGTTTAAACATTGCAATAACGTAAATATGCAATAATTGGGATCAGCTTAATTGCAAATAAAAACTGGGTCATTTCTTTACATTAATAATAAAATACCTTTTTGTTTTTTTTTTGCAGCAACAACTAAAATATGTTTTTATTAAAAAATTGATGAGGTCTGAAATAAGATTGCGTGCGAAATTCTTATTAAGGTACAGAGATCCTTGATTTTGTAATGTAAATGGAGCGTTTATGCCATTAAAATAAATATGACGAAGAATTTCGTTAACTTTCACGCGTTGAATTTGTAGAAAAGAAATCCAGTCATTGAATCCTTCACATTGTGCGGAAAATTTGCTTCGTATGTATTTAAAATCATTAATCACAGAAGGCAGAGTGTTATAAAATTTTGTCAACGTAAACAGTGACATTAACTTCGCGAACACAATGCTCGAAATTATCGCCAGAAATGAAAATTACAACGCTGCCGATGTCACTTTATTAAATTATGAGATTAAACTGGTAAAAACTTTGAAAATTTGAATACAAGTAACTTCAATTCGTCATTGTCATATTCAGTGTTGCCAACACTAAAAGTTCCACCCCAAACGTGTAACTAACCTAATTAACATAATCTACATTAGCATAATTGCAATTTTCAACTTATTCGCGTACAAACGCAAATCACGCTTAACCAACATGACACGTGTTGACGCATATTTCCAGAGAAATTTCGCACAAATGAATGCCAATCCAAAATTCATATCCCGCTCTTATTCCCTTAACAACAAAAAAATCCCCATGAATAATAAAAGTTTCACACGAGCGTGAAATTAGTAAAAAAAATTTCGCACTTGACCTCGACCCGTAAGGCCGTAACGTAAACCAATTTCCCTAAATTGACCCAATTTTTACCATATTCACAAGTGGGATATTAACGTCAATAAAATAAAATATCTCAATAGATCACCTGAACGCTGCCCGAAGACTAAGGGTAGGACCAATCTTAAACACCTGGGGAGGGTGAGAAACTGTCAAAACTACACTTTTTTAAGTTACGTTATGGTAATTGGAAGTTAACTTGTACGTAAAAGAAGGAAGGAAGGAAAAAGGCGTCTGCAAAATGCATATTATTTCGAAATGTGTCTGCGGGGTTTTTTTAAAAAAAAATGCAAGCAAATAAAAACTGTTTAAGGGCAATCGTAAACGTCAAAGAAACTGTAAATCATTCTTATTTTATTAGTTTTTAACCAATATAATATTGCTGTGAAGTGACTCTTGATATGGTTTTACTTGCAACGTTTTTAATGTATTGTTGTACGAAATTAAAATTGTAGGCCCTGTTTTTTGGAAAATAATTGGCGTAACCTTATTGCAATTTTAAATAATTAAATTTTTTCGCTTTTACTACCGACTGGAAGACGTTTGGAATTATAAAACGGGGTTGTAAAAATTCATTTCGATAATTTTTTGTCAGTGCCGAACATTAAATTTCCCTATTTATTACCTTTATTCTCTTGCTTGCTTGAAGCTTAAGCAAGTCAACAATTTTCTTATTAAAAAGTTATTTTGGTCGTTGCAGGTTTTTATAATGGGCAGCGACTATTGAATTTAAGAAAAAAGGCTCATTCGGTGTGCAAGATACAAGTTCGCAATATCACTTTACCTTGAACCGGATTGGGCGAGAAGTTTTCAGTGAAAACGTTGGATCAAAAGTGAAAGTAACTCATTTGAAAATTTAGTTCGAATCCAGATTGATGCATTTTTAGCCTCTCAACCGAATCTAAGATGTAACGAAAATTTTCCAGCAACAATAAGTTTCATATCTGGAGTCTGTTAGTGCTTAGAAATTCTTTTATAGTAATTACCCAGCAAACACATTAATTTATATATAAAATATATATATAAATTATATAAGAGCTTTTTAGATTTATATAAAACTGGGAGAAAAATAAGAGATATTTAATGTCAGGATGTCAGCAATTTTGAAAATAATATATATGTCTATTAGATGTAAATTCTTCTATATCTGTAGTACATGAATTTATATACGTTTTATGTATATTTTATGTAATATTCACATAAAAAATATTAGTTGTAAAAGCGTTGAGATGACCAAATGGCAGCTACTCGAGCATAATGTAATTATTACCAATGTAAAAAATTATTTAACAAGTTTCATACAAAAAAAAAATGGAAAAACTACATTTTTACGTGCAACTGTACTTTTAATTAACATAATTCTTGCACGAACCCGTTTTTACCTGAACTGAAAGCCGACAGTTTAAAATGATATTATATACTTGCTGGAAAATTTTCCCTTAACCAGATTCGAACCGTTGCGGGTGGGCGTTGCAAATTCCGAAATCCGACATGTGTTTTCTTTGTATCCGACATTGTACCACTGCGCTAATCTGAAACATTCCTTTTTTTTATTTCGTTCTTCCTAATTTTGCGCTGTTTCGCGAGTTTAAATTATGTTTGATTATATCGTTGAGTGAAGTCTTATTCAATGATTATACCTTATACCTACCTTTATGTTAAAAATGACCAGGATTTAATTTATTTATTTTCTATATAAATTAGACGCATTTTAGTCGATACGGATCTAATATTAAAGGTACGTGAACTACAATTTTTAGCGTTATAGAAAACCCGCGCGTGCGATTAATTATGCGGCGCAAATAGAAACGGACTTTTATTTTCGACAATATAATATATGTAATGATAATTTATAATTATATTTACAGAAGGCATACATAAAACATATGTAATACTTCTTACATATAAGATTTTACATATAACGTACATAAATCTAATCATATAAATATGACAGCACATAAATTTCATGGCTAATATGTAATTATTTATATGTATATATTATATGAATTTCTGTATACAGAATATCCGTAATTTTCTATACTATTATGTAAAATATGTTCATAACGCCCGTGGTGCCTTCATAACTTTATGTCATACTTGCAAGAAGTTGATTAAGATGATTAAAACAGATGATAACAATAAAATCAGTATAGACTCACATTTAATAACATAATTTTACATTTGCGAGCGTTATTAGCGGGTGTTATAAAAAATAACGCCCGTTGCTATCTTAAATCCGGTTGTCATGTAAAGAGGCGTTATTTAGTCATTCATGTTTCTTGTTTCAGCAGTTGTTATGGTGAAATAATAAGGTAGTATAAATGTGACATAAACAATGTAGGTACTGTACGTACAGGTTATTGTTTTTGTTGCTTCTACGCCATGCAACACATAAACGTACAGGGTGGCCAAATTTGAAAGTTTTAATAGGGGATCTCGTAAACTAAAAATCGTCGATCTCCTTTTTGAGAAAAACTCAATGGTGCATTTCAAATTTTCGACATTTCATATTATGACCATATCGCGCTTATTTATGAAAATTAAAAAAAAAATAATTTCTACGTTCTACCCTTGTTTATGTTCTACAAAATGTTCTCGAAATTCGAGTTATAGCATAAAGTTTCCAACTGTATACAGGGTGTCCCAATAGTGCGATGTTGGTCGATATTTCGAAACCGTTTCGAAAAACCTTTCAAATAAAGTAAGTAAGTAAGACGTGACTTACCAAAATAGTACCTGCTACCTGCACATGACATTTTTAGAGAAAATGTTAAATATTTCAGAAACTATTACGGGTTAGTATAGACAATGATATATGAAATTCATGTCGATTTTATGACAGACTCTAAAAATGAAATAAAAGATAGGGTGTTTCGTTTGAAAAAATAAAGTTAGGTTCAGTACGGTATCGAAATATCGACTAACATCGCACTATTGGGACACCCTGTATATCATCTGGGGTCACATTATTCATTTTTACTGCTTTTTAGCAAAACATAGTTTTTTGAGACAAGTATTAATAATTATTTTAAAAAACTCACATTATTATGTACGACATTTTTACAAATCAAGAACAAATATAATATTGAAGCTGCTGTTAAACAATTATATTACATAAAGCGACTTAGACTAAATTTTCAAATTGATGTCCATTATTTGCAACACATACATAGTTCACATTTCGAATTGCGTTGTAAATATGAATATTATAGATGGTATTAACACACTATAAAATTATATCTTAGTTCGTTTATATTATTATTATTATTTTTATATAAATTGCCTTTAATGTGTCCTCAAAAGAAAAAATCTAGTTAAGTCGGGTGAACCTGGTGGCCACGTCTTGAAAATGAATGTTTAATAATTCAGGGACGCTTCTTCTATTGTGAGGGGGTGCTATCTTGTTGAAAGTATAAAGTTTGTCTAAACGATTAAGTGGAAGAGCAGATTATATTATTATCTGTTAATAATATAAATCTGAATGTCTGTTTCTTTTATTATTTGTTGTATGTAATTGTAATTGCAATGCAATTAAGAGCTCAATAAAAGACATTACATATTATTATTATTATTAATTTTCAGCGATAAGTTATCTAAAAAATCCTCGACTATGTGTTGGTTTAAAATTTCCAAATTTTAAAGGGTGAACTACACTACTTCATTCTTATCAAAAAAGTGCCTGTAGAACGTAGAAATTATATTTCTTCTATTTTCATAAATAAGCGAGATACCTACTTACCGCCATAAAACGAAAACTCGAAAATCTGAATTTTTGACTATAACTCGAAAACAAAAGACGTTAGCCAAATTTGAAATGCACTATTGACTTTTTCTCCATCGAAAGACGAAGTTTGACAGAGAGCGAAACGAACATATAAGACATAATATGATAGAAGAAGAACGCGTTACAAAGAAGATAGAAAAGAAACAACTATATTGGTATGGCCATATATTGCGGATGGACCAGAGCAGGTTAGTGAAGAAAACCATGGAAGCAGGTAGGGTTGGAAAGAGAAGAAAAGAAAAACTGATTGCAGAATGTAAAGCCTGTAAAGGAAGTGGGTAGACGAAGAAGGAGATGAAAGAATTAGCAATGGACCGGAAAGGATGGAAAAAATGGGTAGAGAGTAGCTAAAGAACAATATCCGACACCCAAGCGGTATATAAGGATGCAGAAGAAGAAGAAGAGTATTTCTCAAAAAAATAAATCGAGGATACGAAGTTCATTTTTTCATACGAACAACAGTCTACGGGATTCCCTATTAAAACATCGAAATTTGGCCATCCTGTACAGTGGAAGTACATAATATGTACATACATGCAGAGAAACGTTCAAAATACAGTAAAAATAAACATCTACTAGAACATGCAGTGGCTGGTACAAGAATGCCAATGAACCATTCAGTGGTTGCCCATTTTGGTACAATTATAAGAAAATTTTTATTTTTTATTTTTTAAGCGTTTTGGTTTTTGAAAATTGAAGGAAACAGAAAAAGTTAATGAAATATTTATTTGGATCGATAAATCAATGGCTGCCATTAATTTTTTAAAAATTATTTCATGCAAATGTTACCCACGGTTACGCATCAGGTGGTCCATTCTGAATGTCCATTTTTGGCACACTTTTTTCCAACATTTCGGCCGGTATCTCACCAATGATGTCTTCCAAGGCAGCAATCGTGGTTGGCTTGTCCCTATAGACGTACCCCAACAAAAAATAGTGTAGTGCATTGACAGGTCTTGAACAGGCGCTGGCTGTTCTTCGGACCAAATTCGGCAATTATGCTTATTCGCGTAGCCATTGAGCCAAAAATGAGCCTCGTCGCTGAAGACAATTTTTCGATAAAAAAGGTGATTTTCATCCAGCTTCTCTAACCGAAAAGATGACGTTATGGTAGGTCGCTCGGCTTCAGCGCCTGCACCAGCTGTATTTTGTATGGCTTTAAACCGAGGTCCTTACGTAAAATCTTCCAGGTGGCCGCATAACACAAACCCAATTTTGTGGCTAAATTCTCTGTAGATTTGGGGCGATTTTGATGAGAAGCTTGTTTTTCCACGCATCCATTGGTGGTTTTGGACTCAGGGGGGCCCAAAACGTCAAGATTCATCAAAATCTCTAGTTCGATTTTTACACGATTTAACGTTCCTCCTCGTAGGTTTCCCTTACATTCCATGCCAGGGTCGCATCCTTGACTTTACACAATCTTTTCTCTTCGGTATCCCATTTCCACTCTTATTCATCGTCTATTGTTACTTTTCGATACGCTTTCTTGACTCTTGAGCCGTTCTTCTAATTTGTTTTTGTATTTCCCTGCCCTTTCTTGGTAGATAAATAGATATTTTTTTTATTGGTGTCCTATTTTAGCCTTTTAAATCACGCCCCAGCGTGTTTAAATCGCACTTTTTAAAACGCGCGTGTTTTAAAGTTGCCATGCCAACATCAACAAATTTGAAAGAAAATAAATTCTATTGGTTATTGATCTGACAGGAGTACTTTGTTACGTCAAATAAAATGACAGATTGCATCACCAATTTGAAAAAGTGATTTCTATTGGTTATTGATCTGACTGGAATACTTTGTTACGTCAAATAAAATGACAGATTGCAAATTAATTTCCGTTTTTCTCATTTCCATGACAACGAAAGGTATGGGTACTGATTTGACATTAAGAATTCAACCATTTCACATTATTAGTTCTTATTTCCATTTTAATACCAGATTTCAAAGTGAACCAATAAAAAAAAATTGCATAAAGTATTCGTGGATAAACAGGTCTTTAAAACACTTGCTCTATTTCAAGCACTCCGGCTGCGCCGTCGTGCTTGAAAACTCGCGCGTGTTTTAAAGACCTATTTATCCACTTATACTTTAATATACTATTTCCCCTTCAACCTTGCTCAGTGTGTTCTTATTCATCATAATTCATAATTATACTTTTATCCGAGCCATTTTCCATTCGTATCAAGTCAGTTTTCTGTTCCAACTTTATTGCTGCTTTTACATTCACTTGGACTATCTATTGGAAGGAATTATTGCAGACATAATTTGAACGAAGGTTTTCAAAAATACTGGATATAAGAAAAATATTGGATGTTTGTGGAAATTCTAATAAGAATCACAACCAAAAGCGATAGATACGAATCCAAAAAAGGGAAAATTTTTCAAATGAAGCAAAAAGAAGGTTGAGCCGAAAGTTCTCTACAAATTATAGTAAATGGTTTCAAATTTGATGAAGGTGTATTTTTGACGTGTGATACCGAATGTTACCAATTCTATCACTCGTGATAACATTGACATTCCCAGTAAATTCAGCGTGAAAATGAGCCTTTGTTATAAACAAGAAATGTGAATTTAATTAAACCTTTTCACAACTCAAAGATATTTAATTGGAACACTTACTCTACAATGAAGAGATAATGATTGCAGCCGTTGCCTTTATTCAACTAGTAAATTCAGTAAAAAACTGATATAAATCGTTTTGACAGTTATTGTGTTAGAGAAAAACTAAAATTCGATAACTTTACCCGTAAGCGTGTTTTGTTGGAATAATGTGACGAAAATAACATATGGAGGCAAAAATGTGAAACGATTTTTCAGTGTTTGCGTTTATCTCTTATTCGCATCCCTTTTATCTACAAAATCGTTTGTTTTCATTATTATTCTTTACCCTTAAGTGTGGATGTTCTCTTCCCGGATCGAGGTAAGATTTAAAGAGGAGCGTTTAAAATACATCGTTATTTTAGATAAACGGAGGTACACGCGATTCTCGTGTTTGGGTGCTTGGGGGGGTATCTGTGATTGTAGGTTGTAATAGCTTTTGTTTTAAAATATCACACCTTGTTGAGCTGGCTTAATTGCTTGAAAAAAGAAAAAAAAATTACATTGTTGTACCTTTTCAGATTTTTGACCCTGTAGGTATCTGTAATTTAGCAAGTTATTAAAGTAACTAAAATAAAGGATTACATTTACTTACATTTGACGTAAAAATCACAAAAATGGGTTGATATTTGGTAAAGATATACGAATTCGTTCCTACCTATAGTAAATTTTTACCAATTATTATTTAAAAAAATGTAAAATGCAAACTTTTTGGAATAGATTTGAGACCAAAAATACATAATGGCCCTTTCACAATATTAATTACGTCTTTGCACATAGTCTTTGCCCAAAAATTAACGAAAATATAACAAATTCCGTGTCAACTTCATAAGGATAGTTTAGAATGAATTTTGAATGTAAAAGAACTCAATTTGGACACTGGTAGCTTTTTGGGAATACGAATGGCCTTAGGGAGAACGTTTTAACATTCATATTTAACTATAGTAAAACTAAAAATACCATAAAACATAAAATGTACAAATAGAAGCTGGTCTAACGTTGCATAACATCTTTTTTATAGAAAGCCCTTCTCTACCTTAAACAGTTTCAAATTTTTGTTTATTTCACTAACTAAAGGCATCGTTTACACGTATATGTACAGCAGTAAATAAGGATTTTACTTCCTCTTAATTACAACATAAGTTGTATATTTAGAAGTATAGTCAAAGTATAGGTATTCTCTTTGGTATAGTGTAACGTAACAATACACTTTCCACCTATTTTCATTAATAGATATTAAGTTAAATATGTAGACAAAAACATTTTTCTCGGTGAAAACATACGACTATATATTATGTTACCTACAACATCGTCCATCGTTCAAAATCTCTAAATTCGAAATAAGCACGCAAACATGTACATTTCGAAAGTTACCGAAAGAAGGTATCGGGACACATAAATTAGTCTACGATGAATGCTGTTACTACTTTTCACATCATTTTAACGATGAAAATGTTAACGCGAGGTATAATAGAATCATTTTTCATTATTTGAATAACTCTTCAACTTGAAATAATTAAATTTCCATGTTAGCGAGAAAAAGTTTCCGATACTTGTCATTTTGAAAATTTTCGCGAAAATACTTTCTGGCATTGTTTTAATGTTCGAAATGGATTAAGGACCTCGGACAGACAAACTTTGCATGTTTACACAAAATTTTCACCCAAAAATAAGCATAAAACTCTATTTTACACGTAATCTCCATATAATTCAAAACAAGGAAACTTTAATTTGTAGGTTACAAATTTATAATAGCTTTGGTTTTAAAATATTACATCTGCATTCGTCAGGATTCGGCGACTGTCGGAAAAGTGCACAGCAACACACACTTATACACATCTTTCGGTTATTATATAGTGATCATATTATGCTCGGCAAACAACACTAATTAAAAGTGCTATCGACTCTTCCCATAGAGCAACGATTTGACGCGCCACAATTTAAATAGACACTAATCTCATCTAAAGGTAAACTGGTCACAATATACGGGGGCTGTTTAGGGTTTAAGAAAAAAATGCTTACAATGGTGTGACTCTGTTGTAAGTTAGTAGTCTATGAACACACAGCATCCCGGAAAATTATGGCCATAATCATAAGGAGAGAAGACCACACACGAAACTTTCGTGTATGAAAAGATCTTCGATTCCGTCACTACATGCATGGCATGGCATTTATATAGTACAAGCATACTACAAGAAGAGGTAAAATTGGGGAAAATAAGGATACAAGCTGGGAAGTTAGCGATGAGATACGAGGAAGGAATAGATGGAGAGGGGGAGGGGACTTCAAAGTTGTTGGAAAGAGATAAAAGAAGGGAAAATAAAATACGGGCGGGAGAGTAGAAGAGGGTATTATGAAATGAAGAGAAAGGAAAGAGGATGGGATGGAAACATAAGAGAGGAGATTGTAAGACGAGACACAGATGCAAGAAAGAGGGAGGAGAAACTGTATAATGACGTAGGGAGTTCCTGGTTACTTAGGGGGAGGATTTAATATAAGGAAGAAAAAAATGGTAGCGAGGTAAAGATGCGGAAATGAAGACAATGAAAACAAGTACTGGTGGAAAGACGAGAGGACTGTGCAGGCTGTGTGGCAAGGATTGGAAGAACATAGAACGCATGCTCAAGGGATGTGAGGAGCTAAGGGAAGAGGGAAGAAGTAGGAGACAGATAATAAGGGAGAGGGGGGAAAGGAATAACATGAATGCAAGAGGCAGAGCAAAGAAGAAGAAGAAGGACCATAGGAGAGGAAAGAGAAAGGGAGGGATTGGGCAAAGAGAAATAGCTTTTTTAAGATTAGTTAAGAAGAACATACAAGAAGCTAATAGATAAGCAAAACATTTGGAAAACGAAACTCAAGATGGAATGAACCAGTTCAATTTAAGCTAACTTACACCTAAAGAAGTACCGAATTAAACTAAAGCCAGGAAATACAAAAAAGTCCCTTCGACTTAGTGAGATGTTGAAAAAACTCCCCAATAGGGACCAACCTGAGATTATTATGATTCCAAAGTGGGAGTAATTAAACTAAATAATACCGAAATTCCTTATGGAGACACCGAAAAATATTTTTGACATTACACTGGATGTCAAACTGCGCTGAAAATTCTCCTGAAGACAAAATGAAAAGTTGGGATGAGATATTAAAAAAAAAATACATTGGATGATCAGGAAAAACTCCACTATGTCATACAAAAGAAGCTCTTACTGTACAAGCAGATACTGAAACCTGCTGGACCGGCACCAAACCAAGCAACATAGCGATCATCGAGATTTCAAAACAAAGTACTGTGTGGTAAGAAATGGCAATATGAACAGTGTTATCAATAAAACATGGAACACGACTCAATGATAATTATAAATGTCGAGGTCGTCCAACTCCTGGACAACACGGAAAGAATAAGAAGACTCAAACATCAAGTTAGTATTATGTGATAAAGTATAACAGCGGAGCGTAGCGAATGTGATTATCCATTGTGACCATCGACATATAGAAATGGACTGCGCGTGGTTATGCTAAGCGGGGATACTGCAGGTGAGAGAGAGGGTAAACGTGGAGGCCTAGTTCTAGCTTTATCTGTTGCGTATCTATTGGTCGCTGCATTCCCCTATCTTTATCTGTCGCGTATCTATTGGTCGCTGCATTCCCATGAAAATGCAGCAACCAATGAATACGCGACAGATAAAGCTAGAACTAGGCCTCCACGTTTACCCTCTCTCTCACCTGCTGTATCCGGACTTAGCATAACCACGCGCAGTCCATTTCTATATGTCGATGATTGTGATCTGCTGCTGCAGAGAAGAGGTCAATTCCAAACCAGGTTCTTCGAACTAGATATTGATGCTTCAAGAAAAAAGGTGGAGAGAAAAAAGGTCTAATTGTGCTATCGAGGAATCATGTTACCAATTTCACACACAACACCACAAGAGTTAAAAAAAGGAAATTATTCCAATGCATTGAAATGATGGGTTCCGGCATTTCTTCGTGACAAAGTAACACGGAGAGATTTGTAACGGAAAAAGTACTCGCCCTACCCGAAATTCCCAAGGAGGTAGAAGAATAGATCTTAATAAGGTACCATACAAGCAGACGGTGGTGACAGCTGGTGTCCTCATGGAGTCAACGTCGTACCTATTCGAGATTCTCCTAAAAAGCTCCCAAAACAGCCTATTTCCACTAGCCATGAAGCCTTCCTGTAGGTAACCTTATGAAACACTAACGAACTGATGGGGTTGGAGCTGATGTTCTCACACTTTGCTGACACAATAAATCCGCCTACCTATAAGAAAACGAACTAGGGGTTCTTCAAGAACGATCGATATTATACAGGGTAGCCCATTAGTGCGAGGAAGTCCAATATTTCATTCAATATACGGATTAAAAAATATTTCAAATAAAAATTGTAGGATACGAACCATTGCATATTCGTAAAATATTTATAAACATACAGATAACAGAGTGCTTTGAATAATCGTGGCTCCGTGCTGATTTGCTTTTTTAAATGGAACACCCTATATTTGATGTCATATTCCAATTGATCTCTTAAAATGCTCTATGTCCATATTTTTGTTTTTTGTTTTAAATGCAGCGTTCCCAAGTTATGAATTTTTTTCATGATTTTTTTGAAAAAACATGGTCTGATTAAAAAATTCTTAGACTCGTTCAGTTTTGGAATTTTGAGTTAATTTTTGGTACTTACACAAATTAGTAAAAGTCGTTCCTTAGTGAATATACAAATATTTACTTATCAATTTAATTATACAGGGTGTTTTGCAATAATTCGTAAAATTTTGTAAATTTCGAATAGGAAAAACTTTGTTATTTTAAATGGAACACCCCGTATATTATTATGTAGGTCGATAAAGCTTTTCAATTTCTTCAATTCGTGTCTGTACTGTGTGTCTTCTAATACTAGTAGTTGTTACTGGTGTTCCATTTAAAATAACAAAGTTTTTCCTATTCGAAATTTACAAAACTTGACGAATTATTGCAAACACCCTGTATAAGTAAATCGATAAATATTTGTATATTCACTAAAGAACGACGATTCCTAATTTGTGTACGAAAAATTGACTCAAAATTTTAAAACTGAACGAGCCTAAGCATTTTTTAATCAGACCATTTTTTTTTCAGAAATACAAGGAAAAAAATTCATAGCTTGGGAATGCTGTATTTAAAACCAAAAACAAAACACGTGGAGCATTTTAAGAGAGGAATCGGAATATAACGTCACATATAGAGTGTTCCATTTAAAAAAACAGGTCGGCACGTAGCCACGATTATTCGAAGCACCCTGTATGTTTATAAATATTTTACAAATATGCAATGGTTCGTATCCTACAACTTTTATTTGAAACATTTTTTAATTCGTATGATATTGAATGAAATATTGGACTTCCTCGCACTAATGGGCTACCCTGTATATTGTCTTCGTTAAGATGATCCTTGAACGTAACAATAATTGTAGATGCACGGTCAACACGGGGCGAATACCACTCGTATCGGCGTATTACAATCATCCCAATGCGAAGTGTCACACAACGATTCTGGAAGATGCAGGTAATGAATATCCATACTACTATCAGCAAAGAGGTTATTCTGGACAATCTCATGGAATCTGCTCTAAGATTAGCCTAGAAATTTTGTAATCCGGCAAAAACGGAGATAGCTGTCTGCACAAGAGGACCTTCGAGTTCCTGCTACTTTGAAAATACCACCACATTTCAGAGTCTTGGCACCAAACTAAACTGCGGTGAGCAGTTTAGCTAAAAGCGGAAAAGCAAATAGAACCATTTGGTAACTTTGAGAGTATCAGCTGTAATTAAACCTATGTTTTGTTACGCGAATGATGAATCAGAACCAAACTCCACAAGTTTACAATCATGTGCAAAGGCTGGCGTGATTTATGTGAATGGTCGCACTGCGGACAACCTCCGCAGCCGTCATGAAGTCAATGCAGACTGGCGATTGAAAACGAAAACAAATGCGTTGACGTAGGACACTCATATTATAGGCGAGGTGATCCTCCATTTACAATTTCTTAATGAGGAAGTGCCATACCAACCTAATATATCCATGGATGAACTTAGAACAGTGGAAGATTTACTCCAAAGAACCGAAGTTCCATATGACCAACCGCCAGGCAGAAATGGCAGGAGTAATGCTTAGTATAAGGAGAGTTCCTTTGAACAGCATAAAGAACAAAATAATAGGAATCCCCAAGTGACAGTGGAGCGAGTTAGACTGGCCACAAAGAAAGTGTTTTATGGTTCCGAACCGCCAAATTCTACCTGTAACTGGCACTCCAAACCAAGTGGAATTTGATGTTAGAGAAGATCCATATTGGGGGAATCCTACCTACCAAACGATTAGAGGCGTTTTCCAGCATCATCACGCACATCTACATGTAGCACCGTTTATTGACGTACAATATTTTTAGTGAATATAAGAACAATATTTAGTAAATGTTCCTATTTAATGTATATTCAAATATTGTACACACAATACTGTACCAATATTGCGTGTACAATATAGAAAATCTATATTTAAGCAATATACATATTTTTTGTAATATTAAATATTGATATTCAATGTAAATTCAAATATTGTACATACAACAATGTACTAATATTGTGTGTACAATATTACTAAATATTGAAAATCGATATTTAAGCAATACCTATAGCATACATATTTACAATATTGCTATACAATATAAAGTCAATATTTATTTATCTATAACATAATAATACTGTGTTTTCAACATTACTGGATATTTAAAATGATATACATATTTAGGCAACATGGAAAAAATATTCATAAATAATAACGTTATGATACTTTCTCAAAATCCGCCGAATGTTAACTTTCGCCAATTTAGAGATATCAAAATAATCAAAATATAATATGCACGCCCTCCTCAATATTTTATAGTGTTCAATTGTAAATTCCAAAATTGTATAAGTTTCCGTAGTTCAGTTGTGTCAGGGCCTCAGGGCTGACTTCTTAACCGGGTGATCGTTGGTTTGAGTCCTACATGAAGCAGAAGCCTTTTTCAGCATCACTGATCTCCTCCGAGTCTCTACACGTCCTGGTGAAGGAATCACCGGAGCACATGGAACACATTACAAAACAATAATGGGCCAATATTTTATAAATAAATATTTTCCTCAATATTGAAATAATATCGGTTAGTAATATTTAGTCAATACATAAAATTGTTCACATTTCAATATTGTACATTAATATTCTATCAATATATTTACAATGAAATGCCAATATTACACCAATTTTAAATGCTACATGGGTCTCAGGTGATGTGAGCGACGTTTTGGGTTCGAATGAGGCCTTCTCACACATGGACTTCGTCCATCCTCCACTGATAATCCAGGATCCATCCAGCATTCTTGTTGTACGTTGCACAGCTAATATAATTGTTTTTTAAATCAATAAATAAGCAAATTTTTCAATTCTGGTTATTAGCTAATTAAACCAATCAATGGCTTCATAAAAAAACGAAAAGGCGTTATTTTATAAAGAAGCCATTATAATTACGAGGAAAATCTATCGAAAATTTTAATTTTTCTCAAAAAGTCTTTAATTACAGTAGGTACTAATTTTGTCTCCCTCAAACAAAACCAAAATATATATCAATAATAATTTAATTAATAATAGGGTTCAGGGTTCACAGCCTTATTTCGTTTTCAGGAAACATTATGAACAGTTTTTTTCAATTTTGGGATTCTATTCCCATGATTAAATAAAATTTAATCCACGGCGGTCACCGGTCAATTTAATTTCTTTGTTTTGAATTAGCGAACCAATAAAATAAGGAAATGGTTCACATTTCATTATAGAATTAAAAAAGTTTTTCAGGTAAAAAACTTTGAACAATGATCTCCCGATTTGATATTGTCGGGTGTATAGATTTAAATAAATTTAAATAAAAAAATCGGTATATCAATTCGCATGAAAGTAATTCAATTCTTCTTGTAAGAAGAATACACGGTAACGTAACGTAACGTAATACGTTAACCTCACCAAACTACAAATAATGTAATATAGAAGGGGAGCGCGAATTCCGCAAAGTAAACAGGTTGTTTCCGTACAAAATTAACACGATATTGAAATTGTAATAACATATCGAATTCAAATTTTAGAAAACGTATGTTAGTAGGTATAGCGGTAGCGCGCCGACCGGTTATGTTTAACAGAAGAAATAATGGGCAATCTCACGGTGTTAAATTACCTACGGAAAAATATCTGTGCGAGCGTTATGCTGCTTTGCGCGAATTTTGTATATTTAAATTAAAAGGGGGGGAGGGGGTTAAATCGATTATAAAATTAATCAAAAATATTTCTACGCGCGCTACGATCGTACATCTGTTAAATCTCGAACCCGGCTTATATAAAAAAAACTGGTCCTGACAAAAATGTTTTTTTAAAAAATATGAAAAGGTTTTTAGTTCTTTACCTGCTTCTAGACACAATCATCCAACTCAATTTCGGCTTTAATTCAAACAGTTTACGTATACGGTAAAGGGGCGCAACTGTAGTGTGTATTTCAATAATCTTTAAAAATGACAAAAAATGTTTTTCTTCTAAATTTTAACACCTCAACTAAATACGGGAATCGTCTACGTGGTCACATAAAGAACTTTTAGTTTTGGTTCATTTTTACCTTAAAAAATCCTTTCTTCGTTTCTTTTTTTTTTGTTAGATGAATACGCGGTGGTCGCGCGTTCCCTCCCCATTCCTTTTTTCTTCTTGTTAGAAAGGCATTTATCATTCCGTTACCGAAGATAAAATGATTATGACATTCGTTGCGAGTATTTTAAATATAATTTTTATTAGTTCAGCTTCACTTTTCAAGAAAAAAAAAAAGAACGACGAGAGAAAAAAGAAACGATGTCGTGCTCGTATTTCTAATATTTTGAATCCCGCTGTGAAAGAAGACATTATGAGCGGCGTTATATATTTTTTAATATTTTGTTGCGTAGTTTAAACTGTCCAATTAATAAATATTATTGCTTAAATAACTAAATTAAGATGAGGTACATCCAGGATACAACATAAATAGAAACGCGATGATCATCATCGTTTTAATTTATTCTTTAAAAATTAATTATAAATAAATAAATAAGAGAACCGCAGCGAAATGAGATAATTGAAAATTTATTTTTAGTGGCGTAATTTTATGGAAACGGTGTAGTTTATTTTTCAAATTTTTGTTCGCGCTGCTGTAATCCTTTCTTCGGACCGTAATTCATTTAAAGCGATTCTTGTGCTCGGTGTCATCATTAACGCAACTGATGAACTTCTCCATAACGTAATTTTGTAATGAGACGAGTCAAATTAGGCCTTCTCGTATTTCCAAATTCCAAAGATTCTTCTCTTACTACAGTTGAATGAATTTGCCTTCGTATTTACTCGTAATTATCTTCCCTTTGTAACTACATATTTCAATGGTGTTTGTTTGTGCAGATCTTCAAAATTTGAACTTTTTTGAGTGGTTAATTTGGGCAAGTAAGTATTCACTCTTTCAAATTTAGGAAGTGGGCGAGTTTTGATCAAAATCCAACCTCTCGGGCTGTATGGATTAATGCAGGAACGTCGCGGGCGGCTCCATAACAATGAAGGTGAACTGTCGCCAAATCGCTTTCACAGAGTTTGTTGACCAAATAAATTTTTTTTTATGTTATGGGCACGAAACGTGTAACAGCGAGGTTTCCTGAATTTCAGTCAAAACAACGGCCAATTGCTGAATCAAGTCAAAAACAAGTCTTACATTGTAACGAAACATGGGTATGCCATCGTAACAAAAACCCAACCACTCCAATGGGAGTTAAAAAAGTCCTCCTTTTCAAAATATGTCCACCCCCCGCATAACAGAGGGGTGGATTGAGTAGCTCGAAGGTCACTCTGCTGATCTCAAGCTCAGAAACGCGAAGGGGGTTCATTAGTTAACACAGAACCTTAGCAAATGGATAAACGCTCACAGACGCTTTGGAATGGGATGGATTTACCAAACAAGGTACGCGAAAACAACATGAAAAGAAACCAGGCCGGGATGACACACACGAAGAAATAAAACAGAAATAAAGAAAGACGTTTACAAAGAAATGAAAGAAGAATTGGGGGAAAAGGAAAAGGAATGGCAGAAAGGAAAGGAAGAAATGATAGAGAGAAGAAATGATTGATTATATAATATCGAAGACATACTCATTGTGGCATTCGCAAATATTGAATCCGATCATGGTCGTGTTTTGGGCAAAACACGACTCATGACGAAAAGGAAGAAGAAACTTCAAAGCGACTACGGGAAAAACTACACCTCCCAGCAGCTTGATGAAATTGTTTGCTCCTGTGCAGCATCTTCTGGTATTGGGATATTTTTCTAGATTACGTAAACTGGTTTTCCCTATTCGAGACCACGTGAACGGATATGGGACGTATCCAAAGATGTCCGGATGCCTTAGAGATATAGTATGGAAAAACTAAATCATGACCTATGGAGCTGAAGCTCGTCCAGAAACATAGAGAACGGAACCAAACCTTAGATCAATGATGATCAAGAAGTGTAACTACGAGACCAAATATCGGGCAGAAATAGTCTTCAAGCTCTTCAATTCTTCCCCATTCTTCAATTCAACAATATTTTGCTTCAACTGTTCAACCTTCTGTGATCAAGGAGTGTAACCACGAGACCAAATATCGGGCAGAAATAGTCTTCAAGCTCTTCAATTCTTCCCCATTCTTCAATTCAACAATATTTTGCTTCAACTGTTCAACCTTCTGTGATCAAGGAGTGTAACCACGAGACCAAATATCGGGCAGAAATAGTCTTCAAGCTCTTCAATTCTTCCCTATTCTTCAATTCAACAATATTTTGCTTCAACTGTTCAACCTTCTGTGATCAAGGAGTGTAACCACGAGACGAAATATCGGGCAGAAATAGTCTTCAAGCTCTTCAATTCTTCCCTATTCTTCAATTCAACAATATTTTGCTTCAACTGTTCAACCTTCTGTGATCAAGGAGTGTAACCACGAGACCAAATATCGGGCAGAAATATCCTTCAACCTCTTCAATTCTTCCCTATTCTTCAATTCAACAATATTTTGCTTCAACTGTTCAACCTTCTGTGATCAAGGAGTGTAACCACGAGACCAATTATCGGGCAGAAATAGTCTTCAAGCTCTTCAATTCTTCCCTATTCTTCAATTCAACAATATTTTGCTTCAACTGTTCAACCTTCTGTGATCAAGGAGTGTAACCACGAGACCAAATATCGGGCAGGAATAGTCTTCAAGCTCTTCAATTCTTCCCTATTCTTCAATTCAACAATATTTTGCTTCAACTGTTCAACCTTCTGCGATGAAGGAGTGTAACCACGAGACCAAATATAGGGCAGAAATAGTCTTCAAGCTCTTCAATTCTTCAATTCAACAATATTTTGCTTCAACTGTTCAACCTTCTGCGATGAAGGAGTGTAACCACGAGACCAAATATAGGGCAGAAATAGTCTTCAAGCTCTTCAATTCTTCCCTATTCTTCAATTCAACAATATTTTGCTTCAACTGTTCAACCTTCTGTGATCAAGGAGTGTAACCACGAGACCAAATATCGGGCAGAAATAGTCTTCAAGCTCTTCAATTCTTCCCTATTCTTCAATTCAACAATATTTTGCTTCAACTGTTCAACCTTCTGTGATCAAGGAGTGTAACCACGAGACCAAATATCGGGCAGAAATAGTCTTCAAGCTCTTCAATTCTTCCCTATTCTTCAATTCAACAATATTTTGCTTCAACTGTTCAACCTTCTGTGATCAAGGAGTGTAACCACGAGACCAAATATCGGGCAGAAATAGTCTTCAAGCTCTTCAATTCTTCCCTATTCTTCAATTCAACAATATTTTGCTTCAACTGTTCAACCTTCTGTGATCAAGGAGTGTAACCACGAGACCAAATATCGGGCAGAAATAGTCTTCAAGCTCTTCAATTCTTCCCTATTCTTCAATTCAACAATATTTTGCTTCAACTGTTCAACCTTCTGTGATCAAGGAGTGTAACCACGAGACCAAATATCGGGCAGAAATAGTCTTCAAGCTCTTCAATTCTTCCCTATTCTTCAATTCAACAATATTTTGCTTCAACTGTTCAACCTTCTGTGATCAAGGAGTGTAACCACGAGACCAAATATCGGGCAGAAATAGTCTTCAAGGTCTTCAATTCTTCCCCATTCTTCAATTCAACAATATTTTGCTTCAACTGTTCAACCTTCTGTGATCAAGGAGTGTAACCACGAGACCAAATATCGGGCAGAAATAGTCTTCAAGCTCGTCAATTCTTCCCTATTCTTCAATTCAACAATATTTTGCTTCAACTGTTCAACCTTCTGTGATCAAGGAGTGTAACCACGAGACCAAATATCGGGCAGAAATAGTCTTCAAGCTCTTCAATTCTTCCCTATTCTTCAATTCAACAATATTTTGCTTCAACTGTTCAACCTTCTGTGATCAAGGAGTGTAACCACGAGACCAAATATCGGGCAGAAATAGTCTTCAAGCTCTTCAATTCTTCCCCATTCTTCAATTCAACAATATTTTGCTTCAACTGTTCAACCTTCTGTGATCAAGGAGTGTAACCACGAGACCAAATTTCGGGCAGAAATAGTCTTCAAGCTCGTCAATTCTTCCCTATTCTTCAATTCAACAATATTTTGCTTCAACTGTTCAACCTTCTGTGATCAAGGAGTGTAACCACGAGCACAAATATCGGGCAGAAATAGACTTCAAGCTCTTCAATTCTTCCCTATTCTTCAATTCAACAATATTTTGCTTCAACTGTTCAACCTTCTGTGATCAAGGAGTGTAACCACGAGACCAAATATCGGGCAGAAATAGTCTTCAAGCTCGTCAATTCTTCCCTATTCTTCAATTCAACAATATTTTGCTTCAACTGTTCAACCTTCTGTGATCAAGGAGTGTAACCACGAGACCAAATATAGGGCAGAAATAGTCTTCAAGCTCTTCAATTCTTCCCTATTCTTCAATTCAACAATATTTTGCTTCAACTGTTCAACCTTCTGTGATCAAGGAGTGTAACCACGAGACCAAATATCGGGCAGAAATAGTCTTCAAGCTCTTCAATTCTTCCCTATTCTTCAATTCAACAATATTTTGCTTCAACTGTTCAACCTTCTGTGATCAAGGAGTGTAACCACGAGACCAAATATCGGGCAGAAATAGTCTTCAAGCTCTTCAATTCTTCCCTAGTCTTCAATTCAACAATATTTTGCTTCAATTGTTCAACCTTCTGTGATCAAGGAGTGTAACCACGAGACCAAATATCGGCAGAAATAGTCTTCAAGCTCTTCAATTCTTCCCTATTCTTCAATTCAACAATATTTTGCTTCAACTGTTCAACCTTCTGTGATCAAGGAGTGTAACCACGAGACCAAATATCGGGCAGAAATTGTCTTCAGCTCTTCAATTCTTCCCTATTCTTCAATTCAACAATATTTTGCTTCAACTGTTCAACTTTCTGTGATCAAGGAGTGTAACCACGATACCAAATATAGGGCAGAAATAGTCTTCAAGCTCTTCAATTCATCCCTATTCTTCAATTCAACAATATTTTGCTTCAACTGTTCAACCTTCTGTGATCAAGGAGTGTAACCACGAGACCAAATATCGGGCAGAAATAGTCTTCAGCTCTTCAATTCTTCCCTATTCTTCAATTCAACAATATTTTGCTTCAACTGTTCAACTTTCTGTGATCAAGGAGTGTAACCACGATACCAAATATAGGGCAGAAATAGTCTTCAAGCTCTTCAATTCTTCCCTATTCTTCAATTCAACAATATTTTGCTTCAACTGTTCAACCTTCTGTGATCAAGGAGTGTAACCACGAGACCAAATATCGGGCAGAAATAGTCTTCAAGCTCTTCAATTCTTCCCTATTCTTCAATTCAACAATATTTTGCTTCAACTGTTCAACCTTCTGTGATCAAGGAGTGTAACCACGAGACCAAATATCGGGCAGAAATTGTCTTCAGCTCTTCAATTCTTCCCTATTCTTCAATTCAACAATATTTTGCTTCAACTGTTCAACTTTCTGTGATCAAGGAGTGTAACCACGATACCAAATATAGGGCAGAAATAGTCTTCAAGCTCTTCAATTCATCCCTATTCTTCAATTCAACAATATTTTGCTTCAACTGTTCAACCTTCTGTGATCAAGGAGTGTAACCACGAGACCAAATATCGGGCAGAAATAGTCTTCAGCTCTTCAATTCTTCCCTATTCTTCAATTCAACAATATTTTGCTTCAACTGTTCAACCTTCTGTGATCAAGGAGTGTAACCACGAGACCAAATATCGGGCAGAAATAGTCTTCAAGCTCTTCAATTCTTCCCTATTCTTCAATTCAACAATATTTTGCTTCAACTGTTCAACCTTCTGTGATCAAGGAGTGTAACCACGAGACCAAATATCGGGCAGAAATAGTCTTCAAGCTCTTCAATTCTTCCCTATTCTTCAATTCAACAATATTTTGCTTCAACTGTTCAACCTTCTGTGATCAAGGAGTGTAACCACGAGACCAAATATCGGGCAGAAATAGTCTTCAAGCTCGTCAATTCTTCCCTATTCTTCAATTCAACAATATTTTGCTTCAACTGTTCAACCTTCTGTGATCAAGGAGTGTAACCACGAGACCAAATATAGGGCAGAAATAGTCTTCAAGCTCTTCAATTCTTCCCTATTCTTCAATTCAACAATATTTTGCTTCAACTGTTCAACCTTCTGTGATCAAGGAGTGTAACCACGAGACCAAATATCGGGCAGAAATAGTCTTCAAGCTCTTCAATTCTTCCCTATTCTTCAATTCAACAATATTTTGCTTCAACTGTTCAACCTTCTGTGATCAAGGAGTGTAACCACGAGACCAAATATCGGGCAGAAATAGTCTTCAAGCTCGTCAATTCTTCCCTATTCTTCAATTCAACAATATTTTGCTTCAACTGTTCAACCTTCTGTGATCAAGGAGTGTAACCACGAGACCAAATATAGGGCAGAAATAGTCTTCAAGCTCTTCAATTCTTCCCTATTCTTCAATTCAACAATATTTTGCTTCAACTGTTCAACCTTCTGTGATCAAGGAGTGTAACCACGAGACCAAATATCGGGCAGAAATAGTCTTCAAGCTCTTCAATTCTTCCCTATTCTTCAATTCAACAATATTTTGCTTCAACTGTTCAACCTTCTGTGATCAAGGAGTGTAACCACGAGACCAAATATCGGGCAGAAATAGTCTTCAAGCTCTTCAATTCTTCCCTATTCTTCAATTCAACAATATTTTGCTTCAATTGTTCAACCTTCTGTGATCAAGGAGTGTAACCACGAGACCAAATATCGGCAGAAATAGTCTTCAAGCTCTTCAATTCTTCCCTATTCTTCAATTCAACAATATTTTGCTTCAACTGTTCAACCTTCTGTGATCAAGGAGTGTAACCACGAGACCAAATATCGGGCAGAAATAGTCTTCAAGCTCGTCAATTCTTCCCTATTCTTCAATTCAACAATATTTTGCTTCAACTGTTCAACCTTCTGTGATCAAGGAGTGTAACCACGAGACCAAATATTGGGCAGAAATAGTCTTCAAGCTCTTCAATTCTTCCCTATTCTTCAATTCATGATTATTTTGTTTCAACTGTTCAACCTTCTGCTTCAGGCCGCTCATCTCTCCTTATGATCATTTTATCTTCCCACATATTGTACGTTCTGCAATAGCTGAAAAAGAATGCAGATATATGTACTACACAGAAATTGTATGGGGGAGTAGGTAATATTGAGCGATATTCTCACATTCAGGTAGCGACTCCGTCGATTCCGTTTGATTTTATGTAACATGTCCCAGGTATGTTCTATCTTTTTCTTATCGAACGAGCATAGTTGCAATCTCAAGCATTAGGATGAAATGATCTTCAAAAAATGAAGACAGAAAAGGCTATCATGTATTGATGTGCTATTAACCTTCGACAAAGATAATTCCTCACGGGATCATAATGAAACAACGAGCTTCCATTATAATCTGCAAGTAGAACAATCCTCCAAGCTGCATACCATTCATTTTCTCCACCGGTTGTCTGATGAATAGAGACAAAATCTAGACTGTCCATGAATAGTACAGCAGCCAACTGCTCCAACGTCCATGCCAAGTGAATTATGACCAAATTTTAGTCCGGCTGTTCGATGAAGCGGTAGAAATTTTGGATCACTGTTGCGCTAATCTTCTGCAAACTGCCTGCAAAGGACGTTTTAGTAATAACATACGTGAGGTTAGAAAATAATATTGTTTCAGAGCTCTCTGGGCTGAGGAAGGAAGCGCACTGTCAGGAACAGGCAGATGATTCGGAATCGTGCAACTCCATGAGGAAAATCTCTCGTGAGATTGATCAGTGCGACAATTACAGCTCCTCATGGACGATACAGTTCAGATACGGGCCGAAAATCAGTGATAGCAGCGAACTGTTTACACGGGAGAGAAGTTGTTCACCGTAGAACAAGAACGTACAAAAGTTAAAATGTTAGTTTCCCTAAGTTCTTGGTACATCAGCAACTATCGAACAGTCCCAAAACCTAAATCTGTGATAGTGTGGAAAGACACTCCTCGTGTTCATGGATCAAGGGCCAAAATCAACCATGACGATGAACCCAACAGCACTTCAGTGAGCTGGAATTGAGCTTTCAACAGGACTCTGCTCCAGCCCACCGAACTAAAGTTATTCAGGCGTGGCCACATTTGAGGGTTGCGTTATTGTTATTCACTGAAATCCATTGATTGGTTGCAGGAACATTCGAAGAAATAAGGTACAAAACCTCCCCCTTGATTCGTTTATTTATTAGTTAATAATTTATTACCATGGATGTATTAGGGCATGGAAATTTGAATGGTCGAATTAAATGAATTGTAGAATCAAAGGCGGATCCAGAAATTGTCTAGGGGAGGGAGGGGGAGTAACTTTTTTTGGTTCAACAAGACTTGAACCCCTCACGCACCGACGGTTTCTTTTAATTCAGTCGGTATCGTTCATACATACCTTTTTTGAAAAATATTGAAAAATGGTCAAATTATTACGATGCCGACTGGGAAAAGAAGAGGGTTAAAAGAATCAGAGTGTCTTATGCAAATGAATTAACGCGATTCCCACACCCCATGTAGCACCGTTTATTGGCGTTAGCTTGGCGCAATATTTGTGCAATATAGAGAGATTGGGGCAATATTGTCGAACTGCAGCCAATAATGGGTGAATATATTTTTGTAATATTATAGAAATATTGGAAATGCAATATTTAGTGAATATAAGAACAATATTTGCAACATTTAGTAAATATTGCTATTTAATGTATATTCAAATATTGTACACACAATAGTGTACCAATATTGCTTGTACAATATTACTAAATATTGAAAATCTATATTTAAGCAATATAACATACATATTTGTAATATGAAGTAAATATTGATATTCAATGTAAATTCAAATATTGTACATACAACAATGTACCAATATTGAGTGTACAATATTACTAAATATTGAAAATCGATATTTAAGCAATATAGCATACATATTTACAATATTTAGTAAATATTGCTACACAATATAGTCAATATTTATTTATCAATAACATAACAATACTGTGTTTTCAACCTTATTGGATCTTTAAAATGATGTATTTAGGCTACATTGAAAAAATATTCATAAATAATAACTTTCTAAAAATCCGCCGGATGTTAACTTTCGTCAATTTAGAGATATCAAAATAATCAAAATACAATATGAACGCCCTCCTCAGTATTTTATAGTGTTCAAAATTTAAATTCCAAAATTATATAAGTTTCCGTAGCTCAGTTGTGTGAGGGGTGACTTCTTAACCGAGTGATCGATGATTCGAGTCCTACATGAAGCAGAAGCCATTTTCAGCATTACCGATCTCCTCTGTGTCTACACGTCCTGGGGAAGGAAGGGTCTAGGACACAACGGCCACTGGACACAACGGCCACACAGAATTTAGTATGCCCATATCGGCCATACTGGACACATCGGCCAAACGTGATGTGTGGATACAACGGCCACCTTGGACGTAACGGCCACAGCTCTAGCTGGACACAACGGCCACCTTGGACACAACGGCCACTGGACACTACGGCCACACAGAATTGTAAGGTAATGTTTGCGATAAAGATTTCACAAATAATAGGAGTTTTCTATTTATAGGAACAAAAAACTAAATCTGCAAATAACCTAGGCGCTTAAGTGTCAACCTACGTTTAAGTTTAGCATTATGTTTTGTATCAATTGAAAAAAAAAACTAAATCTGCAAATAACCTAAGCGCTTTAGTGTCAATCTACGTATCTGATATGTGGCCGTAGTGTCCAAGGTGGCCATCGTGTCCACCTAGAGCTGTGGCCGTTACGTCCAAGGTGGCCGTTGTGTCCACACATCACGTTTGGCCGATGTGTCCAGTGTGGCCGATATGGGCATACTAAATTCTGTGTGGCCGTTGTGTCCAGTGGCCGTTGTGTCCAGACCCCTACACGTCCTGGGGAAAGAACCACCGGAGCACATGGAGCCCTGCAGGCGCTGCGCACAGTTATGACTTTGGGGTGGCGCAGGTCACCCCCTTTCCTACTATTTTGGGACAAATTACAAAACAATAATGGGTCAATATTGTATAAATGTTTTCCTCAATATTGAAAGAATATCGGTTAGTAATATTTAGCCAATATTTAAAATTGTTCACATTTCAATGTTGTGACAATATTGTACATTAATATTCTACCAATATATTTACAATGAAATGCCAATATTACACCAATATTAAATGCTACATGTGGCTTCTGAGGCTGAGCCACGATTTCAGCCGACGCAGGGTTAAAAAACTTCTTTTTGCAGCAGTCATGCTCATGGGCGCCCATAAGGGGGAACAAGAGCCCCCCCCCCCCCCTCCTGGACTCAGACTCTAAGCAGTAATAATTTCTTAAATAACGAAACTTTTAATTTAAATAAAACTAATTGTTCAATATTCCCCAAATTGCCCCCCCCCCCCCCCCCCCCGCCGGAAATTACTGTACAGTAGTTTACAATTAGAATAAATGTCTGCGTCGCACATTCTAAATATTTCCTCAACAGATAGATCGCCGCTATGTTTTAATTGGCGATCACAATAGGCCTTCCACAACACAATTTTTTTTTTCCAAAAGATGAATGAAATCATGAAACAAAAAGGACCCAAGTGGGGCCATGTGTAGACTAGCAACATGTTTCGACTTAAAGTCAACTTCAGGTTTTAAATGAAGATCTTCATCTTCATTTGTAATAAGGGGGTGTTTAGTTTTTTCTCCCTCGCCACGGTTATTCATTTTTTGTAATGTAACTAAACAAATTCTTCATCTCTAATTCCGGTTAATTATCAATGTCGCCATTTAAAGCCTGAAGATGAGTTTAAGTCGAAACATGTTGCATTTCCATGATTCAAACTTTCGTGGTGTACATTGTTAACTAATAAATAAACTAATCAAGATAGAAGTTTTGTGCCATTTCTCGTTAAATTTCGCTTCTTCATTAAATATATATTACAAAATGTTTCGACTACGTAATTTCCTCGCGCCCTGTATAGAGTAAACTTTTTGTTAGATATCCAGAAAGATTTTCACGGGAAAAGCGAACGAAATCCATAATTCATGAATGGGTCCTTACTCTTATTATGGGAACGAGTTTAATTTGAAACAAAAGAATTTCGCAAAACTCGAACGTATAAATATATTACTCACCCACCCACCACGAAAATTTTTAACAATTCAGCAAAGGAAACAAGTTCGAGAACATCTATAAAAATGGAAAAAATAAATAATAGGGATACTGATATTTTCTCTTAATCATTTTTAAAGTCAGGCAATGCGTGGGATGCTGATGGAATGTAATAATTATAAATGAGCTAAAATTACTGTTTAGTCTTTTATGCTTTCTGCTTTATATTTTTTTAACATTTTAAGTGCACAAATAATCACGTATTATTTTTTCGATGACTTAATTTTTTTTTTGTTGGGCGAAGAGAAACACATGTAACCATTCACGATTTTTTTTAGCGTAAAGAATGAAGAAGGAGGTCACCTTTCTCGTATAGAAGTGAGTTTACGGGTAACATGATAATCTGTGAGAGTAATAAATCTTGAAAACTCACATAATATACATTTTTGATAAAGATGGAATTTTTTATTAAATACATAATAAACTTCATTCAGACAAGCACCTGACAATTTATAAACAATATTATCTTATCTTTGGCTATTAAACGTGTAAAAGACGAAGGAAAATTCGCCTTTTTAAGAAACAAGGCACGTTTCTGTCTTTCACTCACAAATCATTTTCTTGGAATCATAAAATTGGGTAATTGTTAAACAATTGAGGTGACTGTACATACACAAATAAGTACTATGTTTACGTAGGTACATTTTATTCAAATGAAACTAAATTGTCACCTGTCATCAAGGTGTGCCTTGCATTGTATACCCACATATGAACGTAGTACAGTTGCCGTTATAAACAATTTCGACATTTTCATTTTTAAAGTCGGGCTCGTGCCGGAATTTTCGCTTAATTTCCTACAGATTTTTCATCGAATATATAAAAAAAATAGATTCAAAGGAAACATATTTTCACGTGGAGTTTCCCATGTGTACTAAGAAGTCAAATGACGAATCTCAAACAGGAATTAAGTTCTTGATGAAATAATAGTCATAGATAATAATAATCCCGTCTGGATGCCGGAATGGAATTAGTCCTGGAAACCTTTTTCCTGCCGTAACCAGAGAGCATCTGTAACCATAGATTAATTCTGCCTACCAACAACCAACCCTTTATGAGTTCCTCCAACATTAAATCCTTTCCACTTTCCCTCGCCCATAATAACGGGTGATTTTTTAATCGGTTTTTGAAAATTGAAGAAAACACAGAAAAATAGGACATCTTTGAAAATTCGGTACTTACAAAGGGGGTTTTTAGGTAAAATAACAAAAACACTCTTTGCTAAGGCGAGGTTGAGAGTGTTTTTGATATTTTGCAAAGAAAAATTGTAAAAGTGAATGAAATATTTCTTTGGATTAATAAATTAATGCCTGTCATTTACTTTTTAAAAATGGATGGTAATTTTCGCGGCCCCAAGAATTGTCACTCTAAGCCCAAAAATTATTATTTTTACCCCCAAGAATTATTTTTTCGACCCCAGCTTTTTAATTATTTTGGTCCCAAGATTTCTGATCCCAAGAAACATTATATTAGCCCCCAAAATTATTATTTTAACCCACAGAATCATTCTTTTCACCCCAAGATTTTATTCATTTTACCTCACGGTTTTATTCATTTAACCCCAAGATTTTACCCCGAGGTTTTGACATTTTTACCTAAAATTTCAATTTTCACACCAGCCTTAAGTTGTATGCTACGAAAGCGTAGAAGGGCCACATACAATATTTTATCCACGATTCCGACTTAATTTACGAAATTCCGTAAAACAACTCGAAATTCCGTAAAATAACTCGGAATTCCTGCTTAATTTACGGAATTGGTCATTATTACATTAGTCGCACGACAGGTGTTGTGGGAAGAGTACGTTTCATAAACAGGGTGTACCAATCTTACGACAAAGTTCGGTATATGGCTTATTTCAAGAGATATCAAAAAATGTTGTTAAGAAAAATAATAGATGTCTTTAAGGACCATATTTCTAAATTATGTTGAACAATACAGGGTGTTGCATAACTCAGTTACAAACCAAACATATGATTTTTTATATGAGAGCCCCTGTATATTATGCCAAATTCGGATTGCCCACATTTTTTTCGAATCTCTTGATATAAGGTTTTGCTACGTTATACAGAGTCCTTTAAAAGTTATGGATACGTTTATGTTAAAATCGTAGCTAAATCAACGCCCTCTAGCTTACTGTACGTTACAGAAAAAGACAATTTCTCCTCATTCGATTACATTTCAATTATTTTCTCTCTTTGTGTACAGGGTGGATCGAAACACGAACCTTTCATTTTCTTTCTTCTTTTAAATGTTAATAATGACCAATTCCGTAAATGAAGTAGGAATTCCGAGTTGTTTTACGGAATTCCGTAAATTAAGTCGGAATTCCGAGTTGTTTTATGGAATTCCGTAAATTAAGTCGGAATTCCGAGTTGTTTTACGGAATTCCTTAAATTAAGTCAGAATTCCGAATTATTTTACGGAATTCCGTAAATGAAGTATGAATTCCGAGTTGTTTTACGGAATTCCGTAAATAAAGTCGGAATCATGGGTAAAATATTGTATGTGGGCCTTCTACGCTTTCGTAGTATGCCGAGGGTTTTAGAGACTTAGAGACTAAATAAAGTACGCAAGGAGTTTGTAGGTATGAGCTTCTATGTAGTCATTGTAAATTTTTTTTAGCTTCAAATGCTATTTAGAATCATATGCCCGTTTTGTATCAATTGAAAAAAAAATATACTAAACCTACCTCTAACCTAAGCGATTGAGTGTTAAATACGTTTAGGTTGGAATTTTTTTTAGTTTCAAATACTGTTTAGTATCATATTCCCGTTTATGTATCAATTGAAAAAAAAATATACTAAACCTACCTTTAACCTAAGCGCCTGAATGGCAATATACGTTTAGGTTGGCATTTTTTTTTTTAGTTTCAAATACTGTTTAGTATCATATTCCCGTTTTTGTATCAATTGAAAAAAAATATACTAAACCTACCTCTAACCTAAGCGCCTGAGTAGCAATATACGTTTAGGTTGGCATTTTTTTAAGTTTCAAATACTGTTTAGTATCATATTCCCGTTTTTGTATCAATTGAAAAAAAATATACTAAACCTACTTCTAACCTAAGCGCCTGAGTGTCAATATACGTTTAGGTTGGCATTTTTTTAGTTTCAAATACTGTTTAGAATCATATTCCCGTTTTCGTATCAATTGAAAAAAAATATACTAAACCTACCCCTAACCTAAGCGCCTGAGTGGCAATATACGTTTAGGTTGGCATTTTTCTTAGTTTCAAATACTGTTTAGTATCATATTCCCGTTTTTGTACCAATTGAAAAAAAATATACTAAACCTACTTCTAACCTAAGCGCCTGAGTGTCAATATACGTTTAGGTTAGCATTTTTTTTAGTTTCAAATACCATTTAGTGTCATATTCCCGTTTTTGTATCAATTGAAAAAAAATATACTAAACCTACTTCTAACCTAAGCGCCTGAGTGTCAATATACGTTTAGGTTAGCATTTTTTTTAGTTTCAAATACCATTTAGTGTCATATTCCCGTTTTTGTATCAATTGAAAAAAAATACTAAACCTACTTCTAACCTTAGCGCCTGAGTGGCAATATACGTTTAGGTTGGCATTTTTCTTAGTTTCAAATACTGTTTAGAATCATATTCCCGTTTTTGTATCAATTGAAAAAAAATATACTAAACCTACCTCTAACCTAAGCGCCTGAGTAGCAATATACGTTTATGTTGGCATTTTTTTTAGTTTCAAATGCTGTTTAGTATCATACATATTCCCGTTTTTGTATCAATTGAAAAAAAATATACTAAACCTACCCCTAACCTAAGCGCCTGAGTGTCAATATACGTTTAGGTTAGCATTTTTTTAAGTTTCAAATACTGTTTAGTATCATATTCCCGTTTTTGTATCAATTGAAAAAAAATATACTAAACCTACTTCTAACCTAAGCGCCTAAGTGTCAATATACGTTTAGGTTCGCATTTTTTTAAGTTTCAAATACTGTTTAGTATCATATTCCCGTTTTTGTATCAATTGAAAAAAAATATACTAAACCTACCCCTAACCTAAGCACCTGAGTGTCAATATACGTTTAGGTTAGCATTTTTTTAAGTTTCAAATACTGTTTAGTATCATATTCCCGTTTTTGTATCAATTGAAAAAAAATATACTAAACCTACTTCTAACCTAAGCGCCTGAGTGTCAATATACGTTTACGTTGGTATTTTTTTTACTTTCAAATACTGTTTTTTATCATAATCCCGTTTTTGTATCATTTGAAAAAAAAAATATACTAATCCTACTTCTAACCTAAGCGCCTGAGTGTCAATATACGTTTAGGTTAGCATTTTTTTTAGTTTCAAATACCGTTTAGTGTCATATTCCCGTTTTTGTATCAATTGAAAAAAAATATACTAAACCTACTTCTAACCTAAGCGCCTGAGTGTCAATATACGTTTAGGTTGGCATTTTTTTTAGTTTCAAATACTGTTTAGAATCATATTCCCGTTTTTGTATCAATTGAAAAAAAATATACTAAACCTACCTTTAACCTTAGCGCCTGAGTGGCAATATACGTTTAGGTTGGCATTTTTCTTAGTTTCAAATACTGTTTAGAATCATATTCCCGTTTTTGTATCAATTGAAAAAAAATATACTAAACCTACCTCTAACCTAAGCGCCTGAGTAGCAATATACGTTTATGTTGGCATTTTTTTTAGTTTCAAATGCTGTTTAGTATCATACATATTCCCGTTTTTGTATCAATTGAAAAAAAATATACTAAACCTACCCCTAACCTAAGCGCCTGAGTGTCAATATACGTTTAGGTTAGCATTTTTTTAAGTTTCAAATACTGTTTAGTATCATATTCCCGTTTTTGTATCAATTGAAAAAAAATATACTAAACCTACTTCTAACCTAAGCGCCTAAGTGTCAATATACGTTTAGGTTCGCATTTTTTTAAGTTTCAAATACTGTTTAGTATCATATTCCCGTTTTTGTATCAATTGAAAAAAAATATACTAAACCTACCCCTAACCTAAGCACCTGAGTGTCAATATACGTTTAGGTTAGCATTTTTTTAAGTTTCAAATACTGTTTAGTATCATATTCTCGTTTTTGTATCAATTGAAAAAAAATATACTAAACCTACTTCTAACCTAAGCGCCTGAGTGTCAATATACGTTTACGTTGGTATTTTTTTTACTTTCAAATACTGTTTTTTATCATAATCCCGTTTTTGTATCATTTGAAAAAAAAAAAATACTAATCCTACTTCTAACCTAAGCGCCTGAGTGTCAATATACGTTTAGGTTAGCATTTTTCTTAGTTTCAAATACTGTTTAGAATCATATTCCCGTTTTTGTATCAATTGAAAAAAAATATACTAAACCTACCTCTAACCTAAGCGCCTGAGTGGCAATATACGTTTAGGTTGGCATTTTTTTTTTTAGTTTCAAACACTTCTATAAAATAAGTAAATAATTAAAATCTTGGGTTAAAATAAAAAAAAATCTTGGGGTGAAATGAATAAAACCTTGGGGTAAAATGGATAAAATCATGGGGTAAAATGAATAAAATCTTGGGGCCAAAAGAATAATTATGTGGGCTAAATTAATAATTTTGGGGGCCAATATAATAATTCTTGGGAACAAAAATCTTGGGACCAAAATAATTAAAAAGCTAAGGTAGAAAATAATTCTTGGTGTAAAAATAATAATTCTTGGGGTGAGAATGACAATTCCTAGAATGCACTAAATAATATCTCTTTACAAATTATATCATGCAAATGTTGCCCACGGTTATGCATCAGGTGGTCTATTCTGAAAGTCCAATTTTTGCACACTTTTTCCAACATTTCGGCCGGACAGCGTTAAATGGTGAGGTTAATTGCTCACCAAACTTGCCTTGGTATCGAGTACAGTGTGGTATGTAACACCGCTCTGTTGAAACCACATGTCTACCATGTTCAATTCGGCCATTTTGGGCTAAAAAAAAGTCCGAGATCATCGAACGGTACCTTGCTCGATTGACGGTTACGTTGCGACTATCATAGTTTTGAAGAAGTCCAATGATGCCGCAGGCCCATAAACGGCACCAATCAGTGCATTTTTCAGGGTGCATTGGCAGCCTCTGGCTGCTCTTCGGACCAACTTCGGTAGGTAATTATAGTTATTCATTGAGCCAAAAATTTGCCTTGTCGTTGAAGACACTTTTTCGATAAAAAAAAGGTGACTTTCATCCTGCTTCTCTAAGGCCCATTCACCGAAAAGATGACGTTGGGGTAGGTCGCCCGGCTTCAACGCCTGCACCGGCTGCACCAGGTGTATTTTGTATGGCTTTAGACCGAAGTAAATTCTACCAGGTGGTCGAATAACACAAACCCAATTGCTGCTATAGTGCGATCGGTCACGGATAGGCATTTCGCGATCTTCATTAACACTACCGGATACAGCAGCAATATTCTCCTCAGCACGCTCGACCTGTTCGTTGAGTCTATTATTACGACCATAAAATGGACGTAACTTTCGAAACACATTTTTCACAGAGCACGAATTTTGATAATAAATTCAATGATTTGCAAGCGTTGTCCGTTTGTCAGTCTATTCATAATGAAACTGAACATTTTTGACTTTGACATATGTCACGAATTACACGTGAATTGTCAAAAACTTAACTTTGAAAAACCAAAAATCACCCTTTCGCTTCTGCTTATCAACCAACCCTTTTTGAGTTACTATTTCGTCACCATTTCATCTTTTCCACTTTCCTTCGGCCATAATCTTAAGGTCTTCGCTCCATCGTACAGGGTGGCCAAATTTCGATGTTTTTAATAGGGAATCTCGTAAACTATAGTTCGTATGACAAATGAACCTCGTATCTTCGATCTCTTTTTTTGAGAAAAACTTAATGGTGCATTTCAAATTTGGACGTACACGTGGACTAACCCCCCCCCCATTTCAAATTTGGCTAACATCTTTTGCTTTCGAGCTATGGCCAATAATTCAGATTTTCGAGTTTTGATTTCATGTCCATACCTCGCTTACTTATGAACGTAGAAACGATAATTATATCATTTGGGGTCAAATTAATCATGTTTACTGCTTTTTACAACAAAAATAGTTTTTTAGGACATAATGATTTATTTAAAGTAATAATGATTATTTACAAAAATTTACACTGTGACTTCTCTTAATATTTCAGAAATAAAAAAAATAATTTCGAGGTCTTTTAGGCACTTTTTTGATAAGAATGCAGTGGTGTAGCAATTCTTTAAAAATATCCTTGAAATTCGAGTTATACATATAGCTTAAAGTTGTATTTTTTTATATGACATAAAAAATTACTAATTTTTGGCTGATTCCAACGATTTATATCATGTGGGGTCAAATTATTCATTTTTACTGCTTTTTAGAAAAAATATTTATTTAAAGTAGGTAATAACAATTATTTAAAAAAAACTCACACTGTGACTGTGACTTTTTTACAAATCAAGAACAAATAACTATAATATTGAAGACGCTGTTAAACAAGCTACAAGATACTTAATAATTTTATACGCTGTGTTCATTTGAAAAGGACCCACTGTTAATATTCAGTAATGCGCTGTGTTAGAAAGAAATGCCGAAACGTGTCAACTTTTAACTTGAGGGGGACAATTTCTGGTGTTAAACGACAGATTCACCCCCTCCTTACCGGAGATACCCCTTAAATTTTTTCAAATGGCTTTAGCCATCAAGTCATTTAAAACTCATTTAAAAAGTCTGGTAAATCTCTAAAATTTAAGGGGTGTCTCCAATAGGGAGGGGGTAAATCTGACGTTTACGACATTAGCGCCAAAGGTGTCCTCCTCAAGTTAAAAGTTGACGTGTTTCAGTATTTCTGATATATTAAGACTGGGTCCTTTTCAAGTAAACACAGTGTATAAAGCGACTTAAACTAAATGATCAAATTGATGTCCATTATTTGCAACTCATATAGTTCACATCGCTTTGAAACATTCCGAATTGCGTTGTACATATGAATATTAGATAAGTACCAAATTAACAACACACTGTATAAAGTTTTGTCTTAGTTCGTTTACAATATATTATTATTTTTTTTATGTAAGTTGTCTTTAATGTGTCTCCAAAAGAAAAAAATTATTGGCGTTCAATCGAGTGAACGTGGTGGCCACTTCACAGATACATTTGTTCGTATTCATTTGTCTTGAAAATGAATATTTACAATTCATTCCGACAAGTTTCTACTACTGTGAGGCGGTGCCCCATCTTGTTGAAAATATAAATTTTGTGCTAAAGATTTCCAAACACTAAATCGAAGCATCCCTGATTTTGAACATCAACAGTACGGTACGGATTAATGTCGAACCTCTCTAGTGCTCGTTATGTCGATTGAAAATCCCGGCGCTTCGGAAATACTTTGGAGAAACCCCCCCAAAGGATGACTAGGTTTCACGGTAATTATTTTTGATGAAAACGACAGAAATGATGGCTCCAGTGCCATCCGCGTTACCCATTAATGGCTTTAACTTAGGGCAAAAATTGCTTAATAATAGTTAATTTGATATTTATTGTTAAAATTGAACAATTATTGCTTTTATTTTTTACATAATGTTTGATTAATTTATTTAATATTTACTTTTATTTTTATTAAATTTGATTTTTCACGTTTCATTTTATATTTTAAAGTATATTTTATAATTAAATAAAATACATATATTTTATTTTAATATTAATATTATTTAAAAGTTATAATACTGTTTTCATAAATTTGATTTATTTTATTTAACTGTAATATTTAATGTTTTATTATTTTTAATTATATTTTATTTTATTTAATATAAATGTTTTCCTATTTTTGTGCATTAATATATTTAGATTTACGGTGTTTATAAATTTCAAATTTCTTATTAAGCAATTTCTCCTTTAATAGAAAAATTATTTTACTTAAAATATTAGTTTAATTTGTATTTTGATTTATTTTGTTAAATGATTTTAGAATTAGGAGTAATTCTATTATAGCATTAATTTAATTATTTTATAATAATTTTACAATAATTATTTTATTAATTGATCTTTAAATTAGGGGTAATTTTTAGGTTTATATTAATTTATTTAATTATTTGTTTAATAAATAATTAGGGGTAATTTTTTATTAAAAGTACTTTATTAAAGCTTCAAATTAACTATTATCAAGCAATTTTTCCTCTAATGGAAAAATTATTTTACTTAAAATATTAGTTTAATTTGTATTTTAATTTATTTTGTTAAATGATTTGAGTAGAAACACTCTGTATAAAACAAAAAGTTGAATGATATACGTATTTGAGCGTGAAATTTCGACGCCTAGATATCATTCGATTACAATCTTTCGAAAATGAACATGGCATTGACGCGATACTTCAAGATGATGGTGCAACCCACTACTTTGAATACATCAAATGTTTCTGGTCTATCCGAGCACACACTTCTCCTAGGGATAGCAGCTCCTATTATGTTGCATATAGAAACCTGAATCCTCCAGGACTTTGCGATTCCACTAGATCACAGTAAGTACTTCGCGCACGGCGTGGTCATTTCGCGCATGCTGTCATGGTAACATAGGAAAGTGAAAAAAAAAGGGTCACTTCGCGTAATGTTATTGATGCGCAAACCTTGTCATTTTTTGAAGTTTGTAGAAAAAAATCATTTTTGATTAGCTTGTTACTGGCTTCTAAACATTCAAAAATTCAAAAAAGAATAGATAACTCCGATACCTACTCCTAAAGATTCAGGGGGTTCCAAAAATGGTATGACGTGGGCACTTCACCGAATACCTCCTGCGTTCATGTGATCCTGACACAAAACTTACTCCTGTACTACTAAAAACTTCTTTTTAAGTTTTGTATAAAATGAAAATGATTTCATTTGATAACTTCCTCACGTTCATGTGACCCTAATATAAAATTTACTCCTGATAAAAGTGAAAACCCCTTTAACGTTTATATCAAATGAAAACGATTTCATTTAAAAACCTTCTTGCGTTGATGTGGTCCTGATACAAAATTTACTCCTCATGCAAGTAATCTTGAAGGTTTGTATAAAGTGAAAACGATTTCGTTTAAACCTCCTTGCGTTCATGCGATCCTGATGCAAAATACACTCCTGATACAAGTAAAACTTCTTAAAAATTTTTATAAAATGAAAACGATTTCGTTTAAATACCTCCTTGCGTCCATGTGATCCTAATTTAACCGAGATACAAGAAAAGCTTCTTTAAAGTTTGTATAAAATGAAAACGATGTAATACCTCCTTGCGTTCATGTGATCCTGATGCAAAATACACTCCTGATACAAGTAAAACTTTTTAAAAATTTTTATAAAATGAAAACGATTTCATTTAAATACCTCCTCGAGTTCATGTGATCCTGATACAAATTTTAACCGTGATACAAGTAACAACTTCATGAAGGTTTATATGAAATGACAATGATTTCATTGAAGTACCTCTTTGCTTTCATACGATACGGACACAAGATTTACTCCTGATGCAAGTAAACACTGCTTTAAGGTTTGTATAAAATGAAAACGGTTTCGTTTAAATACCTCCTTGCGTCCATGTGATCCTGATACAAAATTTAACCGTGATACAAGAAAACTTCTTTAAGGTTTGTATAAAATGAAAACGATTTAATACCTCCTTGCGTTCATGTGATCCTGATACAAGTAAAAACTTCTTAAAAATTTGTATAAAATGGAAATAATTTCGTTTAAATACCTCCTCGAGTTCATGTGATCCTGATACAAATTTTAAAGCTTCTTATTTAAGGTTTGTATAAAACGAAAACGATTTGATTTAAATACCTCCTCGGGTTTATGTGATCCTGATACAAATTTTAACCGCGATACAAGTAAAAACTTCTTGAAGGTTTATATAAAATGACAACGATTTCCTTTCTTTCATGTGATACGGACACAAGATTTACTCCTGATGCAAGTAAAAAATGCTTTAAGGTTTGTATAAAATGAAGAAAACGGTTTCGTTTCAATACCTTCTTGCGTTCATGTGATCCTGATATAGAATTTACTCCTGATACAATTATAAACCCGACGTTAGTGGGTTTTCAGAAAGAGTAAAACGTCAGTACCGCACGAGTGTGGGGGGAGGGGGTCATTTTCTCGAAAACGGCCGATCATGCAAGTTATAAAGGACTAAAAGGCACTAACGATATGCATAGCTTCCGACTTTAGTGCTTCAATTGGCAGTGCTAACTGCACGGATCTGGTTGAGGGGCCAACTTCACACCAGTACAGCGTATTGTCTTTGTCGATTGTAACACATTTTCCTTTATTTTTTCTTCTTTATCTTCATTTTATATATCTTTGTCTTTGCTAAATGGAAGTCTTCTTTACTACGTAAGATTTGATGTGGAAAAATAAAATTTTTTGTAGGCTCTTTGTCTACAATGGCGTATATAGGGGTGGGGGGGGGGGTGAACCCTCCCCGAAATAAGTTTACATTTTGCACTAAATTGTAAATCATATGGTCAGTCGTAAATTTTTTCATTACTGAACTCGACGTGACGAACTCTCATGCTGAACCCCCTCCGAAAATTATCTATAGCTACGCCCCTGCAATAACAAACTGGATATTATGTTACCTCAAAGCTATCAAAAACATTGGAATTATCATTTACCTTCTCTTCTTCCAGAACCTTCAAACTGTGATCCTTTCTGATTCATTTGTCCATTCCAGCTGAAGATATTCTGACAAGTTTACGCATGTTTGTATAAAATAATACCACCATCTTCGCATTCTCGGTCTCGCATTTTTCACAGCTTCCCTCCACATCTTCATGTGAATACCACCAATTTTTTTGGTGGGAGATCCACAATTTTATTGTAAAGACACAGTACTAAAAATTGTTATAATTTTCAACAAAACAAGGCGAGCAGAAAACAATGATAATTATGATAATAATTGAAAGGTAGGTAAGAAAATAGAAAAAAGTTTGTCAAAATATACATAAAGATTTATTCATACAAAAAATGTAAAATTCGCATGTATCCGACGGTCATGATTAATTTCAATCTACCTACGCGAAGGAGAAGAACAAATTTGCTAATTAATTAAATTTGTGAAATTATTAATGGAGAATTCTCTCAGTACCGTTATCGTTACGAAACTCAGCTAATTCGGTGACAGGGCATCATCAATTTCCAACTTGTTTTCCTTGTAATAAACGATTTACGTTGCACGTGTCATAATATAAATAAATTAATTAGGATTATACACGCTACTTGTTAATTTTTAATTTGAATTCTTTTCATTCTTCAATTTCGTAGGACATTAATTGCTGTTTTTTTTTGGAATTTGTTGCCGTTTCATAACTTAAGCGGTAAGCTCAGTTTTTCCTATTGATCTTGCGCAGTATTTTTATAGGTTACGCGCCATCTAGTGGCCGCCATCATTGAATCAACTGCGCTTTTTAAATATGAAACAAATTCACTTTCGTTTTATGCTAAATTACCTTAGGATTGCTGCGTTTATTGACCGAGGACTTTTTAGAGCTTTTCTAAAACTTTTTAAGTCAGAAAACGGGAATACAAGGTAGGATTCTTAAAAAAATGGAACGTATAATTATGTGCGAAGAAAACTCTGCGATAAACCTCATAAAGAACAGTTAGGTGGCCTTGGAACAGTCTATTATTGTGGGGGATTCGAACCCAGCACTACCTCTCGAATAGGAGCTAAAAACGTAACCGCTGGACTAGCCCGTCGCAATGTCCAGCGAATATGAAAAGGTCGATGGAGCAGAGCACAGTTAAACAACGCGTGGGAAATAACAAAAAGAAAAAAGAACAAACATGGTTAGGAGTCGTAAGATGAGTGGAAGAAGTGAGTAATTCAACTACCCCCGCCCTTCTGAGGGAGCAAATTGATTGAAGGATTACCATAAGAAGATGCGTCATTGAAACTCGTCAACAGACCTAAGAGAATTCATCAGTTCGAGATTTTCCAAAGACAGATCTTGGAACGCAGAATACCATAACTTCACAATTTGCCTTCTCCATACGCCCCTCTCTCGTTGCTTTCCTCTCTAGTCAGGGCCGTCATTTAGGGGGGTAGGGCAGTTGACCCCCCCCCCCCCTGGAATTACTACTACCAAAAAAGTACGTTAAACTTATGAAACTGACAATCACGCCCTTTTTGGAAAAAATTTCGCCTGAGGAGGACCATTTTTTCCCTTTTTACTATAGTTCCCCCCCCCCCCCCCCCTGTACAATACTGAAATGACGCCGCTGTCTCTACTCCCCTTCAAAATCAATGTAGACGAATCAGTTTTTCGAAAAATGTTACCCCAGCCCCGCTTTTGTCAAATTTTGAAATGTCATCAATTGTGCTCGTTATGTGCCGCTATGTTTATTGCTTACGACTCAATTTAAAAAGCGAGGTTGTGGAAACGCCGAGGTCTACTTTTGGCAAATTTTTCAAATTTAGATAACCAATTTCTATGTGCTCCTTACGTTCTGCGTTCTGCTCTTTGTGTTTACTGATGATTAATCCATTAAAAAACCGGGATTGGAGAAACACTCAGCATCGCCTTCCTAAAATTTGGCAATTTTAATTGCTACATTTGAATGTGCTCGTTATGTGTTTTTATGTGCCATTAGCAGAATTTGTTGTGCCGATTTTTCTTAAGATGATTTAAACCTTTAAATAAGTCGATGTGGAACTGGCGCGAAGCTTTTCTGAAATTTTAAAATGTTAATCAGTGAATATGAATATAATCGTTATGTGCGTTGTGTTGAAAGAAAAATTTTTTGTTTTTTTTTTTATTATTAAGTAACCCCTTAAAATGGCAGGGGTGGATCATCAGTTCGAAATTTAGAGGCCCTGTAGATTTAATTAAAATTGCAAAAAAAATTAACGGGCGAAGCACAAACGAAAATATTTTTGGCACTTAACGAATACATTCATATTCAATTAATATAATGTTGTCTTAATAGTTCCATTTTTAGAACATCTTACGTTGTTATACGGGGATAAATGTGCTAGAGCCACTACAGGGGGGGGGGTGACCCCCCCCCCCGTTCTCATTTTATGGAGACTGAGTTGGCCTTGGGAAGGAAAAGTGGCAAAATTTTTCTAGCAGAAACCAGAATCGAACTAGGCCCATCGGCTTTGTAGTCTAAATCTCTAAGCACTACACAACCTCCTCCCATACTCATTTAATAACATTTCAAAATTTCACAAAAATGGTCCTGGAGAAATGGAGCTCCACGATTTTCATAAAAAATGTACACTATTTGCAATCAAGTTGACACTCATTTGTGACAAATGTCAACTGGTATTTACAATAACAAATATTATTATCGAAACATGAGCAGATTAAAAAACGATTTTTTTTGACATTTTCAAAAATTTAAGGGATGATGACACAACCGCGAGATGCCTGCCAGAATGGTATTTTCTTCATTGACTGATAATAAAACATCATTTAAAAAGTTTCTAGCTTTGTGGGAAACAGGTTAGAGATTAATAGGGAAGGTGAAAAAAGAGGAAGGAGCGTAGAGAGAAATACAAGAGATAACAAGATGGATGAGAGAGGGGGCAGAAAAGAGAACGCATAGAATAAAAAGGGAAAGGAAAAAAAGTGATGCAGGGAAGGGAGGAAAGAATATAGAAGAATACGAGAGAGGAAAAAAGAGAAAGAAAAAAAGATAATACAAAAAATAAAAATAGAACAAGGCATATGGAAATACTTAAACAGAGAGTGAGAACCAACATAACGCTACAATAATGGAGGGAGAGAAAGGAAGAAGAGAGAAAGACGGTGGCAGAGGGAGAGGAGATAAAAAAGGATGAAGTAGAAGAGGTAATATGAAGGATAAAGAAAAAAAAGCGGGGAGATCGAATGAGTTACAAAATGAAGAATGGCGTTACGAAGGAGTGACGATAGAAAAATGAATTCCAGAAATAATAAACAAAATATGGAGTGAAGGGAATCTGCCCTATATATAAGAGAGGGGACAAAGAGAATAAGAAAAACGACCTAGGAATAATTATCCTCTTAAATTCAGGATACGCGAAGGTAATAGAGAAAAGGTTACAAGTAGAACTGCGAAAACTTTAGAAAGGGGAGAAGAGCTATAGATAAAGTTTACATACTAAAGTACGTGATAGATAAAGAGCTCGAAAAAGAAAGGGGGGAAATTATACGCAGTTTTTGGATATGGAAGTAAATAAAATAAAGTAAACAGAGAGAAATTAGGGGGCATCATGGTGAAAAAAGAACTAAGCGAGAGGATAAGGTAAAGAGTGAAAGACATCTCTAGAGGCACGAGATATGGGGATACTTATATATGTATAGTCAGTATAGTAGAAAAGGACACAAAGATACAAAAGATAAGAGTGGAAGTGAGGGAGACGGCGGTGAAGTACGAAGAATGAATAGAGGGAAGGACGAATTGCACGATATTGAAAGAGCGCTCCTGCTGGAGGGAAGCGAAAAAGGGAAAAAAGACGTACGGACAGAAGGAAAGAGAAGAAACGGATGCGCGACGGAAGAAGTGACAAGAATAAGAAAAAAGGGGAGAAATATTAGAGACAGGCATATAAATAAACAGAAAAGAAAGACGAAGATAAGAGAGTACAAAAATAATATCGAATATGGCAAGATAATGGCAGAGGCGTTACCGGAATACCTGAAAGACAGGAAAAGTAATGTGAAGAAGGGAACGATTAGGTGTGGTAATGAAGAAAGAGGAAACAGATATTGGAGGGAGGAGGAGGATAGAAAATGTAGGCTATGCGGGTAGGAGTGGAGAAAGTGGAACGTATGCTAAAAGAGTCCGAAGAACCGAGGAAGGAAGACAGAGAGAGAAGGAAAGTGTTAGTAGAAAGTGGAGAAGGAGAAGATGTGGAAGAGATGTGGAAGAGAAGAAACTAGGGAATGGAATGCGAGTAGAGGGAAATGGAAAGCAGAAATTAAGCCCAATTGAAATGAAATGTTTTAGTTGTTTTATAGTTATCAATCTTTTGTAAGTGCAAAGGCACGACAAAATATAATAAATAATCTTAAATATTTGTTTGAAATATTATTATTAATTTCATTCAATAATAATAAGCAAATTGTTTGATATTATATTTGATACAACTATTAAATGATTATTATAGGTAATAAATACAAAAACCAATATAATATAATATAATGTAATGTAATATGATATGATATTATATGATATGATATGATATGATATGATATGATATGATATGATATGATATGATATAATATAATATAATATAATATAATATAATATAATATAATATAATATAATAAGCAACGTATAAACGACCATCACAAAGCTTGTTCATTTCATGAACTCCACTTGGTAAGTTCACTATTTCCTTCTTCTTCACCAATCGATTAGTCCGATGCAGTGGCGTACCAAGAATTTTTGCAATTGAGACCAACTTTTTTACCATTGCATGCAATATTTAAATTAGGCGGTAAATAAAGAAAGCCGCACGAGGCATAAATGCAACCTTTCTAAAAATACAAGATACTTACGGAGGCCGAAGGTTTCCCCGTCTATGAGACAAAACCTAATTTACAAAAAAATTACCATTAAATATTTTTTATTTTATCTTTATAAATGTCTGCGTACATTACAAGCACCAACATAAACAAAATGCCGTTCGGGCAGCGAGAGATGGCCACTTGCCGCCCGGTGCGGACTGCACCCACCGCACCGCCCTAGGTACGCCACTGGTCCGATGGTTTTTCGGTGATGTATGTCGAGATGACTCAGTCTCAACTACAAAGATTTTGCAACCCATTATGTTTCACCTATCTCACTTATTTCTCACTTACTAGCCTGAAGATGATACAATTTACCATTTATAGGAACTTGTCGCTATTCACATGTACCTAAATTCAGTCATTTCAGTCAACTAGAATCAACTAAAAAATGTAGGTATGCATGGGGAAGGTTTTGTGAAACTTACTACTCACGAAAAGATTCATTTGACCCCATTTCGAGCCTTTCACACCTTTCACAATCAAATATGGACCCTATCAATTTAGTGGGGTTCGGAAAAAACCCCTGGAAAAAAATCCCCGGAAAAAAAAGGCCGGAAAAAAAACCCCCGGAAAAAAAAACCCAGGAAAAAAACCCCCGGAAGAAAAACCCCCGAAAAATAATTATAGATGGCTGTGAATAAATATATAAATATACAAAGTTTGGAAATAAAAGTAATGCCAAACTTAAACGTAGATTGCCACTAAAGCGCCTAGGTTTTCTGCAGGTTTAGTACATATTTTTTCAATTGATACAAAATGGCAACATGACATTAAACAAAGTTTGGAAAAAAAGTAATGCTAAACTTAAACGTGTATTGTCACTAAAGCGCCTAGGTTATTTGCAGGTTTAGTATATTTTATTTCAATTGATACAAAATGGCAACATGACACTAAACAAAGTTTGGAAATAAAAGTAATGCTAAACTTAAACGTGTATTGCCACTAAAGCGCCTAGGTTATTTGCGACTTTAGTATATTCTTTTTCAATTGATACAAAATGGCAACATGACACTAAACAAAGTTTGGCAGTAAAAAATGCTAAACTTAAACGTAGATTGCCACTAAAGCGCCTAACTTATTTGCAGGTTTGGTATATTTTTTTTCAAATGATACAAAATGGCAACATGACACCAAACAAAGTTTGGAAGTACAAAAAATGCCAAACTTAAACGTAGATTGCTACTAAAGCGCCTAGGTTATTTGCGGGTTTAGTATATTTTTTTTCAATTGATACAAAATGGCAACAAGACACTAAACAAAGTTTGGAAATAAAAGTAATGCCAAACTTAAACGTAGATTGCCACTAAAGCGCCTAGGTTATTTGTGGCTTTAGTATATTCTTTTTCAATTGATACAAAATGGCAACATGACACTAAACAAAGTTTGGCAGTAAAAAAATGCTAAACTTAAACGTAGATTGCCACTACAGCGCCTAAGTTATTTGCGAGTTTAGTATATTTTTTTTGAATTGATACAAAATGGCAACATGAGACTAAACAAAGTTTGGAAATAAAAGTAATGCTAAACTTAAACGTAGATTGCCACTAAAGCGCCTAGGTTTTCTGCAGGTTTAGTACATATTTTTTCAATTGATACAAAATGGCAACATGACATTAAACAAAGTTTGGAAAAAAAGTAATGCTAAACTTAAACGTGTATTGTCACTAAAGCGCCTAGGTTATTTGCAGGTTTAGTATATTTTATTTCAATTGATACAAAATGGCAACATGACACTAAACAAAGTTTGGAAATAAAAGTAATGCTAAACTTAAACGTGTATTGCCACTAAAGCGCCTAGGTTATTTGCGACTTTAGTATATTCTTTTTCAATTGATACAAAATGGCAACATGACACTAAACAAAGTTTGGCAGTAAAAAATGCTAAACTTAAACGTAGATTGCCACTAAAGCGCCTAACTTATTTGCAGGTTTGGTATATTTTTTTTCAAATGATACAAAATGGCAACATGACACCAAACAAAGTTTGGAAGTACAAAAAATGCCAAACTTAAACGTAGATTGCTACTAAAGCGCCTAGGTTATTTGCGGGTTTAGTATATTTTTTTTCAATTGATACAAAATGGCAACAAGACACTAAACAAAGTTTGGAAATAAAAGTAATGCCAAACTTAAACGTAGATTGCCACTAAAGCGCCTAGGTTATTTGTGGCTTTAGTATATTCTTTTTCAATTGATACAAAATGGCAACATGACACTAAACAAAGTTTGGCAGTAAAAAAATGCTAAACTTAAACGTAGATTGCCACTACAGCGCCTAAGTTATTTGCGAGTTTAGTATATTTTTTTTGAATTGATACAAAATGGCAACATGAGACTAAACAAAGTTTGGAAATAAAAGTAATGCTAAACTTAAACATAGATTGCCACTAAAGCGCCTACTATAGGTTATTTGCAGGTTTAGTATATTTTTTTTTAATTGATACAAAATGGCAACATGACACTAAACAAAGTTTGGAAATAAAAGTAATGCTAAACTTAAACGTATATTGCCACTAAAGCGCCTAGGTTATTTGCGGGTTTAGTATATTTTTTTTCAATTGATACAAAATGGCAACATGCCACTAAACAAAGTTTGAGAGTAAAAAAATGCTAAACTTAAACATAGATTGTCACTAAAGCGCCTAAGTTATTTGCAGGTTTAGTATATTTTTTTTCAATTGATACAAAATGGCAACATGACACTAAACAAAGTTTGACAGTAAAACAATGCTAAACTTAAACGTAGATTGCCACTAAAGCGCCTACTATAGGTTATTTTTTGCAGGTTTAGTATATTTTTTTTAATTGATACAAAATGGCAACATGACACTAAACAAAGTTTGGAAATAAAAGTAATGCTAAACTTAAACGTATATTGCCACTAAAGCGCCTAGGTTATGTGCAGGTTTAGTATATTTTTTTTCAATTGATACAAAATGGCAACATGACACCAAACAAAGTTTGGAAGTAACAAAAAATGCTAAACTTAAACGTAGATTGTCACTAAAGCGCCTAGGTTATTTGCGGGTTTAGTATATTTTTTTTCAATTGATACAAAATGGCAACATGACACTAAACAAAGTTTGGCAGTAAAAAAATCCTAAACTTAAACGTAGATTGCCACTAAAGCGCCTAGGTTATTTGCAGGTTTAGTAATTTTTTTTTCAATTGATACAAAATGGCAACATGACACTAAACAATGTTTGGAAATAAAAGTAATGCCAAACTTAAACGTAGATTGCCACTAAAGCGCCTAGGTTATTTGCGGGTTTAGTATATTTTTTTTCAATTAATACAAAATGGCAACATGACACTAAACAAAGTTTGGCAGTAAAAAAATGCTAAACTTAAACGTAGATTGCCACTAAAGCGCCTAGGTTATTTGCAGGTTTAGTACATTTTTTTTAATTGATACAAAATGGCAACATGACACTAAACAAAGTTTGGAAATAAAAGTAATGCCAAACTTAAACGTAGATTGCCACTAAAGCGCCTAGGTTATTTGCGGGTTTAGTATATTTTTTTTCAATTAATACAAAATGGCAACATGACACTAAACAAAGTTTGGCAGTAAAAAATGCTAAACTTAAACGTAGATTGCCACTAAAGCGCCTAGGTTATTTGCGGGTTTAGTATATTTTTTTTCAATTAATACAAAATGGCAACATGACACTAAACAAAGTTTGGCAGTAAAAAAATGCTAAACTTAAACGTAGATTGCCACTAAAGCGCCTAGGTTATGTGCAGGTTTAGTATATTTTTTTTCAATTGATACAAAATGGCAACATGACACTAAACACAGTTTTACAGTAAAACAATGCTAAACTTAAACGTAGATTGCCGCTAAAGCGCCTACTATAGGTTATTTGCAGGTTTAGTATATTTTTTTTCAATTGATACAAAATGGCAACATGACACTAAACACAGTTTTACAGTAAAACAATGCTAAACTTAAACGTAGATTGCCACTAACGCGCCTAGGTTATTTGCGGGTTTAGTATATATTTTTTTGGCAACATGACACTAAACAAAGTTTGGCATTAAAAAAATGCTAAACTTAAACGTAGATTGCCACTAAAGCGCCTAGGTTATGTGCAGGTTTAGTATATTTTTTTTCAATTGATACAAAATGGCAACATGACACTAAACAAAGTTTGACAGTAAAACAATGCTAAACTTAAACGTAGATTGCCGCTAAAGCGCCTACTATAGGTTATTTGCAGGTTTAGTATATTTTTTTTTCAATTGATACAAAATGGGAACATGACATTAAACAAAATTTGGAAATAAAAGTAATGCTAAACTTAAACGTAGATTGCCACTAAAGCGCCTAGGTTATTTGCAGGTTTAGTATATTTTTTTCAATTGATACAAAATGCCAACATGACACTAAACAAAGTTTGGCAGTAAAAAAAATTCTAAATTTAAACGCAGATTGCCACTAAAGCGCCTAGGTTATTTGCAGGTTTAGTATATCATTTTTCAATTTTCGGGGGTTTTCTTCCGGGTTTTTTTTCCGGGTTTTTTTTCCGGGGTTTTGTTTCCTAAACTCCAATTTAGCTAACTTCGCACGTTTCAATAATAATCTTTAATTATTATTATATGTCCGATAAAAACTTCACACGTTAATTAGTGCACAAATTTAAAAAAATATAGCAAACAAAAACAATCAGACAAAAGTTGAAAATTTCGAAAGTTGGGGGGCTAATTTCACACCGATCTTAAATTCGGCTAACGAAAATTGTATATGGTTCGCATCAAGAGCCATTCAACAACTTAGCTTTGACCATTGATAAATCCAATTTGTACGGTCTTTTAAGTGAACAGATCATCCCTTGTAGAATATTATTCGTGTTAGGTCATTTCGATTTAAGGTTCTGGCTTTACCAATATTGAGTTTCTGTAATAAATTTTCGGAAATATTACAATAAAAATTATATGTAGTTGATTTCAAACTCAAACCCTCCAATTAATAAAGATTGAAGATGACTAAGAATGAACGAAACGAACCCCTCGTAATATTTTTTGAATATATTTAAAATCACCCCACGATATCGAATGTCAGAAGAATTTGCATACGCTTTTTAAAATGGGCAGATTTAAATACGTTAGATTTTTCACAATAAAAAGGCTTAACAGAAAAAGTAATATATTTTATTTCTACATAATAAAAGCGATTTATATTATGTTAATTTTCGAATAGAAATTCGTTATTCTCTAAGTGAATTTATTCACTTCAATTTGCATACAATAAAATATGATCTGTGAATTTTAAATTTAATATTTACTTTGTGACGATCTGGCGAGTCCTCCTTTTTCTCTTAAAATGAAAATGTGCGCGCTTTATTGTTTGCGAACGTTACATAATAATATCATCGGATAAAACGAAGAGGAACGTCGCTGAAAAAAGAATATAATATAAAAAAAAAACAGTCACGTCCCTTTAGCACGTGTATTAAGTGTGCTGCGTCCGCACGCTGGAATGCGGGACGTACGCGCGTACGTAAAAGTGTAGAGACACAGTTAGAGAAAACTGGCAGTGGCACTTTGTATATAAGTAGTAAAAGAACCCATAATGCTCACTTACTTATTACGTCTTGTGACTAAACCGACGGGATTCAGCTACTATCTGTCGGACGGTCGGTCAGCTACGCTCACCTGATGGCCACTGCAATAAATGTATCTTCATTACATAATCTTGTTGTAGAGTAGACCAACCGCAGACTTTAATACCATTTTCTCGTGATAAATCGACCGAATAAATAATACGCGTTGTCTTCAATTAGTTTTTGTCGTAGGAACATCAGGAATTCGGGTACCGTTGGTAAACCTACGCTCTTCAATATGAAGAATACAAAGTTTAGAAACCTCGCCAACAACCCCCAAGTTGCTTACTTTTTTGGTAAATGACGTTACTTCCAAAAAATTGACCAGCCAGCGGACTATTTCGAATTTGGACAAAGTATGAAAAAGGCATAGACTTTCTGATTTTTATTATTTCATGAATGCAGATGGAAGAAAGATTTAGTTACGAGGAAGAATTGAAAAGTCCCCAGTCTAGACAAGGAAACAAAGGAATAGCTTAAAATCCATTTCGACCATTTGATCCATTTAGGCATTTCGTCGCTCAAAACCTCATACCTCAATCAAGGGCGTACGCAGCTTTTTGGCTAGGGGGGGGGCCAAAAAATAAAATTGTTTGGAAACGTGTTTAATATTTATTGCCTATGTTGTTACCCCACAATTCTTTTCAATACATTTAAGCATCATACAATTTCCCTTGGGTACAAATACTATTTATTTAGAAGAAAGGCCAGGAAATGCTTAATTTCTCCTGAAATTATATGACCAGTAATAAATTTTAATATTATACTAATTATATTGTCTAATATGCAGCAGTAGAAAAAATAATACGCAATGTTCACAATTAATTTTAATACAATTCGTTTCGCGGCCAGGGGGGGGCATCGGCCCCCCCTTGCCCCACCTTGCGTACGCCCTTGACCTCAATTTATTACTATTTTGAGTTGCGAGGTTTGGCAATAACAATGTACTACAAACACGGACACAGTGGAAAGACTATAGTATAAAACCAACTGCAGCATTTTGGCGGGAATCGGTCTCAAAACGGTTTGCGTGCTTATAATATGAATTTAAATGAAATTACACAACACTGAAAGCACCAAAAACAACAATAAAAGTTTATCAAAGCGAACGCGTTTCGACAGCGAAGCTGTCATCATCACCAAACAACTAAAACCAGATTAAAAAAGTGAACTATTTGTAGTAGTACTTAAAGTGGAAGTGACTAGTTAAATTTTACAAGTTTAGCTGAAGGTATTTGTATTTGTGAATTTCTAAACAGTCGAGTTCATACTTATTATTCACCTACTTAACCAAGAGAATATTATCTACTTCGTGATTCTTCTCAAGCACATGTAGGACAACGACAGATTTATCCCAACGATTGTATTTGAGGTGAGCCAAGTGCTCTTTAAAATGAATTTTGAGTGATCTTTTAGTTGTCCAATTTAGTATTTTCAGGATTTCGATTTCAACTGATAACACGCACGTTCAGGAAACTTAACGATTTTGTGCATGTCAATTTATTATTGTCAACAAAGGACAGGGAAATACCAAAACAAATCAGAAGGAAGACTCAAGAGGCAAGGAAAGAGGAGAAAGCAGTGAAAATAGCATTTCGAAAAGTAATGATAGACGGCGAAGGGAAACGTTATATTATGAGAGTCAAGGAATGGCAATGAACTCGGCGATGAATGAAAGGAAGAGAATACACAAAGGAACGTGGAGAAACCTTAAAGACACATATGTGAACCAAATCGATTACGTTTTCGCGGAAAAAGACCAGAAAACGGTAATACAGAAGATAAGAAGTTACAGAGGTTTAAACGTGGACAGCGACCATTTTGTAGCAGAAATATGGATGAATGGGAGAAGCCAGAAAAAAGATAGAAACATACGGCAAGAATGCAAAGTGAGAGCTGGAAAATTAAGTACATGGGAAAGTTTGAAGAAAATAAGCATAATGCGAACAGTGAAAGGCAGAAGTGAAAAAAAACAAAACATGGTTTGATCAAGAATGCCGAGAAGTGTAATGATTACCGAATGAAACTGTCGAGAAAACCATCACAAGAAGTAGAAAAAAAGTACTCGGAACAGAGGAAAATATGTAAGAAAATTAATAAGAGAAATGAAAAGAAGCAACAAGAGAAAGTTGTCACGGAAGTGGAAGAATCACATAAAAACCATGAAATAAGAACACAACAGAGGGTTGAATGGCGAAGGAAAGAATGGCAATATAAATAATTTGAAGGATAATTAATTCCAGAAACTGCGCCATGAGGGCGGAATGTGCATCTTCTGATAGAAGAGGTCCAAATAACAGAACATATGCTGAGAGAGTGGACGTAAGCACTGTGTTTACTAGAAGGCCCAAAGTAGGAGAAGAAATTCAAGCAATACTATACCGACTGTAAATAGGTGTTTATATGCATTAAAAATGTGTTCAGGGGCGTGGATATAGTGAGAAAGATGCACCGAATAGCGGCAAAAGTATTGGAAAGGAAGGTGCTGATTGGGAAAAAATTACGAAAACCGAATTGATCGAGTTGTATGGCAAGTCAAAGAGAAAGAAAGTTGTAAGCAAGTGCAGAGGATCAGATGGTTGGGGCAGATGTGAAGAATGGACAGCAAAATGATTCGAAAAGTAATGATGAGTAACACTACAGGCAGAATAGGAAGAAGAGGACGGTCATAAGGGAGGTGGAGAAATGAGGACAAAGAGGTCTCCACAACTGAAAGAAAGAAGTAGGCAAAAATAGTATAACAGGCCATGAACCACAATGGAGTGCACAGGCATAATAATAATAATAAATAATAATATGCCGCATGTTTGCCTGACACCCTGTATATTAAAAAAATATACTTATTAAACTAATGGCTGGCCCAACAATACCATAGCAGCAGACCATATAGTATTAATGGTTGGAACGAAAATACATTCTATTTAAAAAGTGCCCAAACATATTAAGACGTACAGGGTGTTATCTCACATGTCATTATGGTTTTTAAGTTATGTTCACTTAAAAAAAATGAGATTCAGACTGTACTTACTTTGAGAATGTAATACTTGAAAACCGTCGCAGTTATAGCAACCGAGTTTTTCTTTTGGTGTACTTGCGTAAGGACCTCAATCCAAATTTAAGAAAGTTCAATGACTATAAAAACTCAGTTTTTTTTATTGAAATGACCATTTTCTTACTATTGTATTTGATGAGGAATCAAAATGGGCATATTTTGGTGTTCCTATACCTATTTTTAATAGTTTCTGACTATTCCCATTCCATTGCATTCACAACACTTTTTTTCCGCATTTTTGTTGTAGTCTACCATGACATTATGGCAATCGAGTTTTTTATACAAATCAAGTGACTTATTACGTTATCATAAGTTTTTAAACCATCGAAAAATGCCTCGCAATGGTTTTGGAACCTAATTTTTATTTTTGGGGAAATGGACATTTCATTTACCTAAAAGAACTGAGTTTTCTGTAATTTGAAACCGAGTTACTACCTCCGGCATTTCCGAAAGCACTGCTATTTTGAAAATATTTTACATAGATACGACTACCCCTATGTTCAAGTTTTCAAAAACCTCCCAAAAACACCTTGTAGATATATATACAGGGTGTTTCAGACCATCCGTACCGCCCAAATATCTCGCGAAATATAAAACGCATTGAAAAAAGAAAAAAATACGTCTAAAAATTTTTTTAAAACTCTATTGTTTGATGGTAATAGGATGTCCCCACTCCCACCCCCGGGGGCGGAGAGGGGGGTAACTTCGTAATCTTAAATAGCACTCCTCAGTTTATTATGCAGATTTGAATTCTGCGTTAAAAAATAGGAACTTTTTGTTTGAAACATTTTTTGAAATTCGTGACAGATGGCGCTATGATCGCCGAAAGAAGTTTGTCCGATTACCTATGCTAATTTGATGTCAGTTTTGTTAAATGACAATCAAAAATGTTAATGCTTTGTAAAAGGGAAGAGGGGGAGCTTTATTAACCCCTCCTCCCTCCCTCAAACCGCCACTTCACCCCTAATTTTAGATTTAAACGTATCTCGAATGTCAATGTGTTCTTTACTCGTGAAATCGTGAAATCAAAATTTTTTTTTCTATTTTCCATCAAAGACAAAAAAAATTACAAAATTTAACTTCTTCAATCGTGGTATTGAACAATTGTTTAAATCTTAAATGGTTGCGTTTTCCCATCCTAGGTTATGGGCCGTAGGGGTGAAGTGGCGGTGTGGGGAAGAAGGGGGGGTTAATAAAGCTCCTCCTCTTCCCTTTTACAAAGCATTAACATTTTTGATTGTCATTTAACAAAACTGACATCAAATTAGCATAGGTAATCGGACAAACTTCTTTCGGCGATCATAGCGCCATCTGTCACGAATTTCAAAAAATGTTTCAAACAAAAAGTTCCTATTTTTTAACGCAGAATTCAAATCTGCATAATAAACTGGGGAGTGCTATTTAAGATTACGAAGTTACCCCCCTCTCCGCCCCCGGGGGTGGGAGTGGGGACATCCTATTACCATCAAACAATAGAGTTTTAAAAAAATTTTTAGACGTATTTTTTCTTTTTTCAATGCGTTTTATATTTCGCGAGATATTTGGGCGGTACGGGTGGTCTGAAACACCCTGTATATACCTATACGTTACGCACGATTTTTTAAATGCCATTGTGCCACATAAATCACACACAAGTCTGTATATGTATTTCATGCACTGTAGTTCTTATTTCCGTGGTCCAAATATCTCTAGGTAGATACTATAACTATAACATTGTCTAACTATCCCGAATATTATGGGATAGTTGGGCCATCAGTTGTTGTTTTTATATATATTTTTTTAATACGTTGAAACATGTTTCATTTTTAATATTTTTATATTGAATAGGTATAAGATTATTGCATCATATTAGTGACGTAAGGCATGGGCGCCCGCACAGTAATTTCCAGGGGGCTGGGGGGCAATTTGAGGAAGATTGAACAATAGTTTTATTTAAATTAAAATTTGCGTTATTTAAGAAATTATTACTGCTTAGAGTCCGAGTCCAGGGAGCTCTTGCTCCTCCTTATGGGCGCCCATGTGGTTTAGTTTTGACTTTATAGTAGGGAAATTACGATACACCTACATTTAAAAAGAAAGAAAGAGTTTTTTGGAGGAGATCCAAAGAGATTTCGGGGAAATTCGGGAAGATTCGAGGAGATCCCGGCGAGATTTTGCGAGAAGAAAATCTTTCATCCCAAGCAAGTTGTCGTCGATAAGGCCCCCTTGAAAAATCTTAAGATAGAGGACGGAAAAATGAAAGTTTCAGAAAGTTGGAAGAGAAGTCAGAGAAATTAGTATACCTATCTAATGAATCGAAAAGTGAAGAAAATAAAAAGAAGAATTTTATGAAGTCTGTCAAAGAATGTGTTTAATAATAATAATAATAATAATAATAATTTATTATCCTACAGATTATAAATCCATTTACAGGACAGTGTAATGCAATATTACCTATATGCGTACACGCTATAACCAAAATAAAACAATAAAAATAAAAAATTAAAAAAAAAAACAGATAAAAGTTAACCACATATAAACTAAAATAGAAGCATATGCTAAATTAAACAGTTTCTTAGTAAATTATGGTGTTTGTTTAGTATGTAGGCATACTAAGCCATATAAAAAAAACACTGCAAATGTTGGTCCCGCGAAAAGTGGTCGCAACACAAATGGTCAGTTTCCCTAGGTATACCTAGGTATCTATTTGTCATTTCGGTAAATAATAAGAACATATTTTCCTGTAATATTGATTTTAAGTTGCGTTGGTACCCTCCGAGACGGATTTAAGGTTTTGGCGCCCGTAGGCGAACTTCGGATGCCGCCAAAAACACACTGTACCGGGGGGGGGGGGGGGGGTCAAATTGGACACTTTTAGGGTAGATATATATCATTTATCTTAAGAAAAAAATGAACCTAGGTGTCTTGAGCTTAATTTTAATGAGAAAATCACTGTTATCTTTAATCGTTTGGCCACTAGGGTAGGGGGCGTTTCTCGAATTTAGTCGATTTCTTTAATCCTCCATCACTTTCTTATTATTAAAGATAATTGACTTTGGCCAAATATTTTTTAGAGCACTTTTTTAGGTAGAATCCATTGCGATAGACAGTTTTTATACAGGGTGTTTGGTTTTTTGTGTACGACCCTAAACTACATTTTTTCATACGGACCACCCTATATATTTTGGGGTTTTCGAAAAGAGAGTAAAATTTCCTAAATTTTGATGTAGGTATCATTTGTTATATTTATGTTAAATATTAATTTTATGCATTAAAATATTTTGCTTGCAGACATCTAGGTTTCCATGGTTAACAAAAAACGGCAGCATGATTTATTAAAACGACAATGTCTTATACTTACCTATCCGGAAATTTTGATTGGCTCCAAATATTTTTTATTTGAAATGACAATAACAATATTGCAAACAAAATTTAACATAAAAATAACAAGTGATACTTACATGAACATTTAGGAAATTTTACTCTCTTTTTAAGCAGCCAAAATATATAGGGTGGTCCGTATGAAAAAAATGTAATTTAGGGTCGTACACAAAAAACCAAACGGCGCGTATAAAAATTGTCCATTGCAATGGATTCTACGTAAAAAATGCTCTAAGAAACATTTTGCCAAAATCAATTACCTATCTTTAATAAAAAAAAGTTACAGAGGATTAAAGAAATCGACTAAATTCGAGAAACGCCCCCTGGTGGCCAAACGATTAGAGATAGCTGAATTCTGTTTACACCAGTGATTTTCTCACTAAATTTGAACTCAAGACGCCTAGGTCCATTTTTTTCTTTCTTAAAATAAAGGATGTTTCCATAAGAAAGTGTCCAATTTGGCTCACCCTGTACTTAAATAAACACACACGTAAAAATTTTCATTAGAGTTAAAAAAATTGTCACCGTCTAAAATTTGGCGTCGTAGGCCTTGGCCTATTCGGCCTACCTATTCGGAAATCCAACACTGAGTACCTTATTTTTATTATCGGCCAATGCAGATCTTTTAGAAATAATGCCCCACCTGTTGCCCTGTAGGCCCGAGGCAACAAAATGTCTCACAACGTTGAATTAAGATGTGATGCTTTAAGTGTGTAATCTGTATTATTTTGTGGAATAGTATGTAGGCAACTCACTAATTTAGAACATTTAAAGTAGTGTTTCACGCACGTTTTCATAAATTTTCACAAAGGAAAACCTATTGAGTTATTTTTTAGATCTCTGTAGATGAAGAAAAACTTTTTTTTTTATTATCCATAAGTAATATATTTTGAAGTAGGTAGAAAATAAAAACTTTAAATTAAGACAGTTAAGGAAATGTTTATTTGTATTTTGTTACTGACATCTTGTTTATTTTATCCTGTCAAGGAACCGTCAAGTAGCAGTTATTAGAAATTTACGTTTTTGTCAAACATGTCGTACGTTCAATGGAAAATGTTCGTGGTGAAAGGAGAGAGATATACTGAACGTGTATTAAGTAGGAAAGTATTTATATTTAGATTGCGCGCGCTAAAGAGTAATTTACTAAAATAACATTTTATCTCAGAAATTCACTTCTGGCCGAGGGCACGTGGTATGGTTTTTTACGATTTTTCTTTATCTCGAATCGGTCCATTAGGCTCCATAAAAATGACTGGGGGCCTTCCGCTTTTGAGTTATTTTAATAAAAGGAATTTAACAGATCAAATACTGTATTAAATAAGACGGAAAATTGTGCCAGTTTTTAAATTTTATTTTTGTATATACAAACTAATCTACAAAGAAAGCCATCACACTTCAAAAGGCCGACAGCGGCCGGTCGGTGTAGGGCATCTGGTTCGCTTCCATTCATTAGAAAAGCTGCGATTTTGTCGAAAAGAAAAGAAAAACGATGACTCATACGCGCATACGAGCTTAAAATTAATTCTAATATTGTCCGTTTCGTAGTATTATAGACGCACCCATCTTTTTTTTTAATTATTCTAAAAGTGTTTTATGTCCAAAAATAATTTTCATATCCGCTGCAACGCAGATACAATGCAAATTAAGTTCGATTGTTTACCTAAAATTACATTCCAGCCTTGAATGGGTGTTCCCTCTAACACATTTTCGTAATCCCGCCCGAATTTAATTAGAAAAAACCCACGTTTCGTCTTTTAAGTGTGAAAGTGCATCAATAAAAATGACTCATTATAAAATGTGAAGATTAATTCATTCATTCATTTAGATTTTGTGTGCGAATGTATCGCTGGCCGAGTTTTATTGGCCGAATTCACCGCAGGCCACGCCTATTACAAACTCGGGTCGTTCGCGATTGGATTCGCTTCTAATACCAGCAAACCTACTTGAATTGGGAAATTTTCGGTGAATTTTTCCGAAGTTTCGAACGGTCCCCCTTCCAACCCCCCCTTCACCCCTTTTACGTATGTGTGTAGCTAATCTGGTAACGTAATCCGTATGTTAAATATGATCGATGATTTATAATAATAAATAATTTTATCGTGCATATAAATTAGCTAGTTTAAATATCAATAGATTTCTTGTTAGCATATTTTTAACATGGTTTTTCGGTAACCCTTCCATAAAATCAATTTCATTCTAATTTACATATCGGTTATAATGTAATTTATACAACCGTTTGCGTATACCTACGGGACGATTTTCTACTATAATTGTCAAATTAAAACTAGAAACAACGTTTAGCTGGGACGTTTTAAAAAATATTCTTTTTTATAAATAGCTGGAAATCACTTTTTTTTAGAATTCAGTGTTAATTATCTACATAATTCACATTTTAATTTAAAACAATATTTAGTCTGCAGGGTGTTTCACTAGTCTTTAATCCCTTTCAATCCCTATGGACTCAATTCTTCGGGAAATAAGCTTAGAGAGAGAGCTTTAATATGTTATCCAATTTTTGTGTGGCCTAATTTCCTGGAGAGTTGTTTTTTTTGAACCGATTGGAGTCAAACTTCATTCCTTTGATTTTGCCCAGTAAGTAATTCCTCAAACACGGTGTCCCCAAAGTATGAAATATCCAAATAAGGCCATGCACTTAATAAGGCCAATCGTTAAATTTACCAATCCACGGATCGGATAAGACATTATCTAACTAGTAGGGGAAGGTTGGGTAATATGGGATACTTAAGTGTTCTAGGCCTCATAACTGTTTTAATAAAGTAATGTAAGGGACCATTTTTTGGCTCCAGTTTCACTTATAAATGGAATTATGAATGTAGCAAGTGTCCCGTTTTAGCCACCTAGTCGGCTAGAACGGGATTATGCTTTTTTAAGTTCCATATAACGTTTAGCACTCAGCAGAAAAATTTAAAATATTTTATTGACAGGAGTCACAGATAAAAACTTCGTGTTCGTCTTCCCCCATTCCAGCACAAGCTTCGTGGGCCCAACCTTATCCTGCTTATCCAACCTTCTCTTGCCTTAATAGAATTGGAATAAAGTTCGGTGCAAACCATGCAGGTCGCTTCTTCGTTTCATATTCTGAATGGGAATCATTGCTTTCTTTTGGTTTCTTCCTTTTTTATTTTTTTGATTCTTAATATATGTTTAAAATTAAATACGGCAACGAACTTAGAACACATTTATTCACTAACACTAAAAAAGGAACATTAATGCGTGGTGGTTCGCAGCATCGCAGCTGACTTAATTAAAATACAACGCGCGCAGCCGCGCGAAATACAAAACATGGTTATAATTTTTAACATATACTCCCCCCGTTGAAGGGAAGGAAAGTCCTTTCAACTACTTATAGTTCACATTAAATTATACATGTACATGCAAGTAACAAGGATAAGAGTAAAGCATATAGTACCTAACCTACAACTAATACTAAGTACATGAAAAATATGAATATAAAATCGAAGACATTTAATTGATATTTTCAATTGGAAGAGGGCAGATCTTTGAAATGGATCTAGATGTTTCACTATTTTGAGTACGCAAGCGCACAACACGCACAACACCATCACTTCCAACTATTGCACTAATCACGCGCGCAAGTTTCCACTTAGTTGGCGGTAAGTTGTTGTCCTTCAATAGAACCAGTGCTCCTTCCTCTATATTGGATTTTCTTTCTTGCCAACGCGTACGGACTTGAAGTTCAGAGATATACTCCTTAGACCATCTATTCCAGAAGTGTTGTACGATTTGCTGGGTTCTTTGATATATAGAAAGCCTACTTTCTTTAATGTGTGTTAGGTCTGGGTCTGGAATGGTTGTAATGGGACGTCCAATTAGGAAGTGTCCAGGGGTTAACGGTAGAAGGTCATTTTGGTGAGAGGAGAGAGGAGACAGAGGTCGGGAATTAAGAATTCCTTCGACTTGTACTAAGATGGTTAAGAAGTGCTCGAATGATAAAGTGGCATTGCCAGCTACCCTTTTTAAGTGAAATTTCGTTGACTTTATTCCGGCTTCCCAAAGTCCGCCCAAACTAGGAGAGTATGGGGGCAGGAAAATCCAGTTTAGGCCTTGAGCAGAAGATGATTGTTTCAATAATTCGCAATTGTCCAATAAAAATTTGCCTAATTCATCTAATAAAGATTTTGCGCCGCAGTAAGTGCGGCCCTTATCTGAGTAAATTTTAGAAGGAGTTCCTCGACGCGCAGCAAAACGTCTCAGGCATGATATGAATGATTCGCTGGTTAAGTCAGTCACTGGTTCGAGATGGATGGCCCTTGTGCAAAAACATACAAATAGGCAAACGTAGCACTTGATGGGTTTCCAGCCGCGACCAGGCTTGTCCTTGATGATAAATGGACCACAGTAGTCTGTCCCCACGATAGAAAACGGAAATCGGGGAGTTACTCTGTCGACAGGTAGATTACCTAAGAGATTGTTGATATCTCTCGGTTTGGCTTTGAAGCAAATTAAGCATGAAAAGACAATTTTCTTTGCTAGGTTACGACCATTTATAGGCCAAAACTGCTCTCGTATGGAGCTAAGCAAATGTGAAGGACCAGCATGGCATAGCCTCTCATGTTCGGAGCGAAAAAGTAATTTTGAGAAAGTGTGTTTTGATGATATTATAATAGGGTGTATCTTGTCATGCGAATAGGCAGTGTTTTTAAGCCTACCTCCCACTCTCAAAGTCTTGTCGCTTGTATCATAAAATGGATCCAGTTTCGTTAGAGTGCTGCCTTTTGGCAAGGGCTTATTCTTTGAGAGTAGTTCAATTTGCTTTGTGAATGATTCCATTTGTGCAAGGCGAGCTAGCAATAAAAACGAATCTCGACATTCATTAAAAGTTAGTGCGTTGCATGCACGGACTGCCCTTTCAGATCTGCAGTTTTTAATGAATCTCAAGCAGTAAGCAGCGACTCGTGTAAGTTTGTTCATGTTGGAATAATTTTCATATTGAATGAAGGATTTAAAAGATGTAACGGTTACACAAGAGGTAGTAGAGGACACTCTGTCATGAATAATCTCCGTTGTTTGTTGGGTTTCGATGTTTTGAGAATCGTGGGTAGACATTGGTAGAGTTAGGAATGCAGGGCCGTGCCACCAAAGGGTAAGCGTGAGTAACTTGGAGGCTGGTATGCCTCGCGTGACCAGGTCTGCAGGGTTCAGATCTGTTGGAGTGTGTTTCCATGATACTGAGCAATCAATGGACTGGATTTGTGAAACTCTGTTTGAAATGAAGGTCTCCAACAAATGAGGTTCTGTGTTAATCCAAGATAGAACTATTGTAGAGTATGTCCAGCAAGTTATAGAATCAATATTAATATCGAGAGAATTTTTTATTTTTTCCACTAATTGCGCCATCATCAAGGCACCGCATAGCTCCAATTTTGGTATCGTAATAGATTTGAGAGGAGCTACTCGTGTTTTAGAGCATAAGAGTTCGACTGTGATCTGATTGTGTTCATTCACCGACCGTAAGTATACACATGTGCCGTATGCAGATTTACTACCATCTGAGAAGGCATGCATTTCAACTCGCGTAGCGAAAGTACAAATTACTTGCCTTGAAATACGTAGGCTGTTCAGTTGAAATATATCCTTGCAAAATGACATCCACTGGGACTCTAACTCAGGGGACAAAATTTGATCCCAATTGGAGGTCTTGAGCCATAATTGTTGCATAAAAAGTTTCGCTATCACCGTAGAAGGGTTAAGTAAGCCTAAAGGGTCGAATATTGCGGAAATATATGACAAAACAGTTCGCTTTGTAACAATCTTGTAAAGACTATCAAATTTTATGATCTCGAAGAATAGTTGATCAGTGAAGCTGTTGAATAATAAGCCTAGAGCCTTTGTGTTTTTGGTGGGACCAAAATCTAAAATATTGTTAGGAATATCGGTTCCTTGGATGCAGTTAAGAGCCTCGGGGTGGTTAGAGTTCCATTTACGTAATGTGAAACCGCCTGCTTGTAGAATTTTAGTAATATTTAAGCAAATATGCTTAGCGTTTTCTAAGCTCTCGCAGCTAGTAAGTAAGTCGTCACAGTACATGTCGTTTCGAATTATTTTTGAGATTTCAGGATAATCATTTTCGCATTCGTTAGCAAGCTCAAACAAGCATCTAATGGCGAGAAAACTAGAGGCCTTTTCTCCGTAGGTGACCGTGCAGAGTTCGTAGATTTCTAAGGGCAACGATGGGTCCATTCTCCAAAATATTCTTTGTAGCGGACGCTGCTCTGCTTCGATGAAAACTGAACGATACATCTTTGCACAATCACTCGTGAGAATGTATTTGTACCGTCTAAATCTCAATAGTATCGAAAAAAGTTCATTTTGCAATACTGGGCCATTGAGCTGAATGTCGTTAAACGAGATGCCAGAGGTAGTCGGGCTACTACAATTGAAGACGACTCGTAGCTTTGTTGTAATGCTATGCTCCTTGTAAACCGCATGATGGGGAATAAAGTATTGATATTCAGCGTTGTCGGAATGTGTTACTTTCTTCATATGTCCCAAGTTCTCATATTCTACCATGAAATCGACGTACATCGTTTTAAGTTTGGGGTTGCGTTCAAGCCTTCGTTCCAAAGACATAAATTGTCTCAGTGCATTTTGTTTTGAGTCGCCCAAAATGCTAGGACAGGAATTTAATGGGATCGATACTGTGAAACGACCTTGTTTATCACGAGTATAAGTTTTGGTAAAATGAGATTCACATTGCCTTTCTTCTGACGATAGAAGCTTGGTAGAGGGAACAGTTTCAAGTTCCCAAAATTTAGATAGCTGACGAGATAAGTCAAGTGTGCTAAGATAACAACAGGTGTCAACAGACCGATAGTTATACGCAAATTGTCCCGTAACTACATAGCCAAGGTGGGTGTTCCACAGATATGGATATTTGATAGTGAGGGGTTGTTCGGGCAATAATATTTGCCAAAAAATGTCGACTCCCAAAAGCAAATCAACTCTTGTTCTGTCTCGATAATTTGGATTGGCTAGAACTATATCATCAGGTATTTCCAAACTGTTTGTATTCGACGGTACAGAGGGAAAGTCTCCAGCAATATTTTGAAGCAACAAGACAGGCAGCGTTGCAGTAAAATCACTATGGATTGAATTGATTTTCGCGAGTGCCGAATCAGCAACCTTGACCTTGGATTGGCCAATGCCAGTAATAGAAAGGTTTGCCCTTGTAGTAGGCAATTTTAGTTTTGAGCACATTGAGATGGTCATATAAGATCTCATTGAAGCTGAGTCAAGAAGTGCCACACACTGGTGTTGTTTTCCGCTGAAATCCTCAATGTAGACTGTAGCTGTCGGTAGAAGTTGAATGAAATTACATTTTGACATCAAAAGAGAAGTTAGACTTGAGGTTGAAGCGTGCGGATCGTTGTCGTTAACTAGAGGGTTGGATGAACCTTGATTGGGATTTGATGGTCTCGAATCTGGAACGTGAAGAAGCGTTGAATGTCGTCTTCCACATTCCTTGCAGTTTCCAGATTTACAATTGGAGACAAAATGATTTGCACGCAAACAGTTGGTGCATAAATTGGACTCTTTGATTTTCGCAAATCGATCGCGAGGTGACATGTCTAGAAACGCTTTGCAATGTACGATTCTATGCTGGCCTTTGCAATTAGGACAACGGTCTGAATCTTGATCAGGCTTGGCTGCGACGTGTGCAAATGATTGCTTGTTGTGTTGGAATTTAGATTGCTTGAACTGGTGCGATTGACTGAATTGACCATAGTCAGACGCCTTTGATGGCCTTTCGACCTTTTCGAGTAACCTAGCTCTTTTTTCAATGAATTCAATTAAAGCAGAGGTGGAAGGCGTATTATCAAGCTTAATGATTTCGGTCTCCCACTCCCTTTTAGTGTTATAATCAAGTTTATCGGCAATTAAGTACTGAACGAAGCTAGCACATGAGGTTATAGGTTCACCTAGAGATTCTAAAGCTCTTAGGTGGGCTTGGATGGAGTCTGCTAGTTGCCTTAAGGACGCAGCTGACTCCTTGACTATTTTGGGGAATTCGACAATATCTTTAATATAAGAATGTATTAGGAACCTAGTGTTCTTATAACGCTTTTCTAGTAGTGTTAATGCAATATGATAGTTGGCGGGAATAATGTCCAACGATTCTATAACCCTTGACGGTTCAGTGCCCAGAACGGATTTCAAGTATAGAAACCTTGTAACATCGTCGAACGTTTCGTTGTTGTGTACTAGTGATTTAAACCCTTCGAAGAAACTTAAAAATGTTTGTGGATCCCCATTGTAGGTTTTCATTTGCAAGGTGGGCAATTTTACAATGCTCGAACGAGTTTCAAAGACAGGACAGGCTGTTGTAATAAATTGTTTTGTGGCGTAGTAACTTCTTGAGTAACAAGATTCGAAGTATTTAAATTTTTTGCCGCCGAAGTTTGAGCGACTTCAACCAGTGGTGCCGTATTGTTTAACGGACACGGAATCGCCTGCGGAACTAAAACAGGCATGGAAATGGAATGCTCAGATGCAGAAGTGCGGCTTGAAACCGCTGACGTTTCTCGTACCAGAGGCTGATTGTGTAGGGCTAAAGCTCTGGCGCTGGTCAAGATTTCAAAGTATTGGTTTTCAAATATACTACAATCATCGCAATGATTTTGTAAATTGGTTTCCACATCTGTAATTACGATTTCTGAGTGGATCGCGTCATATTTTGTTAATAACTCCTCAAATGAGCTTAAACGAATTTGCAATTGTAAAAACTCAAATTCAGCAAGTCTTTGCGTAAATTTGTAAACATCGGGTGAACCTTGAGTGGCCTTGCTGATAAGCGGTTGTAGAAAATTTTTAAAGGAGGTTAATTTCCCCTTTAAAGCTGCTCGTTTTCGAATTAAAGTTTCAATGGCTTCTTGTGACATTGCGATTGTGACGAATATTAAATTAAAGGAAATAGAAGGACTAAACTAGGATAAACAAAGGATTATACCAGTTTTATTTGTGTTTGTCGAGATGTGGAGTAGCTTTTGTCGATTAGTACGTTGTAAGCTTCTTCACTAATATAACTTGTGGCTGTTATTGTATCGCGGTTATCATATCAATCGGCGTGGAAGGACCAGAAATTGTTTAAAATTAAATACGGCAACGAACTTAGAACACATTTATTCACTAACACTAAAAAAGGAACATTAATGCGTGGTGGTTCGCAGCATCGCAGCTGACTTAATTAAAATACAACGCGCGCAGCCGCGCGAAATACAAAACATGGTTATAATTTTTAACAATATACTTTTGTCCTTTTCTCATGGTCTCTTTTTCTGCTACTGTCCTTTGGTTTCTTTGTTTTTATGTCTTTTCTAGTTGTCATCTTAGTCCCTTTTTTTGCTGAATCTTCCCTGTTTAGAACACCCTGCTTAATTTTCTTCACTCTCGCTTCAATAGTTGTACGAGGAACCTCATATTCTATACAAGCCTTGAGATACCCCATTCTTCCTTCCAGTACCTCCTCAACAGCCTGTCGCATATTGTCTTCGTCCCAAAACTGCCGTTGTGTTTTTCTTTTATATTTTCCCATTGCACTCGAAGTGTAAAAGAGACGTTGACGATACGGTATACGTCCCGTTTTACCCAACGACACAGTGTCCCGTTTTACCCCACTATCGATTGCGAAAACATGCAGTGACCATATTTTAAAAAAAACAAAGCAATTTTCTATAACCTGTGTAAGTGTAAGGAACACTCCCTGTCCATAAACCCGACAAAAACGGAGGTAGTTCTGTTCACAAGGAAAAGGAAGATTGATTGATTGAGGGCCATCGAGCTCCTCTTCTCTTCAAAACACCTCCACTTTTCAGAGTCAGTGAGGTATCTAGGTATTACACTTGACAACAAACCGAACTGTAATACACATCCAGCTTAAAGCGAAGAAAACAAATAGGGCCTTCTGGTAATGTCGCCGCGCAATGGGAAGACTTGGGGTCCATCCCCAAAGGCTGTCCTGTGGCTGTACACTGCTGTGATTAAACCTATGTTCTGTTACGAAGCAATTGTCTGGTGGTTTAGAACCAGACTCTCCACAACCATAACACTTCTTAACCATGTGTAAAGACTAGCGTGGCTTTCGTGCACGGGCGCAATGCGAACGACCCCCACAGCCGTCATTGAAGCCCTTCTGGGTCTGCCTCCACTGGATCTCCACGTGAGAGAGCAGGCCACGCTGGCAGCCTTGCGTCTAAAAAATAAAGGGTTGCTGAACAGCAGAGGTATTGAGGCGAGCCACTCTCGAATTCTGGGCGAGGCAATACTAGAAGGACGATCTGACTCACTCATCCCTCGATTTATACTAGGGATCCCAACCAGACATATCCATCTTCACGGACGGATCTAAAACAATGGAAGGAACAGGCACCGGAATTTATTCCAAAGAACTGAACTTTCATATCAGCCAACCACTAGGCAAAATTTCGACTGTCTTTCAGGCAGAACTAGCAGGAATAACGCTTAGTGCAAAAATAATTCTTATGCACAGGATAAAGAATGAAAGTATCAGAATTTCCAGTGACAGAAGAGCCGCTCTGCAGGCACTAGGTCAATAATACAAAATCACCTCCAAGCTGGTTTCCGAGTGTCACCAAATACTACAGCAAGTGACAAACAGCAATACCCTTGAGCTGGTATGAGTTAAAGGGCATGCTGTAACAACAGGCAATGAAAAAGGCGATAAGTTAGTCCGACAGGCCTTAAAACAACTGTTTTATGGTCCAGAGTCGACTCTTCCACTTACAGTATCAACTCTAAACAACTTAATAACTCAAGACACCCAAGGCTTGGTGGAACTGCCACCACGCGAGAGAGGCCTTCAGAGAACCATCTCGTAGCTTAGCGCGTTTTTGCACAGGGCTATCCAGAAAGAACCTGCTTAGTCGAATCACCATCCTGTAGAGGGTGGTACACAGAAGATGAGACAGCGGAAGTGAGTGTCCCGTACTTGTCGAATTAAGACGATCCATGTTGGGGGACTCCTGACCGGACATGGCTAAGATTACAGCCGCTTCCCCGTCCAGCATTCTCAGGTTTATCTCACGAGTGGGATGGCTTGAGTGATGTTGCGGGGTCGAACGACCCTAATCAGGGAGGCAGCACAAGGGCCTATGTGCGCGTGGACTCCTGACCACCTTCCCATCGTAATCGAGAATCCTATAACTGATTGTGGATAAACTATAGTAAACAAACATAGTGTTTATCCTGTTATACCCAACCTTCCCCTCAGTGGTGTAACTAGCAGGAACCGGGCCCGGGTTCCAAATCTAATAATCCCCCCCCCCCCCCCCCCCCCCAAGTGACATGACTAATGTAAATAACCAATTAAAATAAATAACAACATTTATTATTATCCCACAAATGGTAGAAAAGACATGAAGCATTACAGTAATAATTAATATTTATATTATAAGCAAATAAGTAAGATTATGAATATATGGAGTGAACATTACTAATACTACTACTGCTACTAATAATAATAATAAATACAGTATTGTTTCAGTTTGTAATTCTATGAACTTCTATTTTTATCTCTATGAAGGTATCGGGTTCGGCAAAAAAAATGAATGGATTTCCGGCGACCATTGTTCCTACATAATTGGGTGGGGGTAGAAAAATGTAGTGGAGCTTTGTGAGTGCGCTAACCCATAAAGTTTCAATATCCATTATGCCTTGTTCAGGTGAACGTCTCTCCATGCGATTATTAAATCAGATGTTTCCCTGCCGCATTATTTCACACCGCAGTGACATGACATGGCCAGCGCGCTCGCCCGATCTAGCGCCAGGTGATTTTTTTCTATGGGGCTACCTGAAAGAAAGAGTGTACACCAACCGTCCTCAAACCATCTATGCCTTAAAAGCAGCAATCAGAGCAGAAATGGCAAGGATACCGCCTGAAATGACAACACGTGTTATGCAGAACTTCAGAGATCGCCTAACCCGCTGTATCGCAAACGAGGGACGTCATTTTTCACAAATAAACTTTAAGATATTGTAAACATTTATCAATACACAAACTTTTGGTTAATGTCGTCATTTATTATTTACAGTCCTTGGAAATCCATTCATTTTTTTTGCCGGACCCTGTATATTCGAATTATCAAATTCTAAACTAATATATTTTAAATAGCTTCATAAAACGAAAAGGGCAAGTCTTTGTAAAGCAATTTTTTTAAAAAACGTTTTTCAGCAATTTAAGGTGAATATTTACGAAAATACAAATATTAGTGCTGTAAGATCCGGTCCTCATAAATCACGGGCCCGGGTTCCGCGGAACCCCCGGAACCATGGTAGTTACGCCCCTGCTTCCCCTACCTATCGGCTATCCATGTTCTCTATAGCACAAGGCACAGTGTGCAAGTAAAATTACTTCCGTTAAAATCCCTTAGAGGGACACCAGACATTATAAACAATACATTTGTGTGCATAATAAGACCGTAGGCGGGAAAGACTCGAGTGGCCTTTGGCGTAGCTACTGGCTGGCCTGAAAATAAAGCTCGAATTTCATTCCTTATTTTTTTTTTGGTTTTAACGGAAATATCTGGAAATGCCACCAGCGAAACGGGCTCCGAGGAGTCTCTTCAAAGTGCCCTGGAGAATATCAGTTTTCTGAAAATAAAAGCTTGACTGTAATCAAGAATGGCCGGAAGAAAGTGAATGTACCTTTTTTTGTAAACGTAATCCCAATGTGACTGAGCGAAAAGTTCAATTTCTAAATTCCGCCGTAGCTTAAAAACTTAATAAAGCATGTTGTGACGGATTATTTTTCCAAACTGGAGAAAATATTATTGGACCTTAATCTCATAAACGGAATATTTAACATAGGTGGACCATCGATAAAAAGTTCTATCAAAGCGAGGCGTGAAAAGAGTACCTAATATACCTGTGGTAGCTCAGGAGCATGCATAAAATGTTACAGTGGTTACATGTGGAAAAACGTAAGAAAGATGAGTGGCTAAACTCATTGCCCCCTGGATCTGCACTGGAGATGACGCAGAAAGACCTCACACACCTTTGTCATTTGGGTACAACATCTTCCTAATTTTAGACTTCAAGGGAGATGCTAACATTGTGACTGTGGCTGATACACACGGAATGACTTTGTTCTGTCTCCCGAGCAACACTATACAGACGAGTTGCAGCCACTAGATAAAAGCGTTTTTCGAGCATCATTGGGACGATGAGGTTCTCCAATTTTGGGCAAGGAATCCAGAAAGAAAAATCATACGATTGAGATTTGGTGAAATTCTGAGCAAAGTGTGGCCAAAAGTAATGAATTTGATAGCGGGATTTAGTGCGACTGGAATTTTCTTCATTTGATTTTCGTAATTCCTTTCCAATCAATTCCACTCATCGCAAAATCCGGAACAATGAGACGCACGGTTTGACGGTAACTTTAAAAGTAACAAGCGTACCAGGGAGTTTCCAATTGTATGTTTACTTGATGGGGTACAGTTTTCTTCCTTTCTTCCATGATCACTTCCATATCAAACTGCATCGGAAACTTTTGACCATTATTTCTCTGAAAGATGTAACAATTGCCCCCCCCCCCCCCAATGATCGCGATTTGATCAATCTGGAGGCCGAACATCTTCGGGACGGCAAATCAGCTGGATTATGGGTACTATGGTTCCACTTGAGAAAGCCTCTTAATTTCATGCGCTCTATTGTAGATGAATTCTGTATCCAGTAAAGTGCGTTACCGGAATTGTTGAAACTGATCCACAACAGACTGTTCGACAAATGGCCGAAGCATGTGATGTTAGCATTTTTACTGTTAGTGAACGCTTGAAGAAAATTGGGAAGATAAGGAAACTACCTCACGATTTGAATGAAACGCAAAAAATTTACACGTTTTGAAATTTGTTCATCACTGCTGTTGCTCAACAACAATGATCCATTCTTGGATCAAATTGTGACATTGTGGTCTATGACTGGTATGATTGACGATACATATTTAAAAATGGGTGAAGCCATTGATGCAATAAAATATTAAAAACAAGTTGATGAAATGTATCAAAAATTATACGAACAACAGCCAACATTGATCAACAGAAGGGGCCCAAAAATATTGCATATGATAATGCTCGTCCGCATGTTTCACGGATAACTGTACAAAAAGTGAACAATTTGAACATAGAAGTTCTACCTCATCCGCCATATTCACCTGGCTTGCTCCAACAGATTACCCATATGTTCAAGCATTTGGACAACTATTTCAGGAATAAAACTTTCAAAAATGAACACGAGGCAAGTTTCTGGGTTCCCTAGCACCACGTTTTTTTGTTGATGGAATAAATAAGCTTGTATATGTATAATTGGCAAAAATATATGTTTTGTGTTCGTTGTTGTTCCATTTCCCATTGGAACACCAATGAGGTGGGGGGGGGGGGGGGGCAGGACAGAAGTTTCAGCTGAGGAATAGCCATAAAAACACAATGTCCATCCGCTTCCATCAGAAAATATGTTTTATTTTCCACAGCTCTTCAAGCAGCAACTTTCGAACTAACCTAAAGAGATTCTAAAGGCCAATCTCGAGAACTGTCCCGTCGAGGTTAACAGCTCGGCGGAACTGGGGGCCATGGAGGAAAATCTCCGCATGAGGCAAGCTGACCCACGAAAGAGAAGATAACCTCAAATAAAGTGCCCTGGTGGCATGAGGGACTCTCTCGATTGCGGGTACAGACTAGGAAGCTCTTTACTAGAGCAAAAAACACGGGGGAATGGGGTTCATAACGAACCACACTCCCCGAATACAATAAGCCCATAAGAAAAGCAAAACGTGACTGGTGGAGGAGGCACTGCGAGGAAATTGAGAAAATTCCAGAAGGTGCCAGACTCCAAAGAGCTTTACGAGGAGGAACAGGGGGCAGAATGGGTTCTTTGAAGAAAACGGAGGGGGACTATACAGAGACCGTGAAGGAGACCCTGGAGCTTTGGCTTCAATCACACTTCCCGGAATCAAAGACCCTCTCAAAATCTGACGCAGGCGAACCAACAACTCTGGAACCCCTTTCAAGGACGAACAGAGGAGATTGGGTTTTGGCTCGTCAGATAGTGAACCTAACCAAAATTAGGTGGGCAGTGAAGAATTTCCATCCGTACAAGTTCCCAGAGATGGATGGAATTCTCCCTGCTCTGCTACAACAAGGCCTCGACCTGGTAGTCACCACACTCTGTATGTTACTAAGGGCAAGTATTGCCCTAGGATACATACCGTAAAAGTCGTGTTTATACCGAAACCAGGGCGAGATTCATACGCCCAAGCCAAGTCGTTTAGACCTATCAGTCTAACGTCGTTTCTTCTAAAACTTCTGGAGAAACTCATTGAGCGACACATTAGGGAGGAGGTGTTGGGACTTGGGCCCATCAGCAAATACTAATGTGCCTATCAACCAGGTACATCCTGTGAACTTGCCACCTACAGAGTAGAGGACACAGCCGAAAGGGGTGGCTCTAGGGGCGTTTTTAGACATAGAGCAAGAGTCGATAATACCTCTCTAGAATCAATGAAAACTGCTATGGAAAGCAAGGGAGTACAACCTACTGTGCGTAGGTGGATACACACTATGCTAAAACATAGGAACGTTACATCCTCGCTTAATAACGACTCTATAGTGGTCAGGGTCGCACAAGGATGTCCACAGGGACTGTGGTAGTGGGCGGACTGCTTAGGCGATTAAGCGAGGCGGGCCACACCACTGTTGACTATGCCGATGACATACCGATTGTGGTACATGGCAGATTTGAAGAGACCGTATCAAATGTAATGCAGGGAGCTTTAAATCTAGTGGAAGCATGGTGTGGAGAAGAGGGTCTATCTGTTAATCCAACAAAAACGAACCTCATTCTCTTCTCTCGAAAGGATCGACAAAGCTAAATGACATAGCAATGTATGGCACCAAGGTACACGTAGTGGAAGAAGGCAAATGCTTGGGCATAACGCTAGCCCAAGGGCTGACCTTCAAACCGCACCTAGAGAAGACGGCGAACAAAGCCACAAAGTCCTTGTGGGCCTGTAAAATTTATGAGATTTTGGAAAAATGGTAATCTTACTATGGATTTTAAAGGGTTCGTTAACTGTATCCATTGTTTTTTTTTGGAAATAGTAATCACAAAACCTTCCCTATATGAAATATTTCATATGGGGAAGGTTTTGTGATTACTATTTCCAAGTTTCGCGTTACCCCATTTTGTGTACTACTGGTCAACTGATATGGATCCCAGCGATTGTATCCATTGTATGGAAATCGTGTCCAGTTTCTTCAAACCATGAAGCTTGTTTCGGTTTATGTTGGCGAAAACCATAATTAAAACAATTTTCTGGAAAATTTATCAGTTTCATGGATCAACCACTTTGGAGAAGAAATGAAGGAATACATGTGATACAAGAAGAGAAAGTTCAACCAATTGTGATCCTGCTTCGCTAAAGTCATTTTTCCTTAACAGTAGCTCCGAGGTAAGAAAGTGATGGTATTCCAATCCTCAAAAAAACCAATCTTCATTTTTTTATTTTACCGAGATACTCCTGATTGTAAAAATGTGGAGAAAATGGGTCCCATCTATTATTATCAATGTCGAAAAAAAGTACCTCCGCGTTATCAGCAAATCAAAATGCTACAACTGAAGAGGAGGACACACTACCCATCACCCTCAGAGCACCAAACATCCTGTTTTAACTTCGACGCTCTATTGGCTATCAAACCAAGGTTTGCAGCTTCTTTGGTAAAGGTTGAATTGGAAAAATTAATGTTGGATAAAATCTGGAAATAGTGTCGTTTCCACTATTCTGCTTGGACGTCCAAAAATAAAGAATCATGTGCCCAACTCTGTAATAAGCAAAAGAACTGGGACAACGTCGCTTTATCTTCTTTTCTACAGTTATTGATATCGAGTCCATTCCAAATCCAGCCACGTGGCTTAAAGTGCTCCATCGAGTCCACGTCAATGCTAAAAATGGCAATGGAAATTGGAATCAGAGAGATTAGTATCGACAATTAGAAGAAGAAGAAACTAGGATTCCTCAGTTATCTTCTCAACGATGTAATGACGGTGGAACGGCTTGAAATCGACGAGAACATTCTTATCATGAAGCCCCCGTCGCGTCATAGTGATTTGCCCTCTAGGAAAATGCCACTATTCCAAAAAATGTCAAAAATTAACGTAGCAATAGATTGTGGTAGGGGAACTCAGGGAACTGGAATCGGAAAATTAAGCGTTCACAATTAGCAGCGATAGTGCCATCATTTGTTTGCGCTGTAATAGGAAGCCATAATTTACATCCAAATTATAAAACACGTGCGCGTATGCAAAGTGAAAGGTTAACACGGTGAATAATTGAGAGAAAAAAAAGACGCAAATTAGAATTTGGAAGAGTGCTAAATGAAAAATTAGTTTAAACTTGAACGTAGTCCAAAATAAATTTTTTTTCCGCTGTGACATAATGGCCATTTGATTTAATAAAGCTTAATGACTTTACAAAAATAAATCAAAGTAGACTCTCGCTAACAGGTTTCAATGGTTGTGTAGAAGCAATTTGTGTCACGAAACATCGAATTGATAATAACGCATAATTAATGTGACTTATTTATCGTCATTTAATTGATATGCAAAAAGGTGCGAGATGAAAATCTCGCCAAGAAAGAAAGACACGCGGTCTTCGGGGAGATGGAAATTGAGGTGGTGGCAAATTTTTTTTTCCTCTACAGTTTAAATTTAAACTGTGTTGTTCATTAACGTAGTAAATTTAAATAACTATTTGCAGAGAACCATAATGAAATCACGTTATTTCGACTTTGGTGGCCGACGATTATACTTCTATCTCTTACAAGCGAATGGATATTCTCATCTAAGTCTGTTTCGTTTTCTCCAATTGAAAATTTATTCTAAAATGCAAATTTGCTGTACCTCTCAATTTATCTTTATCTAAATTATTCTAAATGTTATAAATCTATCCCTTTTACGCAATGTAAACGATCTTTCTTTTTCTTATACGTACGTACTTTAATTATATCCTCTTTATCTTTCACTCTTAAAATGTGTCTATGATGCAAATTTGTGCATTTACTTTCGACTTATTTTTTTTTTACAAAAGTTTATCTAAACTACTATCGTTTTACTACGTATGCGGTTTTTCTTCCCAACGACGTGGTATACCTTTTCAAGTTAATAGTCATTAAAATTCTCATTAGAGACAATTCTGTCACATGTTCACACTCATCATAAATTGCCAAGATGCAGTTGGCTCATGAATGTGCGCCAACGGAAAAGTGGAAGCATCAGAAAAATGTCAAATCGAAAAAGGGAGTGGATGGAAATGGATGCATATCCGGTGCGTCCAGGGGCGTAACTACCATGGTTCCGTGGGTTCCGCGGAACCCGGGCCCGTGATTTATGAGGGTCGGATCTTACAGCACTAATATATGTATTTTCGTAAATATTCACCTTAAATTGCTGAAAAACGTTTTTTTAAAAAAATTGCTTTACAAAGACTTGCCCTTTTCGTTTTATGAAGCTATTTAAAATATATTAGTTAAGAATTTGATAATTCGAATATACAGGGTCCGGCAAAAAAAATGAATGGATTTCCAAGGACTGTAAATAATAAATGACGACATTAACCAAAAGTTTGTGTATTGATAAATGTTTACAATATCTTAAAGTTTATTTGTGAAAAATGACGTCCCTCGTTTGCGATACAGCGGGTTAGGCGATCTCTGAAGTTCTGCATAACACGTGTTGTCATTTCAGGCGGTATCCTTACCATTTCTGCTCTGATTGCTGCTTTTAAGGCATAGATGGTTTGAGGACGGTTGGTGTACACTCTTTCTTTCAGGTAGCCCCATAGAAAAAAATCACCTGGCGCTAGATCGGGCGAGCGCGCTGGCCATGTCATGTCACTGCGGTGTGAAATAATGCGGCCGGAAAACATCTGATTTAATAATCACATGGAGAGACGTTCACCTGACCAAGGCATAATGGATACTGAAACTTTATGGGTTAGCGCACTCACAAAGCTCCACTACATTGTTCTACCCCCACCCATATAAATGGTCGCCGGAAATCCATTCATTTTTTTTGCCGAACCCGATACCTTCATAGAGATAAAAATAGAAGTTCATAGAATTACAAACTGAAACAATACTGTATTTTTTATTATTATTAGTAGCAGTAGTAGTATTACTCCAAATTTATAATCTTACTTATTTGCTTATAATAGATATAAATATTAATTATTACTGTAATGCTTCATGTCTTTTCTACCATTTGTGGGATAATAATAAATGTTGTTATTTATTTTAATTGGTTATTTACATTAGTCATGTCACTTGGGGGGGGGGGGGCATTATTAGATTTGGAACCCGGGCCCGGTTCCTGCTAGTTACACCACTAGGTGCGAGACAATAATTAGAGAAATGTTTCCCATGTCATTTTACACTCCATCCACAATTCCACAATTCATTACTTAGTAGCAGGGAGCAGGTCATGCTGGAAGCCTTGCGCTTGAAAACGAAGAGGTTGTGGAATAACAGAGCTATTGAGGCAGGACACTCTGGAATTTTAGGCGAGGTAATCAAGTGATTGCCTATCCTGGAGGGGTTCGTCAATTTATATTAGTGGTATCCCAATCTGACGATGGATCTAAAACAATGGAAGGAACAGGTAACCTACTGGTATTTACTCCAATGGATTGAACTCCCATATCACCCAACCACTCGGTTTTCCAGGCAGAATTGGTAGGAATAACACTTTGCACAAGAAAAGATCTTATGTGTAGCACCGAGAACAAAATGATCAGAACTTCCAGTGACAGCGTTACTCTGGAACCAGACTGTCTACAAGCAGTGGCGTCGCCAGTCCATGGCCAAGGGGGGGGGGCAAGTTGATATTATGGAGGATGAGAAAAATATGAATTGTAGGTACGGTCAAGAGCATGAGTCTTCACCTCTACAGAGATTGTAATAAGAACGGTTCAAAGTTCAATGTGTAAAGTTTCACGAGCTTCTGACAGCACAATAAATACAATTTTGAAACAAAGTTATTACAATAATTATTTAAAAAATCGAACAATAAAACAATCAATTAATTAAAACATAATCTTCGGGTTTTTTTGTAAATTTCTCGATCACTTTATTATGAAAATCTTGTAGGTTTTCATTTATAAGTGTTTTATCATCGCCAGATTAGTGGTGGCAATTTTTTTCGAATATTCGAATATTCGAATGTATAATCGGGAATTATTCGAATACTTAACAATACCACTATTCGAATAAAACGAATAAAACGAATGAGACGAATAAAACGAATAAAACGAATGAAACGAATAAAACGAATAAAACGAATGAAACGAATAAAACGTATAAAACGAATAATGGCCAGAACAAACAAAATTGTTAAATTAAGAAAAAAGAGAACTTCGTTGGTTTATTATTGAGAAATGACAGACGGCAGGTAGGCCTACTACCTACTTTTCATTTCAAGGAATTATTTCTCATTTACAAATTTCTTTCGACCGACAATATTTTATGAATAGTAGATAAAACGTTGTAGGTACAATATTCGTATTGTAAATAGCTATTTCAGCATTTCTTTTCTGTCAGCTTAAAGTCATTCACTATTCAATAACACCCTTTTACAAGTCGTAATGAACTGTAATTTATTTTTTGTTAGTGTAAAAGGTTTTCGGTAAATCAGTGAACACGTTTCTCTAAACTAAACATTACCTACAATAATCCTCAACCACGCAGGGTGATTTTAACTGGAATTATTTTCATGGTGAAGCTTGGACTTTGTTTATTTAAGTTTATGTTTTTTACCCGCTTTTGATGATAATTTATTCCTTTATTTAAAGGATTATCTAAGCATTTAAATATAAATTTTTAATTTAGTTCAAATTATTTCTCAGCCTAGACGACTACATTCTTGTGATTTATGAGTAAAGTGTGGAAATATTTCATGAAGAATACAAGTGATGCGGTAGTTACTTGCAAAATTTGCAATAAGTGTCTTAAATTTAATGGAGCAACAACAAGTAATTTACTATTCAAATGTTTATGCTTAAATGAAACTTCCATTGGAGAATGCTCTACTAGGTAGGTAGTATAAAACTAGTCCAACGAATAAAAGGAGTAAAACGATAAAACGAATAAAACGAATAAAACGAATACAACGAATAAAACGAATACAACGAATAAAACGAATACAACGAATAAAACGAATACAACGAATAAAACGAATTTTTTTGACTATTATTCGAATTCGAATAATTCTATATTCGAATACATTTTTAACGAATATTCGAATACGAAAAAAATTAAATTGCCACCACTACGCCAGACCATTAAGGCGAAAGGCGATCTTCCCCCATAGTGCTTCTCAACCATGTTTTTAATCTCCTGAGGCTGCTAAACGATCGTTCTACTGTACACGTTGTGCACGATAGAGCGATTAAAATTTTCAACGCTTTTCCCGTTTCGGGAAAGAAGGGTTTTGCCTCTTTTAGGACATCAACAACTGCTAGGCTTGTTGGATTGGACTTATCGTACCATAATTGCTTCCAAAGTTGGATTTCATTTTTTATGTTCGGTAAGTCATAAATTTGGGCGATCATTTCGCAAGCATCTTTGAAAGCAGACGGTGGTAGCCGGCAGGTGCACTCACGGACGAACAAATGACATAGCGTGATCACCAGACATTAGAGAATGAGTAGTGTAGCAAGGCGGGTTCTGGACCAAAAGTCACTAGATTTAGTAACTTTTTTTAGGTTGGCAATACTTGTCACTAGAAAAGTCACTAGATTTTCAAGGCCACGCCCCTGGTTTGCTACAGGTATTGAACAAGTAAAAACTGAGGCGTGGCCTTGAAAATCTAGTAACTTTTCTTGTGACCAGTACTACCAACCTAAGAAAAGTTACTAAATCTAATGACTTTTTGATCCAGAACCCGCCTTACTACACTACTAGAATGGCTACGCAGAGACGGCCAAGGAAGACTTCCTCCTAGCCAAACTATAAAAATAGAGAGCGTCGACACATAATACTTAGTGCTTAGTGCTTAGTGAACTCATTCGAGTTTTGACATGCGGTATTGATCGGCAAAGCAAGTCAACTGAATGGCCTTAATTTCTTTTAGTTTAATAATGGCGCATGGTTGCATTTAGTTATATTTTTTGAAGCTCTAGGGGGCAGCTGCCCCTACTTGCCCCCCCCCCTCCCTTCTCGACGCCCTTGTCCACAACAATAGCAGTTCAAAAATTCCGTGCAAAAACTAGCGTGGCACCAGTCATGCAAACCCTCCTGGGTCTGCCTCCACCGGATCTTCAAGTGAGAGAGCAGATCATGCTGGCAGCCTTGCGTCTGAAAACTAAAGGATTGTTGAATAGCAGAGATATTGAGGTGGCCCACTCTCGAATTCTGGGCGAAGCAGTTAAGCGAGTGCCTATCCTAGAAGGGCGATCTGACTCACTCATACCTCAATTTATACTAGGGAAAAAAATCCCAACCATGCATATCCATCTTCATGGATGGATCATAAACAATGGAAGGAACAGGCACCAGAATTTACTACAAAGAACTGAACTGACCAGCCAACCACTAGGCAAAATTCCGACTGTCTTTCAGGCAGAACTAGTAGGAATAACGCTTAATGCATAAACAGCATCAAGAATAAAATTATAAGAATTTCCAGTGGCAGCAGAGCCGCTCTGTAGGCACTAGGTCAATGTAAAATCACCTCTAGGCTGGTTTCCGCATGTCACCAAGTACTAGAGTAAGGAACAAACAGCAATACCCTCGAGCTCGTATGAGTTAAAGGGCATACTGGAACAATAGGCAGTGAAAAAACCGATAAGTTAGTCCGACTGGCTTCAAAACAATCGCTTTATGGTCCAGAGGCGACTCTTCCACTTACAGTATCAACTGTAAATAACCCAAGAGCCCAAGTCCAGTACAAAGCTAGGTGGGACTTGATATTAAGACTGAGGTTATGCGAGACAGGGCCTCAGGGGACCATCTCGCAGTGTGGCGCGTTTATGCACAGGTCTATGAAGGAAAAACTTGTAGGCATACCTTCTGAGCACTGAGAAGTAAACAAGCACATGCGCCATCCTGTAGACTGTAGAGTGTAGAGGATACTACACAGACGATGAGACGGCGCACCACATACTTTGTGAGTACCCTTACTTGTTGAGACGATCCATGTTGGGACACATGGCTACGATTAGAGCATCCTCAGATTCATCTCACATGTGGGATGGCTTGAGTAACGTTGTGGGGTCGGACGACACTATAATCAAGGAGGTAGCACAAAGGGCCCGAATAGGTGGCCTATGTGCGCAGGAACTTTTGACTACCCTCCCATTGTAATCCAGAATCCAGTTACTCTGGAACAAGTGGCAGCATTATCTTGTAGAAGATGTTACATAGACGATGAGATGGTGCACATACTTTGTGAGTGTCCCAATTCATATTTGAGGTATCCTGCTCGGACACGGCTCTTCTCATTCCAGCACCCTCAAGTTTATCTCACGTGAGTGACATTGCGGGGTTATCACAAAGTGCACTATGTGCACGTGGTCTATACCCGCATCCTTCTATCGTAATATAAAATCCCAATTCTAGTATTTCTTCAATTTTACCCTTTGAAGGCCATTTCGTGTCCCTTTCAATTACTCCGTCATTATTTCCTTCTTCTGATTTTATCCACTTCACTTCTTTCTCATTATCTTGTAGCATTCTTCCTTGAAGAATTCCCTTTTTCTCCATTTTTGTCTCTACGGTAGCGTGTCGATCCTTGTGTATTTATTTTCCCAAATGATTTGATTTGGTGGATGATTTTGGCTATTCTTCTATAGATTTTAGAAAGTGATGGCAATAAACCATAATAATCGCAGTTCTTTGTCAGTTTGAGACTCTTCACGCCTTCTCGATTTATCACCGCGTCTCTTGGAACGCAGAAAGACATACAGCTAATGTGCCCTGTCGCCCATTGTGAATACAACCAATACATCGAGGTTTAAACCTTTATTCAGAATCCCAAAGGATTCACAGGGTTTCGTGTTTGTAAGAACAATACGTTTCAAGAACGCCGTTTTGGGTTGATAACCTTTGACTTGTTTGAATCCATGAAAATATAAAGTTCACCAAGAAAAGGATCTCAGAAGGTCGTTATCTTTGTTAGTTGGGTTGTTACCTAAGCTAATAGTAAAGTATAGTCAATTCTTCAACCTTCTGGTAGATACTTTTTGTCTTAACTAAAGATAGACTCAAAAGTGGGGATGATTTGTACAAACACCCATTGCATTGAATCTTTCTTTGTTGGGAGATTCACCGCGTTGCAACTTTGGTTACAAATATGTTCCTAGGAACTTTTGTTGAGATAGGAGTTTCGGATCCTAATTCATCAAAATGATTATTTCTATTCCATTTACGATAATCATTGATTGAAGCATTTTCTCAACTTTCATTAATTTCATTAATCATGTCCTTTTGAGATCAACCATTTTTAGTTTAGCCTTTCTTCTTTCTCATTATTTTCCGACGGTTTTGGTTAAGCCTTTTGCCTTCTACCCACTTGCTCCTTTTCCTTATTTCTGATTATGCGGTATTGCGCACGTATTATCGAATGATAGCGGTTCCTCATATCTTTATGTGCAAGTACATGTTTTTAAATATTACCTAGTCTGACAATAATCTAGGTTGGAGCACTTCAAAAAACTTTCTGCACTTTCTATACAATTTTATAACGTTATCTACACAGAAAATCAGAGATGGGAGTAATTGCAATAGGAATACCAAGAGACCTTCGATAACATTTTATCCTTAGCAATAATACTGTTTGCAAAAGGATGGTACTTGACAACATCTGTTGTGGGTAGAGCGAGATAATGCTCAAGGGTAGGATAATACACTCAACCTTGCAGGGAACAAATTACACAACCCAGAGGCAGTAAGGTAGCCGTTCCCACAAGTGGAGAAGTGTGGAAATTCTACGGTCAAGCCGATGATAATCATTATAATCAAGGTCTTTTAATCAACCCTCAGGAAACAACAGCTCCCTTTTCTAACAGATACAGGCGGAAGGGTTTAGGTCCCTTAACCTTAAAAGGGAAACTTAGAACAATGGCAGGTGGGGGTTAGTCCCAATTAGTGACCTTAGACCAAGGTTTATTACCTTAGACTACAAACTAACCTGGAACATGGCACTTTATCAACCAATAGGTACATCAACTGTATGCATCGAAAACCTGGGTACTAAGATCAAATACTTGCTGTATAGGTACTATGTTATTCGGTCATCACTTTTAACGTATGCAGATTTCATGTCATGGGCCAAGACGCTTCAGACCAACACCAAAACGAAACTAGGCAACATCCATAGACTGAAAATGAAAGCGAGTAGGTACTTCCCTCTTGCAAATTATAGTGCAAATGAGAGAAAAAAGAACCCTGCATGTCAATGAACAATTTTAAAGCAGATAGGCGGCAAGGATGAGACCCGACTATACCTTGTGCAAAATATTCCTAGTAACCATTGGTAGAAGGATCTGGTGCAACACTGAACACTGATGGCTTGATGTGTGGGTCGCAGACGGATCAAAAATTCTAGAAGACAAAGGAGCAGGGGTTTATCGCATAAATCAAAGGTTCTTTCTAGGTCAATTCATCACAATACCGTAAGCAGCAATCTATGTATCTTGAAAAAAGGCATGCCTATCTTGTCCGACAGTCATGAGGCATTAAAAACCCTTCAGACTGACGTCAAAACTGCTAATGGAATATCTGAATGCTCTGTATTCTCTAGTTGAATAGAATAGAATAATGTTAAATCCGAGACGCAATGGAGTAGAGACAGACTAACAAGCCGATTGGCTAACATTCCAAGGATCCAAGGATCTCGTAAAAATTATTTCCACTTAAACGAAAAATTGATCACCTACGAAAAAGTTTACGTTCTAAAGATAAACGTTGGGAGGACAAAAGTGGTAGTATTTCGGTAGAAAGGAAGAAAGATAAAAACAGAATAATGGAGGTGGGGAGAGGAAGAGATACCGATGGCAAAAGAATACACATGTTTAGGGTATAAATTTACACAGTGAAGAAGCACACATTAGACACAAGGTAGAAAAGCGAACAATATATTGGGACAGGCATGGAGAAAGTCTTTTCGGATTGGAGCTGAACAGGAAGAAGATGATGTTCGAGAAATTGGTTAGGAGTGTGATGATGTATGGAGCGGAAAGAGCAGGAGAGAAGGAAAGATACTGGAGGTGGGTGCTGGAGCTAAGCAGGGAAACGCCAGGATATAAAAAAGACAAAGATACAGGAGATATGAGTGGAAGCGAGGAAGATGGCTAAAAGAAGGAAAAAAGGGACAGAAGGAAAGAGAAGAATATTACAGAAGAAACAAATACGCGAAAGAAGAAGTGACAAGTATAAGAGATAGGAGGAGAAATATTGGTAACGAAGAGACAGACAGAGATAGGGATATAGATAAGTAGGGAAAGTAGGGCGAAAATAGAGTCCAAACATAACACTGAATAGGGAGGGATAAAGGCAGAGGCCTGAAAGGTAGGAAAAGTAAGGAGAAGAAGAGAAGGATAGCGCGATTTAAGTGTGGTAATGAGGAGAGAGGAAATACAGTACATGCAAAAGAGTGCGAAGAACTGAGGGAGAAAGACAGAGGGAGAAGGGAAGTATTAGCAAGAAGTGGAGAATGAGAAGGGTGGATGGAAGAGATCTGGAAGAAAACAGAGCAAAGAACGGGAAGGGAGGAGATATTTTATGATTGTTTCGAATCAAAGTCAGATTCATTTGAAACGTAGATGAAAGTATTACAAATTGCAAATTACTAAGATTTTTAATTGATACTTCAACCATATAACAATCGATCGTAATTACACCATTATCGCACTTTGTCTTAGAAGTTATCGAATGGTTAATCACCCAATTTGTTATTGCAGAAACTCTTCCTTCCTTTTCAATCTAATTATAATATAGGTATACTTAATACTTAATCCATAGGTGCAGCGATTTCGAGTTGAAATTACCCGCGTTAATTACAATAATAGGAAATCTAGTGGACCAAAAAAAGTTTACTTCGTCACTCCTTTTGTCTATACAAAAAAAAGGAGATATTTTTTCGACGGTTCGTGATTGTACATACGAAAATAATAGTTTAAAACGGACGTGTGCATCAAAATTAAAATAATAATGAAGACAACAGATTTTCTACACACCCTTCCTGCTATTATTTGAAATTATATGAAAATGGTTTTTTGGTTCAGTAAATACGAGTTTACAAGTAATTTTAATTCAAATTTATTGGCCATTGTGTTTACCTACACTGCTTGAAATGATATTATTTGATTTTATTCCGATACATAAAAGTAAATGGTTTTCTAATGGTCCTTCGAGGCGGATGGGCAATAATAATCATACCTGGTAATTAGTGAAATGTATTAGAATGAAAATAAACGTGCGTCGATGAGAAGGAACTCACCATTCGCGCTGAGCTGGTGGAATGCTGCATATAACGAAGAATTTTATTTATTTGCATTGAAGTGTGATGGAAAATTCGAAAAATTGACGCAAAATTAATGGAAAATTTAAAAATGTAATTCAACATAAGAATGCTTACGTTTATTACCGGTCTTTGAGCTACGTGAACGTATTCACCAATTTGGATAGGTACAAAGTTTGGCCATAAGAGTGGGAATTGTAAACTATTGATGGAATTTGTATACACTTTGGCAGAAAGGCACTGCAGCCCATTTGCCACGTTTGTTTTTGCATCTACTGCAAGGTGCATCAAGCACGAGCAATCTAAATCTTCCACATCCCTTGGTGATCTTATGGAAAACCAATCACTATTGGCTCACTTGAACGGTGTCCGAGCGCTAACTTCACTCTCAATTATTCCTACTGTGTCTCACTTCACATTAGGTCAAATGGATCACGTCGCTTGACTCGTCTCGATACGAGAGGGTTTAGTAAGTCCACTGCATAAGGATTCGGGTGGTCTGTGAGCCGGTGTTCCCTTATATCATCTTGAATGATTGCTATTTTTACTGTTCATGAATTACACTGTTGGGATAGTAAGTGGGAGTCCATGCAACGATCTTCAGTGATTTGTTTTGTAATGTTTGGATTGTATTTATATTCGTGGCACTTTCTGTTCTCTATCAAGGGCGGATCCGTGATTTTTCCAAGGGGGGGGGGGGGGGGCTCAGTAATGAAACCTAATTAACCAACTATTAAAAAATAAAAGGTTCATTAAACCTGTACTGAAGTATTCATTATTTTTCTAGCTCCAGGGGAGGGCGCCCTCCCCCTGAATCCGTTGCTATGTGGTATGCCCATGTAAGTCCACGGTCCAAGCGAATTTCAAGATGTATTGCCTTCTCGGTTTGAGGAGTTGGTCGATTACCAAATATGACATGTGGGCAAGTTTCTCTTCTCACATAAGCTGACTTAGTCTCGTTGACTTACATTCTCCACAAGATAAACCATTTGTATCTTTTGTTTATATGGTTTTGGAGGACCTGTAAAGCCACCATTGGATTTCAATTTGATACCATCACAGCAGTATCATCCGCAAATGTTGCTGTTGTTGGCATCCGTTGGCATATCGGCCGTATAGACAAGATCGGCCCCAGAACACTACCCTGCGGCGCTCCCTCCTCGATGTAAAATCTTGCTGTTTCACAAAGTAGTACCTGTGCGACAAATATCATTGAATTATCGGGCAGTAGGAATATGGTAAACATTTCCTGATTATATACAACAGTCCGTCGAACGCTTGCGAGACATCCAACAGAACAATAGTTGTTTAATTCCAGATCTGTTCCTATCCTACCCGCTATTCTGTGCCGTTGCACGATAGTTGAGTGTTTTAGCCTAAAGCGGAATTGGTTATCTGGCAGGTGGCAGGATTCCTTTTTCTTTTAGTAATGGCCAATGGGAGGAGTTCTTTTAGTAGAAGTTTTTCATATACCTTGGGTAAGAGCGGAAGTAAACTGTATGCTGTTTCCCATTTTTCCAGGTTTTGGAGGGAAGGAGCGATGAGATGGAGTTAGTGATGAGCGATAAAGACGTACAGGGACAAAACAATATGAAGTATTAATGGTAGACGGGATACCAAGATGTCTGAAGGGAGGGATGGGCATGAAAGAAAAAAAATAGTAGCGAGGTTTAGGTGCGGAAATGAAGAAAGAGTAAATAGGTATTGGAGGGAGGACGAAAGTAGAATGTGTAGACTGTGTGGGAGAGGTTAGAACAAATGATATGGGAATGTGGCGAGTTGCGAGAGGAGGAAGGGGAGAAGGGGGTGGTGTGGATGAAGGAAGTGTTGGAGAAAAGGAAGAAGTTAGAGTACCTACGTATAATTATGTTATGTAGAATCGAATTCTTTGTTTTAAACTTTTGTAAAAAACAAATAAATATTATTATTATTATAATACGCAATTCTATCAACACAAGATCATTAGCCTAAATACTGGACTTTTTCGGCATTGGAGAAGAAGCTTAGGCTAACCCAAATGTAAAGGAGGAAAGGCGATATAAGTATGGATTTTCCTCTCAAAAGGCTTTGCACTTTAAATTCCTATAATCTAATTATACTTAATAACTGGAAAATTTGAGGTTACTCTGTGCTCAAGCCCACCCTTAAAGTGAAGTGTTGTTACGAAGAAATCTGTTGACTTACAGCCTAGATTCTTTATAACCAAGCACCTCTTAGTCATTGTGCCTTGCATGTACGGGCTCAATAACAGTCGTAATGAAGGCTCTTTTGGGTCTGTAAAAACGAGCCTAGAAATTGCTACATTGTTTTTGATACGGATGCGGCATCTTTCTTGATGGATGGGTCTAAAATTATGGGAGGAAAGCAGTGAATTTTCTTATCACTTGGTTTCTGCTGACTTTTCCATTTGATGTCAATAAACAGCTCATAATGTTTTCAAAATAACAAAATTGTTGGGATTCGTTCATTTGGCACTTGTTTAAGTGCATGGTTACGCAAAATTTAAAAGGAATGTATAGCAATCAATGTAGTACTATGCTAAATGGTTTACAATAACGGACCAAGTATTGATCCTTGGGGGACACGACTACCGAAATTGATAGGAATGATTACATAGTGATTAGATTATGTATCAGAGGAAGGGTTGAGGTATTATATCCAGTTAATATTTCTAAATGCTTTTGAACAGTCCATAACCAAGGGCGTCGGCAGGGGGAGGAGGGGGGCAGGAGGGGCCCATGCCCCTCCTGGCGAACTCTAATAAACTTGCGGCTCGTTCTGTTTTTGGACTATAAATGTGTTCATTTTTTTATATACACCTATAATATCGAAATAAATGTAATTAAAAAATAACTTAAAATTTGTTGGCCCTCCTCTGGAAAAGTTTCTGGCGACGCCCTTGTCTATAACTACTACAATACACAGTTGCTTTGTTATAATCAGAGACAGTTAATCTGGAGCTGTTAGTTATAAACTAGTGAATCGCTTAAAACGAGTACTGTAATACTCACGTGCACTGCATTTCTTCAAGAAAACCATGAAGGCGAAGTACACTGGAACTGGAAATAATTTAGATTAGTTGAAGTAATTATCATAGGAATGACAAAGTCAATGTTATTTTTTAATTTTAATACCAAATATCATAGTTTGTGGTACCGAGCACGAGCACTATCTAAACGAAGTACTATGGTAGGTGTTATAGCTCGTTTTTTAAATGGGTAGTACATGGGAAGGGAAGAGGGAGGTGAGGTCGTTGGGAATTTTCGAAACAGTAGAAGAAGAAGAAGAAATGCCGTTACAGGGTTTAGGAAAACTCAAGAAATGCAACGACCTTTCACGATGAAGACTTGGCGTGGTTTTTCCATAATCGGAATACTTTTTTTGAAAATGACCAGGAGGAGGAGGAGTTTAACGATGACCATGGCGAACGATTTTTGATTCCAGAATATCAGAAAAGAACAATGCCCAGAGGTCTGACCTCACCAAATAATAGTGTGAGCGCTTTCCACTAACTCTAAACAAAACGCCGAAGACGAAATAAACAGATGGTAAATATGACGAATTGTAGAGAAAATCGAAATTGGAAGATCAATCCTAGACTGACTGCATTAGTACCAATTTTTCACGCAAAAAGATCTTTTCAATTAAGGATGGGTGAGAGCTAAACAGATCCCATATTCAGTGGAAGCTTACAAACATTTAATCTAGCTGAACGCGAACAGAGCTAATTCGAACCTTGTGCGCCCTATTTGATTTTTCGGCTTTGAGATGGATATGTAAATGCGGAAAATGTTAATAAATGGAAGACTTTGGGGCCAATTCCCCGCCATCTTCTCTTTTCTATGCCTCTTCCTATTTAGACGGTACTTGGGCATACGTTGTCGTCAAGCAGCCGTTCCCTATTTATTTAGTTACCCCCCTCCTCTTTTCCACCTGTTTCTTCATTTACCTTATTGTTTACTGCCTCTTCACATCCTCCTTTGACTGCATCTCTAAGCCTTTTTTAAGAATGTGAACCGGTTGGCGGAACAGTTTCGTCGTACGTGTGGACGATTTTTGGCCATGGTATTCGAGAATCTAGACAGCTAGTTTTCTTGGTTTCGAGAGGCCAGACGTTATCGTCCAGAAACCAGTGTGCATGTGACAATTTGGTATGCAGTGTCAGGAAACGGTGTGCTAGGCCCGTATTTCATTAAGGATGATGTTACTGTTACCCAGAAACGTTATAGAACCATGGTGGCCAGGCCATTTATTTAGGATCTAGGAAGGTTTAGTCGTGCCAAGAACATTCAGATGAATAGACGGTGGTTCGAACAAGACGGAGCGACCTGCCACACCGCTCGACAGTCTGTATACGTATATGCTGCAAGAAACATTTCCAGTACGAATCATTTCCCGTGAGACTGATTCTCCCGATTTGACACCACCTGATGCTTACGTGTGGGGAATGTTAAAGCAGAATGATCTCCAAATATAAATCGGTGGAGTTAGAGATTATAACTCGCTTAATCACAGATTTTGCGGTAATAGAGACCTTTTGAGATATAAATTAAGTGGGCGAAGGAAAAATTAGACTCGACTACGGTCGCTTCTTTTTTCACCAGATTCGCTGATTTAATATTGACTTGAAAGTAATTGAAGGTAAATTTCAAACCGTATCAATTATTCTGCGAACTTTTATTTAAATAAGGTATCCGATTAAGAATAATAGTAAAGGAGCTCAATTTTCTTGAAGTTAAGTGTCTGTCAACGTAGTATAAAGTTTGGAAGAAGACTTTTCACATTTTCATTCAAGATTAAGTGAAATTTCGGTGGTACCAACCGTATTTAGAAACTGTGCGTTTCATGTTTAATCATTGTTCTTGTGTTATAGACACTTGTCGAGGGAAAAGGATTAATTAGCATTCTTACTTAACGTAAACTTGGGAATTCGTCGGCAAGGTTAATTCCATGTAAAATTTGATTGTTTCTGTTATAAGTGTTAGGAGAACCTGGGCTGAAATTGTATCCTTGGGTGCCTATTTACTTAATCTCTTTGGTTATAAATGTATGTACATCTTGACTTAGGGATGTAACATTGCCATTTCAAAAATTACTTTAAAACAAAGAAATTAAGCAAATTTAATTTTTATTGAAAGCAGGTTAAGTAAATAATTATAATATTTATCTAAATATAATTTTAAACAATCAAACAGTAATGATTCTGTTTAATTAAAGGATCATTCTTTGTTTGCAAATGTCATAGATAACGAACATATAAGGGAGACGCGAACGAGTTTGCGGAACGAGCCATAGGCGAATGCAACAAATCGTTTTATCACCGTCGTCGACTTTTTCAGCACAGTTGCTATGGACACATTTATGACAAGTAGGATAATATTCAACATCAATAGATATTCAGTCGGAGGCACACAATCTGGTTTTCTATATATTTATTGAATTTTTTCAAATTTTTGAGAAAGTGAGGAGTTCTGTTCGTTTTTAATTTTCTTTGTATTTGTTTTCCTACTTTCATGTTCTGTTTCAAGCTGCAGAAAAAATTGTCGTTGTTCCTCTTTTCCTGCAAACTGTTTTGGTTGTGGTTGCAGGTTGTGGAATTGGAAGTTTTTGTTCAGCTTTAATTACGATTACATGTTTGCCACAAATCTAACGATACAATGCCCTTTGACCTTTAAAATAACTTGCTGAAGTTAAAATTGATTAACATATTTTCGGATAAAGAAGAATTTCCGCAAAAATTAATTGCAATCGTTTTTTAATTAGATATAAGTAATAATTAGGGAATTCTCAAAGTTTGTGACTGATTATGTTATTTAAAAAAAATTAGACAAATTACACCTCGTATATTTTCAAATGTCACGTCAATTACGTTAATTAATTAATTAAAAACGAAAAAAAAGATCGTCGACTCTATCAAGTTTGAAGATAAGAAAAAGTCCTGTTCTATGTTATATGGATTTAATTTATTCAAATATCATAACAAAATACCTGTTCAACTTTCAAATACTCGAATTCTGGCAATCAATTTTTTATTTTTGTTACTCTTTTCATCCTTCAACACGTCATGTCCCTCTTAATCGCCATGAAATATTAATAATATTTTATCTTTTGTCAATATTATACCTACATTTTTTTTTCATAAATTTTTAAATAAAGGTGTGGGTCGGTTTTAGTTAACTTTCCTTTTAAATTAAATTCAAGTAACCTTTAATAACATTCAATTTTCTTAGGCATGTATAAACATTAAGGACAGTACCGGAGCGGGGTCGATGTCGATTACGGTCCTGTCACATTGCTCCAGATCGGATTTGTAAATTTCTAGTTTTTTTTTACCGTAATGTAAATTTGAATAATCCACCGCATTTACATTTGATGTCATCTGCGGGATCTTAAGGAGCAAAAAAAAATTCAATCCTTAATACGTTGAAAATGTAAGATAAAAGCGAATAAATTCTTGCATATTATTCTCAGCAGGTTATCCATTGTTTAAAATAATAATTACTATTCAATATGAATGTGCATTTTAATCTACATAAACCGGGAGAAAATCACATTCTAAACATGAGTATAAAAAATGAGCTCAGTCATTCTCTTTGAATTTGAAAAATCATTCACTACATTCCATCCTCGTTTTTTTTTTTTCAACTATTAAAAAATTTAATTTTTCATTCAAAGTAAATATAAAATCGGGTTTTTAGTGGACGATGGAAGATGAAATATTAAAAGTTTTTGTACTGTACGTATAATGACAGAGATGGACATGGAGAAATATTGATGATACGAAGATTAAATGGTCCTGTCAGGCGCAAAAGAATTTTATTTTTATACAAAAAGGAATTTTAGGGAGTGGTTAAGTGGTTTTATCCAGCATTTAGACATTTTTATATAGTTTGATTTGTATAGGCATTGGCGTAACAAAGTGAAGGTATGATCCGTTGCGCTTTTTGTTCAGATTACGTAAGTCGAACTAGACCAACGAGGTTATAAAACTATTGATTATAGATAGTTGCGGTACTTCCTTAATAATTTTTAAGATTTTACAGCTTGATAATAAAAAAATTCTGTTCATTTTTAAGTATCTATTAAATTAAGTAAGTCTATAAATTTTTAACACTTACGAGGTTTTGAATCTTTACGCCTTTAAATAAAACGAGGCAATCCTCCCATTGATTGACACATAAAATGGAAAGTTTTGAATAAATTCAAAATTCGCTCCTTTAATTACATTCTTGTTGTACACCCACTATATTATACTCTTCTTGCTCTTGTCAAGGGCGACTACTAAGAATAAATGGTGGGTGAAGGCAGGTGTGACATTTTTGAGTTTTATTACTTAATTATATCAATTTTCTATTATTAGGTTTTTGCACTTTATTAGAATGGTTTGTGTCCTAATTAGTCAAAGACAAAAGAATTCATTTATGCCGTGTATACAAGATTAAATCAGATTAATTTAATTATAAGGCAATACAAAATGGATCATCAATTATAACAAGCCCAAATGAATTCCTAATTACTAAGAGAGAAGGGCTTAAATGCCTATTAAATGTCCTTTATTTGGTACGATTTGCGGATTACGGGGAGTGAAAAGTGGTAACGTGCGTGTAATTCATTAAGTACACAATTAGTGTAGTAGTGGCAATTAGGACCAATATTAGTTAGTAGTTCATAGGCAATTCTATAGTAACTCTCAATAAACGTCTCTAACTCGACTAATTAGCGCCTAATTACAAATGTTCTGTTTAACAGCGTTGTAATGGCACAATTGGACAAAGCACCAATTCTAAATTACTAGCGAACACAATTTTTGAAATTAGATAATCTGTATTACCGAAATATATGCTCCTAATTATTCCACGATGAACGAATTTATTACTAAATTATATCAATTTTCGAGCATTATGTTCTGCATTTATTAGAATGGTTTGTGTCTTAATTAGGCAAAGACAAAGAATTCATTTACAATATACAAGATCAAATCTCGCCAATTTAAAGTACCATTTGCCGACTACGAGGGGTGAAAAATGGTAACGTGCGTGTAATTCATTAACCCAATTAGTCCTGTCAATTAGGGCCAATATGAGTTAGTATGTAGTTTATAGTTCATAGGGAATTCTATAGTGACTCTCGATAAATGTCTCCAACTCGTCTACTTAATTAGCGCTTAATTACAAACGTTCTGTACAACGGCATTGTAATCATACAAATTGCCAAAGAACAAAGTCTAAATTACTAGCGAACACAATTTTGGAAATTAGATGATCTGTATTAGCGAAATACACGCGCTTAATTATTCCATGAAGAACGAATTTATTACTTAATTATATCAATTTTCGATAATTAGGTTTTGCACTTATTAGAATGGTTTGTGTCCTAATTAGTCAAAGACAAAGAATTCCATGTATACAAGATCAAATCATTCCAATTTAAAGTACTTGAAACTTGATTATAATATAATTTGGCTTTGGTACCATTTGCCGATTACGAGGAGTGAAAAGTGATAACGTGCGTGTAATTAATTATCCAATTAGTCCGGTCAATTAGCGCCAATATGAGTTAGTATGTAGTTTATAGTTCACAGGGAATTCTATAATAGTGACTCTCGATGAATGTCTTCAACTCGTCTAATTAGCGCCTAATTACAAACGTTCTGTACAACGGCATTGTAATCATATAAATGGTCAAAGAACAAAGTCTAAATTACTAGCGAACACAATTTTGGAAATTAGATGATCTGTATTAGCGAAATATACGCGCTTAATTATTCCATGAAGAACGAATTTATTACTTAATTATATCAATTTTCGATAATTAGGTTTTGCACTTATTAGAATGGTTTGTATCCTAATTAGTTAAAGACAAAGAATTCATTTATGCCATGTATACAAGATCAAATCATGCCAATAAGTACTTTAAACTTGATATATAATTTTTGGCTTTGGTACCATTTGCCGATTACGAGGAGTGAAAAGTGATAACTTGCGTGTAATTCATTATCCAATTAGTCCTGGCAATTAGGGCCAATATGAGATAGTAGTTCATAGGGAATTCCATAGTGACTCTCGATGAATGTCTCCAACTCGTCTAATTAGCGCCTAATTACAAACGTTCTATACAACGGGCTTGTAATCATACAATTGCCCAAAGAACAAATTCTAAATTACTAGCGAATACAATTTTAGAAATTAGATGATCTGTATTAGCGAAATATATGCGCTTAATTATTCCATGAAGAACGAATTTATTACTTAATTACTTATATCAATCCTCGAGTATTACTTTTTGCGCTTATTAGAATGGTTTGTATCCTAATTAGTGAAAGACAAAGAATTCATTTAAGCCATGTATACAAGATCAAATGTTGCCAATTTAAAGTACTTACTTACTTAAACTTGACATAGGTATAATTGTCTTTGGTGCGATTTGCGGATTACGGGGAGTGAAAAGTGGTAACGTGCGTGTAATTCATTACTCAATTAGTCGTGGCAATTAGGGCCAATATGAGTTAGTAGTTCATATTTCATAGGTAATTCTATAGTGACTCTCGATAAACGTCTCCAACTCGACTAATTAGCGTCTAATTACAAACGTTCTGTACAACAGCGTTGTAATGATACAAGGCAAGGCGAAATTCTAGGACAGCTGTAATTCTTTATCACGAACGATACCCTAATAGAAGAGTTCCTGATTGTCGCTATTTTGAAACAATTCGTCGGAGATTGGTTGAAACTTGATCGTTAAGTGAAATTCGGCAAGGTAATCCTGTGAGACCAGTGAGAAACCCTGATTTTGTGTTCTCGTTCATTTTGCTACTGATTCCACAACAATTACCCGTTGAGTTGCTAGAACCCTTGTAGTGAGCCATGCGAGTGTGTTAAGAACGTATGTATCCTCACCATCATCAGAAGGTACAGCATGAAGGTACTGATTTCCAACCGCGGTTGCTCATAAATCGCAGGAATTTAAGAGGAAGCTTTTTGGATTACATCATCTACTCGGATTAGTCAACGTTTGGCCGTGATGGGATTTTTAACTCAAGAAACAGTCACGCTGAAAATCCCCACGGTGTTTTCAATCGATGACGTCAGGAGCGATTTTCAATCAATGTGTGGGTAGGAGGTCATCTCGTTGGTGCCAAATCAACCTACTGGCAACGACTACACAAACTTTTTAAACACAACTCTGGTGGATCTTTTAGAACTAGGTAAAGGATGTGGTTTCAACACGACGGAGCTCCATCTCATTCATCAAGATTTGTCAGGGCAACTTTAAATCGAAGATTTCCCAATAAATGGATAGTACGAGGGGGCCCTACTAGTTGGACCGTGCGGTCATCGGACTTGAATCCACTTGACTTCTTCTTCTGGGGAAAAATGAAGCTGGAAGCGGAAGAAGATCTTGTAGCAAAAGTAGTTACTACTGCTGCTGGCGAAATAAGAGATAAATCCGAAATTCTTCAACAGGTTGTTCGTGAAGAAATGTTAAAGCGATGTAGAGGATTTTGAACAATTTTTAAAGTAATCATTAGTAAAAATTAAAATACAGTCTAACTAAAGTGAACATTAATCTGGTAAACCTACTAAGGCTGTGCCATAACCCACTTGATTAAGACAAAATTTGTAGATAATTACCTAAACAGTTTGTTTGTGAAATTTTTTAAAAATTTGTGGATTAGATTTTGTGCTATTCAATTTCCAAAATTTTATACAAATTTTAATTTTTAAAAACAAACGTAAATATTAAACAGCCGATTCCAAAAAACTTTGATTTTTTAAAATCCAACTGCAAATAATGGAGATATAGATAGATTTGTAAAAAAACAAAAAATGTCTATAATTCGAAAACAAAAGTCAAAATGGAAAAAAATTACTTTAACAAAACTGATAGCTTTGAGTAGAAACACCCTGGGTCAGACCTGACAACTAGAAAAAATACCACGATATAAAGTAAAAAATGAAACAACAAAAAAGCTAATCTATGGTTTTTGTTCAAGCGATTATGGGAGGAACATACGACTCTCAATTGAAGAAACGAAAAGATGTATCAAAGTTATCCAACATAATAATAGAATAATTATTAGAAAAAGCAAACTCAAGAATCTGGAAAATGAACCAAAGAACATATAGAAAAAATAAGTTATTGTCTGAGGAAACAGCAGAAGTGTCCTAAGCGTTTTGAAAAAGGTTTCAAAATAACACAAAACACAGATTTGATACTTACCACTCTAGACAGATTCAAAATGTTACGTTTGTACAATCAGAATCAGAAGTTGGCGAATGTCCTATTAAAGACAGAGAATTAAAAATTGATTCTATTAGCGCATCGAGAATAACAAAGAAGATTACCAAACATGAAACAAAAAGGTGGCGGGAAAAATAAGAAAATCAGACCATCTAATAGGTACAGCGAAGCGGTCAGCGGATGAGGTCACATGTACTACTTGGAGGTTGAGAAGGACCACAACAGATGTAGGGCCGTACGAGGAGGCCCATTAATTCACCAACAAAAACAGGATCAAGACAATTTACCAACAATATGGTCCTGCCAAAATAGAGGCAATATGTCTACAAGAAAGAAGAGACGAAGGGTTTACTCAATGTAGGATACTGGATCAAATCCAAGAGGGAGAAGATCGTTGCACAGACTTAAGAAAAGAAGTGGTACAAAACGGTGCGGATCAAATCTTGCTACGGGCACTACTGCTCCAATTTGGGGAAAGTAATCGATCGGCGTAAAACTTCAAGCAATGCCAGGTATGGATTGAATTTTGGGTAAGGCCAATACAGGAAAAATGGAGATAGAGTTTGCTCAGAAACCAAGAACATTTTGCCCAAAAACCGATGTCGTCGGCCTAAAAAGTCTCAATATGTCCTTATTCCTTCGCGCAATGTTAACGTTGCGCCAGACCCTATCACACTCCTTAAAAATGTTCTAAAGCGTGGATTAAAACCTTCAGTCGCCTGGTAGATAGCTGCTCGGGTCACGTCTCCAATTTTGCTCCTACAGACCCTTCAGTGTATAGCCATTCACATAGCTTTCCATCTTGAAGTCATTCTTTTATCTGTTGCTTCCTATTAGGACTTAGCTTGGGCGTATCGGTCTCATAAACAGCAAAGTGAAAAAAACTGCTGATATGGTTGATTTTTTGACCCCTTGATCTATAAAAACATGGCATATTTTCCATTCCATTGCTGATTTTCTGCCCGTATCTAAAGTTGGAGGCATCTACCTCAGTTATACTCAAAATTTCTAAGTAAGTCCTGTTTGTGCATGACAAGGACCGTCCTTGTTACGATTCTAGAGTTCACATAGAAATCGGTGGGTGACACGTCTCGACTGCTAACATATTCGTGCACTAAACCCATTTCTGACGTATTTATGACGTCGTACTTTGTAACGTGTCTTTGCAACACCTCGCAGTCAACAAAGTAAACAAAAATTGACGTGTCATCAAAGAAACCCCTACAGCGTTGCAACCTCTTACCTGCACATTTAGTTAGGGGCGGTGGATTACTGCTGTAAGTTAATGCCGAGCTTCTCCGGGAATTTACCGGCGTAAATTAATTAAGTTTCGGGCAAAACAATAACTTTTAAAGCTCGGGCATTAAATCGGGAAAGGGCTGGAAAATAATGTGATTTTGTTTATAAAATACGTAGCATCTTTAAAAGAATAGCGACGTAACGTGATGAGATCCATTGGTTATGGGTGAAGGTGTTCCCCTCCGTGGCATCTTGATATCGTACACGCTGTGAGGAGTAGTTTTTTGGCGTTTGTAAGGTTTGATCCCCAGCTCCTTTTTAGCGGTTTGTCGCAATGATCAATATTTAAGAGATATTATTTTGTGCATCCTAGGAATTGTCATTCTCACCCCAAGAATTATTTTTTCTACCTTTTTTTGGTCCCAAGATTTTTGTTCCCAAGAATTATTATATTAGCCCCCAAAATTATTAATTTAGCCCACATAATTATTCTTTTGGCTCCAAGATTTTATTCATTTGACCCCATGATTTTATTAATTTTATCGCAAGATTTTATTCATTTCACCCCAAGATTTTTTTTATGTTACCCCAAGATTTTATTAAAAAATGCCAACCTAAACGTATATTGTTACTCAGGCGTTAGAGGTAGGTTTAGTATATTTTCTTTTCAATTGAATAAAATCATTGTGAGTCTGTTTTTACCTTAAAATCATGGGGTAAAATGAATAAAATATTGGGGTCAAAAGAATGATTCTGTGGGTTAAAACAATAATTTTGAGCGGTAATATAATAATTTTTGGGATCAGAAATCTTGGGACTAAAACAATAAAAAAGCTTGGGGTAAAAATAATAATTCTTGGGCTTAGAGTGACAATTCTTGGGGGAGACTTTGCACATGCTTTCGAATGATCTGTCTGTTCCAGGCTGTATGGACAGGATGCTTTTCGAGTCTTATTAGAATGGTTTAGACTATATTAGTCGAAACTTAAAGAAGAATGGCGGTTTACAAATGTTCAGTATCTCCAATACAAGGGAATGGATAGCCTTTCATATACCACTCATGCCCAGAAATTAAGAGCGCTGTGTCTTTAACCCAGAGGGAATCCTTTTTTAAGAAGACGTATGTCAAAGTCTTGTCACGCTCAGCCAGTTTTTGAAATAAGTACTCCAATCAAAATTGCGCCAACTGCAAGTTGTGGGGAGGTTACTTTGTATCTAATTTCAAAAGAAAATTCTTGACGAAATCAAAAATTGCTACACATATATCATGAAAAAAGCACGAAACGTATTGTGTCCATGGTTTATGGTTTTACTAAGTCAGACATGATTTGCCCTCAGGAATTTCCAAAATTTTGAGAAAACTGATACGCAAAGCTTTGTACGCTAATTTCAATGGGAAAACAACTCGACGCATTGTGGCCATAAAAAACAGGTAAATTTGATGGTTTTGCTCCGTGATAACCTACTTCATCCATTGGTCATACTTCACTAAATGGTTCACAAAGTTAGAGTTGTCTCTTCCAAAATGTCTCTCTTTTGTAATACCTACCAACCTAAACCGAAAGTAATACCAATATCGTGGGAAACCTTTGAGAATCTTTTACCCTTTTTATGATCTTGATGGATTGATGGGCACTACTCAATGCCTACATGTAGGAATGTTAATGTACAAGAAGAATTACTGGTAAATGAAATTAACAAAGAAAAAAATGTGAGGTTAGATCTAATTTTATAAATAGGACCTGCCTACGTTAGCGGTTTGCACCGTTCTTCCGGCACAATGGCCTTTGATTACAAATATTTATTAAAAATCGATATTATTAATTGCGTGGGCGTATTTGTTTCAATTTGATAACGATTAAGTACCCACGAAAAACAGCAACCACAATTAAACTTCCTTTTATAGGTTTGCCCAAAAATACTTCCTTAATTAAATAAGATCTATTGTGAGAAAAAAAAAACGATTAATGAGATGTTATTCAATAATCGAAAATGGATTTACATATTAAAATTTTTGGAATCTAATAATTGTTAATTGTTATGTATGGTGAAATGGGAAGAGTCGCGGCACGTGCTTGACGGCGATGTGCCATTCTTCTGCGCGGAAATTTGATTAAAGATCACACAAAGTTAGGTCAAAATTTGGAAAATGACACGGATTCCATTTTCATTGCGGATGTTTCGAATGTTTGTCGAAATTGGAGAATCTGGGTATATCAGATCCATGTGAAAAGTTGAAAAAATCATTTTGAAGAAACAGGAACAATGGAGAATGATCGAAGAGCTCCTTCAAATAGTTATCAGGTTGCAAGGAAGAAAATTACGGGAGCAAAAAAGAAACTGGAGTCAGCTGGAATAACCGAACAATATGGAAAAGGCTTCAAGGAGCAAAAAAGAAACTGGAGTCAGCTGGAATAACCGAACAATATAGAAAAGGCTTCAAGGAGTAGAATAAATTGGGATTAATTGATACTCTTGCACGGGACTGAGTGCCTGGAACTTAATTGAATTGATCCCGGGTTTTCTTGCAGATTGGTGTGCGTCCTGAGAGCCGAGATACTTTGAGATCCTTATGGTGGGAGAACAGTTTATTGACAAAAGACATAAGAGAACGCGTCTTTGGTAAACAGAACGACGTTCATTCTATGTTGGCAACTCTCTGAGAAGGGTGCACTCTATTGGAAGATGTGGAACAATTTATACAACATTCAAAAGCGATACCGAGAAGAAATGGCTAAAAGGAGGGAAACTGTACCCGATCAAGTACAACTCGCTTGTTGTCATACAACCGTGCATCCCATTGCTTGAATTTACGATGGCCTAAGTTGATTCAAAAAGAAATAAGAAAAACCGCACCACCTTAATTGGTAGAAGAAAATGAAGATGAAATTTGACAGAGGAAAATGATTGGATGACTGGAACGAAATAACAGCTGTTAATATGTCGAGCTCACAGCGGTGAAATGAAGAAACTTGTGAGGATCGTGAAGACGCAGCTAAGATGCTAAGATGGTCGTAGTTTTGAAAAAATGCAGTTGACCAGCGTCCTATCACCTACATTTCAGAAGGTATTCATATCTCTCTCGACCTCCATTTCTGTTGCGGATGTCAAGGAGTTTGGTGTCCCAAATCTTGGCGAAATTGAGGATTTCGGCGATAATGAGCTCAAGGAACGCTTACGCTTAAGGAGAAGATTCCTTATTGAATACCAACGGTCACTATTCCACATGGAAACGAAGGCCGGCTACAAAATTACAGGTGGGAGATGTTGTTCTCGTTGTCAAAGATGACAAGAAGCGCTTGGAGTGGTCACTGGGAAAAGTTGTGGGGATTTTCCATGGGAACGCGACGATGAGCCTCGATCGATGAAGGTCAAGACAGCAAAAGGAGTGCTGATCCATCTAATGCAACATGTATGTCAGTGAAAATAGTAGATAGTGCTTAGCCTTCTCAACAGATCTGAAAAAACGCTCTTCGCAAAGAGCGATGGTGAATCGAGCCGAATGAGCTGAAGGCTAAATCCTTCTTCTTCGAAATATCACACCTTCCACATCCTCAGTATATGTCTACGGAGTAGGTATCTACGTTAACTTTTAATATTTTTTTGAAAGAACGCCAGTGGCCGAAAAATGATTTCGAATGATTATTTTCGCATTTGTGCGGTTTCGTGTTGAAACTCTTTTCGTTGTTAAGGAGGACCAATCGAAGAATTTGTCGTGGTTTCCAAGAGCGCCGCCAGAAAATTTTCCCAGAAGGAGCAAGTAGTATTGGGGGTTCGTGACGTTTTTTCAAGATTTCGTAAAAAATTTTCATTTTTATTTTTATTTTTCCCAGGGGGGGGGGCGATTGCCCTCCTTGGCGGTGCCATTCGTGGTTTCTGAAGCCGTTTCGCCTTCATTGTATGGTTGAGAAGATAACCGAGTGTGAGTTCATAACTACAGAATCCTAGTTTCTTCTTCATCATATCGTGTTCTCTGATCCAAACTTCCTTTTCCCTTGTGTCCCAAAAACCTTCGGCTGGTTCTTTTCCTCTCCCTTCATCATCTTCACCATGAAGCAAATTTTGCACACAGTATACGCAGACTACGCGAATATGGCGCAAAAAATTAAGTTGCATTCCTGAATGATACTTCAAATGGTACACACAGATAGACGGATTATACTTAAAAATTTCTCTAAAAGTTTAATTTTTAAAATAATAACGAAGTTTTAAAAACGGAGATTGCAAATTTCAATTTTGCAAAAGCGAATTTTTAATTTTTAAATTAGAAAACGAATGAATTAAAAAAAGTAGAGATCCTTGAGACTATAAAAAAACATTCCCAGATCCCACCGTGGCAATGCAATGGGTTGTTTTTCTATGGAAGTTTATGTAAAACGAAATAAGATCTTCAAATGCGGCGGAGGGGGGTGGGGAGCAAAATTTCTAAGCATCCCTTAACGCATCAACCATAACTTGATTATTAGTACTACTGAGTTTAGGAAAAAACCCCTGGAAAAAAAACCCGGAAAAAAAAACCCCGGAAAAAAAAACCAGGAAAAACCCCGAAAAAAACCCCGGAAAAAAAACCCGAAAATTAAAAAAAAATACTAAACCTGCAAATAACCTAGGCGCTTTAGTGGCAATCTACGTTTAAGTTTGGCATTTTTTTTACTGGCAAACTTTGTTTAGTGTCATGTTGCTATTTTGTATCAATTGAAAAAAAATATACTAAACCTACAAATAACCTAGGCGCTTTAGTGCCAATCTACGTTTAAGTTTGGCATTTTTTTTAATGGCAAACTTTGTTTAGTGTCATGTTGCCATTTTGTATCAATTGAAAAAAAATATACTAAACCTACAAATAACCTAGGCGCTTTAGTGACAATCTACGTTTAAGTTTGGCATTTTTTTACTGGCAAACTTTGTTTAGTGTCATGTTGCTATTTTGTATCAATTGAAAAAAAATATACTAAACCCACAAATAACCTAGGCGCTTTAGTGGCAATCTACGTTTAAGTTTGGCGTTTTTTTTACTGGCAAACTTTGTTTAATGTCATGTTGCCATTTTGTATCAATTGAAAAAAAATATACTAAACCTGCAAATAACCTAGGCGCTTTAGTGGCAATCTACATTTAAGTTTGGCATTTTTTTTACTTCCAAACTTTGTTTAGTGTCATGTTGCCATTTTGTATCAATTGAAAAAATATATATTAAACCTGCAAATACCCTAGGCGCTTTAGTGACAATCTACGTTTACGTTTAGCATTTTTTTTACTGGCAAACTTTGTTTGTCATGTTGCCGTTTTGTATCAATTGAAATTATATTGCGGGTTTTTTTCCCGGTTTTTTTTTTCCCGGTTTTTTTCCGGTTTTTTTTCCGTTTTTTTTCCCGTTTTTTTTTCCGGGTTTTTTTTCCGAACCACGTACCTACTACTAGAATATGCATTACATACCTTTTTATTGGTGGTGTTAAAACTTTTTAATCGCTTAAAGACTGAAATAAGAATGAAAACCAAGTGTTTCCCCCACTGAAGGGGGGGGGCGATTTCAAAGTTACAAAGTATCAAAAGGCGCAAATTCTTATAGAATTCTAATTTCAACCAACTTCTTTATACTTATGTGCATACCCCCCCCCCCCCCCCCCCCCCCCCCACCTCAGACACAAGCACGTCGAATTCTACTCGTGAGTCATTGTTTTTCTTTCCACCCTTAAGGGAAATGTGAACGGAGAGGGTGACGGACAATTTGTAAATCACGAAAAGATGTTAGAAGAAAAAAAAGTAAAAAAGTCGTTTTTCTGCGGACCCATTTCGCTCTTTCCACCCAAAAAAAAGGTGTTGCAGTTGGGGGTGAAATTTGCAATTTGAGGATCGTTTTTTATGGAGAATCCAAAAGTGTAATAAAAAATAGGTGTTCCCATTTAACTTTTCAAAACTCACCCCCGCTCCATCCCACAGGGGGGTGAGTGTGATGTTTACTCAATAGGTTTCCAAAAATAATTTTGGGCAAAAGTTTAAATCTCAAACGCAGTAGGTAATTATTGAGCACAGCCCTTCAGTAAAAAAAGGTGGCTCGACATTTCAATTTAAAATGTTATACCCGCAGAGTGCTCAAAAATTTCAATAGCACCATATCTTGATTAATAATGAAAGGTATGGTATTTGTTGATTGACGCAAAAATATCTCAAGCTATCAAATAAGAGAAAGTGGGGTTGCCGTTGGTTTCTAATCAAGAATTTCTAAATGAGATGACTGCTGCAGTTTTTTCAAAATATTTTCGAATCTGTAAACTTTAGATATAGGGAATATCTAGAGAATTCAAAAATGTGAAATATAGAATTAGAACTACTATGGGTGGGGTGCTATTAAAAAATAATGACTTTTGGGTATTTATAAGAGTTTGAACATTAATCGAGAATATTTGTTAAATTTTTCGTAAAAATTATTAGTGAAATTGTTAAAAAATTCAAAGAAATGTAACGATATCTTATGGTATCAATATTGTCTTATACAGGGTGGTTTGGCTTGCAATGCCCAGACGATATTTCCTAAACTAATCATCACACTAGGAAAAAACATTTAAATTGAAAGTTATTGAGTATTACGTATTCTATATTATAGGGCAAAAAAAATTTTTGTCGAGCCATTTTTGCCTTCCCCCCCCCCCAAATTTTTTTTTAAATAGCGACAATTTTTTTTTATAATTTCTAAAAGAGACAATTTTTCTAAATTCAACAATGTATAAATTTCAAATTTTGATATCAAATTTATTTAAATAAACAATAGTTTTGACATATCAGCCCTTTCGTTATTTGTGAAATTCAATACCATTGTGATCGAATATTGACAAAATAAATCAACTTATTATGTTTTTGTTACTTAAAACGTGAAAAATTTGTTGACAGATGATGTGTGGTTTTGTTTTCAATTCTATTTCTATTGCTATTTAAATAAATTCATGTCAAAATTTAAAATTTATACATCGTTGAATTCAGAAAAATTTTCTCTTTTTTAAAATTGTAAAAAAATTCCTGTCGCTATTTAAAAAAAAATTTTTTTTGGGGTTACTAAAAATGGCATAACAACAAAAATTCTTTTTGCTCTATATATAGAATACGTAATACTCAATAACTTTCAATTTAAATGTTTTTTCCTAATGTTATTTGTTTAGGAAATATCGTCTGGACATTGCAAGCCAAACCACCCTGTAGAACTGAATTTTTTTTTAATGTGGAAGTGCCATTTAACAAATTTAAAGAACTAAATTGACCAGACCTTCCCATTATATGAAGGAAAAGCATTTTCCAAGAGCTTGTCAAAGACATGTGGAACATTTCAGATTTTTTTCACATTCTTTGAGGATTAAAGGGATGTATGGTGATTTGAGCATCTTAGGACACATTTAATTAAAAGAATTTGGGAAATCTCCGTAGGCAATAACAGCGAAAGAAGTAACAAAGAACTGACGAACGTTTAATGAGCGTTATTGAAGCGGGATAGGGCTGGAGAGCGTGTGTCTTAGTTGTTTTGGAAAATTTGCAAAATTGCAAGAATAATTGCAAAAATATGAACGTCGAATTGGGAGAATAATTTCGTAATCAAAACATTTTAAAATTAATTTAACCTTGAATAAAATTAATTTGACATTTGCAGAAAATCATCAATAATTGGAAAATAAAACACTCCCACTCCCTCACGTTCGACTAAAAACGAATAATTTACGTAAATTGTATGACCTCGGAATTTTATAGGTTATAAATAAACAAAATTTTTTGAAACGTAAAAATTGTGATCAATTTTAATAATGAGAAGGAAATAAATTTCTATTGCTCGTTAATCGGGCCGCCGTATCAACTCCGTACAAATGGGCACCCACGCAATTAATAATATCATTTTTTAATCATTATACAAAATTAATTATGTATGTCCAATTAATTCGTTCATTTTGTTTCTAACCCAACAAATCTCGAGGTTTTATAAATATCACCAAATCACGTAGCAATCATTACGGAAATAAACAAACAATTGAACGTTTTATCGTTCTAAGCACTCGCGTGATAATATAAAAATAATCATTTATAGTAATTATTTTTTTTTTGCCGGTTACTACCAATTATTATAATTATTGCGTCTTATACTAATTTCTACTGTCAAATCAAGGGATACTTACAATTACACTTCCCGCGCACTTATAAAAATTACTTAAAATGTGATATCAATTTATCACTTTTTCTTAAAAAAATGTAATTACAAATACCAGATATTTGAAAATTAAAGTATTGATAAGATAAACGCCGCAGAGGTTATACGAAAAAAAAAGGAATTATAAAAACGTTCTCCTGCGTCATCTCTTTACTAACGAAAACAATAGTGTAATTTATAATCCAAAAACCGTCGGTAATAATAATAATAATAATAATATGAGAAATGAAGGATATAAAAAAAAGGTACCATAATTCTTTATATTTTTTTTTTTCTTTAAATATCTATTCAGGTTTCGAATCTTTGAACTGAATTCGGTTTTATTTCTCTTTCTAAATGAATATCGCTTATCTGATCGAAAAGATAATTAGTATGTATTGAAATTTCAAGTCATCTTTTAGATATTTATCGTTATTTAGATTTGAGTTGTTTCTTCCATCTATTCCTTTTTAATTATTAGAAATTTATGGTATGATTTATGTTTTGATTTTTTTTTCTCTGGTAGAAGAATTAAACAGAAATATTTAACAAAAATTATTTTTTGCAATCAGTTAATTTTAATAGATATTAACGATTTTAAATTTACCTTAGTGGGAAGTAAAAACACCGTTTCTCCACTTATTCCATACTTTGGATTATGGCAGTCCACGTATCCCCTTTTCAACACACAAAGGAGTTACAATTACAATCGATTACATTTTGGAATGAGTTTATTTATAGGAAGGGTGCCCCTCTCGAAAGATTTCACTTTGGCATGTTTTACATGAAATTCCGTGAAAAATCGTATAATTTCTAGGAAGGGTTCATTCCGAGAAAAAGCTTTCTGAGAAAAATCGTACATTTTCTAAGAATAGTGGTACAATTTCTAGGAAGGTTTCATTCCGATAAAAGCGTTCTAAGAAAAGTCGTACCTATAATTTCTAGAAAGGCCTCATTCCGAGAAAATGCTTTCCGAGAAAAATCGTACACTTTCTAAGAAGGGCTCATTCCGAGAAAAACCTCTCTGAGAGAAATCGTACATTTTCTAAGAAAATTGGTATAATTTCTAGGAAGGTTTCATTCCGATAAAAAGCTTTCTGAGAAAAGTCGTACCTATAATTTCTAGAAAGGTATCATTCCGGGAAAAAGCTTTCCGAGAAAAATCGTACAATTTCTAGGAAAAGCTCGTTCCGAGAAAAAGCTTTCTGAGAGAAATCGTACATTTTCTAAGAAAATTGGTACAATTTCTAGGAAGGTTTCATTCCGATAAAAAGTTTTCTGAGAAAAGTCGTACCTACAATTTCTAGAGAGGTATCATTGAGGGAAGAAGCTTTCCGAGAAAAATCGTACAAGTTCTAGGAAAAGCTCGTTCCGAGAAAATTTTTCTGAGAAAAATCGTACATTTTCTAAGAAAAGTGGTAGTATAATTTCTAGGAAGGTCACATTGCCATAAAAAGTTTTCTGACAAAAGTCGTATCTACAAGTTCTAGAATGGTCTCATTCCGAAAAAATGCTTTCCGAGAAAAATGGTACAATTTCTAGGAAGGGCTTATTCGGAGAAAAACCTTTCTGAGAGAAATCGTACATAGGAAGGCCTCATTCCGAGAAAAAGCTTTCTGAGAAAAGTTGTACCTACAATTTCTAGAAAGGTCTTATTCCGAGAAAAAGCTGTCCGAGAAAAATCGTACAATTTCTAGGAGAAAAAGCTTTCTGAGAAAAATCGTACATTTTTTTAAAAAATTGGTACTTTTTCTAAGAAGGTTTCATTCCGATAAAAAGCTTTCTGAGAAAAGTCGTACCTACAATTTCTAGAAAGGTATCATTCCGAGAAAAAGCTTTCCGAGAAAAATCGTACAATTTCTAGGAAAAGCTCGTTCCGAGAAAAAGCTTTCTGAGAAAAATCGTACATTTTCTAAGAAAAGTGGTAATATAATTTCTAGGAAGGTCACATTCCGATAAAATTTTCTCTGAGAAAAGTCGTACCTAAAATGTATAGAAAGGCCTCATTCCGAGAAAAAGCTTTCAGAGAGAAATCGTACAATTTCTAGGATGGACTCATTCCGAGAAAAAGTTTTCTGAGAAAAATCGTACGTTTTCTAAGAAAAATGGTACAATTTCTAGGAAGGTGACATTCCGATAAAAAGTTTTCTGAGAAAAGTCGTACCTACATTTTCTAGAAAGGCCTTATTCCGAGAAAAAGCTTTCAGAGAAAAATCGTACAATTTCTAGGAAGAGCTCATTCGGAGAAAAAGCTTTCTGAGAGAAATCGTACATTTTCTAAGAAAATTGGTACAAGTTCTAGGAAGGTTTCCGAGAAAAAGCTTTCTGAGAAAAGTCGTATCTACAATTTCTAGAATGGTCTCATTCCGAAAAAATGTTTTCCGAGAAAAATGGTACAATTTCTAGGAAGGGCTTATTCGGAGAAAAACCTCTCTGAGAGAAATCGTACATTTTTTAAGAAAATTGGTACAATTTCTAAGAAGGTTTCATTCCGATAAAAAGCTTTCTGAGAAAAGTCGTACCTACAATTTCTAGAAAGGTATCATTCCGAGAAAAAGTTTTCTGAGAAAAATCGTACAATTTCTAGGAAAAGCTCGTTCCGAGAAAAAGCTTTCTGAGAAAAATCGTACATTTTCTAAGAAAAGTGGTAATATAATTTCTAGGAAGGTCACATTCCATAAAAAGTTCTCTGAGAAAAGTCTTACCTACAATTTCTAGGAAGGTCTTATTCCGAGAAAAAGCTTTCCGAGAAAAATCGTACAATTTCTAGGAGAAAAAGCTTTCTGAGAAAAATCGTACATTTTTTAAGAGAATTGGTACAATTTCTAAGAAGGTTTCATTCCGATAAAAAGCTTTCTGAGAAAAGTCGTACCTACAATTTCTAGAAAGGTATCATTCCGAGAAAAAGCTTTCTGAGAAAAATCGTACAATTTCTAGGAAAAGCTCGTTCCGAGAAAAAGCTTTCTGATAAAAATCGTACATTTTCTAAGAAAAGTGGTAATATAATTTCTAGGAAGGTCACATTCCGATAAAAAGTTCTCTAAGAAAAGTCGTACCTAAAATGTCTAGAAAGGCCTCATTCCGAGAAAAAGCTTTCAGAGAGAAATCGTACAATTTCTAGGATGGACTCATTCCGAGAAAAAGTTTTCTGAGGAAAATCGTACGTTTTCTAAGAAAAATGGTACAATTTCTAGGAAGGTGACATTCCGATAAAAAGTTTTCTGAGAAAAGTCGTACCTACATTTTCTAGAAAGGCCTTATTCCGAGAAAAAGCTTTCAGAGAAAAATCGTACAATTTCTAGGAAGAGCTCATTCGGAGAAAAAGCTTTCTGAGAGAAATCGTACATTTTCTAAGAAAATTGGTACAAGTTCTAGGAAGGTTTCCGAGAAAAAGCTTTCTGAGAAAAGTCGTATCTACAATTTCTAGAATGGTCTCATTCCGAAAAAATGTTTTCCGAGAAAAATGGTACAATTTCTAGGAAGGTCACATTCCGATAAAAAGTTTTCTGAGAAAAGTCGTACCTACATTTTCTAGAAAGGCCTTATTCCGAGAAAAAGCTTTCAGAGAAAAATCGTACAATTTCTAGGAAGAGCTCATTCGGAGAAAAAGCTTTCTGAGAGAAATCGTACATTTTTTAAGAAAATTGGTACAATTTCTAAGAAGGTTTCATTCCGATAAAAAGCTTTCTGAGAAAAGTCGTACCTACAATTTCTAGAAAGGTATCATTCCGGGAAAAAGCTTTCCGAGAAAAATCGTACAATTTCTAGGAAACGCTCGTTCCGAGAAAAAGCTTTCTGAGAAAAATCGTACATTTTCTAAGAAAAGTGGTAATATAATTTCTAGGAAGGTCACATTCCGATAAAAAGTTCTCTGAGAAAAGTCGTACCTAAAATGTCTAGAAAGGCCTCATTCCGAGAAAAAGCTTACAGAGAGAAATCGTACAATTTCTAGGATGGACTCATTCCGAGAAAAAGTTTTCTGAGAAAAATCGTACGTTTTCTAAGAAAAGTGGTAGTATAATTTCTAGGAAGGTCACATTCCCATAAAAAGTTTTCTGAGAAAAGTCGTATCTACAATTTCTAGAATGGTCTCATTCCGAAAAAATGCTTTCCGAGAAAAATCGTACAATTTCTAGGAAGGGCTTATTCGGAAAAAAACCTTTCTGAGAGAAATCGTACATTTTTTAAGAAAATTGGTACAATTTCTAAGAAGGTTTCATTCCGATAAAAAGCTTTCTGAGAAAAGTCGTACCTACAATTTCTAGAAAGGTATCATTCCGGGAAAAAGCTTTCCGAGAAAAATAGTACAATTAATAATAATAATAATAATAATAATAATAACCTTTATTTCCTAGGGACAACATTATTTTGTATAGGAGAAAAAGCTTTCTGAGAAAAATCGTACATTTTTTAAGAAAATTGGTACAATTTCTAAGAAGGTTTCATTCCGATAAAAAGCTTTCTGAGAAAAGTCGTACCTACAATTTCTAGAAAGGTATCATTCCGAGAAAAAGTTTTCTGAGAAAAATCGTACAATTTCTAGGAAAAGCTCGTTCCGAGAAAAAGCTTTCTGAGAAAAATCGTACATTTTCTAAGAAAAGTGGTAATATAATTTCTAGGAAGGTCACATTCCCATAAAAAGTTCTCTGAGAAAAGTCTTACCTACAATTTCTAGGAAGGTCTTATTCCGAGAAAAAGCTTTCCGAGAAAAATCGTACAATTTCTAGGAGAAAAAGCTTTCTGAGAAAAATCGTACATTTTTTAAGAGAATTGGTACAATTTCTAAGAAGGTTTCATTCCGATAAAAAGCTTTCTGAGAAAAGTCGTACCTACAATTTCTAGAAAGGTATCATTCCGAGAAAAAGCTTTCTGAGAAAAATCGTACAATTTCTAGGAAAAGCTCGTTCCGAGAAAAGCTTTCTGATAAAAATCGTACATTTTCTAAGAAAAGTGGTAATATAATTTCTAGGAAGGTCACATTCCGATAAAAAGTTCTCTAAGAAAAGTCGTACCTAAAATGTCTAGAAAGGCCTCATTCCGAGAAAAAGCTTTCAGAGAGAAATCGTACAATTTCTAGGATGGACTCATTCCGAGAAAAAGTTTTCTGAGGAAAATCGTACGTTTTCTAAGAAAAATGGTACAATTTCTAGGAAGGTGACATTCCGATAAAAAGTTTTCTGAGAAAAGTCGTACCTACATTTTCTAGAAAGGCCTTATTCCGAGAAAAAGCTTTCAGAGAAAAATCGTACAATTTCTAGGAAGAGCTCATTCGGAGAAAAAGCTTTCTGAGAGAAATCGTACATTTTCTAAGAAAATTGGTACAAGTTCTAGGAAGGTTTCCGAGAAAAAGCTTTCTGAGAAAAGTCGTATCTACAATTTCTAGAATGGTCTCATTCCGAAAAAATGTTTTCCGAGAAAAATGGTACAATTTCTAGGAAGGGCTTATTCGGAGAAAAACCTCTCTGAGAGAAATCGTACATTTTTTAAGAAAATTGGTACAATTTCTAAGAAGGTTTCATTCCGATAAAAAGCTTTCTGAGAAAAGTCGTACCTACAATTTCTAGAAAGGTATCATTCCGAGAAAAAGTTTTCTGAGAAAAATCGTACAATTTCTAGGAAAAGCTCGTTCCGAGAAAAAGCTTTCTGAGAAAAATCGTACATTTTCTAAGAAAAGTGGTAATATAATTTCTAGGAAGGTCACATTCCCATAAAAAGTTCTCTGAGAAAAGTCTTACCTACAATTTCTAGGAAGGTCTTATTCCGAGAAAAAGCTTTCCGAGAAAAATCGTACAATTTCTAGGAGAAAAAGCTTTCTGAGAAAAATCGTACATTTTTTAAGAGAATTGGTACAATTTCTAAGAAGGTTTCATTCCGATAAAAAGCTTTCTGAGAAAAGTCGTACCTACAATTTCTAGAAAGGTATCATTCCGAGAAAAAGCTTTCTGAGAAAAATCGTACAATTTCTAGGAAAAGCTCGTTCCGAGAAAAAGCTTTCTGATAAAAATCGTACATTTTCTAAGAAAAGTGGTAATATAATTTCTAGGAAGGTCACATTCCGATAAAAAGTTCTCTAAGAAAAGTCGTACCTAAAATGTCTAGAAAGGCCTCATTCCGAGAAAAAGCTTTCAGAGAGAAATCGTACAATTTCTAGGATGGACTCATTCCGAGAAAAAGTTTTCTGAGGAAAATCGTACGTTTTCTAAGAAAAATGGTACAATTTCTAGGAAGGTGACATTCCGATAAAAAGTTTTCTGAGAAAAGTCGTACCTACATTTTCTAGAAAGGCCTTATTCCGAGAAAAAGCTTTCAGAGAAAAATCGTACAATTTCTAGGAAGAGCTCATTCGGAGAAAAAGCTTTCTGAGAGAAATCGTACATTTTCTAAGAAAATTGGTACAAGTTCTAGGAAGGTTTCCGAGAAAAAGCTTTCTGAGAAAAGTCGTATCTACAATTTCTAGAATGGTCTCATTCCGAAAAAATGTTTTCCGAGAAAAATGGTACAATTTCTAGGAAGGTCACATTCCGATAAAAAGTTTTCTGAGAAAAGTCGTACCTACATTTTCTAGAAAGGCCTTATTCCGAGAAAAAGCTTTCAGAGAAAAATCGTACAATTTCTAGGAAGAGCTCATTCGGAGAAAAAGCTTTCTGAGAGAAATCGTACATTTTTTAAGAAAATTGGTACAATTTCTAAGAAGGTTTCATTCCGATAAAAAGCTTTCTGAGAAAAGTCGTACCTACAATTTCTAGAAAGGTATCATTCCGGGAAAAAGCTTTCCGAGAAAAATCGTACAATTTCTAGGAAACGCTCGTTCCGAGAAAAAGCTTTCTGAGAAAAATCGTACATTTTCTAAGAAAAGTGGTAATATAATTTCTAGGAAGGTCACATTCCGATAAAAAGTTCTCTGAGAAAAGTCGTACCTAAAATGTCTAGAAAGGCCTCATTCCGAGAAAAAGCTTACAGAGAGAAATCGTACAATTTCTAGGATGGACTCATTCCGAGAAAAAGTTTTCTGAGAAAAATCGTACGTTTTCTAAGAAAAGTGGTAGTATAATTTCTAGGAAGGTCACATTCCCATAAAAAGTTTTCTGAGAAAAGTCGTATCTACAATTTCTAGAATGGTCTCATTCCGAAAAAATGCTTTCCGAGAAAAATCGTACAATTTCTAGGAAGGGCTTATTCGGAAAAAAACCTTTCTGAGAGAAATCGTACATTTTTTAAGAAAATTGGTACAATTTCTAAGAAGGTTTCATTCCGATAAAAAGCTTTCTGAGAAAAGTCGTACCTACAATTTCTAGAAAGGTATCATTCCGGGAAAAAGCTTTCCGAGAAAAATAGTACAATTAATAATAATAATAATAATAATAATAACCTTTATTTCCTAGGGACAACATTATTTTGTATAGGAGAAAAAGCTTTCTGAGAAAAATCGTACATTTTTTAAGAAAATTGGTACAATTTCTAAGAAGGTTTCATTCCGATAAAAAGCTTTCTGAGAAAAGTCGTACCTACAATTTCTAGAAAGGTCTTATTCCGAGAAAAAGCTTTCCGAGAAAAATCGTACAATTTCTAGGAGAAAAAGCTTTCTGCGAAATATCGTACATTTTTTAAGAAAATTGGTACAATTTCTAAGAAGGTTTCATTCCGATAAAAAGCTTTCTGAGAAAAGTCGTACCTACAATTTCTAAGAAGGTATCATTCCGAGAAAAAGCTTTCTGAGAAAAATCGTACAATTTCTAGGAAAAGCTCGTTCCGAGAAAAAGCTTTCTGATAAAAATCGTACATTTTCTAAGAAAAGTGGTAATATAATTTGTAGGAAGGTCACATTCCGATAAAAAGTTCTCTGAGAAAAGTCGTACCTAAAATGTCTAGAAAGGCCTCATTCCGAGAAAAAGCTTTCAGAGAGAAATCGTACAATTTCTAGGATGGACTCATTCCGAGAAAAAGTTTTCTGAGAAAAATCGTACGTTTTCTAAGAAAAATGGTACAATTTCTAGGAAGGTCACATTCCGATAAAAAGTTTTCTGAGAAAAGTCGTACCTACATTTTCTAGAAAGGCCTTATTCCGAGAAAAAGCTTTCAGAGAAAAATCGTACAATTTCTAGGAAGAGCTCATTCGGAGAAAAAGCTTTCTGAGAGAAATCGTACATTTTCTAAGAAAATTGGTACAAGTTCTAGGAAGGTTTCCGAGAAAAAGCTTTCTGAGAAAAGTTGTAGATACAATTTCTAAGAAGGTCTCACTCCGAGAAAAAGCTTTTCTGCGAGAAATCGTATACTTTCTAAAAAAATTGGTACAATTTCTAGGAAGGTCTCATTCCGAGAAAAGCTTTCCAGGAAGGCCTCATACCGGAAGAAAGCATCCCTTTTAAATCAAGAGTATTCATACCACCCAAACGCTCCACGAAATGGTTTCAATTTTCTTTGTTTACGTGTTATCAACATTTCGGATTTCTGGGTTCAGAATGGTGTGAAGATCTCGAACGTAGATGAATCCTTTGTGACATGTCAATGGTTAGAACCACACTGTCATCTCTTTCTCAGGTAAAACATTATCTACTGTAGACGAGCGGGGAAAGAAACCTTAGGTTTGGTGTGGACTATTGAAATATTCTATTTTTATCTGCCCAGGGTAGAGTTCCAACTAGTCACGGACCACAAACCGCTAGAGGCCATATTTACGCCCACTTCAAAACCTCCTGCGAGGATACAGCGATAGCTATTGAGATTACAGGCCTTTAGATTTAGTTAAATCCACATCTGTGGAAATCAAATATTGCAGATCCTCTCTCGAGGCAGAGCTGGGAAGTATTTCAAAATTTAAATACTTTCAAGTATTTAAATATTAAAAAGTATTTAAATACTTATATTTAAGATACTTTTTGAAAATAGTATTTATATTTGAAATTTTAAATACTTTTGAAAAGTATTTAGTATCTTGTATTTAAAAAAAGGTATTTAAGTACTTCTAAAATATTTAAATACTTTTGGAAGCATTTAAATACTTTTAAAATATTTAAATACTTTTAGAAGTATTTAAATACTTTTAAAATATTTAAATACTTTAATGACCTTACATGACCTCATCTCATCCAAGGCCAAAAAATATATTAAAAATATTTCAATAATGGTATTTAATACTTTTGATATTTAAATACTTGTCATATTTAAATACTTTTAGTATTTAAATACTTTAACTAAGTATTTAAATACTTTAACTAAGTATTTAAATATTTTTAGTATTTAAATACTTTCAGAAAGTATTTATTTTTCAAACAGTATTTAAATACTTTTGGATCTTTTATTTAAATACTTTTCCCTCAAAAAAGTATTTAATATTTAAATACTTTATTGATAGTAAAAGTATTTTGTATTTAATATTTAAATACTTTTTAAAACTATCTTTCCCAGCTCTGTCTCGAGGTTATGTAAATTTGGATCAGACGAAACCTTCGATGAACCTTCAAACAAACCTTCATCAATGAAACAATCCCCAAGGCACTTTCTATCTCCAAAGTGAGTTTGAAAGTAGAGACGAAGTCCAAATAATAGGAAACTATCAGAAAATTCGACTCTTTCCGTTTGAAACTAACATACATGGGTCCTTTGCTCATGAGAGGAAATAAAATAATAATACCCAGCAACATTGGTCACCCGGTAGAGGCTTTTTGAAGAAATTTTCTGTCGAATGGGACTTCTACTAACAATAAACGTAGATAATTCTAGCAATTCCAATACCGAGGAATTCAAGAATTACCTATTGTTAAACAAACGGAATCAACCTTCTAAATACTCCCCCATATTGGTCTCAGGTCAATGGAGAAGTTGAAAATATAAAAAAATCTTCGGAAAAACTTTTTGTCTATTTTTAACGATGTATTTGCTAGGAAGCACAAGTAATTAGTATGTGGCAGAGGAATAAAGAATAGGGGAAGAATTTTGGAGGTACATAGGATATGAAACGGTGGGGCTGAATGAAATACGATAAGAAGACAAAGACTGTAGTATATGGAAGGATAAAAAAAGAGATTTAGGTGGAGAGCACAACTTGCAACAGAGGAGGGAAAAAGGGCATAATAATGGAAGTAAAGGAAGAGTGGCACGCAGGATAGGAGACAGGGGCTCATGGTGAGGTAGGTATATGAAGGGAAAAGAAGTACAAGATAGTGACAGTGTGTGCACAGGAGATGAGCCAGATGAAAGAGAACCCAGAGGAGATGGTAGGGGAGGAAAAAGGGCAGAGATTGATAATGGGGGCGATTTTAATGTAAGAATAGGAGAATGGGAGAATTTTGATTAATGTAGTGGAAAAGATAAGGAAGAGCTTGGATAAAAAAATAAACAAATAAGGAATGATCTACGGAAATATGTAGGGAAAAGAGGTGGGGCATTTTAGATGAAAATTTGGAGGAAGGTGGGGAACGAATCGGTAATAGATCATGTGAATGATGAAGGCTGTGGAGAAATCGATAATTTTTGGGTAGGCGATGAGGTGGAATCGGATCACCTTCTATTGGTAATAAAATTAAGGGGAAAGGGGCAGGAAGAAAAGAGTAAAGGAAAGGAATGGCGAGAAAGTGGTGATGGAATGGGGGGAGTATTAACAAATATGAGAGCAATTTAGAAAAGGAGCAATGGAAAGAAGGTCGGGTGCAGAAGGAGTTAAAGGAGTTGATAGAGTAGGTGAAAAAAGCAACGGAAAAGAGAAAGTATGTAATAGGACAGAAAAAAGAGGAAGAGATGGTGGAGTAGTGTGGCAAAAAAGTAGGCCGAAGAGGAATGGGAAGATAAGGAGTCAATCTGGGAAGTTGGCGATGAGATACGAGGAAGGAATAGTTAGGTTCAAAAAATGAAAGAAGGGAAAGTAAAATACGGACAGGAGGATAGAAGAGGGTATTATAATAGAGGAGGATATGGAAAGGAGGAGATACACAGTGGCGTATCTAGAGTTTGCTTCTAGGGGGGGTCAAGAATAATTTTGATAAATTTAGTTTAAAGTTTAATGTTTGTTCTCCTTGATTTTTTTGCCATTTCGGCAAAAACTTCCTCAACACTAACTGAAATGTCTTTGTGTACATACAACATTGCAAGTCCATTCAGTCTCGTTTCACTCGTGGTGCTTCGTAGGTAAGTTTTCAAATACCTTAGAGTGGAAAAGGACCTTTCAGCGCTACAAGTTGTTACGGGCAATGTCGCCATTATTTGTAGTAACTTATGTACAGACGCGTACATATTAAATTCACAATACGATAAAGCCTCTATGGCATTTATTTTCTTAAGAGTCTTTTTAAGTTTTTTGCCCTGTTCTACTCTTTCGAGTTCGACTTGCTTCAATTTTTGATGCCATATTTTTATTTCTCCAAATAATTGGGAGGCATCAGTCGCGGCAATAGAATTTTTATACTGGCCAAACAAACGTTCAGTGTAGACCTTGTCTTCACTTGTCTCATTCAACAAAACTTCGAATGATGACAGAGTTTCTTTATGAGCTGTGAACCGTTCTTTAATCTGAATGATGACATGGTCAAGGAATGGTATAAATGCAGCCCTTCTAAAATATGTTTCTGGGCTGTCATGGGGAACGTTTTCACGGGTGGTTTGGCGCCCTGTCGTTCTTGGTACTTTAATGGTTATTTCTTCTTGACTGCAAATTGCTTCCACAGATTTGAAAATGTCTGCAAATTCTTCCTCGGAATTATCTCTTATTTTTTGTAATTCGTTCACAGTGTGCTCAGCATATGTGACAGCACTGATAAGATCAATGTTTTCAGACTGTAGATACTTCGTTAACGGCAAGGTATAAGAAAATACCTTTTTTATAATATGCAGCATAAATGTAAATTCACACTTTTGAACCGCACACAATAGTAGATTTGCGTTTGTTGATGTATCAGTATCAGGCCAGTTGCAAATCTCTTCAAGTGATCTCAGTATCGCTTCAAACATTTCACATAATGTATTTACAGAATTGTGTCGCTGCGTCCAGCGAGTTGGGCATAGTGCTTTTAGTCTTTTAGAACCGTATTGAGGATCAGAATGTTTCCTCAAAACTGCCTGGCGCTTCGGCGTATTAAAAAAGTCATACACTTTTCCGACCGTACCCATACAGTTTTTAATTAAAGGCAATGAACACGAATCAGATATAGCTAAACTAAGAGAGTGGCTACTGCAATGCACATACAGAGCATTTGGAACTTCTTTTCTTACTAAAGCCTGCACTCCAGAGAAAGCACCACTCATAGCAGATGCACCGTCATAGCCTTGCCCATATAAGTTATCTGTGTCAATTCCAAATTCTCTCAGTTTCCTCATAATCACTTCACCTATCCCCTTACCAGACATGTCGTAGATTGGGACAAATTGAAGAAAGTCCTCTCGCACTGTCACACTTTCTAAGTCAACATATCTTGCACATAATGTCATCTGTTCCACACAAGATATCAGTTGTCTCATCTGCCAAAATTGAAAAACATTTTGCCTTATTTACCTTAGCTACTATTTTTGGCAGCAGAATGTCATTGCAGGATGAAATGATTTCGTTTTGGCTGACTGAACTTATGTATGTGGCATTCTTACCAGCTTTCAATAAATGTTCTTTTAAGTCTTGATCCCCACTATCAAGTCTCAGTCTCAAGAGTGCACGAAAGTTTCCTTCGTTTGCAATGAAATCCTCATTGTCGTTAATGTTAAGTGGGCCTCCATCCCTGTGTCCTCTTAAAGCTAACCCTTGTCTTCCACAAAAAATAACTGTTTTGATAACTGGTGTAAGAAGACGTCGATTTTCTGTGACTTTATTTGCTACACTTTTATCCAGGCAACTAATAATGTCAATCTTGTTAGATCTCGCAGAAAGAAAGTTTTCGGCAGCTACCTTGGCATTAGCATGATAAGTCGTCATTTGATGTTTGTTGAAATCTTCTAATGCATGTCTCCAGTCACTGTACTTCACGCGCACAAGTTTGCCAAGGGGAAGTCCTTGTTTCCCAGCTCCAGCAGGTGCAAATAACATGCAGTACTTGCAAAATGCACCGTCAAGTTTTTTCGAATAGACCAGCCATTCTCTTGTTTTTAACCAATTGTGTTGAAATTTCAGCTGGCGCTTGCCGTACTTTGTTGAAGGAAAGTGGAAACATTCTTCAGGCTTCCAAGCATTATTCAACAAATTTTCCCTTTCTTCTGGCATAACCTGAAAACAAGTAATAAATTTGATATAAGAAAACATAATTAATAGGAACTCAATTTTATTTACTCGAATATGCCTTGATTTCAATAACAATTCAATTATGTGAGTAGAAAACACAATACAAAATAAATGATAAAAACATTAAATACTATAGTATCTTACCTGTCTATCAATGTACAGCCCGATGTCGTTAGGACTGATGAAATGAGATGTGTGTTGTATTGGTTGAGAATGAACCGAAGACGTCGAAGCTTCACTACTCGAAAACTCGGCAACAGAGTGTTTATCTTTGATACTGTCTTGGTCATTCTCATTTTCGACGACTTGGGCACTATCTGAAAGTGATCCAGTTCCTTTCCTTTTAAAAAAGGACAAAATAGTACCGGCGGTACCAGTATCGTCAGCTTTACGCTTTTTTTCCATTTCACTTCAGTAACAGTTGAATAATGAACAGTCAATGTACTTTAAATGATGAATAAATTAACACAACGAATCAACAAACTAGACGAAACGAGCACGAATCACCACTCACCGCACTCACCAGTCACCACTGTGTGACTGTAAATCATAGGTACATTGACTAATTTATCTGTTGTGGATAAGGAATCAGACTGTGAATTCACACTCTGATTAGGTATCACGCATGTTTTCTTTTTGAACTGAAGTATTGTCGTCATTTGTCTTCTAGTTTCAATAATAATAGAAAGTTAAGACAAATGTGTAACAGTAACATCAATATTAAATTAATTAATTTTATGTACGTATTTAAGGAGACAAAATTTTAAAATTTAATATCAGCTAAAGAAACGAAAGCCTAGCAAAAAAAACGAACGTAAGCAAAAGTACATGAAAGACGAACGTATCCCACATTATGCACTCTGTGATTCACTCCCTTGTTTACTAAATAAAGAGATCGTATTGCACATACATTCGTTTAATACTTTAATTGGTATGTTGTGCAATTTTTAAATGCTTGGCCATAAACATTGCAGAATGACCACCGAAGTATCGATGGAGTTTTCTGTAGTATCGTTCGATTTCTATTTATTTTGTTGCTTCTGGGGGGTGTTCGGTCCCGTTCGTCCCCCCCCGTAAATACGCCCCTGGAGATACAAAATGGAAGGGAAAAAGGATGTGGTGGAAACATAAGAGAGGAGATTGTAAGAAGGGATGGAAGACGGATGGAGTATCAGGTTACCTAACAGGAGGATTCAATATAAGGAAGAAAAAAATAATGGTGGCAAGGTACAGATGTGGAAATGAAGAAAAGGAAAACAAGTACTGGTGGGAGGACGAGAGGACAAAATGCAGAATGTGTGGCAAGAATAGGGAGAACATGCTCAGGGAATGTGAGGATTTAAGGGGGAGGGGAATAAAATGGATGGAAGCGGTGGGGGAAAGAAGAAGAAAGATTATAGGAGTGGGAAGAGAAAGGGAGGGGGACTGAAAGTGTAATTTGGCAAAAGGGGCTGCTTTTTATTTTTTTGTTAAATTAGAAAGGGTAAAGAAGAAGAAATCTTTTGTTAAAATTGTAAAAATTACATACAATACACAAGTATATTAGTACATTATTTCATTGCAAAATATTTTTCTTCAATCTTAGTGACCTTAAACTATATTTTGAATAAGTAAATTTTACAAAGCGACAGGTGTATTTTACAGAAAATATTATTACTAATTATAGAAATTAAATCTTATAGGTATTAAGTGAGTCGTATACTAAGACAAGGACCATCAACAGATGGGAATTAAGCCGCGAATAATTGGAGAAAAAAAGTTTTGATAATTTACAAGATGTCCATATATACCAAAAATGTATAAAGGCATGACACCAACCGACTGATTTTGATTAATTTACGGTATAGAAAAAAATTAGATGATATCGACTCCTCACATATATACAGAAAATAGATTCAATAGGGTATATCGGTATTATAAAGAGATTACTAACAATGATTTCAAAATTTTTTTAAAACGTTGATAGGCGTCAAAATTACGCTGAGTCAGCCTCATTCAGATGGATTCGAATACGACGTCCCATTGTTACAGGTTGATGGTTGGTATGCAAGAAATGATATTAAAATATGGAGAAATAAACTCCAGCTGATCACTCATGTGTGTATATGTGCTTTTTTTTCTTCTTCTTCTTCCCAAACCGATCCATCTTTTTCTACGAATTAACTAAAATAACATTCGAAACGACTACAATGACAAAATTACTAGTTACAAGATTTGGTTTTCATCAAACATTGGGAAAAAATAATTGAAGTTGAAAACATTAATAACGATTCTAACCTGTTCTTCGTTCTCAAATATCTTATTATATGCTCGTTTTTTTCATTCCCTTCATTTCTGTCCGTGGTTTCAATTTTTATGACTATAATTTCAGATTTCGATTTTTAAAAATTCTACTCTATGTTTAACTCGTACGTGATGACATTTAGTTGATCGTTCTTTTTTTTCGTCGATATTTTAAAATATATATATCGAAATGGTGGCCATTATTAAGTGTAATCTTGATTATTCTTACAAGTTCAATGTTAATACTTCAAGTATACGAAGAATCATTAAAATAAAGGAGCGTTTACTTGATCGTGATTACGGCCACCTAGTTAATTAAAATCCTTTTAAAGGAAATGCACGATCGCAGGTGGCCCTTACCTTTTGTATTCGATATTAACCTAAGACGGTGTAAATTATTACATCCAAGAATTTGTTTTTTTTTCTCCAAAACGCCCAAAGCGGCGTTCATTGGGACAAAATTGAATTGCGACTAAAATTTTATGTGGGAAGAGTACGAAGCTAACGTGGGGAAATACCGCCAAAAATGGCTTGCGAAAACTAGATTTTACCACCATTTCTTCCATAACTAACATAACTATCCATAACAAAACCATTTTTTTAAAACAGCACAAAGTATAGTGATATTAAATCAGGCTGTGGATAATCCCCCCGTAATGCACAATGGGTACCGCCATAAACCTCTCTTAAGCTGGCAGGACCAAATCGGCAGAATCAAGTCGGACTTATTTAATTATTTAGTACTTATTTTGTACTAATTTGTACCACTAATAAAAATTTTGTACTCCTTGCCGTTTTGAAAAAAACAGTGGCGCTGCTAGCTTCATATTAAGCTAGCAGGACCACAAGAAAAAAAGACAAAACACGAAAGATCGAGGCAGCAACATAAAGATCTGAATTTGTACTAATTTGTACCACTAATAAAAATTTTGTACTCCTTGCCGTTTTGAAAAAAACAGTGGTGCTGCTAACCTCGTATTAAGCTAGCAGGACCAAAAGACAAAGATAAATAGAACAAACAAAACAAAGGCTGATACGCAAAGATCTGAATTTGTACTAATATGTACCATCAAAATAAATTGAACATGTCCAAAAATTTCTCTTAAGACAACACCCAAATGATGTGAAGCCTATTAGGGTCAAGAGTAAAGTACTCTTTGCCACGAGCAGAATCAGTTGATACTCGTACCATTGAAGCAAGATAATTTGTACCTCTCAAATATGAAGTTTGGAATTTAGTACCAACCTCCTTCCTTTGGAATCTACCACCCATCACTTTTGGGCTCAAGAGTAAAGTACCCTTTGTCACGAGCATAATCAGTTGATACTCGTACCATCGAAGCAAGATAATTTGTATCTCTTAAATATGAAGTTTAGAATTTCGTACCCCCCTTCTTCCTTTGGAATCTACCCCCCATCACTTTGGGCTCAAGAGTAAAGTACCCTTTGTCACGAGCAGAATCAGTTGATACTCGTACCATCGAAGCAAGATAATTTGTACCTCTCAAATATGAAGTTTGGAATTTCGTACCCTCCTCCTTCCTTTGGAATCTACCACCGATCACTTTTCGACTCAAGGGTAAAATACCCTTTGCCACGAGCAGAATCAGTTGATACTCGTACGATCGAAGCAGGATAACTTGTACCTCTAAAGTATGAAGTTACAAATTTCGTACCCCCCTCCTACCCCTTTGGAAACTACCCCCGATCACTTTTCGGCTCAAGAGTAAAGTACTAAATATGTTTAAATTGATATAATAATCATTTTATTCAATTTCCAGGGCCTCTTGCACCATTTATATTATATTATTATTGAAGGATTACCCTGTATAAAATATTGTAGTTCAGAAGGTTATTTCACGTATTTATAACAAAATAATTAGTAGAAAACGCTTGTAAACATTTTTAATAAGTACACCAAGAGAAGTGAGGGAATAAATTTTAATCAAAACAATATGAATCAAAAGGAAAATATTTGACTGATTTTAGTAATATGTAATTTCAAAAAACAAATTACGAAACTGTTTAGACTTAAAAGAAACATAATAATTATTCAACAAGCGATAGGTAATAAAAATACTTTCTAAATGAAATAGTGGAGTGACACCTTGCATCACTTTTAAAAGATTAAACCTATCCTAAGATGTTGTGACAATATTATGTATTGCACGAAGTGATCGGGAGTAGATTCCAAATGAAGGAGGGGGGTCCGAAATTTGAAACTTCACATTTGAGAGGTACAAATTATCTTGCTTCGATGGTACGAGTATCAACTGATTCTGCTCGTGACAAAGGGTACTTTACTCTTGAGCCCAAAAGTGATGGGGGGTAGATTCCAAAGGAAGGAGGTTGGTACTAAATTCCAAACTTCATATTTGAGAGGTACAAATTATCTTGCTTCGATGGTACGAGTATCAACTGATTCTGCTCGTGACAAAGGGTACTTTACTCTTGAGCCCAGAAGTGATGGGGGGTAGATTCCAAAGGAAGGATGGGGGTACTAAATTCCAAACTTCATATTTGAGAGGTACAAATTATCTTGCTTCGATGGTACGGGTATCAACTGATTCTGCTCGTGGCAAAGAGTACTTTACTCTTGACCCTAATAGGCTTCATATCATTTGGGTGTTGTCTTAAGAGAAATTTTTGGACATGTTCAATTTATTTCGATGGTACATATTAGTACAAATTCAGGTCTTTGCGTATCAGCCTTTGTTTTGTTTCTTTTATTTATTTTTGTCTTTTGGTCCTGCTAGCCTAATACGAGGCTAGCAGCGCCACTGTTTTTTTCAAAACGGCAAGGAGTACAAAATTTTTATTAGTGGTACAAATTAGTACAAATTCAGATCTTTGCGTATCGCCCTTTGTTTTGTTTTTTTTATTTATTTTTGTCTTTTGGTCCTGCTAGCTTAATATGAGGCTAGCAGCGCCACTGTTTTTTTCAAAACGGCAAGGAGTACAAAATTTTTATTAGTGGTACAAATTAGTACAAATTCAGATCTTTGCGTATCACCCTTTGTTTTTTTTTTTTATTTATTTTTGTCTTTTGGTCCTGCTAGCTTAATACGAGGCTAGCAGCGCCACTGTTTTTTTCAAAACGGCAAGGAGTACAAAATTTTTATTAGTGGTACAAATTAGTACAAATTCAGATCTTTGTGTTGCTGCCTCGATCTTTCGTGTTTTGTCTTTTTTTCTTTTGGTCCTGCTAGCTTAATATGAGGCTAGCAGCGCCACTGTTTTTTTCAAAACGGCAAGGAGTACAAAATTTTTATTAGTGGTACAAATTAGTACAAATTCAGATCTTTGTGTTGCTGCCTCGATCTTTCGTGTTTTGTCTTTTTTTCTTTTGGTCCTGCTAGCTTAATATGAGGCTAGCACTCTAGCAGCGCCACTGTTTTTTTCAAAACGGCAAGGAGTACAAAATTTTTATTAGTGGTACAAATTAGTACAAAATAAGTACTAAATAATTAAATAAGTCCGACTTGATTCTGCCGATTTGGTCCTGCCAGCTTAAGAGAGGTCCGCCATAAGCGTAAAATGTAACATTATCACTTTTAGTGAGATACCTTGTTTTCAGTTTTGATGTGAAGGTCGACTTTAACAATTGTACTACGTTAATAGGCTGAAATAATGGAAAAAACCTAGCGCTTGGCGAAAGATTACGTCTGAACGACGAGATATAAAGAAAAAAATCAAAGGAAGTTACTTATACGAATTCAGAAGAGCTACAATAACAAATTAGTTTTACTTATACAAGGTGTACCAGTAAAGCTCCACAAACAAAATTTAATGTTTTAAAAATGGAACACCCTATATTTAATAACATTTTTGGATTTGTTGCTGAAAACAAAGTTAGTTAATGTTGTTAAGTTGTCTAAGACGAGATATTGCCCATAATGTCAAACAGATTGTATTTTCGGGACTTACGTCGCGGTTAATTTTCTGAGTCTGTAAAAAAGATAGAAAGTAAATTTCTGGAAAAGGTACCCCACATAGTATCCCCTACGCACTGATTAGAATGGTTTTGTAAAAAATAGTAGAGTGCGCCCCTGTACAGTTTCAGTCAAGATGGCGAACTTCAAACATACACTATTCAAAATTTTCGAATGGCAGTCAAATGATTTTATTGCAGATTCGAATAGTGCGGGGGATAATTTGTTACAGAAAAGATTTAACACTCCCTATTCCTAAATGTGATTATTTTCGAGTAATTTTGATTTCAATATTAAATGAGCAAACATTTGTTGATGGGCGGTTTGAATTAATCTGCGCATGCGTATAACCTTCGCTGCTGGTTCCCATGTAGCACCGTTTATTGGCGTTAGTTTGGCGGAATATAAGCGCAAGATAGAGGGATTGGGGCAATATTGTCGAACTGCAGCCAATATTGGGTGAATATAATTTTGTAGTATTATAAAAATATTGAAAATACAATATTTAGTGAATATGTGAACAATATTTGCAATATTTAGTCAATATTGCTATTTAATGTATATTCTAATATTGTACACATAATAGTGTACCAATATTGCGTGTACAATATTACTAAATATTGAAAATCTATATTTAAGCAATATAAGATACATATTTGTAATATAAAGTAAATATTGATATTCAATGTAAATTCAAATATTGTACATACAACAATGTACCAATATTGCCTGTACAATATTACTAAATATTGAAAATCGATATTTAAGGAATATAGCACACATATTTACAATACATATTTAGTAAATATTTCTATACAATATAAAGTCAATATTTATTTAGTTAATGAAATTTCGAAAATTGTATACACAATAATACATATATTGCGTGTACAATATTACTAAATATTGAAAATCGATATTTAAGCAATATAACATACATATTTGTCATATTGAGTAAATATTGCTATTTAATGTAAATTCAAATATTGTACACACAATAATGTACCAATATTGGATGTACAATATTACTAAATACTGAAAATCAATATTTAGGCAATATAACACACATATTTACAATATTGCTATACAATCTAAAGTTAAAATATTATTTTAATCAATAACATAGCAATACGGTGTTTTCAATATTACTGGATATTTAAAATGATATATTTCAGCTACGCTACATGGAAAAATATTCATAAATAATAACGATATGATACTTTCTCAAAATCCGCGTAATGTTAATTTTCGCCGATTTAGAGATATCAAAATAATCAAAATATAATATGCACGCCCTCCTCAATATTTTATAGTGATCAACTTTAAATTCCAAATTTATATAAGTTTCCGTAACTCAGTTGTGTCAGGGTTGACTTCTTAACCGGGTGATCGATGGTTCGAGTCCTACATGAAGCAGAAGCCTCTTTCAGGATCATCGATCTACTCCGAGTCTACACGTCCCGGGGAAGGAACAACCGGAGGACATGGAGTCTTGCAGGCGCTGCGTACTGGGAAATAGTCCCTCGGAACAGTTAGGGCTCTGGGGTGGCGCGCAGGTCCACCTCCTTTCCTACTATTTTGGGGCAAATCACAAAACAATAATGGACCAATATTGTATCAATGTTGAAATAAAATCGGTTAGTAATATTTAGCCAATTTGTAAAATTGTTCATATTTTAATGTTGTGACAATATTGGACATTAATATTCTACCAATATATTTACAATGAAACGCCAATATTACACCAATTAATACATGAGATGGTTTACACCAATACATGAGTTGGTTTGTTTATTTTATATTGTTTATTAAGTTTACTTTGAGATCTTCATTTATTTGTGCCCATCTGTGTTAATTTATTTTGAGAATTACCTAAATTTACTTTCGTGCGTGTAAACAGGCCCGGATTAAAGATTTAAGGAGCTCAGGGCTCTTTACGAAGGGGCCCTTTTTTAAAGTAATCGAAGTTATTGTACACCATAAACAATAAAATAAAATCGTATGAATATAAAGTAGGTAAATAAATGTACAAGTAAATAATAATTAGATAAATATTTTAATTAAACAAATATACTCGTATTAATTTATTTCTTATTACTACATTTTTTTTTTGAAATGGGGGCCCCATATCTAATTGAACTCGGCGCTGTGCCCCCCCCCTAGCCCCCTGTTAACACGACAAGAAGTAAGTGATATGGTATTTATTCTGGGAGACGCCTACAAAAAATTGTCTGTGGCGTCCAAAATCTATGCAGAGAGGTATCCGAATCGTCCTCGCATCCAGAACCAAGGAGTTTCAATGGAATCTCGGTAAAGTTGGCACCCCAACCTCTCCCGATCACTTCCAAATTTGCCCTATAATTAGTGCTAAATTAGTGCTCGAGTTTGGTAGTTAGTGCTGGTAATCTCAGGAATTTATGCTAATTTCTTTTCCGGGGTGCCACCTTTACCTGGTACCACGACCTCTCCCGATCACTTCCCAATTTGCCCTATAATTAGTGCTAAATTAGTGCTCGAGTTTGGTAGTTAGTGCTGGTAATCTCAGGAATTTATGCTAATTTCTTTTCCGGGGTGCCACCTTTACCTGGTACCACGACCTCTCCCGATCACTTCCAAATTTGCCCTATAATTAGTGCTAAATTAGTGCTCGAGTTTGGTAGTTAGTGCTGGTAATCTCAGGAATTTATGCTAATTTCTTTTCCGGGGTGCCACCTTTACCTGGTACCACGACCTCTCCCGATCACTTCCAAATTTGCCCTATAATTAGTGCTACATTAGTGCTCGAGTTTGGTAGTTAGTGCTGGTAATCTCAGGAATTTATGCTAATTTCTTTTCCGGGGTGCCACCTTTACCTGGTACCACGACCTCTCCCGATCACTTCCAAATTTGCCCTATAATTAGTGCTAAATTAGTGCTCGAGTTTGGTAGTTAGTGCTGGTAATCTCAGGAATTTATGCTAATTTCTTTTCCGGGGTGCCACCTTTACCTGGTACCCCGACCTCTCCCGATCACTTCCAAATTTGCCCTATAATTAGTGCTACATTAGTGCCCGAGTTTGGTAATTTGTGCTGGTAATCCGAGAAACTTATGCCAATTTTTTTTTCGGGGGACGGATAAAGTTGACACCCCGACCTCTTCCTATCACTTCCAAATTTGTCCTATAATTAGTGCTACATTAGTGCTGATTAGTGCTCAGCGAAGGTGATACGTTGTTTATACGATATCGCGTTTTTATAACAGAACCTCTTGTACCGTTGTACAACATTAAATTCGTATGCTGGTGGATTTGCGCCGTACCATTTTTATCCGGTTGCAAGTCACAATGTTTAGCGCCAAAATCGTAAGCAATACTGTCAGCGACCACAGATTTTCACGTGCATTTTGTAGCTTGTAGCAAAACTTCACCGAGAAATACTGAGTAGTTACGAAAATATACAGGGTGGCCCATTGAAAAGGTAATACGCCTGTTTTGGGACACTTAGACCAGTTTCTTAAAAAAACGCTCGGGCACGTCGATTTTTTATTTTTGGGGGACAACTTTTGATGTCAAATTTGACTTTGTCAGGTCAACCCCCTAGCCCCAGCAACCCCTAACTCAATAATTTAAATAGGGAAAGAGAGTCGAACGACCCCTCATTTGAAGCATCTTTTAATTCTCTATTCGACAGTATAAATGAAAAATAGATTTACTTTTTTTTTTTCTTCTACTATGTTTCTCCCATGTTCCCTGTTCTTCTCCACTTCCTCTCTTGCTTACCCTCCTCTTTCATAATACAATCTCCTTTCTTCCTGTCCAAATTTTATTTCTTGTCTCCTCACTCCTTTCCAGCACTCTTTCAACAGATTTCCTTCTCTTTTGTCTATCCACCCTTCATATTTCATCGCTCTTCTCCCCGCCTGTATCCTTATTTTCTCTAACTTCATTTCCTCCTCATTTCCTTCTTCTTTTACAGTTTCCAAGATTTTGTATGCGTTCGTAGATTATTTGGAACACCCCCTCCCCTTCTTCACCCTTAGTGACATTTTCTTCAAACTTTCTTAGCATAAATCTTAGACCGTCTCCGCTCTGACCCACAACGACTTGGTCGTCCGCGTAGCACAAGGTAGGAGATGTTCTTCTATTTCCAAGTTTTGAATTTGTTCGTCGTTTGTCATCAAATTTTCTGTTTTTTGTAATATATTTCTAACTCCCTCCAGTCTTCAAACTGTCGAGGGTTGTACACCCCTGACATTTTGAGTAAAGTTTTAATTTAGTTTAAAGATTTTCTAATGAAGAAATATCATTATGACTTTGCACAAACTTTCTCAACATAAAGCGTAGATCGTCTCCTTCCTGGGCCACTACTGGTCCGCTTAGTACATCGATGTTCATTGTGGAGCGAGACTTCCATCTCTTCACATTTTCGATTCCAATTTCTGTTTCTTCTATTTCCCAGTTTTGAATAGGTTTGACGTTTGTCACCAAATATTTTGTCTTTTTCTAAAATTTATTTCTAACCCCCTTCGTCCTTTGCTCTTCAATAGCTGGGACGGTTTTCATCTTGGGTCACTACAACTTCATCGTACGCGTAGCACACGCTATGTAGGTCCTCATTGTTGATCGGGATTCCCATTACGTCACGTTTTCTTTTACAATTTCTTTGTTTTCTTCTAATTCCAAGGTTTGAATGGGTTCGTCGTTTGTTATCAAATATTCTGTCCTTTTGTAATTTCTAACCCCCTTCCCCCTTTGTTCTTCAAACTTTTTAAGTATTTTCGTCTTGGGCCACTACGACTTGATCGTACTCATTGTTAATCGAGATTCTCATCCATTCACATCTTCTTTTCCAATTTCTTTGTTTTCTTCTATTTCCAAGGTTTGAATTTATTCGTCGTTTGTCACCAAACATTCTGTCTTTTTGTCCAGATACGATTCGTTTCATACATTCTCGCCATAAGTGGGCTGGGTGCGCATGTCTTCCTCCTTAACTTCTTGATGTATTGATGTCGTGTGAGCTGGCGTCCTCGCCTCCTTTGCCATAGCCTTTTCGTTTATTACTATTTTGAATAGGTCTTTCGTGTCTTAGTGAGCAATTTGTTATAGTAATTTTACCAGATTTATTTATAACAACGTTACTCTTTTGTCTGTCTATATTTTCTTTAATGTTTTGAGTATTCACCTTCTTCTTATAGTTTTCGTCGTCTTCAATGTTTTTTGTACTTTTTTATGGCTTATTTCATGAAAGTAAGATTCTAACTATACTTTCTTTTGGTGTGTTTCTTTCTTCTACTGCTTCTATGTTGTTGTTGTTTTATATGCTTTTCTTCATCTGTTAGTATGTATTGTCATGGTTGAATTATCTGAGTTGTTGGTCTAGCCTTGTAGGTATGTTTTATATCTTGTTTCTTTCCGTGTCTTTATTTATTTATTTATTTTATTTATTCATGTTATGGGGCGAGATTTAGGAACAACGGTTTTCCAAGCACCTCTACGCGCATCTACTGCTTGGATTATTAGCACTAACCTTACTAGAATTTTGCTTGATTAAGGGAATTTCCGTACCGAACATCGCATCGACACGGGACCTACAATTTTACTTCCTATTCGAGAAGAAGGCGCGTTTCAGTTTTTCTCCGCTTTAGGAAAACGGCTATCTTCGCTGGGTTCGAACCCGCGTTACCCGACCGAAAGGTAAACACGCTTACCTTAAGCCATCGAAGTAGCTCCGTGTGTTTATGTTTCTCTATTTTTATCTTTTCCTCTTCTGTCCGTTCCATGGGAATTCTATGATTTGTCCCGCATTAAGGCCCTCTCTCGTAAAAATCTTAGATCACGATTCTTGTCTTACTTTTTATTATTACGTAATCAATTGTCAATCGGAGCTTTCGACTTTCCTGTATATTTTTGAGGTTCACACACTTCGTTGTTGTCTTTTACTTTTACGTTTGCTACACTACCATTTACATGTCTAGCTGGTATAACGTCTTGTCATGTTTTGACCATTTTGACGTTTTCTACCAGCGTTTCCAAGAAAACTGCTTTATCTCTGGTTGCATGATTGCTTGGTAAAATATGTGTAATTCCAATGTCTATTGTACTATTTCTTTTTTCTGTATCTTGAAGTTTCCTATTTAAATGTTTTGCCAGAGAAAGTAAATAAATGTTATTATTTTATTACTATTCTATTTATTAGTTGAGAAATTTACCTTTCAAAGTTACAACGTGGAAAAGGTCTTCCATTTTTCCGTGTTATGACATAACGTCGTTAAATTTGTTTTTTCGCTTCATTATTATGTATAATGAATTTATCGCCACTTTTACGTTGCCACTTGTCACTTTTATCAAATTACCTACATCAAGAACGTGGGCAAATTTTGTAGAAATTTCTGTGGGTTTCCTGTATTTTTGGTCATCGTTAAACTATAATAGATAACAGGAAGTCAATAAAATGTAAGTATATCAAAAAATTTTCGTGACAAGTGGATAAAAAATTTATTGTTACGATCTTCCAAGTTTTAGTTGTTCTCACGGATGTTTTAAAGGAAACTGGCATAAAACAAACGCTCTTTAGCTTGTAATAGGCTGGTAGGATAAGAAAGCCATAGGCTATGCTATATTTATGACGACTATAAATCTATTTTTTCGAAAAGCTCGGTCTACCACACCTATGTTATACCGACGAACATATAAATTTACCTGATATCCCACATATATACACTTGGATATATACACTAAAGCAACTGGTTATACTTAAATTATATCAAAATTGCTTTTCAAATTGTTGCTCGTATAATTTATCATTAGCTGTTATGAATTATTATTTGGGTATATTATAATTGGGTTCGTTATTTAAGGTGGATTTCGTCCGATTTTTTTTTGTAGGTATATATTCCCCTTCATCTTCCCCATATCGAAGAATTACTCAAATTTATAATATAGTGGTGGCGGCCTACAAGTATTCTTTTATAACCCTTTATAAAGATAACGACGATTTTAATTTAAGACGTATTAAATAAACTGATTAGTTTAATTAAATGTTTTCTCTTTAAAGTTAATATTTATCAGAAATCGTAAATTAATACCGTTTTTAATTAAACTTGTTTTATAGCTACTTTCCATTTTGATTTTTCAATGTAAACGCTAACGCCATTTGAAGGTTGTGTGGTACCATTATTAACCTAATCAATTAAATTGAATCTACTATATCTACACCAAAAATGTCCCCGTAAATGACTGACAATTTAAATAATGATATAGAGGAGTGTTTACGATTATTTAAATAATAGGCAATAACGGAGTAATTTTAATAGCGTTTACTGTTCGTGATAAGGTTTAACGATTATTATTACATCGTCTTTACTTGTCCAAATCAACTTCAAACAAATATTATCAAAATCAAATATCAAGATTCGTAATATCACAAAGATCGTTGAGACTGCAAAACTGTTTTACACCGTGGAACGTAAATTGGATTCCATGACATAACGGCGCAGACAAAAACTGCACCGACATAATAGTCCAAAAGCTGGCTGCAAAAAAGCTGGCCTATCAAGTAACAGCATGTAATGATTTTTAAAAGCTAGTACTTAGGTATACAGACCATCCATAAAATCTTTGGCTGCCTGGGCGGAACTTGTGCAGAAATTCGCCATGCCCTCCCTCCTGAATATTTTTTGGCACGTTACTGTACCTATCGAGTAACAACATGAAATTACTCTTAAAACATAGCTTTTATACAGTTAAAAAAGAAAAAATTGTCTGCCTTGTTAAATCTTGTGCAATGCTTAGGCAGAAAACTTTTTTTAATTTTTTTTTTGGCACGTTTCTGTACCTATCGAGTAACAGCTTCAAACTATAACCAAATTATAGTTTGAACATAACTCTATAAGAAAAATCATGGCTGCTTCGTTAAATCCCGTGCTAATGCCTAGGCAGAAAACATTCTCTTTCTCAAAGTGTTATGACACTACTAATACAACTATCATAGAAGTACTTAGGGATAAACAAAGAATCGTCCAATGAACAATTATAATGATTTCGACAAAACAATTTTATAATATGTATAAAACATTTAGTAATAGTATACAGGGTGTTTTTTGGGAGCTTTAGTTAGACATTTCTGGGAAAATTTTATAGATAAGTTTTTGAAAATTTGAACTTAGGGGTTATTCTGAAAACCGAATCGATGTAAAATATTTTCAAAATGGTAGCGCTTCCGGAAATGCCGGAGGTAGCTGGAAACTTCGTTTTTTTAAATGGGAACTATTACATTTTTGGATTCTACGTGACATTTCAGTTCTTTTAATACCCACATGTCAATATCTACAAGTTATGGTTTTTAAGTTATTTTCACTTATTTAAAAAAAAAATGGCGGATGCAGACGGTAATTTAGGAATTGATTAGGTACTTGAAAACGGTTGCAGCTGTGGCAACCGAGTATTCTCCAAAATACAATAAACCTCGAGCACTTTTGAAATATATCTCGATTCAAAGGATTTTAATCGCACCAGCAAAGCGAATTATGGCGATTAAATCTTTACTAAATTTGGCCCAGTCTGACCGAACAAGGTTCTCAAAGAATCTTCCTGGTTCCTCAACATTAGATATTCGCAAAACTCAATTCGTCTTGAGAGGTCAACTGGTTGCATCAAATGCGCATTATGATGAGAAAACGAACGATAATGGCAGTTTTTTAGGGTTTTTTAGATACAACTAATATTTACGCCCAAAGCAATTACCTAGTGAAGCACGCCGTGAAATATCTAAGTACATTAATAATTAAAGCTTCATTTTCAACATAGGGTCTTAATCTAGGTAATTGTTTTGGTAGTACAAAGCTTCCAATATTCGAACAATTTCATTTGGTCGGTTTCAATTGTTGGTACGTTCACTAGGACGCGGTCTTTCTGGATATCGTTCAATGAACGTATGACAAGCATGTGATTCTGTCCATTTCACCATAAATAACAATTAGATTCCAAAAATCTTAATATGTAAAACCAGTACGCGCCATTTTTTTCCATTATTGAAAAACTTATGTTAACCTGTAACAGGTGACGGTTTAGTATCACTTGATTTGTTCAAAATTCGTTAATATTAAATTAAGTTATAGTTTGAAGCTGTTACTCAATAGGTACAGAAACGTGCCAAAAGAAAATTAAAAAAGTTTTCTGCCTAGCCATTGCACAAGATTTAACAAGGCAGACAATTTTTTTCTTTTTTGACTGTATAAAAGCTATGTTTTAAGAGTAATTTCATGCTCGATAGGTACAATAACGTGCCAAAAAATATTCAGGAGAGAGGGCATGGCGAATTTCTGTACAAGTTCCGCTCAGGCAGCCAAAGATTTTATGGATTGTCTGTATAAGTACTAGCTTTTAAAATTCATTTCATGCTGTTACTCGATAGGCCAGCTTTTTTGCAGCCAGCTTTCGCTCTATAATGGCGCTGACAATAGGGAGCTAGGGCTACAAGGGCGCTACGACAAAACGGCGCTGCGACAGAACAGCATGGAAAAAACGGCGCAGACCAAAAAAGGCGCTGCGACAAAACAGCGCCGCCCTTTATATAAATGATATATGTTTACAAAATATACTAAACCTACCTTTAACCTCGCATCAATCTACGCTTAGGTTAGTATTCGTTCTAGTTTCAAACGTTCTTTAGTCTCACATTCCCGTTTTAAGATGGTATGTGCTAGTGTTAAATTTAATGCAATAAAATAATGTTGGTGGCGAAACGGCTCGCGCCGAAACGGCCAGCGGCGAACTGGCCCTGCGGCGAAACGGCCGCGGCGAAACGTCCCACACCGAGTTTACGTATCTATTCGGTGTACGTAATGCTCTGCGTCCAAATGTCGCTGCGTCCAAATGTCGCCGCGTCCAAATGTCGCCGCGTCCAAATGACGGTGCGACCAAATTTCGCTGCATCCAAATGTCCGCGTCCTTTTGTCGCACGTCCAAATTTCCGCGTCCATTTGTCGTGATACCGAAAAAAAGAACGGAAAACAAACAAACAACAAACGATAAAATAATACCATTAAGTACATAGCGCCCAAACATCATGAAAAATATGCGCCGTTTTGACGTAGCTCCGTTTTGTCGGAGCGCCCTTTTTGCCGGCGCCGTTTCTGTCTGCGCTGTTCTATCGTAGCGCCGTTTTGTCGTAGCGCCCTTTTTGTCCGGGCCCTTTTGCCAGCGCCGTTATATCGGCGCCGGTTTTGTCTGCGCCGTTATGTCGTGATAGGATAAATTGAGGCGAAAGGTTTTCAGTAGATACTACAAGCAAACTATCATTCATCCATTACTTCAGGGCGTAAAGTTCAGTCACCTCTGAGTTTCTTTTACAAAAGCGGATTTTGATAACGTTTTTACCAAGTTACTATTTTCTTACTAATTTAACAAAAAAATTAAAGCCTTTTAACTTCCCTCCCTTTCTCGCTCCTCTCCTATGATCCCTCTTCTTCTTCTTTCCCCTACCTTTTCTATCCCTTTCACCCTTAATATCTCTCCCCTACTTCCTGCCTTTTCCTTAATCTCCTCACATTCCCTGAGCATGTGTTCCATGTTATCCCAATACTTGCCACACAGTCTGCATTTTCTCCTTTGGCCTTCCGGTCAGTACTTTTTTTCATTTCCACATCTGTGCCTTGCCACTGTTTTTTCTTCCTTATATTAAGTCCTGGTACTCCATCCGTCATTATTTCTCCCCTCCCGAATCTTACTCCATCTTGCTTATGGGTCCTCCTTGCCTATGGGTCCTCCCAATCTTCTTTCCCTTCTCTTTTTCCCTTCTCCTCCCTTGCATATCCTCATCTTTCGTAATACCCTCTTCTATACTCCTGTCCGTATTTTATTTTCCCTTTTCATTTCTTTCCAACAACTTTGAAGTATCCTCCCCCCACCCCCCACCAAATAGATCTTTTCAACGTATCTCATCGCCTACTTCCCAGCTTGTATCCTTATCTTCTCCAATTTTACCTCCTCTTGGACTATACATATATCCCAGGGTCTCCCTGTCCAAACTTAGTACCCATTTCCAAAATCTGTCCTGTAGGTAATTAAATAACACACAACCTCCTTTGCTTCCTAGTAACCCCCTTTGAGAGACCGAACCCGCTACATTATGCCATATTTATTATTTCTTGTATCCTTTCCAAAGCTTCCCATTCCTTTCATCCCCATATTTCCTGCCCTTCTTATCATATACTTCTCAAAATACTCTTTCTCTCTCCCAATCCCCATACTTGCCCTAATATTTTCTTCCCCCCTTTTCCTAACTCTTTAACATGTACCTACGTTATATTTATTATCATATGTCTTTCTATACCCCACACATTCAATTTCGTCATTTCCCGATCTCCATTGTACCTTTCGTCTACACCCCCTCCCCCTTCCCAATTTTGAAACACTACCCTTTTTGTCATTTACATCTACTCGAACACTTAAGTCTCTCTTCTCTAAAAACCCCTTTATTTTATTTATCGTTTCTTTCATTCCCGGTTGTCTTATCGCAATCATCACATCATCAGCATACGCTAAAGCCCATACAACTCCTCCACTCAGTTTTTTTTCATTAACGTTTCTTCTTAAAAATAACGCACATAGCTTTCCCCTCTTCTTTTCCAGTTCTATATTTACTATTTGTTTTATCATGTCTGTTGTCTACAGCCGCCCTACCCCTTCACCTTCTGACGCTATTATTTCTTTCTCTTCCAATTATTTCTCCAATAGCTCCTACAGTATCATTGCATATATGTTACTCTACGTTGGTGACACTCACCTTTCTATAGTTTCTTGCCTCTTTCAAATCCCCTCCGGAAATATTATCGTATATTCCTCTGGGAATCCTTCTCCATGCCTTATTTTGTTCAAGATCTTTATCAAATGGTTACGTTTATTATAACCGTTAGGTACAGTTAGGAATAAAAATGTTATTATTCCGGGGTACGTCGGTTATTTTATTAAAGGAGCTGACTTAAATAATTAGATAATGTGGTTTCCTTTTTTTATTTCAGTCTCTTTGAGACTTTCATTTATCAAATTCTCCTTTGCTTTTTCTCCCATATATTTCCACTGTTCCTCCTGTGTCCCATGCTTTCCTGCCGCCTTCCCTCTTTTTATCCTTTTTAAAGCGCTTTCCAACTCGTCTCCTGTTATTCCCTCCCCCTCTCTCTTCTTCCGTCTCTTTCTATCAGTGTAACTCTGGTCCTAACCTTCCTTCTCTCTGACATCCCCATGCAGCGCTCCATCTCCATTTCAATTGTCCCCCTTCTTTCCTCTCCTTCTTTCTCTTACCTCCATCTATCTACCTTTTTTTAAGCTCTATATTTCGTCTCCCACTTCCTTCCTGTATATCTTCCTCGATATTTTAGCTTCAACTCCGTTATATCAATTCTCGCTTTCCTCCATCTCCTAATTCCTCTCCGAACCCCTTTTTTTTGTCTCGCCACATTCTATCTCCTCTTCCTCTTCTTTGCTGTCCAGTCACATACTTTCTCTTTTACGTTGTTTTTTCTTATCAACTCCTTTATCCCCTCCTCCACAAAATTTTTTATTCATTGCTCCTTTTCCAAATTTTTCTCAAATTATAGTATTGAGGATGGAAAAAACATCACCCACATAGCGAATCTAAAGCCTAGAAAAGTACGCTTGAGGTCAGTTTCAAATTTACCTATGGAAAGGTTGGCAATAAATGGAGATAAGCTGTTATTCATTGATTAACAGTCTCATCTTCTTGTTTAAGGAATTTTCCGTAAATTTGGAAAAAGGTCTCGATAATTTGGCGTTCTAACATTATGCAAATTTCTTTACCAACCGCGTCTTTGTCTCTTTTGGTAAACGATATGGGGTAACTTTTTCGATAAAATGGTATGTCAGTTTTCAATTTTAACTAACAGGCGAAATTTCTAACCAACTCTTCAATCGTCCCCGTTTCTTCTCATTCCAGTATCTGACCCTAGTATCCTCAATTCTGCTGCAACATAATTTTAATTATTTTCTGAACCGCGGTAAATGTTTCATAAGAGTCTGCATCAAACATCTACAAACTTCCTTCAACTCCTTTAGTACCACGTCGATGTTTGCTTTTTCCTCGCTCATCTAATCCATACCGATTATAATCGTGGGGTCGATTTCTTCACTACTAAAAAATTGTATTCATCGATACTCTCTCCTATTTGCAGTTTGATAACAGCCTGCCGCATGTCATACCCTGTAGTGTGATCTCTTGAGAAGGCAATACACTGAGGTGTGGATTGTTCCCTCTTAGCGTTTCATAGTGATAGTCTCTGATAACTCACTAACTTCCCTTCCGGAGTCCACCAAAATCTCTTGAAGATCGGAGCATTTTCTTCCAGATTTTTTGAATAGGCTCGCTCACAGTTACGCTCGGATTGTTCCAAAACTTCTTTGTCCTCTTATGAAGCTAACGTATCGTCTGTATTCTCCTGTTAGGTTGAGTACGTTTTCCTCATTTATGTTGAGGTTGAGCCAATAGTTTCCCAGTGATTTAATGAAATTTACAAACAATTTTCCATTATCTACATCAACATGGACTTGTCAATTTTCTGCGATAGATCTCGCTAAGCTTCTATGACGTCTTGGCTGATTCTGCAGCCCTGTCCATTGCTCCCCTACACTCCAGAGTCTTTGCCCTACACGATTACATTCAACTTTACTCGAATTATTCTCACAGTCCACAGAAGAAGAAATACCTACGGATACAGAAGCGACACTTACGGCGGTTTCTTTGATGTTTGAAGCGCTAGACTGCCATCTTAAAAGGAAGTATTTTAGCGGTACTGTTTATTATAATATCCAATATATAAAAGTAAAATATACCGGTTTTTTATAATAGTGTTATATTTAGTAATTTTTGCGCCAGATACGGCGGTTTCTGTGATGTTTGCAACCTCCGTTTAGTTCATTTTAGTTCGACGGCCATCTTAAAAGGAAGTATTTTCGCATTGCAAATTGGGATCTGCAGAGACGGGTGGTGTCGCTCTGTACTCGTAGGTATTTCTTCTGTGGCTGAACCGAGTGAGGATTGTTTCTTAAACAGTTTAGTAGAACAAACTGTTTTGGTTATTGTTTCAGTTATAATACTGAGGTTTTCATCTGTCGAAGATTAGAGAATGCTCCACCCTTGACGGTCCCTCCTCGCCGTTTATTCTCAGATGCTATGCCCCTCTGAGCGTCTCTGCCCTAATTACTAGGTTCAGTGGTGGTAGTTTCAAGAGAGTTTTCATAGCTTTCGTAGGGGTTGTTATTATTGCTCCCGTAATTCCGGGGCAAGCCCTGTGTTGCACCTTGCTAAGTATCTGTATGGTCTTCTGGGCGAAGGTTTCATGTCACCACACCAGTGACGCATACGTAATAGCCGGTCTAATCATCATAGCCCCTACTTGCTCCAGAACGCTCGCCTCTCAGCCCTCAAGGACTTTGTAGCTTTGTTCGCGATCTTCTCTAGAGGTGGTTTGAAGGTCAATTCTTGATCTTACGTTATGCCCACTACCTTTAGCTTGGTGCCATACTTTTCTTGTTCGTTTTAGTTGAATTAACAGTCAGGCCCTTTTCTCAGCACCATGTTTCCACTAGACTTAAAGTTCCCTGCATGACAAATGATACGGTCTCTTTAAATCTACCACGTACCATAATCCCAACCAAAAAAATTAACATATTCTTAGTCCCTTAACATTAGCCAGTCGCAAAACTCAATTCGTATTGACAGGTGATCTGGTTGCATCGTATGTAGGTACATTATGGCAAGAAAATGGGTGATAATTGTAGTTTTTTAGGATTAGTGTGACTTGATTTGTTTAAAATTCGATTACCATAAGGTTATGAGCGACTACCAAAAAAAAATCTATCAATGCAATGAAATATGAATTAGTCAGAAACTATTAAAGATAGGTATAGGAACATTGTAATACTAAAATATGGCCATTTTGATCCTCTGTCAAATACGATAGTTTTTAGTCTGTGAGAGCGCTGGTGAAAACTCGGTTGCCACAGTTATATAATATCAAAGAAAAAGGGCAGAATTGTGAAAGAAGTGCCGAACGACGAAATTTTATGCGAAGTCCAATACTGAAGATTAGCAGTCTATAATTAACATGGATTAATTAAAACGTTTATATTAATTAAGATAAAAACAGAGAAACTGAGAGAAATTAAAAAAAACCATTTAGTTGTTATCTTTGACTGATAATGCAAATATGCTAATACGAAACAAACAAGTTAACGAATAGATTCTTCGGCAGCAAGAACTTGCTTAATCATTTACCATTCATTGTTAAATTACTGTATATAAATAAAAATTCTTTTAGAAAAGTATAAGAGAAGTTAAACATCAAAATCTCTCTTAAGAGCTTTTAGATTTTGAGGGAAAAAAAAGTATCGGCTCCAAATTTAAAATTCTATAAATTATGCTTAGTCAGGCACCTTACGATTAAATCTTTTACTAATTAGTAGGTAGTTTTTGACAGGGTTTTCTATTCGTATTTCGTATAATTATAAAAAACGTCACACCTCTCCGTCCTTTTCCAATACGTAGATAGGCGAACGTTATTATTTAAAGAAAGGTTTAAGCTCATTTTTTATGTAAGTAAAAAAAAAACCGTACGCCCACCAAAAATTAATAACAGATTAATGATAATCCGAAAATTTCTCACATATTTAATGAGCGCGCGAGCTGGATTCCAAGAATTTAAAAAGTCCACTTTAAATACATAAAATATTCGTCGTTCCCGAAATGGGATTAAAAAGTCCTTTTTTTTATATCCAATAAAGTTGTTCTTAAAACGACAAAAATTCCACAATTTTGTTTACAACATTTATACGACCGTCTTACTTCGTTTTTAACATACATTACGTTGAACGCGTTCGGTTCGATTTTGTGTAGAAAAAATTATGGCATCCAGAAACCGAAGAATGGACTTATTTAAAATTCGAACCTTATCTGTTTTACTAAGTTCATTTGTCTTTTTGAGACGTGAAAAAAGATAGAAAAGTTACTTTGTCTGACCGGATTCTTTTCCTTTATATATATCGGTTAATTTTATTTTATAAATTATTCATGCGCCATCATTTTTAGCCATTGTTAATATGCAACTTTTGTTTATATAACTCTATAATAGTCAGTCAGAAAGTGAGTTTGACACATTCGGGGGAGGGTTACGTTACGACACAGTTTTCTCTACACGCCCTGTATTAAAGTACGAAATTCGCTCAGTAACTACAACTGTCCAACACAAGCAAAGAGTTGAATTTTACGACCCCCTTTTCTTCCTCGGCTGTACTAAATTTGGTAATAAATTTCACGTACACCGTCCTTATTTTTTTGTAGGTAGGTAGGTACACTAAACAAACGCCATCAACGAAATTAATTACTTTCAAAATTCATTTTTAAGCTAATCATCTCGTTAATTACATGAGAAAAACATTTCCTACAAATCATTATTTTTAATTATATATAATTATATTAAGTTTTTAACAAAATATGTGAAAAACTTACCGCAATTTACACTGATTATTATCAAAATGTGAACAAAAATACGCAATAATAATCTTATCGGTCATTAAATTCTAAGCAAATTACAAAATTAAATTATAAATTTTTATACTCATTTTTGGTAAAGATAAATGAACGATAAAAAACAAAGTTTATTCAACCTTTTATTTTTTCCCATAAAATTACTTTGATAAACAAGAACGTATAATTTTTTTTTATCCTACAAAATTTCGGTAATCTTTTAGACTACCTAATAAAAATTTTTTAGATGGGAAATTTTTTGATTTAAATTAAATTAGTGCGACCTACTAAAGACTAATTATTTTAATTTTTGCTCAGAGTGCTACGATATACGAAAAGGTTAATTAGTTGAAACCGTTTACGTCTTCCTGTCCTCTAAAGCAATTTGGAAATTATTAGGTAGTATCTATACTAGAGATATCACGAATATTCGGCTATTATTCGGTTTTTTCACTATTCGGTATTCGGTCGAATATTGCGAACCATTCGGCCGAATAGCGAATACCAAAATTATGAAAAAAATGCATAATATTACTCATAAAAAATTTATTTTCTCAAAAAAAAATCAACATAATATTCCGAAATAAGTGGTCTTTTATTAAATGGTGCCCTTTCGTAAAGCTTTTCGCGAAGAAACACTAATATTTTTTAAGATATATAATCTTGCACACACTATAAGTACTTAACACAATTTGGTGTAACAACTAACAAATAATGCGTGTTGTGACACGACCTAATCGCGAATGAAACAAAAACCCCCCACGCCGTAGTTACCGCACGCACTTTAATGATGCAAATCGGAACCGGTCACCCGCAAAATCTACTTCGGCCGAGAGCCACGAGCCTAGCCTAGCCGAATATTCGGTATTCGGCGAAATCACTATTCGTTTATTCGTTGCCTCCCTAGTCTACACACAATGTGGTTTTATCATATGATCTTGTATGGTTAGAACTACACCTTTTTTTTGTGAGGTTTGGGAAATCTTTTATAGGCTCCCCCGCTCGGCTCTATAGCGGGGGGTGTGTGGGACTCCCTTCCATACAGGTAAGGTATACCCACTAAAACCCTTTCCTCTCCTGACTTGTTTGCTCGGTCGGGCATCGCCAGTGGTATTCTTCACGGCCGAGTTGTGTCCAGGGGCAGGTGTTCGCTCCCTAGTTGGTCGCCGATGTTCGATGTTGCACCTTCGAGAATGGCGGGCCTAGCCTTCGTAGTTGCTAGCCCCGCCCCTCCTGTTGCCTCTTCCGTAGCTACTGGCTACCTTGCCAGTTTCGCTACTTGTCCCTGGTTCTTGTTCCCCCGTATGTGCACCTTGTGCATGGGCATCCGTTCGTGTACGCTCTGTGGCCAGCCCTGGATCCAACCAAGCTGGCCTCGCACTTAAATCAGAACGCCGCCTCTGTGCATTCCCTTGCCTGGTGGCCTTGCTTGCCGCAATTAAAGCACCAGCGCCTTCTGTTTGTCCCTATGCACGAGTCAGCTAGATGGACGATCTCCCAGCATCTGGTCCTGTCCGGCAGTACCCTTGTTCGGCATGCTGTAAGGCCAATCCTCAGGTGTCCTGCCTCCACGATCCTCACCGCTGTATTCTTGTCCATGTTTAAATACGCTATTTGTGTCCCCCTCATGGACTTCAGCCTGCAACCACTGCCTGGTGCGGCCTTCGTCACGGCTTCGAGCACCTCCTTGCCCGTTGTTACCGAGTCCAGATCTCTAATTTCCATGGTTACCTGGTTTCCCAACACCACGATCTCCCTGTCTGATATGACTCTTGGTCCTCACTGTTTCCGCCGACACAGTCCTTTTTCCCAATTTGAGCAGGATGTCTCCCCTGGTGGTCTTCGTCACTCCTTCTACTTTGATCTCCATTCTCTCATTGTCCATCGATCTGAGCTTCCTCAGGTATTCGTCGTACTCGTCCTGGTCTTTTAGTTTCACCAGCAACGCTTCCTGCCTGGTCTGTGTGAACCTAGCTTTGGTGTCACTGCCCCTGTTTGCCTTTCCTAGGTTTTCGCCCATCCCGTTCCCCGGCGGGGATCGTCTCCTGGTTTTCATTTGCCAGTTTTCTTCCTCGTCCGCGTTGGCGCCTTCCGTGCGCCTGCACCTGAATTCGACGGGAGTTTCCTCCGTGTTTCCCTTCTCCACCTGCTCAGTGGCGGCGTCAGTAGCTCTCGGTACTGTCACCACCTGGGCGTAGGTTTTGGGGTTGTCCTGAACTTCTTCCCTCTTTTGTCCAGGAACCCGCACTTCTGGTTCCGACTGGCCCTGTTCGTTTTTCAGTTGTAGTGTCCTGTCCTTGGTTCCCAGTTCTGTAACCTTCTCACCTGTTGACAGTAGTTCCTTTTCCGTATCCCCCTCTTTTTTCACCTTCTCGTTAGAACTTACTTGTCGTACCTATGTTAAGTTTACGTCAATACTTAAGTCTGTCATTTGGGTCATTTGCCCAAACAACGAATGCGCAAAAAGTATATTTTACTATACTATAAATCACGGTTAAGTTAGGTTATTAAAATATTTAGCGCAGGTGTTCCCATTTCATACATTAGAGTACCAAATGAACATATTTGTAAGAAACCAAAATGTTCAGCCAAAATTAATAAAAAACCATATTCTTTGTTTCTTACGTATGTATGTATCTTATTCACTTTGTTATAAAATATTGACAATGAATGGAATTCTTATTCTTACATATTACAATCCCTCCCCCACCTTCTTCTTCTTTCTTCCTCCTCCTCCAACTATCTTATTCCTTGTCCTGTCGCCTCCAAAACCTCTCTCCAACGTCCGCTCTCCTCCCTCAGCCCCTCACACTTACCGATCATGTGGTATCCCACTCCTCTTCACACAACTTGCACTTCCCAAAATGTAAAAAAACCTTATTCTTTGTTTCTTACGTATCTATCTTATTCATTTTGTTATAAAATATTTACAACGAATTGAATTCTTATTCTTACATATTACACGTTTACACTTCCTCTCCACCTTCAATCCTTCTTCTTCTTTCTTCCACCTCCTCCATCCATCTTATTCCTTCATCTGCTCGCCTCCAAAACCACTCTCCAACTTCCGCTTCCCTCCTTCAGCCCCTCACACTTACCGATCATGTGGCATCCCACTCCTCTTCACACAACTTGCACTTCCCAAAATTTAAAAAGCCTTATTCTTTGTTTCTTACGTATGTATGTATCTTATTCATTTTGTTGTAAAATATTTACAATGAATTGAATTCTTATTCTTAGATATTACACGTTTACACTCCCTCCCCCACCTTCAATCCTTCTTCTTTCTTCCGCCTCCTCCATCCAACTTATTCCTTCTCCTGCTCGCCTCAAAACCTCTCTCCAACTTGCGCTCCTCTCCCTTAGCCCCTCACACTTACCGATCATCTGGTATCCCACTCCTCTTTACACAACCTGCATTCCCCAAAATTAAAAAAAAACATATTCTTTGTTTCTTACGTATGTATGTATGTATCTTATTCATTTTGTTATAAAATATTTACAATAAATTGAATTCTTATTCTTACATATTACACGTTTACACTCCCTCCTCCACCTTCAATCCTTCTCCTTCTTTCTTCCTCCTTCTCCATCCATCTTATTCCTTGTCCTGACGCCTCCAAAACCACTCTCCAACTTCCGCTTCCCTCCTTCAGCCCCTCACACTTACCGATCATGTGGCATCCCACTCCTCTTCACACAACTTGCACTTCCCAAAATTTAAAAAGCCTTATTCTTTGTTTCTTACGTATGTATGTATCTTATTCATTTTGTTATAAAATATTTACAATGAATTGAATTCTTATTCTTACATATTACACGTTTACACTCCCTCCCCCACCTTCTATTGTTCTTCTTCTTTCTTCCGCCTCCTTCATCCATCTTATTCCTATTCCTGCTCGCCTCCAAAACCTCTCTCCAACTTCCGTTCCCCTCCTCAGCCCCTCACACTTACCGATCATATGGCAACCTCTCTTCAGGCAACCTGCACTTCCCAAAATTTAAAAGACCATATTCTTTGTTTCTTACGTATGTATGTATCTTATTTACTTTGTTATAAAATATTTACAACGAATTCAATTCTTATTCTTATACATATTACACGTTTACACTCCCTCCCCACCTTCAATCCTTCTTCTTCTTTCTGCCACATCCTCCATCCATCTCATTCCTGTTCCTGCTCGCCTCCAAAACCCGTCTCCAACTTCCGCTCTCCTGCATCAGCCCCTCACACTTACCGATCATGTGGTATCCCACTCCTCTTCACACAACCTTCACTTCCTTCTTTCATCATCCCCCCAATACTTGTTCACGTTCTCCTCATTCCACATCTATAACTCGCCACCATTCTCTTCCTCTTTCTCTCCTTAAATACCTCGCACCCCTTTCAACCTCAATTCTCCATACTTTTCATTATATTTACTTTCTCCTATCATGCATCTTCTTTCATTTCGCACAATCTCTCTTTCACCCCACCCTTTCACTCCACCCTTGCGTATCACCCCTTCCTTTCTACCGGCACGTATTTTATTTTACCTTCTTTCACGTCTTTCTAACCGCTTTGCATTAACCCCCCCCCCCGCCCCACCCCTATCTATCCTCATATTTCAGCGCCAACTGTCCAGCCCTTACCTACATCATTACACTTTTCACTAACTTATCAAAAACCCACCCTCCTCTTATCACATCATTACCAAATGTTCTTTCCCCCGGTCCACACACCTGCCCTACCATTTTATTTGGCTCTTTCTCAACTCCTTCGCTTGTGCCTCATCCTTATTATCATAACTCATATTGTATGCTAGATGCCTCACTTATTCAATTTCGATTGGCCCTCTTCTTCCTTTTACCGTTTTTCTCGCTTTGTTTAAAAATATCGAGATTTCCTCCTTGTTTGTTAAGCTCCGCATTTGCTCTTCACTTCCATTCCGTATATTATCTTCCTCCTCTTCTCTTCGGTATTATCGCTGTAAACCCAATACTCTTCTATATCTATTTTGCCGTTCCTTCATCTCCTAATTCCTCTTCGGACCTCTTTCTTTGCCTCGCTATTCTCTACTCCACCACTTCCTCTGCCTTTCTCTTTTTTGCTACTCTATCGCATACCTGTCGCTTTTTCCATCTTCCTTATCAACTCCCTCACACCTTCCCTCCTCCACTCCCGCATCTATCCATTGATAATTCTCCAACTTTTCCTCATATTTTTCATACTCTCTTCATTTCACACCCCATTCCTTTCCCTTACTTATTTCCTCCCTCCTCCCACCCTTCAGTTTAACTTCAATAGAGGATGGTCCGATTCCACCTCCATCCCTGTTTCTTACGTTTTATTCAAAAAGTGCAAAAACAATATTAATGAAAACGAATTATCTACTAACCTTCCTCTTTCTGGAATTCTTCGTTTGCAGCTGGTTCGGCCTGTCTATATTCAACATCTGCTCCGCGGTTAAGTGTATTGCAAACAGGCGGGCAGGCTTTGAGAATAGTACCCTCTCCACATTTAAGCCTTTTGACACTACCAAAGCACCTTACACCATTCGAAGAGGACGAGGCAGCCTATTGCCTCATTTTGGTAACAACCAACAATCTAAGCGGTTAGAAAACGACGAAAGTGCTGCGACAAATAAAAAGAGAGACGCTCGAAACCAAGACGCAAAAGGGATCATTTAGTAAATTCTCAGCAAGCTATGATCGTGGGGAAGAAGACCAAATGAAGTGTTCCAAGTGAGTATGTTGCAACACCACCGCATCCGTAGGATTGTGCCATGCACCACAACCAAGCGCACCAGAAATTAAGCAAGAAAGATGAAGTATCTCGGAATTACTCTTGACAGCAAACTGAACTGGACTGAACAATTTAGCTTACAACAGAAAGAGCAAATAGGCCCATTTGATATATTGGCAAACTTTGGGAGTGAGCTGTGGCCGCACGCTGCGGTGATTAAACCAAAGTTTTGTTACGGGAAAATTGACTCACCACAAGTTTACAGTCATGTGCAAAGACTAGCGTGACTTGTGTGAATGGTCGCACTGCTGACAATCTCCGGAGCCATCATGGGGTAAAGGCAGACCAACTGAGAGGATCCATATTGGAGGAAACCTGCCTACCATTGACACGATTAGAGCTGTTTCCCACTTCCAGGGCCTTAAGGTACTCAAGTGACGTTGCGGAGTCGAATGATTCTAATCATCGATGCAGCAGATATTAGGTCTACTCACACACGAGCTTCGTCCATCCTCCACTCATCAGAATCCCGCTGGAAGGTTTACTTATCACGCATCCCATCGCCAAACCCATCCCTTTCGGAAAAAAATTACGCAGAGGACGAAGAAAAGATTAGGAAACATGACGATGGATGGAATATTTCACATAAAAGCAACGTTCTTAATCGCCATATCCCCTGCCTCTTGATCGTCTCCAAAGCTAGAGGGAGCCAATTCTCATTTCGAGCTCACAGGGAGCGATTACTATTATTTCGTGTCTTATGATACCTAGGCTAAACCTGGTCAACTGTGGGATTGTTTCGTAGACCTCCCATTTTTCATTTTCATAAGATTTTATGCCCTAACGGTAATCATCCAGCTACTGGACGCGATCCATAACGCATTAGCTTATGTATGTCGTAAAAGGTTCGGGTCCACGACCTGACTTCCCTATCAGCCACTTTGCTTCAATTTTTTCAATGGAATCTACCAGCGAGATCTGCAGTCTGCAAAGTGCCGTTAAGTCTTCAAGAAGGTTGACGCCGTTGACGGATAATTTATTGAGATGAAGGTGCTTTTAATTTCCTCTTTAACCGTTTTCATCTTGAGATCTTTATGTATGACATCATTTGGTATGTATCAAGCAACGTTCGCTATAGTTCAAAGCGGTTTGTACTAGAATCTTTGTAATATCACGATATTGGAGTTACTGACGGTTCCCCACAATTGGATCCCGTAACCAGAGAGGCTTAATAATGGCTTTATAAAGGAGAAGTTTGTGCTCGAGTGAAGGTTTTTGATTTGTGACCCAGAAGCTACAGCATTTCTCTGCATTTGAAGCCGAGTTGTTTCCGTTTTGCCCAAATATGGTCTTTGTATGTTAGACTTCTGTCCAAGTGAATGCCAAGATACTTTATCCCTTGTGAATGTCACATGGACCGACTTAGTCTCGTTCGTCTTGATTCTCCAAGTTTTAAACTATTATTGAACATCTTAGATATTATCGGCAGAAGCCTGATTGATTTATAGGATGCGACTCCCGACGTAGTTTTCCTGGCTTAGTGATGAGGATAAATTGGACTGTTTTCCATTGAGCTGGAAAGATGTCTAGACGAAGAATAGCATTAAAAATAAAGGTGGTGCATCTTAGTCCTTGGTCGGGTAGTTCCTTTAAATATTATTTTCAGCACTTCCTCCAATTTGAATTGGCAATGGTTGCGTGAAGGGTGTTTTTATGAGCTCTTCTAGATTTATCTCTTCATTTTCTGTGATTTCTGAGGGGAAAGGTTGGAATGCTCCTGCGAAGTGTTTCGCGAAAGTGTTTACCTTTTCCTCATCGCTCGTCCAATCTCCATTTAATTTTTTGATTGAAGGCAGGAAAGAGACTGCCTTTTTTACCTTTTTGGTGGCCCTCCACAACGAGTAATTGTATTTTGCCATATTTTTCGTAGTTTCCGCTTGTTGGCTATTGCCTTTAGCATGTGAGCTGGGTATGACTCTTGCCTGCTCAGGTGAACTTCGGGAGTGAATTTCCATGCTGCCCCCTGAATTACATTCACCAGGTGCTCCAATGTCATGATAAGATCATATTCAGATTTCAGTGGTATATTAAGGTTTATGTTCTCTTTCATTAATGATTTGATGTGTGTGTTTGTTGTGCCAAAAGTTTGGGAGGTATAGATAACAACCGGGGAGTGGTCCCATGACACGTCCAAACAAGAGTCCGCCTGCAAGAAATTTGTTGGGATACCCCTTGTTAAAAATACATTAAATAGACAAAATTTATCAGCGTCTTTAGACTGTTAAGCGTCGAGTCGACTGCAGTTGCTGTTTTCGATTTGAAACTTCGGTTAGCCTATCGATTGGTTATATTTGTTGTACTAATTACAGTTTGGATGCATCAATCTCAAACAATCATTAAGGTATTGGCTATAATTTCTTAAAAATATATAATTACGAACGATGAGAAAACTGTTTTACCGGGAATTCTAATAATCGACCTAAAAATTCACGAGTCGATGTTAATTAATTGAAACATTTTGTTCACGATTCTGTTATATTTTGGAATTTTAGAAGCCATTAAAACAACATCATAAAGGTAACGTTAGAATGAAATAAATTAAGCAAAAGAAACACATAATAAATTTCCAAAATTAAATTATCGTCATTAAATTTAATTTTATCTAGAAGAAAAAAAAAAATTAAGAGGCATTCGTAGATTCTTCACAATTTTACACAGATTACAAATGGGCACGAAGGAAGCACGCAAGAATGTCGTTGCTAAATGAAATACGGAAACAAAGATTTTAGAAACTATTATTCATTTCGAAAACCGGAAGTTTAGCTTGAAGTATTCACAAAAACGCGTTTATAATAAAAGCTTTTTTAACATCTGTAGATCATTTTTCTTGAATGGCGTTTTCGATTTAATAAAATTCTTACACTGTTTTAAGTAGTAATTTTAGAATAACTTACCGAATCCCCCTCCCCCTCCCCCTTCCGTTCCATAAAGAGTCTGCAACATTTCCGGTTTTATTAACCCTTTTTCTACATCTGTAACAAAAAAAAAATTTTTGTATGAAATTTAACATATGCCGCTTTTATAATTAATTAAAATGGTCGCGTTCGCGGCGTCTAACCCTAAAAATGAAAGCGTCCAAAATTTCCCACATAAATACCGAAAAGCAAAATTCCTTCTTTATGTCACACTTGTAATGCAAGGCAAATGTTTCCATAACTTTAAAAGAAAAAACAAGAAAAACATTAAAAGAAATCCGGTCGAAGGCGTGAGAAATGAAAATCGAGGGGTCCCCGTTATCCCTTTAGATTTAGCGTAAATTTTTTCCGCCACCAAAAGATACTAAAACATAAGGGGAAGAAATGAAAGCCGACAACTATAATTAATAGTACCTAAAGGGGATTTTTTTAAACTGAATATTTTATGCTAAAATATGATTCCATATGCCTTTTTAAAAGAAGAAAAATGAAGGGTTGCGAGTATTTTTAAATTGTGATATTTTTATATTAAGACGCCCTCACATTTAATATTAGTTTTTAAATTTAGTTACCGGAGAAATAGAAAAAAAAAAGGAAACAGAAAACGCGTTGTGTTGCATCTTTCAATCAAACTTGATTAGTGACAATATGTCAGATGATGAAGATGAACTTGCCGGTGAAGCTGGGTAAGTAAACGTTTTTCTTTTATTGCTATACGAAGCTTTTTTATTGGGGAAAATTCAATCGAAATTGTGGATTTATTTAATCGGCTTGAAAGTGGCTTGTAATCGTATTACGGATTTGCGATTTTGAAAGGTTTACTTGTTTCTTAAAGTTTCCGATCTTTTTACCGTTAAAAATACCCGAAACGTTTGACGTTTATTGCGGAATCCGTTTATGGCCCGAAAAGATTAAGGGATTTACCTTATTTCGAATATCTAACTGTTATACTTACTGTGCCCTCACTGTCCAGGCTTATAATTAAGAAATATCGTTGGTATTTTCGTAGTGGGTTTGTTTTTACTGTGGTACCGTTCTTAATCGGTTGTTCGTTTATAATATTTAATAATTCCATATCTTTCGCATACATTTTTACAATGCCAACTGACTAATCCAGACGCGTAGTTGCTTCACCTGGACCGAGCCCGAACTCTCCATTTTCCCTACTGACGAGGATATTCCTGTATTTGTAATCGGCTAAAATAAAATCGGACCGCGTTAAAGTTGAACGAAGAGTCAACGTTTCGCCCGCTTTCGTAATGGACTTCATCAGGTTTATTAGTAGTCCAGTCAATTAGACAAAAAAAGGGGGTTTATGAAAAAGTGATGCTAACTTTACGGGACTTTTTCAGGGTTGTTTGGGAAGTTAAGGAGAGCTTAAATCCAAGTTTGTGTATACCCAGACCCCGTGGGATTTTTTTAACGGGGTTGGAGGGGGGGGAAGTAAAAATTTTGATTTCGCTATAACAGAAAAAATAAAGAAAGGGTTTTGTAGGTTTGTTGAAGCTCTACAAGTTTCCTTTGGACGACTTTTCCCGAAAATTAACATTTAACGATTTATCGTAAAAAAAACAGTAAAAAAAAGTAAACTTTTTTGGCCAACAAATAGAATTTGTTCATGTATGAGACAGTTCTAGAACAAAATCACCGTGTCAGATTTTTCGATCGGTTAAAAAATAAGGTCGAAGGGAGCGTATGAAGGTGCGCTATCTATTTGCGCCCCTCCGGCACCGGTGCGGCGGCTCGACGCCGCGGCTCGCGCTCGGATCTCTGTGCGTTTGTCGCTTATATCTCTGTGCCAATGAATTGAAATGAAAAATAAACTTTTTTTTCGATTTTGTTCGTTTTTTCAAGCTCTACAACTTTCTCGTGCATGAACAAATTCTATTTGTTGACAAAAAAAGTTAACTTTTTTTTACTGTTTTTTTTTTACGATTTTTACTTTGAATTCCGATTCATTGGCACAGAGATGTAAGCGACAAACTCGCCGAGATACGAGCGCGTGCCGCAGCGTCGAGACGCCCGCGCCTCGCCGGTGCCGGAGGGGCGCGAATAGATAGCACACCTTCAGACGCTCCCTTCGACCTTATTTTTCAACCGATCGAAAAATCTGACACGGTGGTTTTGTTTAACAACTTTCTTATACATGAATAAATTCTATTTGTTGACCAAAAAAGTTTACGTTTTTTACTGTTTTTTTACGATAAATCGTTAAATATTATTTTCGGGAAAAGTCGTCCAAAGGAAACTTGGTAGAGCTTCAACAAACCTACAAAACCCTTTTTTTATTTTTTCTGTACGATCAATTGCTGCCGAGTTACAGCGAAATCAAAATTTTTTCCTTTTCCCCCCCGTTAAAAAAATCCAACGGGGTCTGGGTATACGCAAACTTGGATTTAAGCTCTCATTAACTTCCCAAACAACCCTGAAAAAGTCCCGTGAAGTTAGCATCACTTTTTCACCAAAAGTCTAATTTGACTGGCCTATAGTTACTAATCTCAAACGAATGTACTCATAAACGTCCAAATCAAGGTTATACAGGAAAACATGCGGCAAAAATTTATGGGATTATTTCTTCGCCTATTCTAAGAATATTTGGTTCAATGACGATTTTTGAAAAACCCCTTGTTTTGAAGATACAGGGTGAACAAAAAAAAATCAAAACGTACATTGGTCAAACTCAATCTACAATAAATGTTCGAAATGACTCCCTCCAGCCTGCATTCAATCGTCTCGTCATTGACCGCCGAACTCTTTCAAACACACCAGGGTCGTTTCTAATTGAGTTACACCCAGCAATTATCCGATTTCGCAAGTCGTCCAAATTCTCCAATGGAATAGCGTAAACTAATGACTTCAGATATCCTGATAACTGAAATGTGGTGGTGCACCATCATGCTTAAACTACATTGCAATTTTTGTCGCCAATGCTACAGCCTCCAGAAACTCAGGCAGCGTTCCTTCCAAAAAGTTGCGATACACCTCGCCAGTAAGTCTTGCTGATAGAAATACCGGTCATCCATAATTCCAAGCCAAACATCCGACGATAACTTATGTTGAAAACGATTTTCATCCGCCCACACATCGTTATTGTGAAAATTCCATATTGCATTTCTTGAGAAACTGGCTTTATCGATATAAAGATTCTGTGACAGGAATTGAGGGATTTGAACTAATGTTTGCAAAATCCATTGACATAATGCAATACGTGGAGGAAATCAGCAGGTAGAAGTTTCCAAACACTTCAATGACTTACAATCAAAGTATTTGCAATTTTTCGCGTAGAACTACCTCTATTATGCCCAGCACATTCTGTTTCAGTTGTACCGTTTTTACTGTCATTGGTCTTCCTGGTCCTCCACTTCGTTTCAAATATCGAATATGGTTGTCGAAAATTTTGTACACCCTGTATCTTCGAAACAAAGGTGTTTTTCAAAAATTATCATAGGACAAAATATTCTCAGAATCGGCCAACCCCTTGAATTTTAATCGCATGCTTACCTAACACCCTGTATATTTGAAACGATGGCTTTTTGTTCTCCACATACATCTGTGAATGAAAAATGAGCAAGTTTCATTATTGATGTGTCTTGACCACAGCATTTGGAAAGCTCCAAAGAAGTTGCGTAGGACCCAGTTTGTGGAATAATTGAAATGAGTGCTACATAACGGAAACACTGAACAGGAACTTCAACTTCAAATCGCTTTTGATGCTTCTAGCTCGACTTCTTAACACTTAATGTTCTTCAGTTCCACTCCAGATGGTACTCAACTACAAGACTTCGACAGTATATATCGCAGAGTTTGGTTCCGACCGTAATTTAATCAAGATCCATGGAGTAGAAACCAGAAGTTCCCGAAATGTGGACCTACGACGGAAATTGTTTTAATGACGTAGACAGCGCTGGATGGGGATGGGTGTGAGAACAAAGCAGAGGCGCACCCAGGTTTTTGTGTCGGGGGGGTTCAAAAATATTTGAGTAAAGTTAAGCGGACTATCTAACTTCATCGAAGAAACAAAGTGGTGCGTATCCAACACTTTTTTGTATACCTACACTACCTACGGTACAGCAATATTGCTAAATTTTGAAGGCGAAGGTATTTGTCGGCAAAATAACTTCATTGTTCAAAATTTCGGAGGGGGTTTGACCCCCCCCCCCCCCCCCCCCTGGGTGCGCCACTGGAACAAAGTGAGTGGTGAGCTACAGACAGCGATATATGTATAAGAAGTGACCTAAGAATCCCTAAGGACATGCGCGCAATTCCGGAACTAAACAAGACCTGAGGCTAACTCTGAAAGACGAGGATAAATAAATACGAGGAGGCAACTAGACAACATAAAGAAGAGCCAAGATTGCAGTCAGAGCAATGCTATGCGGGGAGTGAAGCGAAGGGTTACGAGGTAATAGAAGCGTACTCAAGGTCTATACGGAAAGTCAAAAAAATATTTGAGGTAGATCGAGGACAACAAATAGCCCACGTGGCAATGGAAAGAAAACTCACCTTTGTCCTCAATCGGAATGCATTTTACTGCATGAGATCATTCTTGAAAGTAACAATATGTTCAGAGAGGAGCTCTCCGAGCTCCATTTTCGAGACTTTCAGACATACACGCTGTGGATGACGAATCTAGTGGTATTAAAAGGAGAAACACAGTTAACAGGTTCATATCCACGGAATCTAGCATTAATTCCGTTGATAAGGAGACATTTTCAGCAGCAAAAAGGAAGAAAAAGAAGAATGGACGACAGAGGTCAAACCTAGAGGTTCCCGAAAAGGAAACCAGTGAACATAACCAGCCGAACTTCCAACACACAAGTGTGCCAAAAAATCAATGAGATTTCAAGGAAGGGTTCTAGACGCCCTATACAATTAGAAGCTTACTGACCCGTTAGCCTATCTTCTTGTCCGGGTAAAGTGTTGGAACACAAGGTCGGTTTTAGGCTCATCTGGATTTTGGAGGTCGCCTGGTGCACATTCAAGCTACGTATTGTAGGCGTCGATCTACGACTGACCATTTGGTCCATCTTCAGGATTTCTCCCAAAGGCGATCTTTTTAAACACAGGAAAGGCCCTTCACATGATGTAAATATACGGGGTTTTGAAGAGCCTAGGGGTTTGAAGGGCAATATGCCGTTTTTCGTTTTTCCTTTTTTCGAAGAGAGAAGTTTCCACGTCAGAGTAAGCAACGAGATTTTCACTGTCCGTACCCTGGAGAACAATTAGCAATCACGTAGCGCTATGTGAATGATCTAACTCTGATCTACGCCGTTCCTTCCCTGGGTGAAATCAATAGGAACATACAAATTGTTATCGACCGTATCACCTGAAATGCAAGTCCAAACGGGAATTGCGGGAATGCGACGCAAAAACGCGTGCTTGTTGTTGGGACTGAGATCGGATTCAGGCTTCACCTGGAAAATGCACATAGACGATCTTGGAACTAGATGTAAGGTCAATCTCAATATAATTCGAGCTTTAGCAGGTCTAAATTGGGGAGTAAAATCTGATACACTTTTGAAAATCTGCACCTCACCTCACCCAAAATAGACTATGGATGTGAAGCGTACAGTTCGGCGTCGAGCTGGATATATAGCTACCCGCTTTGGAGGGTTAACTATATATAGTTGCTGCATATCAAATACCCCAGAGGTTTATTTGATGTATACATAGAGATGTTAGGGAGAAGAGTTTAAAACCTATTCACCAGAATGGGGCTCCATAGAGACAAATAAGAGAGTAGGTACTGGGCATATGGCTGGCTTCGATAAGATTAATCGTGGGGGATCTCAACCATCGACTGTATAACGGTATCGGAAGGAATAAGTGGAAGGAAAATTCCATGGACAGACGTCGACAGCAATTTAAGAACCACTGCTAATCTATAAAGGGGAACGAAATAAGAGTATTAGGAGCAGTAGTCGATTCTGCAGTGTTGTGCGGTTCCGGTTCCGTTATGATTTTTTTGCGTATGTTAGAAGGGGCGCGGCAGAATGTAAGGCTACGCATTTGCTGCGCGTATCGGAGGAAGCCGCACCAACGAACTGGTTCCAATTGATCTACTTGTCCAAGAGAGAAGTGATAATTGTGCCGATAATGTTAAACGAATAAAAAAGATGCGGAAGAATCAAGAACATATACTAGATGACTCGATGGTGGAGATGCCGGGGGAAAGAAAGCTAGACAAGGAGTATCATCATGGGTAATATTAATTATGAAACTACTCGGGTTTTAATTCGCTACATAGGCTACTGAAAAACGTACCTTATTTGAATGATTAGAGGAAAAAACAAAATGGTGACGATTGAAGAGATGTTGAGAGACGAACTGATCTGAGAAAAATATAGTGGAAGTATGAAAAAAGGGCAGTAAAGCAGTAGGAGGAGCATGGGGCCAATACCAGGCAAAGGGAAGAATGTGCAAACAAGATGTGGCTTTGGGTATGCCAATTAAAAAGCTTGACACTACCTCATCTTCACTGATTGTCCTGATTTCAACATTTATAAAAAAGCACTAAGCACGCAAAGAAGAACTGCATTGAAGCAGCGACTCGGTTCCCATACCACAATACAATTTGAATACAATTTTTTGAAAGGCCAAAATTTGTGTCCAACTGGATCCCTTGAGTGTTTCATTTTTTCCTCCAAATTTGACAGATTTGAATTGAAGCTTTCGAAGAATTTATAAAAAAGCACTGAGGAGGCAAAGAAGAACTGCATTGAAGCAACGACTCGGTTATGTTGGTATACGATAAGGTTGTAGTAATCTTCTTCCCACACCACAATACTATTTGAATTCAATTTTTTGAAAGGCCAAAATTTGTGTCCAATTGGATTCCTTGAGTGTACCATTTTGTCCTCTAAATTTGGGAGATTTTAATTGAGGCTTTCGAGGAATTTATAAAAAAAGCACTGAGAAGGCAAAGAAGAACTGCATTGAAGCAGCGACTCGGTTATGTTGAAGTAATCTTCTTCACTATTTGAATAAAATTTTTGGAAAGGCCAAAATTTGTGTCCAACTGGATCCCTTGAGTGTTTCATTTTTTCCTCCAAATTTGAGAGATTTGAATTGAAGCTTTCGAGGAATTTATAAAAAAAGCACTGTGGAGGCAAAGAAGAACTGCATTGAAGCAACGACTCGGTTATGTTGGTATACGATAAGGTTGTAGTAATCTTCTTCCCACACCACAATACTATTTGAATTCAATTTTCTGAAAGGCCAAAATTTGTGTCCAATTGGATTCCTTGAGTGTACCATTTTTTCCTCTAAATTTGGGAGATTTTAATTGAGGCTTTCGAGGAATTTATAAAAAAAGCACTGAGAACGCAAAGAAGAACTGCATTGAAGCAGCGACTCGGTTATGTTGAAGTAATCTTCTTCACGTACCACAATACTATTTGAATAAAATTTTTGGAAAGGCCAAAATTTGTGTCCAACTGGATCCCTTGAGTGTTCCATTTTTTCCTCCAAATTTGGGAGATTTGAATTGAAGCTTTCGAGGAATTTATAAAAGGCAATGAAGAACTGCATTAAAGCAGCGACTCGGTTATGTTGGTATACGATAAGCTTGAAGTAATCTTCTTCCCATACCACAATACTATTTGAAATCAATTTTTTGATAGGCCAAAATTTGTGTGCAATTGGATCCCTTGAGCTTTCCATTTTTGTCTCAAAATTTGATGATTTTAATTGAGGCTTTTGAGGATCTTTAATATTATGTGCTGCGTTCTTTCCCATTTTTAAGTTGTTGCTTATTTTCCGTTACCCCTCCCCCCCCCTCTTCCGTTGTGTTTTTATTTTATAAATTTGTTTTGCCATAACGCTTTCGTTTCTCATACATTTCTTATCGCATATCCTTCACTGCCTTCATTATTTTCTTCATTCGACTAGTTTCTATTTTATAGGATGCTCCGGTCAACTGCTTGGAATATTACGACTTTTTTCTTGATGGCGTGTATTGATTTCGTTGTTCATTTTCTTCTACTTTCGATTTTGACCGACTATGGACCACGTGAAATAACTTCTGATGATTATTTTTCTCCCTTCCTTCTTCTCTTCCATTCTTCACTGTGTTGTTTCCTTCTTTCTTCTGTTTTATTGTTTATTTTAATAGTTGTAACTGTCTTAACTGATCTAGATGTATAGGGTATGAAGAAATAACGGAGTTTACGTTTACTGGATTTTAGAGCAAAAATATTTGAACGCAGCCAAATTTTTTTTATTGTACCGAATTCTCCACACGTTTTATTATGTAAGAAACTCGTTGCTATTTTGGACCTCTTTGATCAAGGGAAACGCCAACGTGAAACTGTTTATTTGCGTAATGGGTCTGAGCAGACTGTGTCCCAAGAACTTGGGCATGAAAGCGACTCTCTGAATCGAGGAAGAAACCACACTGGGATCAAGCAGATGATTCGGTAGCGTGTGCAATGAAATACGAGGATCTTTTCGCAGACCAAAAGTTGTCGCACCGTAGAACAAGCACACAATCGTCAAAAGTTACTGATACCTTTGTTACCATCGATCACCGCCTAAAACTTAAGTCCGTCATGGTATGGAGCGGAATTTGCAACAGTGGAAAGACACCCCTCGTTTTCTTCGACCAAGGGGTCAAAATCAACCATGACGAGTACTAACAGGCGCGATATTTTTTTTGGATCCGTGGTTCTTCCATGGGACCAGCAGTAGTTCAGTGATCCGGAATCGACTTTACAACGGAATAGTTTCCGATTTTTATTCCATCTTCATAATGGCCGCCCGGATCCCAATCCTATGGATAATTTTGGTGGTCAGGGTCTTTGTCACGGCTCATAATAGTTTGGAATCGTTGAAGTGATCCCTGCACCATTAGTTTGATCGATTGTCGCCGGAGGGGACGAAAATTTCAAGAAACGTTTGGGGTTCGCGTTGAGGATGAGAATTTTACTGAAAAAAAATTGAGTAATTTTTTTATTTTATTATTATTTATCTTTTGTTCAATTTTGCAATGCAAAATGTTCCTCGCGCTCTGCAATCGCTAATTTTTTCCGATCCACTTCATACAAACTGAGATTCATTATGTATCATCCCTTACGTGTTAATTTTCGAAATTCTTCCCTTACCAACCAGTTTATTAATGCACGTGCAAATATAACTACAGCAGCGTTTACCTTTGCAGATCGACGTTCAACGAAGGAGGTGAAGGTTCGCCCACAACCCTAGATCGTTCAGATTTGGCAAAGGATGCCACACCTGATAAACGACTATCATTTGAAGAAGCGTCGAGATGTCTTAACACATTGGGAAAGGACGAAACTGGAATGCGTTACGCCTATATCAACATATCGGCTACCGAAAGGTAATTTTCATACGGGGGATCTCCCACCCTCGTCCCAAATTTCCGGTAGCCAAATAGTGATAAAAAACAAATGGAAATCATTTCCTTAAACGATTTTATTACAATTATACATTAGTTTGATCAGTAGTTGACTTGACACATTGAAGTGGCCCGACCAGTTTTTTTTTCTTCATTTTTTTTTGTGTGTATAGAATAGAAACTCGTCTCGAGTGTTTCGAGCCCATTCGATTCGTATTAATTATATTGTACAAATTATACCTAACAGAAGTTCATAAATTTATTTAAATGAGATTTAGTATTATAATTTAGAGGAATGCGTTTTAAACAATTATATTTGACAGATTTATAAATTTTTTTCTGACGTTATTTTATCATCGAAAAGGATACAATCGCACGAATTTTTCTTATTCCTCGTAATTTATTGTCGGCGGATATTTTATGCTTTAGACAGGAAAATTATAAAGTAGAAATATTTTTAAATTTGTTTTTGAACAATGTATCTTCTCATTCTTCAATTATGACTCACGCGCTCACGCCACGATTTTGAATTTTTAATTATTCGACATTTTTGTTGGAACCTCGAATTCTATTGTTCTTTTTTGGGAATATATAGTTTTCTTAGTACTTACCGTTCATTTCTTTCTGATTCGTGAATAATTTATTAAAATTTAACATTCGTTCGAATCGATAATTTAAGTTTGAAATATTTACAAAATAGTATTTTTCCCACTCAAGGTGAAAAGATTGCATTATCAAACAAGTGGCTTTGCCCCCTTTATATTGTTGTTTTTTTCAGAGCGATCGTGGGTCTGTTTTAAAATCACTCTCTTAGGATGACAGTATTTTTGAAAAAGTTTAGAACTTTCTCGAGGGAGGTTTTACTTGCAATATATCCTTGGGTCTTGGGTGTAATTTTTTCTCCTAAAAAAAACCGATGTCAATACCTTACGGTGCCAGAATATGAAGTGGTGTTTCTTCTTTTTACCACGCTCAACTCCGATTCGCGAAGATGTGAGTTCGATTCTCAGGGCCGACTGTTCCGTATGAGATTTTTCCAGGCGGTTTTCCTTATCACAAGTAGCTTCACATGATACCAGTCATCGTGCGGAAGTCTACAAGGCAAATTCTGGAACAGTACGTCGTTCCCCCTCATTATCCAAACCCATCTTCACACATCCCGTTTTCTAGCCAGAAGAGGCTCAGGAAAGCGTAAGTAGTCCACCTTCGTCACCCCTCTTGTCAGGGGTGGTAGAGGAATGAAATACGTCGCCATTTTTCCTTGTGTTCTTTCTACTCAAAACTCATGTGCTCAATGCTCATGTGCTCAATGGTCATGTTCTCAATGGTCATGTGCTCAATGCTCACGTGCTCAATGTTCATGTGCTCACTGTTTATGTGCTCAATGCTCATGTGCTCAATGCTCATGTGCTCAATGCTAATGTGCTCAATGCTCATGTGCTCAATGCTCATGTGCTTAATTCTCATGTGCTTAATGCTCATTTTGTGAAGGCGTCTCTCCATTCGACGGTGTTCCATTAGTAGACATATGTCTCCATTACTGAAGTAGATTTTGCATTCTTCGTCTCTAAAACGCCTCCAGCAGGGCCGTTTGATATACATATAAGGTATTTTTACTGACTTTCATTATTTGGCTCGTCGCTCAGCTATTGGTAAGAATTTGGTTGAGCGGGTACCGTTTCTTAACAAATGCTATATATAATAAGAAACAGGGGGAGCGCTGAGTCGATTGACACCAGAGCTATCCTCCGGAGAGTTATTATACTAATTATTACTAATTATACTAAATCTGCAAATAACCTAGGCGATTTAGTGTCAATCTACGCTTAGGCTAGCAATTTTTCTTAGTCCCAAATGATGTTCGTTCAGTGACATTCTCGTTTTCGTATCAAATGACAAGAAATATACTACATCTGCAACTTGTGTCAATCTACGCATAGGCTAGCATTTTTTCTTAGTTCGAAATATTGTTCAGTGACATTCTCATTTTTGTATCAAATGAAAAAAATTATACTAAATCTACAAATAACCTAGGCGCTCCTACGCATAGGCTAGAATTTTTCCTTAGTTCGAAATGATGTTCCGTGACATTTTCATTTTTGTATCAAATGGAAAAAATTAAATGACCAGTCAACTGGCACACACCTTTTCGGTGTGACAATGACGTATTAAATAAAACAGTTTTTGTGTAATAACTCAAAAAAATAAAAATATAAATACACAGTTGTAATCAGAAAATGATTTCTGATTTTCTCCTGAAATAATGTACAGGGTATGTCATAAATATTTTTAATGGGTCGTATGTCCTCTACTTCACAGTAGGTACAACTTTATTTGTTCATCTTTGTTAGGAAAAAAGTTATGAATTTTTAAAATTTTCAAATTGAACTATTCATCCCCCTTCCCCTATGGGAAATAGAGAAATAAATCTAGTGGCAATAGTATAACATATAAAAAAATTTAAAAAATGCTTGTAGCAGATTTTGAGAAAATGGATTTTCTATTTTTGACTAATTTTGGAAACCAATAAATTGGCCACGTTAAATTTTTCTTTATCAATAATAAGTAAAAGTTATGGCCATCCTAGGGCTACAATTTTCAAATTTTAATTAAGTTAAACTTTTCTTGAGCTACACCCTAAAAAGTAAAAACTTGGAGAATTGCTATATTGGCCGCCATTTTGAATTTAAAAACAAACGAAAAACGGCGTTTTACTTGTTACCATGTCTACTAAACTTTTCGCCAAGGGAAATTAGTTTGGGTTAAAATTTGAATGTTTGCTCCCAAAACAACCCCCCCTTAGTTTGGGCTCCTTTGGGCCGATTTTGATGAGAAGCTTGTTTTACCGATGAAATTTTTGTGTAGGCTGTAGTTTTAAATTTAATCAAAATCGGCCTAGTAGTTTACACTCCACAGCCATAACGTACGCACCCACAGACAAACATTTTTCAAACATGGTGGTTTTGCACTTAGCAAAACGTCGAGATTCATCAAAACCTCGAGTTCGATTTTTTTCCGATTACCTACATTACTTTCCCTATGTGTATACATACAGGGTTAGTAAAAAGTCCCGGAACGGTCGAATAACTTTGTTATTTGAAAATTATGATTTCTGAAATTTGGTATGGGGGTATAGTTAATATAAATGCATTTTATGCAATAAAGTTTTTTTTGTTTTTCACTTCCGGTGTAATCGGAAATACGTCCAACTTTTTTTTTTAAATGGAACCCCCAGATTTTTTTAACACTTTTGAATGCAAAATAAAAAACTACGTTCAGGAAGTATTAACATGTTTAATTTTATTCACAGCAAAACAGTTAAAAAATTAAAAAAGTGTCCTAATACAGAAAAATCAAGATACCTGTCTAATCAGGTTGCGTTTACAATAATTGTTCAAAATGCTCTCCATTTACAATTTGACAAAAATGTAAACGGTCAGTAAAATTTCTTATTGAATTTTGTATTTGTTCTGGAGTGATGCGATTGGCTTCTTGAACTATTCTCTCTTCCAATTGTTCAAGATTATGGGGACACTTTTTTAATTTTTTAACTGTTTTGTTGTGAATAAAATTAAACATGTTAATACTTCCTGAACGTAGTTTTTTATTTTGCATTCAAAAGTGTTAAAAAAATCTGGGGGTTCCATTTAAAAAAAAAAGTTGGACGTATTTCCGATTACACCGGAAGTGAAAAACAAAAAAAACTTTATTGCATAAAATGCATTTATATTAACTATACCCCCATACCAAATTTCAGAAATCATAATTTTCAAATAACAAAGTTATTCGACCGTTCCGGGACTTTTTACTAACCCTGTATATGTGTATGTGTGTAAGTAATTATACTAATTATTACTAATTATACTAAATCTACAAATAACCTAGGCACTTTAGTGTGAATCTACTCTGAGGCTAGCAGGTTTTTTTAGTTCCAAATGAGGTTCAGTGACATTCTCGTTTTTGTATCAAATGAAAAAAATATACTAAATCTGCAAATAACCTAGGCGCTCCTGTGTCAATCTACGCTTAGGTTAGCATTTTTTCTTAGTTCGAAATATTGTTCAGTGACATTCTCATTTTTGTATCAAATGAAAAAAATTATACTAAATCTACAAATAACCTAGGCGCTTTAGTGTCAATCTACGCTGGGGCTAGCATTTTTTTACTTCCAAATGATGTTCAGAGACATTTTCGTTTTTGTATCAAATGAAAAAAAATATACTAAATCTGCAAATAACCTAGGCGCTCCTACGCATAGGCTAGCATTTTTCTGTGTTCGAAATGATGTTCAGTGACATTCTCATTTTTGTATCAAATGAAAAAAATTATACTAAATCTAAAATCCCACAAATGTTGTTTATCAATAGCATTCCAGTGTAGGCGTTCATTGCGAAAATTTCTGGCTGGTTTCTCTTCTGTGACACAGCCATCTCGTCACATTCGTGCGCCCATTTTTTGTACCATTTTGTTTGATATAATTGCCGTGACATGTATTTTGAACATACCATCCGTCTTCTGAGTGTATTTCTAACATGCATCCATTTATCTCTTCGGTCTTCACCACTAACTGCAATTAGAAGCGGGTTTATAAGGGTTTCTAAGGAAGCAGGTGCGTTCTGACCATCACCCATTGTGCCCCGTTTCCTTTCCCTCGCCTTCTTGCGTTTTCGTCGTCTTGCACTACACTAAGGTCGCCCGTCTTTAGCTCTCATTTATCATTATTTTTCCATGAGACCTTTCTTCATGTAAATTACATGAAGGAGATTCTTGGGGTTTGCCGACACTACCTCTTTCTCGCACCATCTGTGTATCACTTTGAGAACTGCCTATCCATTCTGTCCCATATTATGCAACTCTCTGCAGACTATAAGAGGAATGCATGCCATCTGGGTATCTTATTGTTTTGTACCCTGCTCTGTTGAGATCGAGGCACCACAAAAGTGGTATCATTCCATAACACGTACCGTACGGTATTCTCATGGTCAGCGGCGTACGTGCTTCCGTTCACTAACATACCGGTTATTCGTATGGAAATTACCTGGAGTATCTTCTGGGTCTTCCACGGTATAAAGTCTAATTGGACAGAGATTTCGCTTGGACTCTCAGCATGTACTCTATAGTTGAAACACACTGTACTTGTACAGTGAAACTGAGGCGCATTTGTTTAGTGATTGCGATGATGATTGTTGGCCGTAGTTCTCACTTAGGTTCTGTGTTTACCTTGATCCAGTTCTGCTACTGAGACTCCTTATTCGGAAAGTGGTTCGGGCTCTGTTCCAATTGAAAAACTAGTTCAATAATAATAATAATATTTTAGCGCTCAAGGCCTTCTAGCCCATGGCTTCTTTGTCCTAAGGACTGGAATTCTCTATCCGCGTCACTATCTTCTTCCATACTTCCTTCTTCTGGGATTTTTTTCCAGCTCTTCACTCCAACCTCTCTCAAATCTTCTTCTAACGCTACCAACCACTTATATCTGGGTCTGCTGCCCTTTCTCTTCCCCCTTTCGCTCAGTACTCTTCTTGAGATTCTATTTGGCTATCTTCATTTCATGTGGCCCAACCACTTGGCTCTTTGGGCCATAATTCTTTCTACCTACTATTGTGGGTTTTCCATATACTTCTATAATTTCCTTGTTTGTTCGCCGTTTCCGGTTCCCTTTCTTATCCGTAATTGCCCCAAAAATGCTCCTCAACATCTTCCTCTTCCAGGTTTCCAGTTTCTTAACCTATTGCTTGTTCATTATCCAAAGCTGAGAACCATACAGAACTGAAGGGTACACGACTGTTCTATACAACCGTATCTTAGCTGCCGAGGGACGTGTTTAGATTTCAACAGGTTCCTCAGTGCTCCGCCTGCTTTAGTTCCTTTTCCTATTCTTCTCTATTTCTTCGCTTTTGTTCGTTATTGTTACCACTACATATTCGAATTGGCTAACTTCTTCTCTCGAGTTTGGTTTTCGAATTGTTCAGCGTCATGCGTACCAACCGAATTAATTTCTCAGGCATCTTGGGCTTTCCCATTACCCTGTAGTCTCACTTTTGAATTTGTCGTACTCTTGCTGAAAATGAACGAGCAGAATGTGCAGTGGTAAACCTTGGTCGTAACTGGTCGCTTGTATTGTGGATCTTCATTGCCTAAATCCTCCTTGGTACTCTCCGATTTCTCCTTTGGTATGTATTTCAATTGTGTTTCTTATGATTCTGGCCAAAGTAATGCAATCCTTCTCCTCAGTTGGGGACCTCATGCTTTCAGGCATTCTGCTGGTATGCCATTTTTGCCTGGGCTTTTGTTGTTTGCCATCTCCAATTTACGATAGGAAAAACGGCCAAATGTTTTTTGCCGGAAAAGTTTTTCTTCTTCACTAATGGTGTTCATTCCAAGGATCTGAATATCCATATCTCCCAACCACTAAGCGAACTTCCAACTGCACTCTAGACAACATTGATAACAATAATGGTTAGTGCAGACAAGGTTCTAGTGGAGCATAAACAACAAAGTAATCAACAATAAAGTTGCAGTACTGCCCTCTAGGGACTGGTTCACCGTAAGTTGACTTCTGGACTGGACACTCTCTCTCTGACTTCGATAGTTTATAAGATCACTATACTAAGTGTTGTGTTATATACGTATGAGAAATTGCCAAACCTATTAGTTATCCATTCATCCATGATAAAGTTTTCCGAACACTACCTGACAATCGTAACATGATGACATGTTTCAGAATGCTCACCGACGTTTCCGTCATATTAAGTTTCAAACACATTTTATTCGTCGACGTGAGCGACAACTTTCTAACTTTCGAAGCGTTGGAAATCCTGACGGAAATGCCCTTTTTAATCTTGTTGAAGGCGGATGGGAATCGCATAAACACCGCCAAATTCGAAAAGATGGCTTACTTACAGGTATTAATTTTTCGTCGTTCGTCAATAAAGAGTTTTAATTACACAGGTGCTGAAATTGAGCAGAAATGTGATACTCGATACGAAGGGCATTGATCAACCGGGACTTGAATATTTAGGACTGAACTGTAAGTATTTCTCACACGAATTTCGATTATTAAAAAATAGGTAATCGATCATTCCGTTTTTTTTTTCTTGGTTAATAGTTAAATCTGAGGGAAGAACACAATTATTCTTATTCCTGTAGACAGAATGGTGGGTTTCTATTATTGTTCGAAAAAGGATTTTTTAGGTAAAATTTCTTACAAGGGTTAGAAGCTTTTGTAATCGGAAACCAGTCGATTTTTCGGTAGGGGTTACGATTTTTTTTTTTTTTTAATGATATATGATATTAGTGATTGATTATGTTTTGAGGTGATTGATGATTACTCGATACTTTTTAATTGAGAAAAGTTCGTTTTTTTTTTTATTCTTAAGTATTTTGTGAGAATTTCGGTAACGGTTACGGAGTGCATATGCGTGGTTAATTAAAAACATTTAAGTGTAGCATCCAGCCTTCAAGGTTCTTAAAACTAGGTAATTGAAGCAGCTGCGTTTAGTTAGATCTTTAAAGGACGTTAACCGCGGGAACTTATTTGTTTGCAGACAGATTCTCACATCAAAAGGAGTTTAAAAAAAGGGGTAAAAAACGCATCTTTCCTCTCGTAACATATTTTGATATTTACCGAAATTTAAGACAAGCAGGTAAGGATCGGGATTCCATTCAGGTGAAAGGGAAAGGTAAACACGCTTGTTACCTGATGATTCTGGCATCTCTTTGTACAAGCGCACCAAAAAAATTCAACTTCCTGGTGGCGACGTTTCCATACGCGGTTATAAGACGAAGGATTTTGAATAATCTTCAAAAGCTTTTAGAAACTCACTTCTTGGAAAATAAAATCGTGAAGCAAACACTACAAAGTTCAATGGCACTCGTACTTTTTATTTTAGTCACAATTTAAATGCAAATTAGAGGAATTATTGAATACATCAATTAACGTTTTATATTTCGTCTTCGGATGACACATGGATAAAGACTAGATTGATGATAAACGCGTTTATTTAATAAACATTTCGATTAAAAAAACTAATTCAATACGCACCAGGAAAAATATTATGTGAGATTTCGGTCCTAATTTACACGTTTATTACAGCAGCTGCGAAATTTTCTACCAATTTCGCCAACCAAAACGCTCATCTTAAAAACTACTAAATTATAGCATAGGTACGTACCTAACTGTTGGTTAACTTAATTTCTTTATGTCATAATGTCCGTGAAGTTAGCCCCTCATATTCCGAATTTTTATACAATTTGTTGCTTACTAATTAGTAAGTAATTAGTAAGTATTTGTAAGCTAAAAATCTAAATTTGTAAGTGAATTTTCGAATTTATTTTAACAAAAACAGTTTTTGGGGCTAACTTCTCGGTAGCCCCATTATTTTGCAATATCAAAATTTTAGTAGCGTCATTAATTAGTAAGTCATTTGTAAGAATTTGTAATCAAGTTACCAGAATTTGTAATCAAACGGTATCTCTTAAATTAAAAAAAAACTGTTGTGCGGCTAACTTCTCGGGAGCCCCACCGCTTTGAGCAATAATATTTTTTTTTGAATCGATATTTAGTAAGTCATTTGTAACAATTTGTAAGCATAATCTCAAAATTTGTAAGCCACTTTATTACTACCTACAGCCCAAATTACGCTTTGGGGGCTAACTTCACGAATGTCCCAAAACAAAGAGAAATGGTTGAATTTGTTTGTACCTTTAAGTAATAATTAGTAAGTTGCATGTATTAATTTGTAAGCATAATCCCATTTTTTATAACCCAATTACAATGGCGCAAACTAAGGTTAATAAGTAGGTATGTCCCTATGTCCATAAAATACTACATGCACACAGATTTCAAATTACGCCTTAATTTGTTACACGAATTATGTTATTAGAAAGCACTTTGCAACTGAACTTCCAATTTATTTTAAAAAAAATTAGGAGGAAATTATGTAGATACTTATTTGTAAGCATATTTTCATAGTTTGTAAGTCACTCTATTACTGTCTAGAGTCCAAAATACGTTCTGGTGCGGCTATCTTCACGAACGTCTTAAAACATGGAGAAATGGTTGAATCTATTTGTACTTCTAACCAACAATTAGTAAGGCGATTGTACTAATTTGTAAGCATATATTTACAATTTGTAAGTCACGTTATTACTATCTAGAGTCCAAAATACGTTCTGGTGGGGCTATCTTCACGAAAGCTTTAAAACATGAAGAAATGGTTGAATCTATTTGTACTTCTAAGTAACAATTAGTAAGTCGAATGTACTAAATTGTAAGCATAATTTCATAATTTGTAAGTCACTTTATTACTATTTCGAATCCAAAATACGTTCTGGTGAGGCTATCTTCATGAACGCCTTAAAACATGGAGACATGGTTCAATCTATTTGTACTTCTAAATAACAATTAGTAAGTCGAATGTACTAATTTGTAAGCACAACTTTACAATTTGTAAGTCACTCTATGACTATCTAGAGTACAAATAAGTTCTGGTGGGGCTATCTTCATCAACGCTTTAAAACATGGAGAAATGGTTGAATCTATTTGTACTTCTAAATACCAATTAGTAAGTCGAATGTACTAATTTGTAAGCACAACTTTACAATTTGTAAGTCACTCTATGACTATCTAGAGTACAAAATAAGTTCTGGTGGGGCTATCTTCATGAACGCTTTAAAACATGGAGAAATGGTTGAATCTATTTGTACTTCTAAATAACAATTAGTAAGTCGAATATACTAACTTGTAAGCACAACTTTACAATTTGTAAGTCACTCTATGACTATCTAGAGTACAAAATAAGTTCTGGTGGGGCTATCTTCATGAACGCTTTAAAACATGGAGAAATGGTTGAATCTATTTGTACTTCTAAATAACAATTAGTAAGTCGAATATACTAATTTGTAAGCACAACTTTACAATTTGTAAGTCACTCTATGACTATCTAGAGTACAAAATAAGTTCTGGTGGGGCTATCTTCATGAACGCTTTAAAACATGGAGAAATGGTTGAATCTATTTGTACTTCTAAATACCAATTAGTAAGTGGAATGTACTAATTTGTAAGCACAACTTTACAATTTGTAAGTTACTCTATGACTATCTAGAGTACAAAATAAGTTCTGGTGGGGCTATCTTCATGAACGCTTTAAAACATGGAGAAATGGTTGAATCTATTTGTACTTCTAAATACCAATTAGTAAGTCGAATGTACTAATTTGTAAGCACAACTTTACAATTTGTAAGTCACTCTATGACTATCTAGAGTACAAAATAAGTTCTGGTGGGGCTATCTTCATGAACGCTTTAAAACATGGAGAAATGGTTGAATCTATTTGTACTTCTAAATAACAATTAGTAAGTCGAATATACTAATTTGTAAGCATATATTTACAATTTGTAAGTCACGTTATTACTATCTAGAGTCCAAAATACGTTCTGGTGGGGCTATCTTCACGAAAGCTTTAAAACATGAAGAAATGGTTGAATCTATTTGTACTTCTAAGTAACAATTAGTAAGTCGAATGTACTAAATTGTAAGCATAATTTCATAATTTGTAAGTCACTTTATTACTATTTCGAATCCAAAATACGTTCTGGTGAGGCTATCTTCATGAACGCCTTAAAACATGGAGACATGGTTCAATCTATTTGTACTTCTAAATAACAATTAGTAAGTCGAATGTACTAATTTGTAAGCACAACTTTACAATTTGTAAGTCACTCTATGACTATCTAGAGTACAAAATAAGTTCTGGTGGGGCTATCTTCATCAACGCTTTAAAACATGGAGAAATGGTTGAATCTATTTGTACTTCTAAATACCAATTAGTAAGTCGAATGTACTAATTTGTAAGCACAACTTTACAATTTGTAAGTCACTCTATGACTATCTAGAGTACAAAATAAGTTCTGGTGGGGCTATCTTCATGAACGCTTTAAAACATGGAGAAATGGTTGAATCTATTTGTACTTCTAAATAACAATTAGTAAGTCGAATATACTAATTTGTAAGCATATATTTACAATTTGTAAGTCACGTTATTACTATCTAGAGTCCAAAATACGTTCTGGTGGGGCTATCTTCACGAAAGCTTTAAAACATGAAGAAATGGTTGAATCTATTTGTACTTCTAAGTAACAATTAGTAAGTCGAATGTACTAAATTGTAAGCATAATTTCATAATTTGTAAGTCACTTTATTACTATTTCGAATCCAAAATACGTTCTGGTGAGGCTATCTTCATGAACGCCTTAAAACATGGAGACATGGTTCAATCTATTTGTACTTCTAAATAACAATTAGTAAGTCGAATGTACTAATTTGTAAGCACAACTTTACAATTTGTAAGTCACTCTATGACTATCTAGAGTACAAAATAAGTTCTGGTGGGGCTATCTTCATCAACGCTTTAAAACATGGAGAAATGGTTGAATCTATTTGTACTTCTAAATACCAATTAGTAAGTCGAATGTACTCATTTGTAAGCACAACTTTACAATTTGTAAGTCACTCTATGACTATCTAGAGTACAAAATAAGTTCTGGTGGGGCTATCTTCATGAACGCTTTAAAACATGGAGAAATGGTTGAATCTATTTGTACTTCTAAATACCAATTAGTAAGTGGAATGTACTAATTTGTAAGCACAACTTTACAATTTGTAAGTTACTCTATGACTATCTAGAGTACAAAATAAGTTCTGGTGGGGCTATCTTCATGAACGCTTTAAAACATGGAGAAATGGTTGAATCTATTTGTACTTCTAAATACCAATTAGTAAGTCGAATGTACTAATTTGTAAGCACAACTTTACAATTTGTAAGTCACTCTATGACTATCTAGAGTACAAAATAAGTTCTGGTGGGGCTATCTTCATGAACGCTTTAAAACATGGAGAAATGGTTGAATCTATTTGTACTTCTAAATACCAATTAGTAAGTGGAATGTACTAATTTGTAAGCACAACTTTACAATTTGTAAGTTACTCTATGACTATCTAGAGTACAAAATAAGTTCTGGTGGGGCTATCTTCATGAACGCTTTAAAACATGGAGAAATGGTTGAATCTATTTGTACTTCTAAATAACAATTAGTAAGTCGAATATACTAATTTGTAAGCACAACTTTACAATTTGTAAGTCACTCTATCACTATCTAGAGTACAAAATAAGTTCTGGTGGGGCTATCTTCATGAACGCTTTAAAACATGGAGAAATGGTTGAATCTATTTGTACTTCTAAATACCAATTAGTAAGTCGAATGTACTAATTTGTAAGTACAACTTTACAATTTGTAAGTCACTCTATGACTATCTAGAGTACAAAATAAGTTCTGGTGGGGCTATCTTCATGAACGCTTTAAAACATGGAGAAATGGTTGAATCTATTTGTACTTCTAAATACCAATTAGTAAGTGGAATGTACTAATTTGTAAGCACAACTTTACAATTTGTAAGTTACTCTATGACTATCTAGAGTACAAAATAAGTTCTGGTGGGGCTATCTTCATGAACGCTTTAAAACATGGAGAAATGGTTGAATCTATTTGTACTTCTAAATACCAATTAGTAAGTCGAATGTACTAATTTGTAAGCACAACTTTACAATTTGTAAGTCACTCTATGACTATCTAGAGTACAAAATAAGTTCTGGTGGGGCTATCTTCATGAACGCATTAAAACATGGAGAAATGGTTGAATCTATTTGTACTTCTAAATAACAATTAGTAAGTCGAATATACTAATTTGTAAGCATATATTTACAATTTGTAAGTCACGTTATTACTATCTAGAGTCCAAAATACGTTCTGGTGGGGCTATCTTCATGAACGCTTTAAAACATGGAGAAATGGTTGAATCTATTTGTACTTCTAAATAACAATTAGTAAGTCGAATGTACTAATTTGTAAGCACAACTTTACAATTTGTAAGTCACTCTATGACTATCTAGAGTACAAAATAATTTCCGGTGGGGCTATCTTCATGAACGCTTTAAAACATGGAGAAATGGTTGAATCTATTTGTACTTCTAAATAACAATTAGTAAGTCGAATGTACTAATTTGTAAGCACAACTTTACAATTTGTAAGTCACTATGACTATTGAGAGTACAAAATAAGTTCTGGTGGGGCTATCTTCATGAACGCTTTAAAACATGGAGAAATGGTTGAATCTATTTGTCCCTCTAAATAACAATTAGTAAGTCGAATGTAATAATTTGTAAGCACAACTTTACAATTTGTAAGTCACTCTATGACTATCTAGAGTACAAAATAATTTCCGGTAGTGCTGAGTTTACGAACGTCTCAAAGTATAGAGAAATGGTTGAATCTATTTGTACTTCTAAATAACAATTAGTAAGTCGAATATACTAATTTGTAAGCACAACTTTACAATTTGTAAGTCACTCTATGACTATTGAAAGTACAAAATAAGTTCTGGTGGGGCTATCTTCATGAACGCTTTAAAACATGGAGAAATGGTTGAATCTATTTGTACTTCAAAGTAACATTTAGTAAGTCGAATGTATTAGGTACTAATTTGGAAGCATAATTTAATAATTTGTAAGTTACTGTATTACTATTTAGAATCCAAAATACGTTCTGGTGGGGCTATCTTCAGGAACGTCTTAAAACATGGAGAAATGGTTGAATCTAATTGTACTTCTAAATAACAATTAGTAAGTCGAATGTACATTCATGCTTTGAGACGTTCGCGAAGATAGCCCCACTAGAACGTATTTTGTATTCTATATACTGTATATAGTAATAAAGTGACTTACAAATCGTAAAGTTGTGCTTACAAATTAGTATATTCGACTTACTAATTGTTATTTAGAAGTACAAATAGATTGAACCATGTCTCCATGTTTTAAGGCGTTCATGAAGATAGCCTCACCAGAACGTATTTTGGATTCGAAATAGTAATAAAGTGACTTACAAATTATGAAATTATGCTTACAATTTAGTACATTCGACTTACTAATTGTTACTTAGAAGTACAAATAGATTCAACCATTTCTTCATGTTTTAAAGCTTTCGTGAAGATAGCCCCACCAGAACGTATTTTGGACTCTAGATAGTAATAACGTGACTTACAAATTGTAAATATATGCTTACAAATTAGTACAATCGCCTTACTAATTGTTGGTTAGAAGTACAAATAGATTCAACCATTTCTCCATGTTTTAAGACGTTCGTGAAGATAGCCGCACCAGAACGTATTTTGGACTCTAGACAGTAATAGAGTGACTTACAAACTATGAAAATATGCTTACAAATAAGTATCTACATAATTTCCTCCTAATTTTTTTTAAAATAAATTGGAAGTTCAGTTGCAAAGTGCTTTCTAATAACATAATTCGTGTAACAAATTAAGGCGTAATTTGAAATCTGTGTGCATGTAGTATTTTATGGACATAGGGACATACCTACTTATTAACCTTAGTTTGCGCCATTGTAATTGGGTTATAAAAAATGGGATTATGCTTACAAATTAATACATGCAACTTACTAATTATTACTTAAAGGTACAAACAAATTCAACCATTTCTCTTTGTTTTGGGACATTCGTGAAGTTAGCCCCCAAAGCGTAATTTGGGCTGTAGGTAGTAATAAAGTGGCTTACAAATTTTGAGATTATGCTTACAAATTGTTACAAATGACTTACTAAATATCGATTCAAAAAAAAATATTATTGCTCAAAGCGGTGGGGCTCCCGAGAAGTTAGCCGCACAACAGTTTTTTTTAATTTAAGAGATACCGTTTGATTACAAATTCTGGTAACTTGATTACAAATTCTTACAAATGACTTACTAATTAATGACGCTACTAAAATTTTGATATTGCAAAATAATGGGGCTACCGAGAAGTTAGCCCCAAAAACTGTTTTTGTTAAAATAAATTCGAAAATTCACTTACAAATTTAGATTTTTAGCTTACAAATACTTACTAATTACTTACTAATTAGTAAGCAACAAATTGTATAAAAATTCGGAATATGAGGGGCTAACTTCACGGACATTATGTCATACTAACCTTATTATTTCACCATAACAACTCTGAAACAAGAAACATTAATGACTAAATAACGCTTCTTTACAAGACAACCGGATTTTAGATAGCAACAGGCGTTATTTTTATAACGCTCGCTTATAACGCCCGCAGATGTAAAATTATGCCTTAAATTGTAATCATCTGTTTTAATCATCTTAATCAACTTCTCGCAAGTAGGTATGACGTAAAGTAAAGAAGGCACCACGCGCGTTATGAACATAACGCCTACGGTCGACGTGTATCCCTCGGGTCAGAGGCCCTCAGGGTATACACTGTCGAGATAGAAAGTGTAAAGTATTTGGGATATGTAGTCAGATATGATAATAAGGACGAGGGACACATAAGGGAACTGGTCAAGAGAGGAAATAGGGTAGTGGGGAGTGTGTGGGGGATAGGGGAAAGAGTGTTCGGGAAGGACATGGAAAAGAGAAGATGGTTATTTGATAAGTTGGTGAGGAGCGTGATGGGATACGGGGCGGAGATATGGGGGTGGAAGGGGTGGGAGAGTTTGGAAAAGGTGTAAGAGAAGTATTGGAGATGGACGCTGGGTTTGGACAGGGAGACACCGGGGTACATTGAGGGGGGTGAGGCGAAAGTGGAAAAATTGAGAGTGCAGGCGGGAAGGAGGGCAGTGAAGTACGAGGAGGAGGTCAGGAAGAAGGCAGAAATAATAATGGTGAATGAATGTATGAAGGAGATGAGGGGGAAGTGGATAAAGTACGGGCAAGAGGACAGGAGACTATATTACGAGAGGGTGGGATATGCGAGGGAGGAGGTAGAAAAAAGGAGGGAGGAAGAAAGAGAGATAGTAGAGGAGGTGGCCATGAGAGATAAGGATGTGCAAGGGCAGGAAAGGAGAGAGGGAGGTATAATGAGGGATATGGAGAGATCATGGCAGAGGGCAAGGCCAAGTACCTGACATGGGAGATGGGTCTGAAGGAAAAAAGAATTGTAGCGAGGTTTAGGTGTGGAAACGAGGCGAGAGAGAATAGGTATTGGCAGGAGGAAGAGGAGAGAATTTTCAGAATGTATAGGGAGGGGAGGGAGAACATGGCGCATATGTTAAGGGAATGCGACGAAATGAGAGAAGAGAGAAGGGTAAGAAAGGAGATACTAGGAGCGAAGGGGGAAGGGTTGGGATGGATGAAGGAAGTGCTAGAAAGGAGGGAAAAAGTGGAAAGTAGGGGGAAGGACAGGCGGGAATAGTTTTACGATGGGGAATAAAATCATGTATTTATTTGATTATTATGTAAAAAAATACAATAAACCTATTTGATTTGATATAGACTGTCGACCTTAGGCGTTATTTAGTTCATAACGCCCTATATACCTTAATTACGATTATGCTGCGTATTACCCTCAGTAATAAATAATAATATGTACCTAATAGAATTTTTTTTCTTAAAGTTTTTAAAGTCGGTTAGTAGTCAAACGTTTAAATTAGTATTTCTGATTAATTGATCAAGCTTAAAACACAATGCCCTGCTTTACACAAAACACCTTGGTACGGTCTTTTCCTACAACTTTACTTGAAATTGAAAAGTCACTATTTCCAACTCGAAAATGAAATTGACCACCCTCTTACAATTTGAGAAGGGCAGGTGTACGTGAAGTTCGCCCCTCAGATGTTATATTCGAATTTTTATTCAATTTGTTGCTTCCAGGGCCGTCGCAAGGGCGGAGCGATCGCTCCAGGCCCCGCACTTTGAAATAAAAAAATAAAAAATAAAAAAACGAAAGTCAAGCTTCTTCTGGCTTAGTGAAAATTCAATGTGACAAAATTGAGTAACGGTAATATTGTAATAAAAGTTTATTTTGCAGTAGAATGATTCACAATCCCCTTGTGTCACCATAATTAAGTGCAAAGGTTATTTACCTAAAAGGGATGTGGAAATGTTCAATGTGCAAGGCAACAAACTCTTTTAAAATGTATGACCAGTAATAAATTTTAATCTTTAATGCCTCAAACGTGTTTAAGGGTGTATTCTTATTAGCTACTTTTGTGATTTTAGCTTTCCTGATTTGAATATTTAGGCATTACCATTTTTGTTGAAATTTTACTTAGTTAATCCTGAGTGACAGTCGAAAATCAAAGTTGCTCACAAGAGAATAAAGTCAACTAATTTGAAATGTAAATAATATTTTACGAATTTTGTATAACTGTACAATGTTCACTTAGAAGTAATCGTTTTTAATTTTTTTACTCGTTTTATCATGAATAAGCAAGGCAGAGCTAACATTTGTATCGTTTTCCATATAAACGTTGCTTTAATCAGAAATGCCGATGGAAGTTGGGCTCGCAATGACCTACAAAAAGCGTACAGATTCGCAGAACATCTAGAGACGACTTTTCAGCCAAACGATGGAGATGATGCCCAGGAATGGGTTGAACCAAGACAACTTCTACAGAAGAAGTTTCCCGCGAAATTAAAAATAACATTCATCCGAAAAAGGCACCTGGTTACGACCTGATTATAGGCGAACCTTTGTTCGTTCCTAAGTTATGGAAAGTAGCAGAGATCATGAAGATCCCCAAACTGCGAAAGTCTCCCCATGAAGTCCCATCATACAGGCCTACCTCTTTATTGGCCTGTTATGTCCAAACTGTACGAAAAGACTGAAACCAGTTATAGAAGAAAAGGAGCTGATTCTCTACCACCAATTTGGTTAGATAGAAAACCACAGCACAATCGACCAAGTAGAAAGAATCACCGATATAATGGAATCATCATTGGAAGAAAAACCATTTTCCTTGACGTCACCCAGCCCTTCGACAAGGTTTGGCATTTACAAACTGCCAGGGCAACATTATCAACTTTTAAAATCCTACCTGCCAGAAAGATATTTTAGAATTAAGCAGAATGAGGCCTACTCTGAAATAAAAGGGATTGAGGTAGGAGTGTCACAAGGCAGCGTACTAGGCCCGCTGCTTTACCTGTTGTATACATGTGACATATCTGATATTGAGTAATATTCAAAGAAACTCACAGCCTCCCCTTAGAACAAAATTTTTTATTGATGATGGGATGAAGGGTGATAATGAAGTTTTTATGTTTTTTAATTATAAATAAGTACAAATAGTACTGAAACTGGCGTCAATGCATTCCAACCCCATTTTTGAGTATTACGAACTCCATTATGTCTGATATTGAGCTCGAAGCAATAGCTGACGATACAGCAGTTATTGCCGTTGGAAAAAACCATGGAGAAACTGCTGAGAAACTTCAAACCGCCGTCCATGCATTCACCAACCTTGCTCCTGGTATTTGACATTAGTATCACGTCGTCGGCATATAATAGACTACAGTAAACGCCAAACAAAATCCGTTGCACGTCAGCAATCAGCTGATAATTGACGTCGTCCCTGTCGTAAATGTAACGGCATAAAAATCGTGAAAATTCGACCTGTAAAAATTAATTTCATCAGAATTTTATGATCGCCACGTTGGTAACAATGGATTGTTTTCAGCAACGTTGCCAATGCCAATTCCATAAGGTATCAATTTTGTAATGTTTTGTTGTGGTTATGTTTTGACTGTCACAATTTTGAAGTTTTGATTTTGTTTTTTATTTATTATAACTAAAGTTACGAGTGAACTGAGAAGTTTTATTTGCGTTACCTTCTTTTTCAATTACAATCTGGCAACATTGCTCCCAATCTACGTCACTCACTTTATATGACGTGCAACGGATTTTGTTTGGCGTTCACTATATTTATTTTTATTACTTCCAGGTTTCTATATCCAAATACTGTGTCCAGATGGTTATGTTTTTTTTTACTCCCCTTGTTGTCTTTATCCATGATAATTATGAATAGCAGAGGGCTTAGACTGTCGCCTTGGTTGATACATTTCTTCATTTCAAACACTTCCGATCTCTGCCCTTCCAGCTGTACCCTCGCCCTGACTGTTCTATATTATGAAGTTCTTATTGCACCTATCAGTTTCTTATCCACGTTCAGTTTGTTTAAAATCCTCTATAATCTCCTTCTGTCTACTGTATCAAACGCAGCCTTCAGATCCAAGAACGTTAGGTCTCCTTCTTCCATTCTTCTTTCGATTATGTTTCTGATTAAATAGATGTTATCACTTGTTTGGTCTGCATGCTGCCTGTTCTTTCTCCAGTATTGCCTCTAACCCGTGTCCAAAATAATCTGATACACTTCTTCGCGCGCGTGTTGTAAGTGTAATACCAACTTTAGAGACATGCTTTTTGTACAGTTCGATATCGCAATGCTTATGGAAACAAATGAGGGTAATATCAAATTTCTGCCACATTTCATTTACTTAGAAATCGCAATGAAGCAGTTTTGGAAGGTGATAATCAAGGGCGCCACCAAGGGGGGCGAGGGAGGTCAATCGCCCCCCTGGGAAAAAGGTAAAAGAATCCCCAATTTTACTTGCCTCCCCTGGGAAAATTTTCTGGCGGCGCCCTTGGTGATAATTGTTAAGTTTTTGAATGGTGAGCGTCCCGGTGCCATTTTTAAAGACCTGAAAAACTGCCTTTGGTATTCATCGACAAAGGCGTTAAAATCAACGCCGAGTATTATCAAACGGAAGTTTTACAAAATAATGTTCCCCCAATCTTACGACGCATCTTTGGAAATGATTATTACGTTGTCCAACAAGATGGAGCACCATCCCACACCGCAAATGTGGTCCAAGCTTGATGTCAGGTCAATTTGACCGAGTTTCTAACCAAGAATGAGTGGCCTCCCAGCTCTCCAGATTTGAACCCTTTAGATTTTTTCGTGTAGTCATACATGCTTTCGAAGCTTAACGACTATAAAATCACAAATCTGGACCAGTTCAAGAAAATTATCGAGCGCGTTTGGCAAGAAATGTCGATGGAAGCCGTGCGTGCCGCTTGTGACGGGTTTGAGAAACGTTTGAAGCTGGTTAAGAAGGTTAAAGGTGAAGTCATTCCGAAAAATTTATTGTGACCTTTCGTTATAATAGTTATTTTTGTATCTAGTGCGCGAAATGCCACTTTGGTGATCGAGAACTGATTTTTTTAACGAGGCTTCATAATTACAATAGTTTTTCCGAAAAATCTCAGTAACTATTCAGAATTGACCATACAAATTTCATATCTGTGGAAAGCTTATAAAAAACTTAATCGACTCGTGAACAGAAATACAGGGTGTTCCATTTATAAAAAAAGAGTTATTCGACTTTTTGCGTTACAGCGCACCCTGTATAGTGTGTGCACACATGGACCAAAAGTTGACTATTTATTAAAATTCCAAGTTATTCTAAAATTTCCTGTGGCAAGTTTTTCCAAAAACATCCATGGCCTACTGGGCAGTGATCCATCAAATATGAGCCTTTTTTCGAACAAAACGTTGAATAACGCCGAAACGGAGAGAGCTAGACCCATAATGACCTATACAAAGTGCCATTATTTTTTCATGTAAAAACTAATAATGTACAAATATACAGGGTGTCCCATTTAAAAAACATAACTTTGGTTTACCACCCTGTATAGGAACATTCTGTATATAATTAAAATATTTTTATAATGTGCAGTATAAGTGTGCTTACTTGGCGGTGAAAACCGCATGTCGATATCTTGAATAGCAAAAAAGTTATGGACCGATCACACAGCCCTGGGTCACCCTGTATAATATAAAAGAAAAAAATAAATGTGTCGGTATATCAAAGTATTATCAAATTGGCGAAAAGGTGTTTTACTTACTTACAATAAACAGCTACATTGGCAAAGACCGGGGTTGCTCAATCTACAAAAAAAACAATAGATGGGTACATTGGTTGACAGGTACGAATGACCAATGAGGTCCCCATTTAGCTAGCGGCCCTTTCATCTCTATAGCCCGTAGTGGTGACAGACAGGGCTGGGAAAAATACATGCACTAACGTATTTCAAATACAAATTACAAAATATTCCTAGAAAGGTATTTGAAATACAAAATACTTTTATACTTATATTTTTTAAAAATACAAATACAATATTTGAAATACAAAATACTTTAGTAACGCAAACAGATTTAAACGTTGCTCTATGTTTCGAAACATTCATGAAGTTAGGCCCACAAGAACGCATTTTGGACTGTATATAGTATAAAGAGACTTACAAATTATGAGATTATGCTTACAAATTGTTACATATCACTTAACTAAATATTAATTAAAATATTGTTCCTCAAAGTGATGCGGCTCCCGTGAAGTTAGCTGCACAACAGCTTTTTTTTTAAATTAAGAGATACCGTTTGATTACAAATTGTGCCAACTTGATTACAAATTCTTTCAAATGACTTACTAATTAATGACGCTACTACAATTTTGATATTTCAAGATAGTGGGGCTACCGAGGATTTAGCTACAAAAAATGTTTTTGTTAACATAAATTCGAAAATTCACTTAGACATTTAGATTTATACCTTACTAATACTTGCTAATTGGTAAGCAACAAATTGAATATAAATTCGGAATCTGAAGGGCTAACTTCACGGACACGAAGGGCAGTTCTGCTTTTGGATTGAAATGTGCTAACTAAGTGCAAACTATATTAACGCACGCGCAACTCTACCGTAATTTGGCAGAATCTTTTATCCATGCATGTAGCATTATTACAGAAGAAGTTTTTTGCAAATCGGTTCAGCCCTTTTTCACCTTTTATCGCAATATAGTAAAATCGATCATTTCTGGAGTCATTTTTAACAGTGTTTTATCGAATTCCAAATAAATACGTCTATTACAATGTCTTAAATATGGAAATCCTTTAATTTAAAAGGGAGCCGGTATATCTCCTAACTGGGTATTACTGTTGTACACAAAATGAATCAAACTACAGATTCTGGATTCTGGATTGGGATATTCGGGTGGACACAGTCCACGTGGCCGTAGGCCTCACATTCATGTTCCTGATTAAAGTCGCTCATTCCACGTACGTGACATGAACCTGATAATGCTGGAAGGGGAGCGACCCTAATTGTATAGTCATACCTCCAACATGGATCGTCTCAGGACGTAACGTTTCTAGGACAATTCTCTCTCGTACTTTCTAAAGAAAATAATGCAAACCACAAAAGGCACAAAAATCAAAATAATATGTATTTATTTATTATGAAACTGTACAGAAATTAATTAATCTTAATCAAAAATTTGAAACGCAATAAATTTGAAAATGTTTGGGGAAGCGTCACATATTCAACGAAATTGGCGATGCCATCCTTCTACGTGAATATTTGAACGCATTTGCCTACATCCATGGCGACCACCAAAATAATTGTGTTCAAAATAATCCACCAACTCCTGAGCTTCTGCCGGTAAATTTTTTTTTTTCGACCAGTACATCAAAGATGCCTGGGACCTGTGCAGACGGTATAAAGGCAAGAGCGATGATCATTCGAAGACATGGCGTTTTTGGTGGTTAACCTATAAATAACGATAATAATGAATTATAAAACCAATAGCTGCAGACTACCGTTGACTGACCCGTTCTCCATATGTCAAAGAAACATCCAGAAACTTCAATTTACGGAAATTCTTCCTGAAAGTCATTTCAAAATTGGCTAACAATTGTGTCGGTTGTAAACCGGGACAAATAGTTTTAATTGTTCTAACAAATTTCTGTATGTACCTTTCGTTTTTTTGGGCAATAAGGCATACAAGTTGGCATTGTGGTTCCGTAATACTGCACACGTATCGTATACAGGGTTGCCCACTTGCCCTTCGTTCTTCGATAGTACCTTTAATATTAATCTTAGGACAAAAGGTCAAGAGACATTTCTTATTCAGATGTTCCTTGTTTACAACTTAAAAATATTTTCAAGTCCGCACTGCTCTCGGTTTCGTCTGTACAGGATCGTACTCGATTATTTTAAATGGAACACCCTATAGATTTTTATATTTTTGAAATCCATATTCGATTCTAGATCAAGTTTGTTTAGCCTTTCATCTACTTAAGTCAACTCATTTAGGAGAAAATAAATGTTTTTTAAAAATTGTCGCCGAAATCAACAATCAGTAAAAGAATCATAACTATTCAATCATTGGCAACAGAGCAACTAAATTTGAGATTATCATAAACAAAAGAGCGCTTTATTTCTCGATATGCTGATTTTGAACGAAATTTGTTGCAAAAGGAACGTACTGAATTTTTTCTAACGACCACAGAAGAACTGTGAAAAGTCGACGATTTTAAATAGAATACCCTGTATATTTTTTCATGAATGAACTGATTTTTAAGTTAGTTTTGATTTTTGTTAAATATAACTATTGCAATAAGCAGACGACATAATTATGTCAGTTTAATTTCAATTGATTGTTTTTGGCACATTATCATCTTCACTTTGTAAAGGCTAAATCGAATCGAAAATGTCACGTTTTGCAAATAACGAACTGGTTGATATGGTTTTCATTCTCGGCGGATGTTTCCAGGATACGTGAAGTTTTCAGATCAATCATGCGAATCATGCCTGATATCCTGGAGGATGTTAACACAAATTTTTCAAATCGTGTAAGGAAGTGTTTACACAATACTGATGGGTTGCTTGAAAATTAATGTATAGGTAATGTTTTGTGTTTTGTACCGTTCGATTTTATGTAAGTTTATTTATTAATTAATGTTATACATCAGCAAATAATAATAAGTAAATATCTGATACAAATAGTGTTATTGTTTGTTGCTTCCTTTAATTTTATTTTCAGAATTGGGAGATAAAACAAAATAATTCAAAATAAGGTTATCATCTCGGAAACTATTACCTTTAGATATAGGACATATTTAACAAAAATTAAAGCTAACAAGCAGTTCATTCATGAAAAAATATACAGGGTGTCCTATTTAAAATAGTCGACTTTTAACAGTTCTTCTGTGGTCGTTAGAAAAAATTCAGTACGCCCCTTTTGCAACAAATTTCGTTCAAAATGGGCATATCGAGAAATAAAACGCTCTTTTGTTTTTAATAATCTTAAATAATTGTGTTGCTCTGTTGCCACTGATTGAATAGTTATGATTTTTTTACGGATTGTTGATTTCGGCGACAATTTTTAAAAAACATTTATTCTCCTAAATGAGTTGACTTAAGTAGGTGAAAGGCCAAACAAACTTGGCCTAGAATCGAATATGGATTTCAAAAATATAAAAATCTATAGGGTGTTCCATTTAAAATAATCGAGTACGATCCTGTACAGACGAAACCGAGAGCAGTGCGGGCCTGAAAATATTTTTAGGTTGTAAACAAGGAACATCTGAATAAGAAATGTCTCTTGACCTTTTGTCCTAAAATTAATATTAAAGGTACTATCGAAGAACGAAGGGCAAGTGGGCAACCCTGTATAATAATTGGTAAAATTGGGTGAATTGTCCGAAACCCCTAGATGGTGATTCTACCACGCCTATACGGTGCACGTATTTGTTTAATTTACAGTGCCCAGAAAGTGTACCCACAAGTAGTCGTAGGTTCTTCCTTGATAGACCTGTGCCAATCGCCGAAATCGTCCCCTGAAGGCCTCTCTCGCATGGCGACAACGTAACATCAAGTTGCACCTATCCATGTACTGGGCTTGGGTGTCTTCAGTTATTAAGTTGTTTACAGTTGATACTGTAAGTGCAAGAGCCGACTCTGGATCATAAAACAGCTGTTTTGAGGATAGTCGAGCTAACTCATCGGCTTTCTCTCTGTTTGACAATTGCTCTAGTACTTGGCGACATACGGAAACTGCTCCAAGATGATGATGGCTCTAGTTGTGCAACTACAAAAAAGTCTGTCCGTCGTTACACGCCATAACTCAGCTTCTAGAGCACGCATCCATTTTGAACTTTCGCAAGATAATAGCATATGCGCTCTAGTTTTGCAACTATAAAAAAGTCTGTCCGTTTGTCCGTCGATATACGCCATAACAGCCTCTAGAAAACGTATCTATTTCGAATTTTCTCAAGATGATAGCATTTGTGCTCTGAAAAAATGGTTGTCCGTGTGATTGGTAGCGGCAAAAATTCGGTATGATGATACCCCAAAGTGTCCTAACTTTGTACTTACTTGATTAAATAAGATGATAGTATAACAACGGGTGATAGCATCAAAAAGATTCCGATCATTGCATACAGCATAAAAAATATGCTTCTTGTATCAAAGATTGATTAATTGTGCCCGTTGCCCCAAAGAAAAATTACGAACAATACAAGAACTTTGTGTATCTATGTAAGACTTTTTCGTAGAGTTTACTATAAATTTTAATGGGAAACAAACACTTGGAAGGGATAGTACAGGGGGGTGTTAAAATAGGTCCGATAAGAAGCGAATTATCCTTCAAATACAAAAGGTCTTTCTAAAATATTTTCAAAATTAATAATGCAAACCGTTGTCTACACACTATTAATATATAATATTGTAAAGACTGTAACCACGTATATATTGGGCAAACGAAAAGATCACTCAAAATTTGTCTGGCTCACATATTAAATACCGTCGTTATAAAATCTCTGCGAGAATATAATGTAGATAATATTTTTTTAATTAAATATAAGTAAAGGTTCGTAAAAACAAAGGCTTCCTTATATATGTATAGTAATAAGGGAGGATTAGTAATTAAGCTTTAATTACACACTAATGATGCCAGTAGTGTCTTGCGGTTCACCATTATTTCTCTAACATAAATTATTACCAATCACAACTGTTTTTTGTATGATGCCAAAGACTGTAAAAGTGTGAGCACATAACTGGCGATATTTGTTGAATAACACATGCGTAACGTATCCTCGGGACGGGATCAAATTAACACAGAGTTGGCATTAAATTTTTGGTAATTTAGTATTAGAAATAACGTAAATGTCTGCACTTTCTTGATTTTTTTATCAAATCTAATTTTGCCTCGAGACGAATTCAGTTTCCAATAATCTTTGTAACTCCTTTTTAATTATCCCGCTTACTTTCTACGCCTTTAGTCGAATTTTTTTTTTGCGAACGCATGTCAATCATGTGTCGTTAACCGCCGTTAATCTCCGAATCAACAATTTTACTTAATTAAGATCTTTGTCTTAGAATTAGGTGTCGCTTTTTTTTTATAACGAATTACCGACCAAAAGAGTAAAACGAACTGACATATGAGGTCAATGCGACGAGTTCCGCTTTTACAATATTATATTATTGTCGGTTTTTTTCCCCTCGATCGAACTTTCGTCGAATTGAATAAATCATCCCCTAGATATAACACGCGAAATCTCCTAATAATCTTAAAAACCACGTGTGTCCGAAGTACTACTAGATACGTGTATATAAAAGATCCTGCCGGTAATTCCGCACCCTAAGAAACCTTTTTTTATATTGCATTATTGCACAATGAGGGTAGTCGGGCTACCTACTATTTTTTAACCCTTATTTGCAATTTCAGATTTTGCAGCTGTGTTTATCCGTAAAAGGGTTTAAATTCGGTATAGGGTTACTCAGCATTTTTAAGCGCTTATATACATTTTTTTTTGTATAATAGAAGAAGGGCCGGTTTTTTTTCTAATACGGAAAGGGAATTTTCTCAGGGTTTCGACTTTCGCGTGTTTTTTTTTCTTCAATGTTTTAAAAAGCAACAACGTTTTATAAAAGGGTTGACATGGGAAAGGATGTCGGAATTTTTAAACTAGGGGAGAGATTTTCTTAAATTGGAAAAAATTAATTAAGCTTTTACTATAGGTAGGTACTTGGACAAGGAGGCGGTGGTGGTGGTGAAATGGGACAAAAATTAAGAAAATTCCCAACAAAGAGCACTTAACTTTATAATGACGTACTTTTAAAGAGTTTTATGTGAAAAAAAAGTTGAGCCGTAAATGGTTTTCGTTGCTGTCAACCAAAATGATTGATTAACAAAATTTTAAACGTTTTTTTTACATTTCTCACAAGTTTTTTATGTGATAAATGATTTTCGAGTGCTTTACACGTTTTCTCTTTTTTTTACAGATAATCAAATATACTTATCACAATTTGAATCAGATCGTTTAAGTCACCTTAAACAATTGGAATTGAAGGGTAACTTTTTAACCGATTTGTCTGGAACTTACCCTGCGAATCTGGAAAAGCTCTATGTGGTACGTCTACAGTTTAATCAATTTCTTTAAAAAGCATTTGTTTACGATTTTAATCATTACAAGAGCTCAAAATAAGCAACTCACAAGTCCACATTACAGGCTATTTCAGGTAGGTAAAGCTAAAATGCGAGGGTTGCCCTTTATATTGCTGCAAATGACCACTAGATGGCGCTATTGAAATATGCCATTACTATATATATTTGTAAAAGGGTGGTAATTTTCGCGGCCCCAAGAATTGTCACTCTAAGTCCAAGAATTATTATTTTTACCCCAAGAATTATTTTTTCGACCCCAACTTTTTAATTATTTTCGTCCGAAGATTTCTAATCCCAAGATATTAGCCCCCAAAATTATTATTTTAACCCATAGAATCATTCTTTTGGCCCCAACATTTTATTCATTTTACCCCATGATTTTATTCAATTTATTCAATTGAAAAAAAATATACTAAACCCACCTCTAACCTAAGCGCCTGAGTGACAATGTACGTTTAGGTTGGCATTTTTTTTAGTTTCAAATACTTCTATAAAATAAGTAAATAAATAAAATCTTAGGGTAAAATAAAAAAAATCTTGGGATGAAATGAATAAAACCTTGGGATAAAATGAATAAAATCATGGGGTAAAATGAATAAAACCTTTGGGGCCAAAAGAATAATTATGTCGACTAAATTAATAATTTTGGGGACTAATATAATAATTCTTAGGAACAAAAAATCTTGGGACCAAAATAATTAAAAAGCTAAGGTAGAAAAAAAGGGATCTTCAAGCTCCTCCACTCTAACAAAAACATCCATCTCTCTCTCTTTCTCTCTCTCTCTCTCTCTCTCTCTCTCTCTCTCTCTCTCTCTCTCTCTCTCTCTCGAATTTTTTTGAGTGAAATATCTAGGCATCAGAGGGCAGGTCATGCTGGCAGCCTTGCGTCTGAAAACTAAGGGGTTGTTCAATAGAAGAGGTGGGCTACCATCGAATTCTGGGTGAGGCAGTTAAGAGACTGTCTATCCTAGACGGGCGATCTAACTTACTCATCCCTCAATTTATATTATATTAAAAACTACCACAACTGCTTAGAAGCGGAAGTGGCATCCCAACCTGACATATTCATCTTCAGGCACTTGGTCACTGTAAAATTACCTCTCGGTTGGTTTCCGAATGTCACCAAGCAAGTAGCAAGCATCAACACCATCGAGATCGTATGGGTTAAAGGGCATACCGGAACTAAATCCAACGAAGAAAGCCAATGAGTTAACCCGACTGGCCTCAAAACAGCTGTTTTATGATTCAGAACCGCCTCTTCCACTTACGGTATCAACTGTAAGCAACTTAATCACTCAAAACACCCAAACCCAGCACAAAGCTATGTGGAACTTGACCTTAGATTGTCATCAGGCGAGAGAGGCCTGCAGAGAACCGTCTCGCAGCCTGCAGCGTTTTTGCACAGGGACATCAAAAAAAACCTGCGGCTACTTGTGGGCACATGCACCGCATGGGCTTGGTAGAATCATCATCTTGTAGAGGATGTTGCATAGACGACGAGACTGTACAGTGTACACCATATACTTTGTGAGTGACCCACACTTGTTGATTAGGGCCTCATCCTCTACCAGTATCCTTAGTTTTATCTCACTATGGGATGGCTTGAGTGAAGTTGCGGGTTCGGACGACTCTAGTCAAGGAGGTAGTACAAATGGCCCGAATTTGAGGCCTATGTACCCGTGTACCTCGTCCACCCTCCTATCGTGATCCAAATTTAACTTATCTGTTAAAACATTAGACGTATAGTAGTAATCAATTAACGATTAGAAAAACCAAAACCTAAAGCCTGAAACCTAAACTATAAACCCTAACACCGAAGGAATCAAACTTCAAACATAAATCCTAAGCCCTAAATCATAAAACCGAAATACTAAATCTTCCAATTAAACCTAAAACTGCATTCAAACATAAATAGAAACCTAAATCCAAACTTAATTCTGGACCTAAACCCAATTCCATACCTAAACCTGTACTTCACCTGCGCGTAAAACCGATCCTTACCCAAGCCTAAAACCAAACCTCAACCTAAGTCTGATTCTGCGCCTAAACCTAGATCCAACTCTGAACCTGGACCAAAATCTGGAACTGCCCCTAACTTGAACCTAATCCTCCCCCAAACCTGAGTCTAAATCTGAACCTAAAGCTTCATTTCTGCCTGAACTTAGCCCGAACCAAAACCTTGCCTTAAAGCTAAACCTAAGCCTGCGTTTAAACCTTCACCTAAGCGTTGACACAATCCTCAACCTATGTGTGAACCTAGACCTGAACCTAAGCCTAAATGTGACCCTGTACATGAACCTAAATCTACGCCTTAGCATAAACCTAGACCTAAGCCTTAGCATAAACCTAGACCTAAGCCTAAGTATGTCCCTTAAACTTAAAACTAAACCTAAAACTAAACCCACTGATAAACCATCCACCGAATCCTCAAGTTTCCTAATAAAACTGAGCAAAAAACTTACATCAAAGCCTATATACCTACCTTAACAGCTTTAAACCGTAAAACTAAAATTAAACCTTTAATAGCTGAAACCAAATTCTTCAGTCCACAATCTTCAAACCGAAACCTAGGCCCTCAATCCTCAAATCTGAAACTTCAGATCTCAAATCTCGCACGTCAAATTTAACTTTAAATGTGAAATTTATGACCATTTATCCAATGACATTATAGGCAGAAAATCGAATTAGAGATGTGAAGCCATCATCACCCCACACATTCCGAAATTTGACAACTTTGCACTTGCGCGAAAATTATATTAGAAAATTGAACGGATTTACCTCCGATTTCATTAACCTACGTTACTTAAATTTGAGGAAGAATAAGATAACGAAGTTTAGACAGTTTCGGAAACTCAAATGTTTGCCGAAATTGGAAACGCTGATCATCTTAGGGAATCCTTTTTACGGTAAGTGAGCCCATTGTTCTTCTCCGACTTTAATGAGAATAATTGAGTAGGTGAGGAAGCGCAGCCGGGAGAGGATGAAGGAGGTGGGGACGACGAAGAGGAAAAAGAGGATATTGGCAGGTGAATTTATTATTGCCCATGCTATAAAGTTTCAAATTTGAAAAATTTGTTGCGCTAACTGTCGTAAAGGCATTAGGCCATTTCTAGCACTAAGTAACATCTGATTCGAGAGAATCATCAATTAGACCATGCAGGTATCAATTTTTCTAGTGATTTTAATGGCAATTTTCGTGAGAAGTAGATGGATCTTAATCTTTTCGAAAATTTCGAAAAAAAATATTAAAAACTGAAGTAAAATCCTCAAAACCTCTAAAAATTCAAAATCATGTTTGATTTTGAGGAATTAGTAGTTATTTATTAAAATTATAATATTAAAACTAAAAGTTATACCTATAAATTGATGATTTGGTACACTAATTAATGTAAAAAGTTCAAAGTTTTTAATGAAACTGTAATAAGTAAGGGTTTAATTACGCTGTTATATTAAATTACAAGATGGAGAACAATTAAAAAACGTGAAATTGGAAAAATAAACTAAAAACTAAGAAATAAATTTAAAAATAAGGAAATTACATTAAAACTAAAATTTAATCATAAAAATAAATTGAAAATTCAAATAACGTCTCGAAGACATTACAGCACGAACAATAAATCATAAATTAATATTGAAGGAATAAAATAAAAACTAATAATATAGGGTTAGAATAAAAGGTAAAAATTGGAAATAAAAAAAAAACTAATTGCGAAGGAAAACTAAACACAAATTATTATTAAATTGTAAAGATAAAAGCGAAATTGCAAAAATAGAAAAGCAAAATACATACCTAAATTAAATTTAAAAATTAGAAAAACTGCACTTGGTTAAAAATGAAAATTAATTAAAATACAAAAGAGTATTATAAGTTAAACACAAGATATTAAATGATAAATATTGTTTCACATCATACATAAAATTCGATGATAGAAATTGAAACAAAAAATAAAAAATTCTTACCCAATTTATTTTCTTTATTTTTTAATTCAATTTCTATCATCGACGTAACACCCCATTTTGAGTCAACTTGATTTCAACACAACGATGGACCCTAACACCATACCTACATAAAATTGTTTATACAACTTATTCTAGCTGTTTACAATGTTACAAAATACGTGGTTTCTAAAATAAGCAAGAATTCGCATACGCGGCAATGGTAACAGTATAAATTAAAATTAAAAAATCCTAAGTAAAAAACGAATATTCAAGAATTGAATTTTATAATTAAATGTAACAGTCAAAAATTAAAAACTAAAAGCGGAAAGTCAAAATTTAAAATTAAAATTGAAAAACAAAAAATTAAAAATTAATGTAACCAAATTTAAGCGTATAAAAATATATAAAAAAAAGCGGTACTCATTTTTTTTATAAGATAAAGTTGCAGTTTTTTAATGTAGTTTAAAAGAGTATTTTTTTCTGAATTCAGCAATATATATTGTCCTATACATATTTTTTGAAAAAAGTGTTAAAAAAATAATTTTAAAAAAATGACTGCAACGCTCGATACTGAGAAACTATTAAAGTTGTCGAAATGCGGTTTTCGCCAATCGACTGCATTTGGGCCAAGGACGAAAATTCTGATATTACCTTTGATGACGTCACTTCCGGTATAATATAAAATGGCGCACTACTTTTTTTTATAAGATAAAGTTGCAGTTTTTTTATGTAGTTTAAGAGTATTTTTTTCTGAATTCAGCCATATATATTGTGCTATACATATTTTTTGAAAAAGTGTTAAAAAAAATAATTTTTAAAAAATGACTTCAACGCTCTATACTCAGAAACTATTAAAGTTGTCGAAATGCGGTTCTCGCCAATCGACTGCATTCGGGCCAAGGACGAATATTCTGATATTACCTCTGATGACGTCACTTCCGGTATAAGCTAAAATGGCGGCACTCATTTTTTTATAAGATAAAGTTGCAGTTTTTTATGTATTAGTTTATGAGTATTTTTTTCTAAATTCAGCAATATAATATTGTGCTATGCATATTTTTTGAAAAAAGTGTCAAAAAAAATAATTTTTAAAAAATGACTGCAACGCTCTATACTCAGAAACTATTAAAGTTATCGAAATGCGGTTTTCGCCAATCAATCGCATTCGGGCCAAGGACGAAAATGCTGATATATTTTTTGATGACGTAACTTCCGGTATAAGCTAAAATGGCGGCACTCATTTGTTTATAAGATAAAGTTGCCGTTTTTCTATGTAGTTCAAGAGTATTTTTTTCTGAATTCAGCAATATATTGTGCTATATTTATTTTTTGAAAAAAGTGTTAATACGAGGGAAGTCTTGTGGCAACTTGCCAAAATTTTTTTAAAATTGGAGCTAATCTAGCAAAGATTGGATCCGTGGCGCGAGTGAAGAGATGGGCTGAATCGACATCGCAGGTTATAAATAACTACATCCAGAACAGCGAAGCTTACCGATGGGCTGTGCCAACTATATCTGCTTTGCGAAAAGTCGTAAGAAGAAGAAAGAACGAGAACGCTATTGTCTCTGTTCCACCGAACCGTTTAAACTTTGGAAATTCCAGAAGAGTACAGAAGATAAGAAATCGGATAAGGATAATCGGAAAATTTCCCTTTGTATGAAGATAGGATTTTAATTTTTGGACGACAAAGGAACTTGAACTCGTTTACGGCCTGGTACCGCGTTTTTTGAGGGTAACATCCCCCGAGTTATTTACGCAAGTAGGTATATTCCATCTCTGGATTATAACATGGCGGCGTTCATCCCATTATTTACGCACTTCTTCTCAATAAGAGGAAAACAACGTATGATAGACTTTTCCAACAGTTTTCGAAAGTGTAAACAGGGGAAAATTATGGGAGAGGCTGAGGAAGTTGAATGTGGACGAGAATGTAGTGGGGATGATAGGGGAAATGTACAAAGGGACAAAGTGTAGAGTGAGGGTGGGTGGTGAAATTAGTGAACCGTTCTGGACAATGAAAGGGTTGAGGCAAGGCTGTCTGCTAAGCTCCAGTCTCTTTGCAATGTATATAGGAGACATGGAGGAAGAGTTGAAGAGGAACCAAAGTGGTGGTATTATAGTGGTAGGAAGAAAAAAGGTATGGGTTTTGGCTTACGCCGACGATGTGGTGTTGGTGACGAGAGAGGAGAATGAAATGAGGAACATGATAAGGGTGGTGAAGAAATATATGGAGAGAATCGGGTTAGAAGTAAACATAAAAAAGACAAAAATGGTGGAATTCCAAAAGAAGAGAAGGAGGGCGATATGGAAGTCGGGAGGAGGAAGAAATAGAAAGTGTAAACGAGGTGACGTATTTGGGATACAGGATAAGTTATGATAACAAGGACAAAGAGCATATAAGGGACCTGGAAAGGAAAGGAAATGGAATTGTGGGACAGGAGGAGATATGTGGAAAGGAGGTGGCTCTTCGGCAGACTGGTAAAAAGTGCATTGGTATACGGAGCAGAAGTGTGGGGATGGATAGAAAGAGAACAAACAGAAAGGATTCAAGTGAAATACTGGAAGTGGGTATTGGGGCTTGAAAGGGAAACCTCGGGATATGTGGTGGAGGAAGAGGTGAAGTTAGAAAAAATTGGAATGGCGGCGGGAAAGAGAGCGATGGGCTTCGAGGAAAGGATGGAGAGGCGGGAAGAAGGGGGATATTGAGATGTAGTTGGATTAAAGTGAAGAAGATGGCATATGAGCAGGAGGGAAGAAGGTGCTTCTACGAGAGGAGTGGATATGCGAGAGAGGAGGTGGAGAGGAGGAGAGAGGAGGAGAGAGGAGGGGTGGGGGATGGTTGGGGATATAGTAAGAAGAGTAGAAGATGTGCAAAGACAGAAGAGGAGGGCGAAAATTAATGCAGGGAGGTACAATGGAAAGTATAAGGAGTTGGTGACAAACGGTTTGCCGAGGTATTTAACTGGTGAGGTCAACATAAGGAGGAAGAGGATAGTGGCACGGTTTAGAGTGGGTAATGAAGAAAAGGGACAATAAGTACTGGTGGGAGGAGGAGGAGAGGGTATGCAGACTGTGTGGAGAGGGAAGGGAGACGATGGTGCATATGGTGGAGGAGTGTTGTGAACTAAGAGAACAGGAGGGAGGGTGGAAATGGGTGTTAAGCGAGGGAGGAGAAGGGATAAAGTGGATGGAGGGGGTGATAGAAAGTAGAAAAAGGAGAGGGTGGTAATCTATAGGGGATGGGAAGTGCATAGACTGTAATTTAGTGGGTACTATTATAATATTGTGATATGTTAAGTTATGGGAATAAGAATCTTGTACATGTAATAAGTACAAATTGATTGATGATTTTTCCAACAATTTCGAACACTGATACCTGGTCTGCAACCACACTGTGATTTCGAATTAGCCGCATATCAAATTCTATTAAAACAATTTCCTATTGCACAGAGAGCGACCGCTTATCCTAGAGGCGGGGCAATCCCTCAATTTATATTAGGGAAAAATTACCACGCATCTTCTTAGATGCGGAAGTGGCATCCCAACTTGAAATATTCATCTTCACGGATGGGTCTAAATCTAAAACAATGGAAGAAACAGGTACTCTATTAGAATTTCCAGTGACAGCAGAGCTGCCCTGGGTTAAGGGGCATGCTGGAGCGAAAGGCAACGAGAAAACCGACGAGTTAGCCCAAACCCACACAATGCTAGGTGGAACTTGATGTTAGATTGCACTCATGCGAGAGAGGCCTTAAGAGGAGCATTTCGTAGCCTAGGCTATCAAGAGAGAATCTGCGGCTACTTGTGGGCATAATTTCTGGGCACATGTACTGAATGGGCTCGGTACAGCACATACTTTGTGATTGCCCCGCACTTGTCCAACTGAGATGATCCATGTTGGGTGTATCCTGGCCAGACATGGCTACGATTAGAGCCGCTAGCCTTCCAGCATCCTCTCGTATGGGATGGCTTGCGTGACGTTACCGCGTCCGACGACTCTAGTCAGGGAGGTAGTACAAAGGGCCCGAATTTGAGGCCTAGGTACGCGTGGACCATGTCCACGCTTCCATCGTAATCCAAAATCCAGAATCCTACTGCACAGATTCGTGCCTGTTTTTTCCAATTGGACCAGAAACCCAAACAACGTATATCATCAGCAGGGCTGCCTGGTTTTTGTTCCTATTATCTAATGATTTGGAGCGAACTGTTGATGAACTGCAGACCAATTTTGGATTGGTTCGAGGATCTCTATATTGCGAGGAGAAATCGGCGTGGAAATGGACGTCGTCAACCTTCGTTTCCCCACAGAATGTGGAACGTCTACGAGACCGAGGCAACCCTCCAAGGTGAAGATCAAGTAGAATTTGGAACGAGAAAGCACACAATTTGGAAATTCGTCGATAGTCTTAGAAGAGTGCAATACGGAAGAGATTTGTATAATGAGCACCTTGTGGCAGAACGAAACCCACCGTTGAAACTACAGAGATACAGACGACCGAATTCGACGAATCGTTCACACCTATCCCGACAGAACCATAATTGAGCTTCTTCGTGGAATAGCACACGATTTCGAGTGGAGGTAGGATATTTTCAAGGCGGGACACAATGTAAATGTTAAAAATCTGTGCCGTTGCACTAAAAAGTAAAATTGCGAAATTCTAACAGGACGAGATGTTCTCGTACCTATATCCGGAACTTTACGCCTTTACTGTAACGTTCATCCCTTCCTGCTCCCTGCAGAGAAATTAGTCAAAAAGTTTGCATTCGCAATTCCCTTAGTGCACTTTTAGTACTTAGGTAAAAAATATGCGCGAAAGCGTTCAAATTATTGATGAAACAACCCCGAACGTGTAAATGGAGAATATTCCACACAATCTGCACCCTTAATTAATCAATTTCGAGTAAATGAAGCAGTAATTGAAGATAATGAAGCCGTTTCACTACAACAATAATTACTAACTACCACAAAATAACGTTTAGTAACTGTAATTAAATCAAATCGTTTAATTAGTGTAAGCGGCGTCATCTGTACGTTATTTACTAAACTCCGCACTAACTATCTTTAATGTGACGATTAAAGCGCGACGCGGCGCCACAAGTCGGAACCACAAAATATTTTTTATCCTCCCCTAATAAAACGGTGAACTTGAATTAATGTTCCCAGACTTGTAATTCCTCTCTTACTGTAATTCTTTGTAATTCGATTTCCCAAATTTAATACGTAACGTAACGGTTTAAGGATTTCAGTTTGATGTTTACTTACGAATAAAAGGAAAGAGAGAGGAAACGAATTTTCCGGTTAATCAAACACGAGAGATTCGTCTTCTTTTTTTTTTTTAAATTTCGTAATTTCGTTAGCGCTATATGAAAATTTAAAGATAATAAAACGCTCGTACCGGTTATTCGTACGTTTTACGCGTACCGCAGCGGAAAAAATATGCTTTATAATTTCAAAGGTGGTATTTTAATGAAATTCTGGCGGCCAGACGCAGAAAAATTAATATTTTCGCTTGTGCGTTTTCAATTTTCCTACTTTTTTTTTTCGGTTGCGCTTTAAATGTAATTACGGTTGTTCACATTTTTCAGGGTTCCGTTATTGGTCTTGCTGCCAATGCTGAAACGTATAAATAAAGCGCTTGTAACGATTGAGGAGAGGGAGCAGGTTGAAGAAATACGCGAAGAGAAACTTGAGGAAATTATGGGAGAAGAAAGTGCGTGACACGTCTTACAAAAAGAAAATATTAATGATTCGTTACTTTGTAGGCAGTGAGGATGAGGGTGTCACAACAACAGAGTACACAACCGAAGACGACGATTAATGAATTGTTCATGTTTCATTTATGTACAAAAACTGTGCTTTTCAGCGGCACTTAATAAATGTTCGTTTTCAGAGAAATTTATTACAAAAACTTTCGCGGGAATACTAATGAACACTCTAAAACACGATAAGAGTGGCCCGAAGTCCATTAAAACACTTTTTCCTTATACGTGTTCTACATACTTACACATGAAATTGTTAACTCTTGCATTTCAGAATAAGTGCTAAAATCTCAAAATTTTTAAATTAAAATCACTTGCCAATAACATTCTTAATTTACCTGATGGTGAGAGCAACCAAAATTCTATCTAAACCTAAACGTTTCGTTTCACGTCTCGTACTGCAAAAGGCGGAGGGGTTGAAAAATCTATGCAAGCTTAAAACAAACAACAAGACGTACTAACATCTACATAATTATCATTAATTTGAACAGCAAGACCAAGACAAACTAAGCCGTGATGTAAATTAAACAAAATTGAAATTATTCTATTGAATTAAACCCATATCAAGGCTTCAAACAAACAACCGTCCTATGCCAAGATTTAGATTAGTTAATTTTATCTAGATTTACGTCCATTTAGACGTCCATGAAATTAATATTAAGGTTTACTTTTACTAATAGCACAGATCTGTGCACACTAGTGTGTTTCCATAAAGTTTCCATAATATGATAACTATCCCAGCAAACACATTTATGTATATTTAAAATACATATAAATTATATAAGACCCAGCAAACATATTTATATATAAAATACATATAAATTATGTAAGAGCTTTTTAGATTTATATAAAACTGGAAGAAAAATAAGAGATATGTAATTTCAGGATGTCAGCAATTTTCAAAATAATATATATGTCTATTAGATGTAAATTCTTCTACATGACTTTATATACGTTTTATGTATATTTTATGTAATATTTACATAAAAAATATTCGTTGTAAAAGCGTTGCGATGACCAAAATGGCAGCTACTCGAGCATAACGTAATTATTATCAATGTAAAAAATTATTTAAGCAGTTCCATACAAAAAATGGAAAAACTACATTTTACGAGCAACTACTGTACTTTTAATTATATTTAACTTAATTCTTGCACGAACCCGTTTTTACCTGAACTGAAAGCCGACAGTTTATTATTCGAATTTTTGGGAGTGGGTGTTGCAAATTCCGAAATCCGACATGTGTTTTCATTGTCTCCGACATTGTACCACTGCGCTAATCTGTAACATCCCTTTTTTTATTTCGTACTCCGTAACTTTGCACTGTTTCGCGTTATTAGTTTAAATTTTGTTTGATTATACCGTTGAGTGAAGTCTTATTCAATAATTAAACTTATCTTTAACTTTATGTTAAAAATGACCAGGATTTAATTTATTTTATATTATTTATTTTCTATATAAATTAGACGCATTTTAGTCGATACGGACCTAATATTAAAGGTACGTGAACTACAATTTTTGGCGTTGTAGAAAACACGCGCGTTCGATTACTTATGTGGCGCAAATAGAAACGGACTTTATTTTCGACCATACAATATATGCAATCATAATTTCTAATTATATTTACAGAATATTACATATAATATTTTACATATAACGTACATAAATCTAATCATGTAAATATGACAGCACACGAATTTCATGAGTGATATGTAATTATCTATATATGTATATATTAAATGAATTCTGTTTGTTTTCAGGTTTCCGCGAGTGGTTGATATGAAGTTGGTAGTCTTTCGGGGAGAATCTACGCGAGACCGAACCCGGAAGACTACCAACTTCTATATGAATTCTGTATACAGAATATCCGTAAGTTTCTACACTATTATGTAAAATATACGTAATTGTGTGACATACGGTTTATGTAACTTATTAAAGAATACTTACATACTTGATATATAAAAAAGCATATGTAGGGGTAATTACTTCAATTTATATATGTTGTATGTATATTTTATATGTGTGTTTGCTGGGGAGCTTTTTAGATTTATATAAAACAGGAAGAAAAATAAGAGATATTTAATGTCAGGATGTCAGCAATTTTCAAAATAATATATATGTCTATTAGATGTAAATTTTTCTACATGAATTTATATACTCGTACGTTGTATGTATATTTTATGTAATATTCACATAAAAAATATTAGTTGTAAAAGCATTGCGATGACCAAATGGCAGCTACTCGAGCACAATGTAATTATTACCAATGTAAAAAATTATTTAAGCAGTTTCATACAAAAAAATGGGAAAACTACATTTTTACGTGCAACTGTACTTTTAATTAACTTAATTCTTGCACGAACCCGTTTTTACCTGAACTGAAAGCCGACAGTTTATTATGATATTATATACTTGCTTGAAAAGTTTCCCTTAACCGGATTTGAACCGTTGCGGATGGGCGTGCCAAATTCCGAAATCCGACATTGAGTTTTCTTTGTATTCGACATTGTACCACTGCGCTAATCTGAAACATACCTTTTTTTTATTTCGTTCTTCCTAACTTTGCGCTGTTTCGCGAGTTTAAATTATGTTTGATTATGTCGTTGGGTGAAGTCTTATTCAATCATTATACCTACCTTTATGTTAAAAATGACCAGGATTTAATTTGTTTTATATTATTTATTTTCTATATAAATTAGACGCATTTTAGTCGATACGGATCTAATATTAAAGGTACGTGAACTACAATTTTTGGCGTTATAGAAAACCCGCGCGTGCGATTAATTATGCGGCGCAAATAGAAACGGACTTTTATTTTCGACAATATAATATATGTAATGATAATTTATAATTATATTTACAGATGGCATATATAAAAAATATGTAATATTTCTTACATATAAGATTTTACATATAACGTACATAAATCTAATCATATAAATATGACAGCACATAAATTTCATGGGTAATATATAATTATCTATGTGTATCTATTATATGAATTTCTGTATACAGAATATCCGTAAGTTTATATACTATTATGTAAAATATACGTAATCTGTTACTTACGGTTTATATAACTTTATTAAAGAACACTTACATACTTGATATATAAAAGTATATGTAGGGGTATTTACTTCAATCTTATATATGTTGTATGTATATTTTAAATGTGTGTTTTCTGGGTATTTTAGTTTAATATACATCTACACATTATCAGGAATCAAGATGACTGAGTGTGACTGAGCGGGAGTGGATGTGTACAAGGTGAGAAGGGTTGGGCAGAAAAACCTGAAAAATGGTTTGCACAAATTGAGGGACAGTTTGGGGTATAAAATATAACAATGGACTGCACAAATTTTTTTACTTATGTCATGGGTGTCAACTAGATCCCCAATTTGCATCTGAGGTGGAGGACATAATTTTTAATCCACCAGCCAGCGAGAGATACGAGAAGCTAAAAATGGAACTCATCAAACGATTATCCGCATACAGAGGAAAAAAAGCGAAGCAACTTTTGATACACGAGGAGGTTGGTGATAGAAAGCCATCGCAGTTTCTACGCCATCTCCAACATATGTAGTGGACTTAAGGTGCCTGAGACTTCCTACGTACAGTTTGGACCAGTCCACTTCCTAACAGCACGCAGACAATAATTGGATCGCCTGGTCATTCCCATGGCACCACAAGTTGCATTAATGCCGAGTGCTCCAACACCTAGTATTTAGTTCAATCGATGCTATGGCTCGTCAAATTGTTGAGCTCACGAGACACTTTCAGTCCCTGACTAGACAAGTGGACAGGCAGTCTCGCTTACGCCAACGCTCCGAAAGCAACAACCGCAGCCGACCAAGCTCCATCAGGTCCAATTCAAACTATCGGAAGTTACCAATGTGTTGGTATCATTCCAAGTTGGGCGAACAAGCCAAGAAATGTATGAAGCCGTGTGATTTCAAGCCGGGAAATGCGACAGGCAATCAGTAATGGCGACCACCGATTGCCCAGTTTCCGGTCGCCTGTTCGTCACAGATCGTTCTTCGAAGACGCAATTTGTTACGTTGCTCGATTATTTGCCTAATTCGCAAAAGCCGATCGTATTGATTTTAGTAAAAATTACATAGTTACGAAGTTATACCTGAAAGAAATTGTTTACTTCAAGATTTTCATCAGCTGCCATCTTGCGTCAACTTTTGGAAACAAGATTAGTAAAATTTACTAACGTTATTTTTTGCTTATTATTATTATTTGAATTTGATTACTGTTGACTGCCTAAATTGTTTTACACTTAATCACTTGATCAACTTATATTTTGATTCAATTTAAATAACTTATTTAATTCATTTTGTTATGTTCTTAATTAATTTTTCATTACCTTTGTTTGTTACCTTTAAAATTACCTTTGATATTTATGTTTGTTACCTTTTACCTTGAAGAATTTAATTTGATTAAAGTTAAAACTCAAAAGCCAAGTGCTATTTAGTTAAATGTCAGCACTCGATACTGACTAAAGTTCGTAACTGTTATATTTCAGTCGATATGCTTGGCGCAGCCCTAATTTTCCTGTTAATTAACCATTTTGTTTAGATAATTTAACATTACTGTGGTTGCGCAACAAACACTACTGGGAAGTAAAAGGTGAGAGTTGTTTAATTACATTTACTGACTTTTGCACAGTTACCAAGTCGGTTGCTGATATTTTTTTGTGTTACCTATTTTCTATTATAATTGTTATATGTGAAGTTCCATCGTTCCAAGGTAAAAAGTTAAACCCCTTATTGTACATTCAATGCTGTGAAACCTTAGTTTTGTTAAAATATATTTAATTGTTGATTGTTACCAGTGTTAACCGTTATATTTTGGTTCATTACAACCACCACTACCGTTATTCTAGTGTATTTCTTCACCGAATATCCACATTTTCTTTCAGAAATCATATCACTGTTATTACAAGCTGCTAAGATCTTCGTAGTTCTGTTTACCAGCTTTAATTTTCTAAAGAACTATCGTGACGCCCTAAATTTACTTAACTATATCCGCTAACTTGATATAAACTAACTTTAGATCTGACCACCCTCTTCTGCTTGCTGAGTTTAAGTTCTGTACTCATATCTAACCTACCCCCATTAGATTGCCCCTTATAACTGAGCTTTCCGAGCCATTGCATTATAGATTGCGCTACCAACCATTTGATACCGTAACAAATTTCTCGTTGACACTGGCAGCGAAGTCTATGTTTTTCCACGATCAGCATTGCAACAACAACAACAAAAACATCATATCAGTTGTGCGCGGCGAATGGTAGTGTCATTTTCACATACGGGTATGTGCAACTAACTTTGAACTTGGGATTGCGCAGTGATTTTGTTTGGCAATTTATTGTTGCGGACGTAACTAAAGCCATTATAGGCGCTGATTTTTTGTGCCACTATAATTTAATTGTCGATTGTCGAAATCAGTGCCTTGAGGAAAATATAACTAGCCTCAAGTCCCCAGCTACACTTGTAAAATCACCAAACAATATATCCTCGGTTAAAGTAGTTACTCGCGAGTCTAGTTATCATGAGATTTTCCAGTAATCATACGCCCCTCAAGTGTTCCCAGAGTGACAAAGCACAAAAACCACTCCTGTACCACCCGTGCCCAGTACACCTCGCCGTCTATCCCCTGATAAACTAAAAATCGCAAAATATGAGTTCGCTGAGATGCTTAAAAGTGAACGGTTAGGCCATCAGTTTCACTCTGGTTATCACCACTGCACCTGGTACCGAAAAACGACAGTGGATGGCGTCCATGTGCTGATTACAGGATGCTCAACGCGAGAACCGTACCTGACAGGTATCGAATCCGCCACATTCAGGATTTCGCTCAAAGCATTTCTGGCTGCCAGGTCTTCTCAACCATCGATCTGGTAAAGGCTTATCATGTTATACCGGTTTGCGCGGAGGATATATCGAAAACAGCAATCACTACACAGTTTGGCCTATATGAATTTACATTTATGACGTTTGGACTTCATAACGCAGGACAAACCTTCCAGCGATTTATAGATGAGATGGTTAGAGGGCTTGATTTGTGCTACCTATACATAGATGACTTGGTTTTCTCAAAAACCATACCAGGCACGATCACCTCCATCAACTCTTCACTAGACTTAGTGATTACGGTAAATGCGTACTCGGTTAATTTTCCGGCCTACAATATTTCAGCAGCTGATACCAAACCTTTGCCATCGAAAGCTAACCTATCAAGGATTTCCCAGTTCCCAAAACTGTTAGGGAATTACGTCTCTTTCTAGCGACTTTTATAGGAAGTTCATTCCTTTTGCCGCTGACTATCAAGTTACACTCAGCGCACTTTTAACTGACTCAGTTAAATGTTCACACCCTGTCCACTTTGGAGCCTAGGAAAACGAAGTCTTCACCACTTGCAAAGACAGTCTTTGCGGCACCCAAAGCTGGCTTTGGTCACTGATGTTTCTGACACGGCGATAGGCGCAGCTTTACAGCACCTCAAAGATGGTGAGTGGCAACCATTGGTTTTTTCTCGCGCAAGTTAATCCCATCACAACAAAAATACTCGCCTTATGATACCTTATGAAACCTCCTGGTTATATATGAAGCCCAGGGCCGTCGCAAGGGCGTAGCGATCGGAGCAGTCGTTCAAGGCCCCGCACTTTGAAAGGCCCCGCGCTTCACCACAAAAAAGCGAAAGTCAAGCTTCTTCTGGCTGAGTGAAAACTCAATGTGACTTGAGTAACGGTAATATTGTAATAAAAGTTTATTTTGCAGTAGAATGATTCACAAACCCCTTGTCTCGATTTACCTAAAAGGGACGAGGAAATGTTCCATGCGGCACTTTTTGGGAAAAGATAATATGGTGGCAGACACGCTGCCACGAGTCGACAAAATTGTACAGCCCATCGATATGACCGAACTTCCCAGGTCTGATCCCGAATTGAAACAACTTATAGATAGTGACGCTTCACTGTGTCTCAGCAAAGTGAAGTTGCCAGGATCTCTTAATGAACTGTACTGCGATGAAAGTAGCAGCAACACCAGACCTTACGCGACTAAGACTATGCGTCGCCCAGTTTTTGATAGTTTGCACTCACTTGGTCATCCAGGGACAAACGCAACTATCAAGCTCATATCCGAAGTTTAAACAATCCTGTTCAACAAGAAAACAAACTGTGGTCGTTCTTCCAACAAATTCTAGAGGCCAAAATCAATGTGCATCAAATCTCCTGAAAAGGAGGCAGAGATCCTTACCCAATTGAGAAAGCAGCATGGGCGAGAACTCCAGAATAACAAATAGGGGCTAGCAAAACCATAAAGTACCCATTGTAAGTTAGGCGACTGATGGAAAAGAAATGGAAGACAAGGAAACAGTGGCAGAGATGTAGGGTAGAGATCCTTAAACGCCTTGGTACTGAACTTGAAGAACTACTGAGACAAGTTAAAAACGAAGCAGTCAGCAAGTATCTGGCCAACGTAACAGCGACAAAGGGAACAGGTTATTTTCTGTGGCGTGCCACCAAAGAGCTTACGCAACCAAAGACTATTAAAAAGTAAGATGGAACATGGGCCAGAAGTCCAACCGCTGCGCTGCTTAGACAAACAGCTAATGAGTACAACCACCATTGCATAACAAAATCTTGAAAGCCATTATAGCAGTAAAGCTTACAGAACTGAAAGTCATCATAAGAACCGAACTGAAACCCAAGAAAGCGTCAGGTTATGACCTCATAATACTAGAGAAAGTCTTCAGGAAATTGCTGCACCTGGTTAATGCAGCATATAGGATGCCCTAAGTTCCCACACAATGGAAAGGGGCAGAAGCCAGGAAGGCATAGAGGAAGGAGGCCGTCCAACTCTTCCAATTTTTGGAAGGATTGGTTAGCGGGAGTGTCGAGTGACAAGTATGCTCACGCAAGTAAAAAAAAGCACTATTTTAGCCTAAATTTGTATTAGTGCTTGTTGAAATTTGATATGTTCGTACACAGATTTATGTATTTGTACTTTGTTTTATTAATAACTGTTAATAAACGGTATGAAGAATTATAGAGTGGAACAGAGAAGTATTTTTGTGTATTACAATAACGACAACAAATTGCAAAATGAAAATACCAAATCCAATATTATTTAGTAAGTAAACATTCTAAAATAAAGTTTTATTCGTAAACTCGCCTTAACTTGAAATTTCCGCCAGCAGGCAAATGGTTTTCCTTTATTAAAAAATCTGTAACCGGCTACAAAGAAATTAATTAAGATTACTTTGATTTTAGGAATTTTTTGCTAAATATAATTTTATAAAATTCTTTATCCACTAAATGCTACCGACATCAAAGCGAAAAATTTCAACTTCACAATTATATACAATTCCAAGCGACCGCCTTTTTCACAAAAACTATTAAGTTTAAGTATAGGTATTGTCATGGGTAACAGTATTGTGGTTCACTTAGGCAACTAACGCAACACATGTAAGATGGTAGGTGATGTTTACTGAAGATCATCTACCATGCGATACGTTGATGGCCTAAGCCAGAAATGTTCGAGAAACATTACAATACATGATCATTCAGGAGAACAAAATATTGATAATTATATTCCTAGATCATCTTTACCCTTGAGGACACAACTAAACTGTACTGCGTTAATGAAAAAGTCGTACAAATCTGACAATAAAGGAGACACTTAACCCAACAATGTAACGTTATTAACGCTTAGTGTAACCATAGGACGAGGAATCACTTACTGTGTCACCACCCAGCAAACACATTTATATATAAAACACATATAAATTATATAACAGCTTTTTAGATTTATATAAAACTGGAAGAAAAATAAGAAATATTTAATGTCAGGATGTCAGCAATTTTCAAAATAATATATATGTCTATTAGATGTAAATTCTTTATATCTGTAGTACATGAATTTATATACGTTTTATGTATATTTTATGTAATATTTGCATAAAAAACATTAGTTGTAAAAGCGTTGCGATGATCAAATGGCAGCTACTCGAGCATAATGTAATTATTACAAATGTAAAAAATTATTTAAGCAGTTTCATACAAAAAAATGGAAAAACTACATTTTTACGTGCAACTGTAGGTACTTTTAATTAACTTATTTCTTGCACGAACCCGTTTTTACCTGAACTGAAAGCCGACAGTTTATTATGATATTATATACTTGCTTGAAAAGTTTCCCTTAACCGGATTCGAACCGTTGCGGGTGGGCGTGCCAAATTCCGAATCTGAAACATTCCTTTTTTTTATTTAGTTCTTCCTAACTTTGCGCTGTTTCGCGAGTTTAAATTATGTTTGATTATATCGTTGAGTGAAGTCTTATTCAATGATTATATCTACCTTTATGTTAAAAATGACCAGGATTTAATTTATTTTATATTATTTATTTTCTATATAAATTAGACGTATTTTAGTCGATACGGATCTAATATTAAAGGTACGTGAACTACAATTTTTGGTGTTATAGAAAACCCGCGCGTGCGATTAATTATGCGGCGCAAATAGAAACGGACTTTTATTTTCGACAATATAATATATGTAATGATAATTTATAATTATATTTACAGAAGGACTACATAAAAAATTTGTAATATTTCTTACATATAAGATTTTACATATAACGTACATAAATCTAATCATATAAATATGACAGCACATAAATTTCATGGGTAATATGTAATTATCTATATTTATATATTATATGAATTTCTGTATACAGAAGATCCGTAAGTTTATATACTATTATGTAAAATATACGTATTCTGTTACATACGGTTTATATAACTTTATTAAAGAACACTTACATACTTGATATATAAAAAAGCATATGTAGGGGTATTTACTTCAATCTTATATATGTTGTATGTATATTTTATGTGTGTTTGCTGGGCATGAGCGGCAAACCTTCATCAATCTCAGGGAGTTGCGCTTGTAGCAGCCACAGTTGCTCTAGACGAAGTACTGGTTGCATCTGTTTATATCTCGGCAGTATTGTTCACCCTCTACCTTAAGGCGGAATTCGCTGTAACTCGTCAGGAAGACCGTCAAAATAGGCTAAATATAGACGTAATATGATATATCATTTCCAAACGCCGAAAACGAATATAATATTGACGTGCCTAATTTATAAAAAAAAGTCGTAACTATTGCGATATTTCCACTGCAATTTTGTACGGTTTGGCAATGCTCAACTTGTTTAACCTGCAAAATCGATACTTTTAATTTAGACGGTCGCCTGGCGCTTTAACTTTAACGCTGCATTATGTATTATGCACGGAAAGCAACTAGTCAATGAGGCTTTTAGGTGCTTGTCGTCGTATTAACTTAACATACATACAAGCGGAACTTTTCTCATTTCATTTATGGGGATTTCGGGAACGGAAGCAGACAAATGATTAAATTAAGAATAAAGCGAATAGTTAAATCGATTAATTGAAGAAAAAAATTTACGTAGTTGTCTCACAAGTCGACATAATCTATATAATACATTCTCGCTTTTGAAATCGAAATTTATTATGTTGCTGAAAATTAATTAATTCTACCTATAAGTAACCAATACTGTGCAGAGGACCCATGAAGTCAGTTGTAGCCCTCCAACATCGTAAGCTACCCAGCAACAATTGGCGCCCAACGTGAGACCCCATACAAGACACCACGATACGACCAAGGCAACCATCTCGGCTCTGGGAAGTGGTGTCAGTAGACCTAATGCGGCCGTACAACCGAACAACTACAGTGACTGTACGAACAACTACAGAATACCGCCATCTACTGGTCATCACCGACCTATATAGCATGTGGGTGGAGGCGTTTCCCATCGAGCCAGCCACCTCCGAGCGCATCATAGGGAAGCTGGAGGAAGAGCTGTTCGGCCGATTCGGTTACCCAAAGGCCATAATATCAGACAACGGCCCCCAATCGCCTGGGATGCCGCACTCGGTAAATGGGGATGTTATCATCGGACCACCCCTATCTTCCACTCCCAAACGAACCCCGTCGAACGACGCAACCAAGAAATTAAAAAGGGTTTAAGAATACACCTAGTGGGTCCTCCCCTGGGAGACCTGGGATCTGGTGTTACCGATGATCCGATACAACTTAAGGATACGAAGAAACGCCGCCACAGGGACGACACCCGGATTGGTCCTACCGGGCTACGAACTCCCGAGACCCGGAGACTGGCAATTTAATCCAGCGGCGTACGTGGCAAAGGGGGGAAGTCAGAGAGGAGGGATTAGGGCAAGTCCACCGAAACCGGCATCGTTACAGATCGCGATACGCAAGGTACGGTCCAGCCCGTACATACCTGTGAATAAGAGGTAACGAACGTGATAGATAAAGGGTCAGGACGCAGCTATCTGGGAACAAGATGAAAAATCTGTTAACTACACACTAAATACAACCGATCTCAGTTCCCATACCAGCAGGAGAGTTTCAAAATTTGACGTAGGTACATTTTCAAGATAGGTTGGAGCATAATCATTAATATTTTGCTCGAGTTAAATTTTATGGACTCTCATGGAGTGAACATCATGTACGGACTAGACAGATACCTTCAAGACGTAAGTGGTCCTAGGGAACCCGTTACAGAGGAAATAGCGCTCACACAACATCCTATCGTTGATGAATGAATTCGATTAAATCAGTTTATAGAGGAAGAACTGAACCCGTTTGCTGCTGGGTTCAGCAGTTCGACAGTTCCGAGACCAAGATTTTCTACTTCATCCAAGGGAAAATGTTGTGCGCAAAAGCTAAATATAGTAAGAACTTTCCAATGATTATTTGTGCAGATTTACCCTACCCTCATTTCTTCTCCACTCTATCACATATGGGCTAAAGCTGGGAGTAAAATTAACAGAGAGCAAGTCAAGGCAGGGTCCTCGGATTGAAGGTTAATGACTCAGTTGAACGAAGCGATATGGCTACCTTTAGGTCCTATAGGAAGTTGAAGCTGGGCCAGTGATTCACTCTGATGGATAGATTGAAGGTTTCAATTTCACGCAAAAGTTCAAATTCCAAAAAATAGAGAGGTGTTCTTGCCCAAACCATGCAATCACATTTAAAAGGCTGCGTAGAAATCTAGATAATCATTTTATTGTTCTTATTCACAATGTAAAAGACGTTTGCGTAACCATCCTTTACAATTAAATTCATCAGCAGTAAATATAATGTCATTTGATGGTAATATCGGATCAGCTACTCCACGGTAGACAGCACATCGAATAGACACCATCCAGCTTATACAATATCAACAGATTCAAGCAATGGATCGCATACGGCTCCGAGGTTAGAGACGATCCGAATGACGGGTTATTCGGTAAACCTGGGAATTCGTACAATGAAAACCGTACCGCCATGGACTTCTAGATATTGGTCAAGGTTACAGGTTCTGAAGTTGAACAAGGTTACAGCCTCTGAACTTGATCGCCAAAGCAGTTTGACGATTCTGAACTTGATTCAAGGACATCGAGTTCCTCGAAACCGCTTTCATGAAGATGTTAGTTGAAATTCAAGGATTTTCATCAATCAGGTTACAGATTTTGAGGCCAGAGGTTTCGCTGCTTTGACCGAGGTCCTCCTGATCTGGAGGCATGGACCTCTAGAAGTATAACTATGGAGTTTCTGCATATTGGTCAAGGTTACAGGTTATGAAGTTCACCAAGGCCACAGGTTCTGAAGTTGTCCAAGGTCATAGGTTCTGAACTTAGACAAGGTCACAGGTTCTGAAGTTGGATCCAGTTACAGGTTCCGAGCTTGAACAAGGTTACAGCCTCTGAACTTGATCGCCTATAAAGCAATTTGACGATTTTGAACTTGGTTCAAGGACATCGAGTTCCTCAAAACCGCTTTCGTGAAGGTGTAAGTTGAAATTCAAGGATTTTCATCAAGCAGGTTACAGATTTTGAGGCCAGAGGTTTCGCTGCTTTGACCGAGGTCCTCCTGATCTGGAGGCATGGACCTCTAGAAGTATAACTATGGAGTTTCTGCATATTGGTCAAGGTTACAGGTTATGAAGTTGACCAAGGCCACAGGTTCTGAAGTTGTCCAAGGTCATAGGTTCTGAACTTAGACAAGGTCACAGGTTCTGAAATTGGATCCAGTTACAAGTTCCGAAATTGAACAAGGTTACAGCCTCTGAACTTGATCGCCTATAAAGCAATTTGACGATTTTGAACTTGGTTCAAGGACATCGAGTTCCTCAAAACCGCTTTCGTGAAGGTGTAAGTTGAAATTCAAGGATTTTCATCAAACAGGTTACAGATTTTCAGGCCAGAGGTTTCGCTGCTTTGACCGAGGTTCTCCTGATCTGGAGGCATAGACCTCTAGTAGTATAGCTATGGAGCTTCTGGATATTGGTCACGGTTACAGGTTCTGAGGTTAACCAAGGTCACAGGTTCTGAAGTTGTCCTAGGCCATAGGTTCTGAACTTAGACAAGGTCACAGGTTCTGAAATTGGATCCAGTTACAGGTTCCGAACTTGAACAAGGTTACAGCCTCTGAACTTGATCGCCTATAAAGCAATTTGACGATTTTGAACTTGGTTCAAGGACATCGAGTTCCTCAAAACCGCTTTCGTGAAGGTGTAAGTTGAAATTGAAGGATTTTCATCAAACAGGTTACAGATTTTCAGGCCAGAGGTTTCGCTGCTTTGACCGAGGTTCTCCTGATCTGGAGGCATAGACCTCTAGTAGTATAGCTATGGAGCTTCTGGATATTGGTCACGGTTACAGGTTCTGAGGTTAACCAAGGTCACAGGTTCTGAAGTTGTCCTAGGCCATAGGTTCTGAACTTAGACAAGGTCACAGGTTCTGAAATTGGATCCAGTTACAGGTTCCGAACTTGAACAAGGTTACAGCCTCTGAACTTGATCGCCTATAAAGCAATTTGACGATTTTGAACTTGGTTCAAGGACATTGAGTTCCTCAAAACCGCTTTCGTGAAGGTGTAAGTTGAAATTGAAGGATTTTCATCAAACAGGTTACAGATTTTCAGGCCAGAGGTTTCGCTGCTTTGACCGAGGTTCTCCTGATCTGGAGGCATAGACCTCTAGTAGTATAGCTATGGAGCTTCTGGATATTGGTCAGGGTTACAGGTTCTGAGGTTGACCAAGGTCACAGGTTCTGAAGTTGTCCAAGGTCATAGGTTCTGAACTTAGACAAGGTCACAGGTTCTGAAATTGGATCCAGTTACAGGTTCCGAACTTGAACAAGGTTACAGCCTCTGAACTTGATCGCCTATAAAGCAATTTGACGATTTTGAACTTGGTTCAAGGACATCGAGTTCCTCAAAACCGCTTTCGTGAAGGTGTAAGTTGAAATTCAAGGATTTTCATCAAACAGGTTACAGATTTTCAGACTAGAGGTTTCGCTGCTTTGACCGAGGTTCTCCTGATCTGGAGGCATAGACCTCTAGTAGTATAGCTATGGAGCTTCTGGATATTGGTCAGACTTACAGGTTCTGAGGTTGGCCAAGGTCACAGGTTCTGAAGTTGTCCTAGGCCATAGGTTCTGAACTTAGACAAGGTCACAGGTTCTGAACTTGGATAAAGTCACAGGTTCTGAACTTGAACAAGGTTACAGCCTCTGAACTTGATCGCCTATAAAGCAGTTTGACAATTCTGAACTTGATTCAAGGACATCGAGTTTATCGAAACCGCTTTCGTGAAGATGTAAGTTGAAATTCAAGGATTTTCATCAAGCAGGTTACAGATTTTGAGGCCAGAGGTTTCGCTGCTTTGACCGAGGTCCTCCTCATCTGGAGGTATCAGCAATTGCCACCCCTTAAACCACAAGGCCCCAGATCACTAATACTCGTTTATTCTGGGGTTACTATAGAATTAGAGGGGAGGATGAACGGTTTTTATAGTTTTGTTGCACTGTTAACGCGAAATTGAGTGATATTGATCTCGGCACCAAATGTCTAGAACGTTTCAGTATCTTATTGACAGCTGACTCCTAACGGTCTGACATTAGTTCTCAATGTCCTGCTTCTAATGATACAAAACAGGTAGCAGAGATGGAACAGGTAACAAAAATGAAACAGGTAACAGGTGAACGGCTATATCCTGTGTGTAAAAAGCTGTTTGAAATTGAAGCCGTTCACCTGTTAAGCCGTTCGAAAGCGAGCCGTTCTGTTGAAAGGTACCTATTTCCTACTGAAACAGGTAACAGGTGAACGACTCCAATTACAATAATAATTTATAATAAATTATATTTACAGAAGGCATACATAAAAAATATGTAATACTTCTTACATATAAGATTTTACATATTATAACGTACATAAATCTAATCATATAAATATGACAGCACATAAATTTCATGGGTAATATGTAATTATCTATATGTATATATTATATGAATTTCTGTATACAGAATATCCGTAAGTTTCTATACTATTATGTAAAATATACGTAATCTGTGACATACGGTTTATATAACTTTATTAAAGAATACTTACATACTTGATATACAGGGTTTTTCAACGAAAAGGAGCCACCCTTTATAACTTCTAACAGAATCAAAATTTGAAAAATCGGCGATACCCGTCTATAATAATATCGAGGGGGACACTTTTTGACATAAGTTTGAGATTTCATACCTTAACCCCCTGGGTCCCACAAACATACCCTTAATTTTTTTAAATGGCAACATGGGTCATGTGATACGTCATTTGAAAGGTCTTTTGATATCTTGCATTACTGCGTTTAAAATTTTAAAATCGTTCAATTCGTTTGTGAGATATTTTAATTTAAAGTTTTAGAGAACTGATATAATTTTCTTCAAAATGGTTGTTTTTTATTTTTTTTTTTGCTTTTATAGTCAAGATAAATTGATACGAAATTCATTGTATTAAACTTTTTTTTATTTACATGGAAATAAAACTTAAAATAAATTAAAAAGTCAGTAATACTTTTATATTGCATTATTATAACGACAAATTATATCAGTTCTCTAAAACTTTAAATTAAAATATCTCACAAACGAATTGAACGATTTTAAAATTTTAAACGCAGTAATGGAAGATATCAAAAGACCTTTCAAATGACGTATCACATGACCCATGTTGCCATTTAAAAAAATTAAGGGTATGTTTGTGGGACCCAGGGGGTTAAGGTATGAAATCTCAAACTTATGTCAAAAAGTGTCCCCCTCGATATTATTATAGACGGGTATCGCCGATTTTTCAAATTTTGATTCTGTTAGAAGTTATAAAGGGTGGCTCCTTTTCGTTGAAAAACCCTGTATAAAAAAGCATATGAAGGGGTATTTACTTCAATCTTATATATATTGTATGTATATTTTATGTGTGTTTGCTGGGTTGTCCACCAAGATCATTGTGATATCAGGTCCCTACCCACAGTGCAAAAAAACGTTTCTGAAATGTTTTAGAAACGTATCTCTGAAACATGAAACATCTCCGAAACTGCGACAGAAACGTATCATACACATAACATAGATGTTTAATGTCCGCCTTCAGAAACCTAGATTTGAAACAACACAGAAACGTTACATCGAAACATTTTATATATGTTTCAAGAAACATATCGAAGAGTAATTTATTGAAATGTAGGAGAAATGTGTCCTTATAAATGTTTCATACGTGAATATTTGAAATGCCTCATAAATGTTGCATTTGAAACATACCTGAGTATAAAAAAATTGAGATGTGGTAGAAACTATGGTACCGAGAACCCAAACTACTCTGAGGGGCTCTTTTCCCAGTGCGCACGCCTTGCAGGGCCCAATGTACTCCGGTGGCTTGTTCTCCAGGGCCCCCAAAATTCTTTTAGTGTAGACTCGAAGGAGATCGGTGATGCTGAAAAATCGTTTTGCTTCAAGTGGGATTCGAACATCGGTCGCTTGTTTAGGAATTCAGAAAACAGTTCCGCAAACTACCTGAGCTACAAACTCGCTGGCAAATAAGCCATTTAGATGTGCAAATATTACCCATCTACTTATGATGAATAAATCTATTGTAATTTGAATTGTAATTTTGGATAAATATGTAAAACACTCACATTGAAACGTGTATTTTTATTCTTATGATATGTTTCAAGTGATTAGGTTTCTAGTACAACGCTACTAAATACAAGTACCTAACATTAACTTTGAAAGATGACTTCAAACGAAACATCACATTTTTAATGAAGTTTCTAAAATGTTATACGTTATCACTAAAGTTGGGATAGTTAGACAAAACGAAAGTTTCAAAAAGGCAGGAAAAAGGCATAAAAAATAATTTAAAAAAAGCATCTATTTAAAAAGACAAAAAAGGAGAAAAATGGCACGGAAAAGCGAAAACTGTCGAGATAAAATCAACACATACATATTCAATTTAAGTATAGACAAACAAATATTTATTTGAAAAAGTAATTACAGTTGATAAATGCTATCTGCTGGTATTCTTTTTCAATAAAGTTTTCTGGCTAATTAAAATACGCTTAACTCGGCATAATGACTAAATGATGCAATTTCAACAAAGACTGTATGTAGGTGCAGCTTGCAGGTAGAAATAATACAATGGGAAATATTTCAAAGTAAGGAAAATGACTCATCCGAGTTATTATTGTAAGAGGCTTAAATATTATAGGCAAAGTTTGTATTCAGTTTGTATACCAAATTCCTTTCCCTTTCAAACAATTTGCTTTCTTAGAAATTACCCAGAAAAATATACCTATATAAAATCTAAAAATTAAAAAATACTTACATTTCAAAAAACTTAAAAAAAATTACAGAAAAGGTACTAAATACTTACGCGAAAATATCAAAAAAAAAAAGGTAAAAAACGCAATAAAACTAACAGAAACCAAAAAAGGCAGAATAAAGTTTGCATCTAAAACGGATTTTAAATAGGGTCTGCCTTATGTTTGTCCATTTATAAAAAAAGGCATCCTAGCTTTAGTTATCACATTCCAAAAAATATATCACAGAGATATATTTTTGGATACATATCTAAAACGTTCACACCGAAACGTGTATGATGTGTTTCTTACGATATGTTTCAACTGATAAGGTTTCTGGTACAACACTACTAAACACAACTCCGTAACGTTAACTTTGAGATATGACTATTTTGTTTCAAACGAAACATCACATTTGTAACGTTTCTAAAATGTTATACGTTATCACATTCCAAAAAATACACCACAGAGATGTATTTTTGGATACATATCTAAAACGTTCACACCGAAACGTGTATGATGTGTTTCTTACGATATGTTTCAACTGATAAGGTTTCTGGTACAACACTACTAAACACAACTCCGTAACGTTAACTTTGAGATATGACTATTTTGTTTCAAACGAAACATCACATTTGTAACGTTTCTAAAATGTTATACGTTATCACATTCCAAAAAATACATCACAAAGATGTATTTTTGGATACATATCTAAAACGTTCGTGTTGTAATGTGTATGTTTTGTATTTTATGTAACTAATCAATTGAAACGTTTATTAGACATTACCATTTATTCGCTTTCGACAGGAATGTACCAGTAATGTGTCTTAGATGTTTCTTAGGAATGTTTCATTTGTAACCCTTATGCAACATTTAGAAACGTTTCATGGATGTACTGTGTTCAGTGGGTAGCTACCATTTAAATGTCTGCAGAATATCATTCGAAATGATTACCTAAATTATACATTTAAAAACAAAATGAGGCTCCTGAGCGCACTTGAAGGTTTAATTACAAGCTGTTATTGTCGATATATTATTAGGTCTGAAGTAACAATGCGATGCACATGCAACGAACGAAGTGCAGATCGAATTTGCGATAGTTTCGATAAACTTTGTGTGTATCTGTTCTGTTCTCCAACCTCCATTTACTTATCCCATCTTTGAATAACAAGATTGCCGGTGTGGACGCGTGTGGGAAGTATTGGAGTTGTTGTTATAAATAGTAACTACGAACAGACGAATAAATGATAAAGGGGTGACTGTATTGTTTTCGTTCAATTTCTACAGACGCCAGTTTCGGTCTTGTATTATGTTTTCTGAAATTGCTTCTATTACATCCCAACAATACATAATATAAAGGTATAATTTGTGCAATTGCATACGATAGGGGGTGTATAAAATATGAAAGGAGATGAAAGAGAGTCATAAAAAGTATTTTAAGCAAACTATAATTTGCTTCTCTGTCATAGCGACAAAACTGACAAATCAAAAATACTGTAGTCGTGAATGAAAGTATCTCAAAGACAACTGTTCTCTTTGGCACACTGTACGATTACAAAAATTCAATACTATACACGGCTATGGCGTAGACGGGAAAATTTACCAAAAGATTGGCTCACCATTTCTGTTTGAAACTGAGTCAATCTCTTCGTCAAATAAAAAATTCAGGCCCGCACCTAAATGTTAAAAAATAATTAATTGCTCCCAGTTTACGATTTGACTCGAACGTAAGGAAAAACGAAATCCAGTAAAAGCTTCTATCGATCTCATTGAAGTTACATCCGTGTTATGTAAACACAAAAAGAAGATGAATGGGAGTTTATCCGTTACACTTTGTCACATTCATAACCACTTGAATATATCTATACATTTTTTTTGTTGCTGTAAAAACTGAAACTGTGTGTGTTACAGGCGATGCTTGTCCAGCTACACGTTCACCAAAGATAACAGCTAATCTTTTATCACTTTGTATTTATACTATAATAATTTCAGTCAACAACTAGATTTATTACTAAAATCATCACGGAGCACTCCGTAACTCAATTTTCGAATCGCTTCAAAGGATTATTTATCCCACATTTTTGTAGTTGTATTTGTTAGTTTCGTTTTTTGCGAAAATTTATCGCTCCACGCAGCCGAAAGAGCAAAAATACTTTTTTCCGCTACATTTCCAATTGAAAACCGCCGTTACATTAATAATTTAGTATTTGACAAATACGAAACTGACGAGTAAATTTGGACTAGGCAAACTCGACCAATTTATAAGGCTCGGCGATGTCTTCCGCGATAAATTCGAAATCGATACATTTAAATGGCAGTAAATTTTCCGTAATCGATACAATTTTTTCGTAAAAGAAATTAAACCGACAAATCTAATTAAAGTTGAAAAAGATAAATTATCCTCATGCGTTATTTCAAGTAAGTCGATGCTATAAGTAACTGATCTTCTGTATTAATTAATTAGATGGTTTTAATATTTATATTTTTGCTGACGGGAGTCGAGATACGAACTTTTCACTTTAATCTTATGAAAATCAATTTAAGTAGATTATGCAAATGACTTTAAAGATGAGTCTTCTGAAAGTTCTAAATAGGCAATTTATTTAAATGTTTTGTGAGGCTGAATTTCCTTTTATTAAACCACATTTTGTTATGTCTTCAATTTTTACTACATAATTTATTCATATTGGCAATAAAAACACTTTCGGTTTTATAATATAAATTATGAGAAGCGAAAAAATTTTTCGAAAATAGCGTTTTTAGAAAAGCGAGTTTGTCGATTCCATATTTTTCCTAATTTAGTGCGTACCTTCATGAAAACTTCGAGATTTACGGAAATAGTCGCTCTTCAATTAATTTATTCGGCAACTGAAAAGATTTCAAGTTTCTGTAACGAAATTCCATTCCCGTCCACACCTGCCTACAATTTTTATGCACGGTCGAGAACCCAAAATAAGAAGTTTGAAAGGATTAGGTTAGAACCGACGGACCATGGGATGGATCATTTCCGTTAAATCACCAGATATCACGATTCAGGATTTTCTTGCAAACAATTTACAAAGATGAGTTGTCCCTCGTCCATTTGAAGGATAGTCTGGGACCTAACAACTTCCTGACTATCTAAGGAGAAACTTCCGTTGTTAAAAAACGAAATTTTAATAAATAAACCCATCTTACCTGCGCCATTTTCTCCTGTTAACCTCTGCAACGCAAATTGTGCTGACACATTCATAGATATTTTGGCATTAATTTAAAGTTTTTATGTCACCTGAATGCTAATTTCTTATGACTTTTACTCGTTTGTCAACTACTTCGTAATTAAATGCTTTTGTCCTATAATCATTCCCAGCAAACACACATATAAAATATACATACAGCATATGTAAATTGAAGTAAATACCCCTACGTAAGCTTTTTTATATATCAAGTATGTAAGTATTCTTTAATAAGTTATATAAACCGTATGTCACACAATTACGTATATTTTACATAATAGTATAGAAACTTACGGATATTCTGTATACAGAAATTCATATAATATATACATATAGATAATTACATATCACTCATGAAATTCATGTGCTGTCATATTTACATGATTAGATTTATGTACGTTATATGTAAAATATTATATGTAATATTACTCATTTTTTATGTACGCCTTCTGCCAATTTGACGAGCCATAGCATCGATTGAACTAAATACTAGGTGTTGGAGCACTCGGCGTTAATGCAACTTGTGGTGCCATGGGAATGACGTCGTGGATTCGATCGGCGATCCAATTATTGTCTGCGTGCTGTTAGGAAGTGGACTGGTCCAAATTGTACGTAGGAAGTCTCAGGCACCTTAGGTCCACTACATATGTTGGAGATGGCGTAGAAACTGCGATGGCTTTCTATCACCAAGCTCCTCGTGTATCAAAAGTTGCTTCGCTTTTTTTCCTCTGTATGCGGATAATGGTTTGATGAGTTCCATTTTTAGCTTCTCGTATCTTTCGCTGGCTGGTGGATTAAAAATTATGTCCTCCATCTCAGATGCAAATTGGGGATCTACTTGACACCCATGACATAAGTAAAAAAATTTGTGCAGTCCATTGTTATATTTGATACCCCAAACTGTCCCTCAATTTGTGCAAACCATTTTTCAGGTTTTCTGGCCAACCCTTCTCACCTTGTACACATCCACTCCCGCTCAGTCACCCTCAGTCATCTTGATTTCTGATAATGTGTAAATTTATAAAACTAAAATACCCAGCAAACACACATATAAAATATACATACAACATATATAAGATTGAAGTAAATAACCCTACATATACTTTTATATATCAAGTATGTAAGTGTTCTTTAATAAAGTTATATAAACCGTATGTAACAGATTACGTATATTTTACATAATAGTATATAAACTTACGGATATTCTGTATACAGAAATTCATATAATATATACACATAGATAATTATATATTACCCATGAAATTTATGTGCTGTCATAATTATATGATTAGATTTATGTACGTTATATGTAAAATCTTATATGTAAGAAGTATTACATATTTTTTATATATGCCTTCTGTAAATATAATTATAAATTATCATTACATATATTATATTGTCGAAAATAAAAGTCCGTTTCTATTTGCGCCGCATAATTAATCGCACGCGCGGGTTTTCTTTAACGCCAAAAATTGTAGTTCACGTACCTTTAATATTAGATCCGTATCGACTAAAATGCGTCTAATTTATATAGAAAATAAATAATATAAAATAAATTAAATTCTGGTCATTTTTAACATAAGGGTAGGTATAATCATTGAATAAGACTTCACTCAACGATATAATCAAACATAATTTAAACTCGCGAAACAGCGCAAAGTTAGGAAGAACGAAATAAAAAAAGGAATGTTTCAGATTAGCGCAGTGGTACAATGTCGGATATAAAGAAAACACATGTCGGATTTCGGAATTTGCAACGCCCACCCGCAACGGTTCGAATCCGGTTAAGGGAAACTTTTCAAGTAAGTATATAATATCATAATAAACTGTCGGCTTTCAGTTCAGGCAAAAACGGGTTCGTGCAAGAATTAAGTTAATTAAAAGTACAGTTGCAGGTAAAAATGTAGTTTTTCATTTTTTTGTATGAAACTACTTAAATAATTTTTTACATTGGTAATAATTACATTATGCTCGAGTAGCTGCCATTTGGTCATCGCAACGCTTTTACAACTAATATTTTTTATGCGAATATTACATAAAATATACATAAAACGTATATAAATTCATGTACTACAGATATAAACAATTTACAGCTAATAGACATATATACATATTATTTTGAAATTTTCTGACATCCTGACATTAAATATCTCTTATTTTTCTTCCAGTTTTATATAAATCTAAAAAGCTCTTATATAATTTATATGTATTTTATATATAAATGTGTTTGCTGAGACTCTGTTATCCGTGGATGATTAATCTGATTAGAGTCAGTTTCTAGAGAACCTAGCGTTCCATGGCCCGAACTCCAATCATCAGTGAAGGTGAAGCACCAGGTGCTTGAGGAACACCGATATTAGTAACACCAGGTGAACCCTTCAAAGTGTTACCGTTGCCGTTTATTCTAATCAGAACGAACAGATTCATTACCTTGGAGTTCTGCATGTAGCGCGGGAATTATCAGCCTGCCGTTACCCTCACGTTAATCTGATCGTAGCTCATCTAAACCAGCGAGAGGGTTGATCCTTTCGCTCCATGCGTTCAACGACTGAGTGTGGAAGCATTTGGTGCAGTGTGTATATCGTGCATCTTCTGTACAATTTTTACTACTACCTCTTATTTTCTGGATACTTTTTGCAGCTTTCCTCTGCTAAAAGTCACTAACATCCGTTACAACTTATCTAACTTGAACCTTTTACCCAGCAAACACACATATAAAATATACATACAACCTATATAAAATTGAAGTAAATACCCCTACATATGCTTTTTATATATCAAGTATGTAAGTATTCTTTAATAAAGTTATATAAACCGTATGTTACACATTACGTATATTTTACGTAATGGTATAGAAACTTACGGATATTCTATACACAGAATTTCATATATTTTCATTGATAAAGATTCTATAGATGGAATCGAAACGTAGACATTTTCTACACAAAAACCAACACGGAGAAATTCCAGAAGAAAATACAAACAGAATTTCATATAATATATACATAAGTACAGATAATTACATATTACTCATGAAATTCATGTGCTGTCAGATTTACATGATTAGATTTATGTACGTTATATGTAAAATCTTATATATGTAAAAAGTATTACTTATTTTTTATGTATGCCTTCTGTAAATATAATTAGAAATTATCATCATTTGGTTGAAAATAAAGTCCGTTTCTATTTGCGCCGCATAAGTAATCGCACGCGCGTGTTTTCTATAACGCCAAAAATTGTAGTTCACGTACATTTAATATTAGATCCGTATCGACTAAAATGCGTCTAATTTATATAGAAAATAAATCAAGGGCACCGCCAGAGAATTTTCCCGGGGAAGGGGGGGGGCAAATAGTATTGGAGGTTCGTGGCTCTGGCATTTTTTAAGATTTCGTACATCATGTATTTTCATTTTTAATAACTTTTGCCTTTTTTCTTTTTTCCCCTGACCCCCCTTTGGCGGCGCCCTTGAAATAAATAATACAAATTAAATTAATTCCTGGTCATTTTTAACATAAAGGTAGGTATAATCATTGAATAAGACTTCACTCAACCATATAATCAAACAAAATTTAAACTAATACGCGAAACAGCGCAAAGTTACGAAGTACGAAATAAAAAGAAAGGATGTTTCAGATAAGCGCAGTGGTACTATGTCGGATACAAAGAAAACACATGCCGGATTTCGGAATTTGCAACGCCCACCCCCAAAGGTTCGAATCCGGTTAAGGGAAACTTTTCAAGCAAGTACATCATAATAAACTGTCGGATTTCAGTTCAGATAAAAACGGGTTCGTGCAAGAATTAAGTTAAATATAGTTAAAAGTACAGTTGCACGTAAAAATGTAGTTTTTCCATTTTTTTTTATGGAACTACTTAAATAATTTTTTACATTGTTAATAATAATTATAATACATTATGCTCGAGTAGCTGCCATTTGGTCATCGCAAGGCTTTTACAACTAATATTTTTTATGTAAATGGATATATACATAAAACGTATATAAATTCATGTTCTACAGATGTAGAAGAATTTACATCTAATAAACATATACATTATACACCAAATTGCTGACATCCTGACCCTCATTATCTCTTATTTATCTTCCAGTTTTATGTAATTCTAACAAGCTCTTACATAATTTGTATGTGTTTTATATATAAATGTGTTTGCTGGGTAGTTTAGTCAAACTGCATTGTTCTAATTTAATAAACGAACGCACATATAGGGCACAACAGAAACTAAATAATAAACAAGTAATTTCTGTCCATTTTGTAACACGACAGTGCTATTATTATAATATTTAGGTTATTGTATTTGTGTATTATATTGCGTATACAATTCCCCTGTGTAGTTTAATATTTTCAACGTAATGAGCAAATACATTGAGTACTTCTCCGAAATTTTGCTCCAATAGAACGTAGAAATTTCTAGCCAAACGAAGTGGTTGCATGTGTATAAGTACGACGGCCGTCCCATGAATGTTACGTTCATAGTAAAGATTCCGACCAATATCGGCGGCTGTTTACTGCGCAACTAGTAGACGAAATATTATACTCAAATCCCCAAGCTTTACGTTAGTTTGAACAATTTGTACATCGCTTTGTGTTTAGTATTAATTTCTAGCCAACTGAGCTAGCACAAGCCTCCAATTCCTGTATAAATAAATAAATAAATAAATGGTAATGTTTCCACGAGTATGACTACTTACAGTTATTTATAACTATAGCTACACGAGACAATATCTATATATTTATTGTATACCTTAATCATGGTTGACTGTGTCTGAATTCAAAGAACGTATAAATAACATGGGGGTTGTCTAATGTAAACGCACTTGGTCATTGCAAGTTCATACCTAGCCAGTAATTAATTTAAAATAGTAAAGGAGTACAGATACATAATATTCTGTGAAAAGAGTAATCCACAGTTGGAAAAGTCAACGTTTCGTCCCGGGGCGGTTTTACCTTACTGACTCCGGCGGGAGTGGGAGCGTTCGCTGTAACAGTAAAGTAGTACGCAATGTGTACACGTGTCTAATGTGTGCCAGTAATAAATGGAAAAGATTTTAGCGAAGTGGATCCTCTTCTCAACCTAAGACACAATATATCAATGTGTAGAATTTATTATCGTTAGCTTAATATCGCTCTACTATCGGAGTAAAAATGCAAGGCCCCTGACTTTGAGTGGTCATAATAAAAAAACTGGGGGGGTGAAATTTTTTCATTTTTGGACAGTATATTAGCCATTTATACATGTTTAACATGTTTAAAAATCAAAAAGGTAGAATCAATTGTTTAACTATTATTTTAATTAACAGCAATAAAAACACTACTTAGCATTTTCCCGGTCAGTTTTAACTTATCATAAGCATCATAGCACACATACTTCTCAAAAGTCGAAAGCCGATAAATGTTGATTATTGATATAATTAACTCGTTTTATGAGCTATCATCGAAAATTTACTATTTTCCAATATACGGAAACTAAATAAAAATTCTTGTTTTAAATGCTAAATTTGAATTACTGCAATCAAGCTGCATTATTCCTTTATTGAAAACAATATTTGTTTTCTTGTAATTCAAAGTAAATGTTATGATTATCGCGAAAGAAAGACCCACATATTCCCGCGAGAGGTAACCTACCACATCGTAAATAGCGAGCGGCAAACCACAACAAAGTGATTATTCTTTTGCATTGTACAAAACCATGCGCTTCATAGCAATAGTGTACGACAACAGCTTCCCCGCACACTGCACTTCACCGCGCCAACCGAAGAATCCATCCTTTTTTCCAAATTTCTATTAAAAAAAACGATATGTAATGACATCTTTTTGAATCGTGTTGGACCACAACATAATTGGTTTAACTTTTTATGTTACTGTCAATATTATTAATATCGAACTTTCAGGTACTCAGTTACACAAAATGGCTTCAAAATGGCTTTTGTCCATGAAGACCTGGAGGGAACACTGTCGGAGGAGGAAACAGGGCGTATTAAGACCTGGATCCTCGACAGTATTGACACCCTGACGACTGGGGCGGTTTCGCCCAAGTTCACGGAGTGTCGCCACCGAGGGGGAGCGCTGCTAATTACATGCGCAGACCTCACATCGGTGGGCTGGTTAAAAGCGGAGCTGGAGAGAGCAGCTCCGTGGGAGGGAGCCAAGCTTCGATTTGTCGAAGCCAAATACCTCCCAAAACCAGTTAGGGCACACGCCTGGATCCCCGGGACCCCAGAGCAACCGCGAAAGATCCTGAAAAGCATCCAGATCCAGAATGCAGGCGTGGAAACCAGCAACTGGCGTGTTGTGGACAGGAGGGGGGACCCCAAATGACAAACATTGATTGTCCTTATGGATCAAACTTCCTGTGACAAGATGGGGGCCAAGTGCAACCATCGACCCTACGTCAACTTCACCAGGGTGACGTTTAAACTCCTCTCTAAGCCGAAGGTGGGGGGAGAGGAGACCAAAATGGAGTGCGAGGATGCAACAGTGGCTGAGGGGCTCTCAGGGGAACCACAATCAACTGCGTCAACCTCCGCACCTCGGTAGGAAAGGTACAGTTTCAATGGCGAAACTCGTACAAATAAACCTACATCATAGCAGAGCGGCGTCCGCCGCCCTCTGTGCTTATATGAGTAGACATCATATTGATGTAGCCCTGGTTCAAGAACCTTGGACCTACAAAGGGCAAATACGAGGTCTGGGACTGAAAGGGGCGCGGCTCATTGCTGAGCCAACCCAAATCAATCCCAGATCGTGCATCATAGCTAGAGATAGCGTTAAGTTACTACCACTCTGGGAATTCTGTTGTAGAGACCTAGTGGCAGTGATGCTGACAGTGGAAGGGATGGGAGCGAGAGGGAGCTTGTGCTCGGATCCGCATACCTTCCCTACGACCAACCAAATCCACCACCAACCACTGAGGTTAGCAAACTGGTGGAACACTGTCAGCGGAAAGGATGGCAAATCCTCTTCGGATGTGATGCCAACGCGCACCACACAGTGTGGGGCAGCACGGACACAACAAAAGAGGCGAGTCTCTCCTAGATTACATTATTAATAATAATCTAGAGATAGCTAATGTAGGCAATGATCCAACCTTCATCAATATTCGGCGAAGGGAGGTAATTGACATAACATTTGGAACTGTGACTGCTTGCAGCTCAGTACACAAATGGCATGTGTCGGAGGACCCATCGCTATCCGACCATAGATACATTCGCTTTGACATTAAGTCAAAGGAAGCGGCTACGGCCGTTTATAGAAACCCGAGAAAAACCAACTGGGACCTCTATAGAGAGAACCTAAAGGTCAACCTCGAGAACTGTCCAGCCGCAGTTAGCAACTCGGCGGAATTGGAGGCCATGGAGGAAAACCTCCGCATGGCCATCAGAAATGCCTATGAGGCAAGTAAAGTGCCCTGGTGGCATGAGGGACTCTCTCGATTGCGGGTACAGACTAGAAAGCTCTTTAATAGAGCAATAAACACGGGAGAGTGGGATTCATACCGAATCACACTCACCGAATACAATAAGACCATAAGAAAGGCAAAACGCGACTCGTGGAGGAGGAACTGCGAGGAAATTGAGCAAATTCCAGAAGGTGCCAGACTCCAAAGAGCTTTACGAGGAGGAACAGAGGGGAGAATCGGTTCCTTGAAGAAAACTGAGGGGGGCTATACAGAGACCGTGAAGGAGACTTTGGAGCTTTTGCTTCAATCACACTTCCCGGGATCAAAGACCGTCTCAAAATCTGACGTAGGCGAACCAATAACTCTGGAACCCCTTTCGAGGGCGAACAGAGGAGATTGGGTTTTGGCTCGTCAGATAGTGAACCTTACAAAAATTAGGTGGGCAGTGAAGAATTTCCATCCGTACAAATCCCCAGGGATGGATGGGATTCTCCCTGCTCTATTACAACAAGGCCTCGACCTGGTAGCCACCACGCTCTGTACGTTACTAAGGGCAAGCATTTCCCTAGGATACATACCCATGGCGTGGAGGGACGTAAAAGTCGTGTTCATACCGAAACCTGGGCGAGATTCATACGCCCAAGCCAAGTCGTTTAGACCTATCAGTCTAACGTCGTTTCTTCTAAAACTATTGGAGAAACTAATTGAACGACACATTAGGGAAGAGGTGGTGGGACTTGAGCCCATCAGTAAATACCAATGTGCCTATCAACCAGGTAGATCCTGTGAGCTCGCCATCCACAGAGTAGTGAACATGGCCGAAAGGGCAATCTCCTGTAAGGAGGTCGCTCTAGGGGCGTTTATAGACATAGAGGGGGCGTTCGATAATACCTCTCTAGAATCAATTAAAACTGCTATGGAAAGCAAGGGGGTACCACCTACCGTGTGCAGGTGGATACCTACCATGCTAAAACATAGGAACGTTACAGCCTCGCTTAATAACGACTCTGTAGTGGTCAGGGCCGCACGAGGATGCCCACAAGGGGGAGTCCTATCTCCTCTATTGTGGTGCCTGGTAGTGGACGGACTGCTGAGGCGATTAAGCGACGCAGGTTACACCACGGTTGGCTATGCCGATGACATAGCAATTGTGGTACGTGGCAGATTTGAAGAGACCGTATCAGTTGTGATGCAGGGAGCTTTAAATCTAGTGGAAGCATGGTGCGGAGAAGAGGGTCTGTCGGTTAATCCAACAAAAACGAACCTCATTCTCTTCTCACGAAGAAAAGGGCCGACAAAGCTAAAAGACATAGCAATGTATGGCACCAAGGTGAAGGTTGTGGGAGAAGGCAAATACTTGGGGATAACGCTAGACCAAGGGCTAACCTTCAAACCGCACCTAGAGAACACAGCGAACAAAGCCACAAAGTCCTTGTGGGCTTGCAGGCGAGCGTTCAGAAGCAAGTGGGGCTTAACTCCAATGATGACCCACTGGATATACACCAGAATGATCAGACCGATCATTACGTATGGCTCACTGGTGTGGTGGCATAAAACCTCCACCCAGACGAACATACAGAAACTTACCAAGGTGCAGCGTAGGGATTGCCTTGGCATCACGGGGGCAATGATAACCACCCCTACGGCAGCTATGGAGACCCTCCTGAACTTACCGCCACTAAACCTAGCAATTAGGGCAGAGGCGCTCAGAGGGGCACACCGGCCGAGAGTTAACGGCGAGGAGGAATCGTTAAGGGCGGGGCACTCGCTCATCTTTGACGAAATCTCCAAAGACAAAACCCTTAGTATGAACACTGAGAGGATACCCAAAACAGTTTGTCCTATCAAACTGTTTAAGACAACAATCCCCACTCGGCAAGACTGGGAGAGCAATTCCAGTAAAGGGAAGCTGAATGGAATCGTGTATTACACAGACGGCTCAAAAACCACAAAGGGCACCGGCTCTGGAGTATACGCGAGCAATGGACGGGGCTGCAGAATTTCTGTAAGCCTAGGACAACAAGCGACCGTATTCCAAGCCAAGGTATATGCAATCCTGACGGCGGCTGCTCAACTATTAAAAGAGAACCTCGTCAAAAGGAAAATCTTTATAGTGACAGACAGCAAAGCAGCGATTGCAGCAATAGACTCATATGTGGTAAATTCAGGGCTAGTCCTTGAATGCACACAAATGCTAAACGCACTAGGTAAGTGCAACTCAGTCACACTAGTGTGGGCACCTGGGCATGCGGGAATCGCAGGTAACCAGGTTGCTGACGAGCTTGCGAGAATGGCAAGCGCAAAACCATTTATAGGACCCGAACCGGCTTGTGGGATTACTTATAACACAGTCAAAAGATTCAAGCAATACTCACGAAAGAGCATTGCAGACATTGGTCGAAAATCCCAGGACAGAGTCATTCCAAGACCTTCCTGGAAACCCCAAACGGGGACCTAGCTACGTCCATCTTAAAGTTAAGCAGGACGAAGATAAAACTTGCGACAGAAATGGTCACGGGCCACTGTCGCATGAACAAACACCTGCACAACATGGGACTGACTGAAAGCCCGACATGCAGGGGTTGTGGTGAGGCATATGAAACGCCCTATCACGTCATTTTCCAATGTGAGGCATTCATAAAGGCAAGGGAACTCCTACTTGGAAATGAAAAAATTACACAAGAGGAAGTAACGAAGATTCACCGTACTAAAATCCTGGACTTTGTAAAAGATACAGGCATTCTTGAAGGGTAGACAACACCGGGGCGCACAATAGACCAAAAGGTCGCAGTGCGGGAACCTATTGGGACCACCCCCAGAACAAATAATAATAATACACAAAATGTTATTTTTTTATTATAGCTTTAAGGCTAATAAACCAATTGGCCTCAAAAGCATCTCACATCGACAAATAAGTATACATTTTTCAAATATATAAGTATCTACCACTCAGATTCAATAAATATAGCCGTAATTAATTTTTAAAAGTCGAGCGTTTGTGCGATTTGAGTCATAATTAGCGCTTTTTTGCACATACATTGATACGGAAAATTAATAATGTGTTGCAAAAATCTAAAGCTGTACACCTTTTTGTAGGAATAAATGATCTTTTAAATGCGCTTTATTTCATTAAATTATAATTGCTAATTACTGAGATAAAAGCTTCTAAAGTCGGGGGCCTTGCATTTTTACACCGGTAGTAGTCTACGTAAGTAAAATAGTGGCATTTAAATGGCCTTATATACAAGCGGATAACCTGTAAGAGACGCTGTATATAATCAATAACTCAAGAAACTGTAGAATAATGGAATCTAATGTAAATATCGATCTTTCTTATGATAGCGCCCCCTATTGACAAATCCGCCAAGTTTCTACATTTTGCTATTAATTAGTTATTGAAGTTTTAAACAATTTATTGACTTGCGGTCATTATGTTATAGCTTTACTTAGTTGTCTGGTAATACTCTCTTATTGGTGCATGGCCCCGAATGCTAAATAATGACCGTTTTTCGCAATAATGAGATACGTTTGTATTGATACAGTTAATTTCCTTTTGTTTACTGTCCCTACCAAAAGTGGAGACACGTGGCTTTAGTTATAACCGAAATTTGTCAAAACCTGAATTTTAAAGTGAATAATAGTAGTAACGAGATCGAATTACAGAGACCATTATTCTATACACTTAATGTGCACCGCATAGGTCAATTTATAGACCATTCAGCTTGGTCGTTTTTAAGACTTTGAATCAGGACCAAATGAACTGTGATTGAAACAAGAAATTGGCATATTCGGAACAATTTTGATACAGCGCTCCATGTGAGTGACATTAGAATGCCTTTACCGAACATTTCCGCGTCCATAAGAAACAAATTAGAAAACATACTTCCAGTAAAGTGTCAGGGAATGTGAAGGAAGAAGGTTTTATTAAATTTTCACAAAGGATATTCGACAGTATAGGATATATAAGAGTGATAAAAGTATTTAAGAAACATCTCTTGTAGAAATCAATTTCCGAATTGAATCTAAGCAATACGTTCTGTTCTTCGCCATACACGATAATTAACAATCACTTTCATGAAAATTGGGCTTGTAAGGGAAACTTTTCTTCATTTTAATTAATAATTATTTTGAGCCTTTTGAAAGTTAAGCAAATTCTAAGGAAAAACATGGCACGCCACAGAAATTTCAAGATTAATGAGAAAATTCCAACGTCTACCTATATTTGTGAAGGGTGTAGTAGCGTGGGTCGGTGGGCGAAAAATGAGGGCTACTAGTTGAAGCTTTTCGATTGATGTTTGATGAATGAAAAATTTTACGTTTAAAAGCACATGATTAGTGCTGTAGTAATTTTTGTCAAAATTATGAAAGGCCAATAAATTGGGGAAATCGAATGGAAAGCGTTTTCGAGCGCGCCCACGCTCGCCCTGTACGAAATAATAAATGTTATGTCATTTTTTTTAAGCAAAAGTTCCGTGCGACCAATTTTTGAAATTAACAAGATTCGCGAGTGTTGAATTTAAAAAAAAAATTGCTGAAAAACAGTTTTCGGAGTGGTTGTAAAGCGTCGATATTTCGTGCTTACTCGTGAAAATTCGATTTTCCCAGGGCATTCTAGATGTATAACGCGGTTTGTGTTATATAGTAGTGGCAGAGAGATTGCCGAAACGTTACGTATACACGCAAAAAAACATGCGTTGACGTATTCATACGCAAATTTACGTGCACGCATCTTTTAAAAAAAAAACTTCTCGCGGATCATTTCGAATTTTAATGATGTTCAGTTTTGGGTACTTTTAATTGAAAACAAGTGGTTCGGCAATGTTTACATTTTGAAGAAGTTCAACAATGTACCAGAAGTAAGTATTTTTTTCTATATTTTAAGAAATACACCCCCAACAACAGTTTAGCGTTAGCCTTAATAGATTATTACCTCTGTCTATTCTATTTGTGAAAATGATTGTAATTAAATGCCGTTGTTTTATCTCGACATTCATTGAAATATTGTAAAAAAATTGGCGAAAGCGGTTTTTACCTACTGTTGACTAATGACGTACCACAGGGATCTCATGTAGGTCCAACATTATTTAAGAATAATTATCATTGTGGAGTTTTCACATTGATTTAATTGCTGTGAATTTGTGTTTTATCGGAAGCGAATACGAGAAGTACTTTTTCCAGAGAAATTGAATGAATAAAAGATATTTTTATGAGAGATAGAGAGAGAGGGAGTTAGATACTTAATTTATATTTTGACATTAAGAAGCCGTTACGACTAACATACGTTAAAAGCGGTACATTTCTGTAAAAAGGTGATCAGGATTATTCGAGGGGATGATCGAAAATGTTACATTTAAAATCTCAAAGCGGTTCCTGAGTGAGGGCGATCGTTACCTTGGAAAAGGACTACACCTATTGTCAACATTCTTCGTCGTGTTTCTATGTATATTAATTCATAACAATATCTTATAAAACTAATTTTTAAAAATGAAAATGTAATCAATTGACAATAAACTCTGTTTGGATATCATAATATTCCTCAGGAAGAAACGAGACTCGCTTTTGTAAGTGAGATTTGACTAAATGAAAGAACTAACCAACTACAGTATATTTATTGTTAGTGGCTATGTCACCACTAATCCAGATTCTGAACTTGGCTAAGGACACAGTTTCTGTACTTGATCAAGGTCACAGGTTTTGAACTTGACTAAAGCAGGTCGTCGGTTCTGAACTGGGTGTAAGGTTATCGAGCGCAATCGCTTTAGTTGAACTGTGCAGTAAAAGTAAGTCAGGCCAAAGGTCATCGGCTTCTTGAATCTCTGGGCTTTGAACTTTCAAATGTTTATCAAAATTAGCTAACAGTTGAGAATGTTAAACTGCTACAATTTTATCACGCATCTGCTGACTTTTGGGGTTATCGAAAGGGTGGCAATAAATTTATACCTAGGTGGCTGACAGTCGTTACGCCTTGAGAGTTGCTGAACCTACATTTTTGTTCTGTCAAAGTAGTGAAACCTATACTTTTGTAATTAAGGATAGTGTTTACTGTGAGTGTGCATTACGTTCATACTGTGTGTAGTATTATTTTGGGGTAACGCTTTCTTGAATAAATTACAGGATTATCAATGCACTCCAAGGCGTTTTCTTCTCTAACAAGTGAACTTGTCAAGGTAACTGCCAAGGTAATAGGTAATATATTACTAATCGGTATCATTGTTAGTTTAAATGTTAAAGATTCCCTACCATTTTTGAAAAATACTTATAATAGTTTGAAACCGATGACCTTGGGAATGGCCTACTTTCACTGCAAAGTTCACGAAAGCGGTTTCGAGGAGCCCACTGTGACCTGTGACCTTGGTCAAGTTTAGAACGTGTGACCTTAGCCAAATTCAGAATCTGGGTTAGTTGTGACATGGCTATACTACTATTGTTATTTGATGTACTTTCCATTAAGGTCCGTACATTGTTGCATTCCCCCAAACCCATTTGTAAAAACAGTCAAAAGGTCTTCTTAATACGCTTCAACTGTCTCTCTGGTGACTGATAGAACTTTTCACCATCCACGCAAAATCTTCTTAATATTCGCGACCACCGAAAGAATACTTTAGAAAGCTATAAGTTATATAGATTTATTCTTTATTTTTAGTATCGTGCTTGGTGTAATGTTACTATATAGCGGATGTTCGAAAATGTCCCATTTAAATTGCTCAAGGAACAGTTTTATTACACGAGCACTATGGGGACAGGCATTGTTATGGATCAGAAAAATTCCAGGAATCAGCATGCCTCTTCCTGTATTTTGAATCCTCCGTAAGCGTCTCAAAGTTTCACAATCTGCAGTAATTGTCGCCGAACTCCACAAGCAACACACCTTTTTAATCCCCAAACGGTTGTCAGAATTTTTTCGGTTTGTTTGACGAATTTGTGTTGCATCCATTGTTATGGCTGTCGTTTCGGGCGTGTCATATTGAACCCGGGCCTCATCACCTGTCACAATGGATTTCAAAAAACCTTCTCCATCACGGTCAAGAAACGCTGCAGCCATTCGGCGAGTTTTATGGTTGTCAGTCAACATCTTTGGGATCCAGCGAGCAAAAAGTTTTCTGTAGCGCAACTGTTCAGTAACAATAAAGTGCAGGGAAGATTTTGAAATTTCCGGAAATTTCATCGACAATTCAATTATGGTGAACCTAAGGTTTTCCTTAGCCACTTGGTCAACTCCTCTAACAGGGTCGCCTGTAGTGACAGACTTGTGTCCTTGACCCCCTTCATCATGCGCACCAGTTCGGCCATCTTTAACCTTTCGACACCATTCACGAACAACACTATCACTCATCAAACTGTCTCCATTCACACGACTCATTCTTGGATGATTTTCTGCTGCACTATTCCCTTCTGTCTGCAAGCAACGAATAACACTTCGCAGTTCACGTTTGGCGGGAGAATCAACAGACATAGCGATGTTTACGTGACTGCAGCTCACCAACATCTGTCTTGTTGCACTATAAAGTGACAGAGTGTGTGGAGGGGGAGATGCGCATAACAAAAAACTAAATTTCGGGAACCCGGAACTCAGTGTTGACGATTTACAATGTTACATTTGCTACAAGGTGACAATAACAAAAAGAAGGTATGTAACTATAAAAAAGGCACACACTCGGTAGATGGACATGGACTGAGGTGTTCGTTCCGAGATTAATGCAAATTAATGACAATTTTTTGTTCCACATGGAATCACTCACACGGCGGTCTTCCAAACGAATCTTTATTTGAGTGAATTACTATAGGTTTCTTACTACGTTAAAAATGCATTTATTTGACTTTCCCATTTAGATGTTTACCAAAACGAAGCCGAAACGGACAGTTGAACGACGAATAACGTGGGAAAGAACTGGGAAGAAAACTTCTCGTTTACACAATTAACTAAATAAAGATGAATTAAATTACAGCACCAGATAATTGATAAATATAAAGACATAATATGAAAATTTAAATTGTTGAAGGCCTTCGATCGATATTAATACCAAATGTTGCAATTTACAATTAATTAACAAACAATCAAAATGAAATACATTTATATTTAAATATGAAATATACCTAACGTTACAAACGGTAACCACGGGGGCTCAGGAGGCACAAATTCAATATGTCGGTTGTGGACACTGGTGCATAACAAGTATAGAATTGAACGTTAAATTAAAATCTGGCATCTCCATCAATTAATACACTTTTACGCATTAAAATCATACAGTATTCTAAACAGAAAGCAATGGATTAGTTAATCCGACCCCTCAGATGGGTAACTGGCGACTCGTGCGTGGTTCGCAACCTAAAGATCGAGAAGCAAACAGGACATCATTATTTAATTCTTCACCTATTTGAAACTCGCGGGGGACATGATTATTACAAATATGCCAGGTGAAAGTAATAATTCTTGCTAATTATTGGAAATGTAAAGATGTACCATAAATCCCAGCAAACACATTTATATATAAAATACATATAAATTATATAAGAGCTTTTTAGATTTGTATAAAACTGGAAGAAAAATAAGAGATATTTAATGTCAGGATGTCAGCAATTTTCAAAATAATATATATGTCTATTAGATGTAAATTCTTCTATATCTGTAGTACATAAATTTATATACGTTTTATGTATATTTTATGTAATATTCACATAAAAAATATTAGTTGTGAAAGCGTTGCGATGACCATATAGCAGCTACTCGAGCATAATGCAATTATTACCAATGTAAAAAATTATTTAAAAGCAGTTTCATACAAAAAAATGGAAAATCTACATTTTTACGTGCAACTGTACTTTTAATTAACTTAATTCTTGCACGTACCCGTTTTTACCCGAACTGAAAGCCGATAGTTTATTATGATATTATATACTTGCTTGAAAAGTTTGCCTTAACCGGATTCGAACCGTTGCGGGTGGGGGTGCCAAATTCCGAAATCCGACATGTGTTTTCTTTGTATCCAACGTTGTACCACTGCGCTAATCTGAAACATTCCTTTTTTTATTTCGTTCTTCCTAACTTTGCGCTGTTTCGCGAGTTTAAATTATGTTTGATTATATCGTTGAGTGAAGTCTTATTCAATGATTATAGCTACCTTTATGTTAAAAATGACCAGGATTTAATTTATTTTATATTATTTATTTTCTATATAAATTAGACGCATTTTAGTCGATACGGATCTAATATTAAAGGTACGTGAACTATAATTTTTGGCGTTATAGAAAACCCGCGCGTGCGATTAATTATGCGGCGCAAATAGAAACGGACTTTTATTTTCGACAATATAATATATTATGTAATGATAATTTATAATTATATTTACAGAAGGCATACATAAAAAATATGTAATACTTCTTACATATAAGATTTTACATATAACGTACATACATCTAATCATATAAATATGACAGCACATAAATTTCATGAGTAGGTAATATATAATTATCTATATGAAGTTGGTAGTCTTCCGGGTTCGGTCTCGCGTAGATTCCCCGCCACGGTTCTCAAAAGAACCGATGTTGAACTGACGACGTTTCGGCAGAATCTCATCTGCCATTTTCAAGTCTCCGTGCTCTGCTTCTTGTAATTCGAACTGAAATAAGGTCCGCGCTGGTGGTCGGCGGTATTTGTATGCTGACTTTCTTGGTCGCTGCTCTCGTTATTGGTCGTTGTGCTGGTACTTTCACTTTCCCTTCTACTTTCTGTGAAAGTACCAGGACAACGACCAATAACGAGAGCAGCGACCAAGAAAGTCAGCATACTTTCTGTGAAAGTACCCAGCACAACGACCAATAACGAGAGCAGCGACCAAGAAAGTCAGCATACAAATATCGCCGACCACCAGCGCGGACCTTATTTCAGTTCGAATTACAAGAAGCAGAGCACGGCCGCTGAGGATGGTGGTTTAAGTACTTTGCTCCTTTCACTTTCACTTTCTCTTTCCCTTTCTACTTTCTTTCTGCGTGTTTTCTTCGGTGATGTCGGTGTTCCATTTGATGTTCTTGATGAAGCCTCGTTTTCCGTTGTTGTTTCACTTTCTGCCTTCTTTTTTTTCGTTCTCTTTGGTTGTGTCACTGTTCTCATCGGTGTATCTGATGAAACCTCGCCTTCTGTTGTTGTGCCTCCTTTGGGTTTGGTAATCTTGTCTTGTGCGTATTGTTTCAGTAGCGGTTTCCAGGTTGTAGCTAGTCTTTGTGTGTCATCTCGCGTGTTCAAGTTTTTCAATCTCTATGGCCTCTCTTATTATTCTTGCAGTGGTATGTTCTATATTTTTGATCATCCTTGTTTTCTCGAAGTTGATTGTGTGTGCTGTGCTCTTGACGTGTTGAGCTAGGGATGATGTCTTTTGGTCCTTTTTTACTGCGTTTTGGTGTTCTTCTTTTCTGACATTTATTCTTCTATTTGTTTGTCCTATGTAGGAGCCTTGACAGTCCTTACATGGAATCTCGTACACACCTTGTTGTTCTAGGTTTACTTTTGTTTTTGGGTTCGGAAGCATCTGGCTGATCTTGATATCTGTGGTGAACACCGTTCTTATGTTCCGTTTCGCCCGAATTTTTCTTATTTTATCCGTGGTTCCTTTTATATAGGGTAGATAGGCGTTCCCTATCGGAACTTCCTTCTCCTCTTTATGTTTGGCTTTAGGTAGTCTACAAGCCTTGTTAATACTGGATCGAGTGAATCCGTTTTGCAGAAGAGCCGTGCGAATTCGTTCCATCTCTTGGTGTTTGTTGTCTTCGTCTGCAAGCCTTTGCGATCTGGTAATTAGAGTTTTCATTACCGAGTGTAGTTGAGCAGGGTGGTGGTGCGATTTGGCATTGAGGTATCGGTCGGTGTGTGCCTTCTTTCGGTAGACCGTGTGGCCCAGACTTCCGTCTTCTTTCTTCTTCACTAACACGTGCAGAAAGGGTAGCTCACTGTTTTCCTCCAGTTCCATCGTAAATTTGATTTTCTCGTGCACGAGGTTTAGGTGTTGCATGAACTCTCCCAGTTTTTCTTTACCATGTTCCCAAATGATAAAGGTGTCGTCTACGTACCTTAGCCACAGCTTTGGTTTGTATGTGGCTGTACTTAAAGCCCTTGTTTCGACCCATTCCATGAAAAGGTTGGCTATCACCGGCGATAGTGGTGAACCCATTGGTGCTCCTTCGACTTGCTTGTACCGTTGTTCCTTGTACAGAAAATATGTATTCTTCAAACAGTAGGTAGTCAGCTCCATGACGTCCATTGATGGGTTGTATTTCTTTTCGATTACTGCTAGTGCTTCGTTAATGGGTATGTTGGTAAACAGGGACACCACGTCAAAACTTACAAGCAAATGATGTGGCTGCACTGTATGTCCCTTCAGCAATTCGATGAAATATGAATTTCTGTATACAGAATATCCGTAAGTTTCTATACTATTATGTAAAGTATACGTAATCTGTGACATACGGTTTATATAACTTTATTAAAGAACACTTACATACTTGATATATAAAAAAGCATATGTAGAGGTATTTACTTCAATCTTATATATGTTGTATGTATATTTTATGTGTGTTTGCTGGGATGGTGTCATAGACCGACATATCATGTGAGCGTTAGCCATCAGTGCCTTCCATTGGCATAATTGCAAAGTTCTCTTACATGTTGCCGGATCTTGGAAAGTTCGGATCAGGTGTGGTCATCTCAGTGTGAATTTTATATAAGAACAGTTACTTCATAAAGACAATTAAGTTATTACACGACCTTGAACCTGAAACTATGAGTTGGTTATGATGAAATTCAATTACCTGAAAATTTGATATATCCGCTAGAAGAACTTCAGTTGACCTTACGACAGCGTATATATAGTGTTGATTAAAATCGTGACAAAGGTACAAACTTGTGTACGAATACGATTGACCTTAAACTAAACGAAAAGGATCGACAGAAAACGTTTATAAAGGAGAAAATTTCATTGAATTTACACATATTGATAGTTGTTCCACTTTGAGATATTTCAAATATGTAAAGGTTTTCCGTTCTTGCAGTAACATCATTAACCCTTCTTTTACACCAATCGTAACACTTTCTATACCTCGTTCGTATTTTACGTTCAAAGATTTGAGAGTCATTCCATTGGCTAATCGTATGTATGGACTGGAATTCTCAATTCGAATTCTAGGAGTCCTTCGGCTACTTTCGTATTCATTGTGAACATACCTACTTCAATTTTTATGTTAGTGCATCAACGTGAGCGCCACAAATCTTTTACTTTACCTATAAGATTTTCTATTAGATTAACCGTATAACGAGGAAAAAATTTAATAAACCCCCCCAACAGATTGAATTTAAATTCTAATTTCATTATATGTATGTATAAAAAGGATCTTTCAGTTTTTTCCAATAATTTTATTTTTCGGGTCACGATTTTAGAAATTTACATAGAAAAAATATATAAAACGAAATAGCTTTCAAAAATTAGATTTATATTTTAAGGAACGAGTCTTTTCGCTTTAATTTTATACCGTCACGATCGTAATTGATTTTAGGTTTAAATCATGTCCGAAAAGAAGAAGCTAATCTTTAAAAAGGAAGGTATCCTTGGGGAATTTTCAAAAGAAAAGAAAAGGAACTTCGCTAGGATGATTTAAATACTTAAAATTGCGGAAGTGCAAAAAAGACGATTGTCGACACTTAACATTAAAAGTAGTCGGAAGTTCAACTATTAAAATTCATACGTAAATAAAGACCCTTTCCTTTATTTCTACCGAAAAGTTTCCTGAAACCCTGAGAGTAATTACTTAAATAAAGTTTCGAACCTTTCACAGCAAGTAGGAAACGTCTTCACCCCTGAATTTTGTACGTTTAGCTAATAACAAAATTTATTTCGTCGTCCGACGCCCTATCGATAAATAATTTGTATGTGTGTGTGTTTGTAACACAACGCGGAAACGAATTCAATTAAAAATGATTTGCTCGCGTTTGGGGGAAAAAAAATTGGGTGGTTTATCAGATATTGAAAAATCATGCTATTGAGGTGAAAACGTGAAAAAGGCGGGCCGTTGTTTTGTCTCCTATACAAAATTTATTTTTAAACGTTCAATCGGACCATTATTTATACAAGGATTACATTCTACTGAAAATTTTCAATTCAAAAGAAAGCGCGACCTTTATAAATAAAATTTAGATGTTTACAAAGAAGCTTAATGTGGATTCGAAATATCTTTTCTTTTTAAGAAGGATTATAAGAAATAAAAATAAAATTATAATGTCATTTTTATTAGTCGGTATCTTTTTTTGAAGGAATTCGGAATTCCTCGAAAGTTTGCGAGTTTTTAGTGAAATTAGCAAGTTTAAAAGGAAATCATTTAACTTTAGCAAAACATCGTTAATGGCTTTGTTTGACGGAACTTTTTCAGATATTTGTATACAAATTCCTATTAAATCTGTGGAGAAATGGGGAGCATTTCGGGATTATGTGTGTTGTGTCAAAATTAACGGTCCAAATGGACATGAAAAAGGTCATGTAATTTATGAATATATTAGAACCTAAATCACTAAAATAAGAAACCAAAACGACCAGTCTAACTAGCGTAGCGGCTAAAAAACAGCGAGATTTACGAGATTCTATCTTCTAAAAAAGAGTCTGACAGAAAAATTTGTTAAATTTCCGTTATCATCTTTTATTTTGTGAAATATCGCCCAAAAACCTATGTATAGACTGGTTAGTATTTATTTTAGCCCATACAAGTAGTTTTCGGCTCAATAGTTCTCTATCAATGGGATAATCATAAACATTGAATTTTGGGCGGAATACGAAAAAATGTATCAAACCACACTTTGTGAATCATCAACGAAATTGCTATATAAATAACGATTTTGAGATCTGTATTGACAAAAGTGTGCGAGGTCACAAATAGTGCATTAAATTCACTTATTGGGTATCGAGCCTGACCGTTTTGTCTTTTTCCCAAACGAAACTGATAAATAAACGACGATTTTCACATGTGCGAAGCCAAAATTGCACGTGATCATAACAAAAGGATGAAATCCAGTTATTGAGGATCGATGCGAAGCATTGGTTTTCCCCAAACCCATCTGGTACATAATCAACTATTTTGACATGTGCTTAGTCAAAATTGCACGTGATCCGTATAAAATTCACTTGTCGAGCATCTAGTGGTTTGTTTTTCCCCAAACAAAATTAGTACATAAACAACTATTTTGACATGTGTATACCTAGTCAAACTTGCACGTGATCAGCATGTAAATCAGTTATTGAACATCAAGTGTTTTGTTTTTCCCAAAGAAAGGAGTACATAAACAACTATTTTGACATGTGTATAGTCAACGGTCACAAAAAACGCATTAAATTCGCTTATTGAATATCGATGCCAATCGTTTTAACCTTTTCCAAACGAAATTGGTACGTAAACAACGATTTTGACATGTACCTATGTATTGCAGTGATTTGTTTGTTTTACTTATTGGGCATTAAAACATAACGTTTTATCTTTTCTCCAATGACATTGATGGCCAAATAACGATTTCGACATCGTCTGCCAAAAATCTAAAAGCTTTAGCAAAACTTTTTTCAGAGAATATACGAGGCCTGTCTAAAAAGTATCCGACCTTAATTTTTCCCGCGCAAAGTAGTGATTCTAAAGCGGCGCCACTGTGCACGGTGGAAGGAGGAACCGTAATGTGCATGCTTGAATTTTTTCACCGCGTTCGCTTGTACCTGTCACTGGCTGGTGGTGGCCAAGTAAGGTGCTGTTCGTAGTGTTCATCGGATTTAGTTTTCTCGCAAGATGGCTGAACGAATTGAGCAAAGATACTGTTTAAAATTCTGTCAAAAGTTCGGCGCAAAAGACCAGACATGTGGACGGCGAACAACTGGCACTTGCATCATGACAACGCCTCTGCACATTCATCCCAATTGATCCACACTTTCTTAGCCAAACATGGAATTACAACCGTTCGCCACCCTCCATACTCTCCAGACCTCGCTTCGTGCGACTTTTGGTTGTTTCCAAAATTGAAGGCGCTACTGAAAGGATCCCGTTTTGAGAGCAGAGAAGAGATAATGCGGAACGCGATGACGGAGCTGAACACCATTCCAAAAGAAAACTTCCAGAGGTGTTTCCAGCAGTGGAAGGATCGGTGGGCTAAGTGTGTGCAAGCACAAGGGGCCTACTTTGAAGGGGATTAGACAGGCCTCGTACCATATGGTGAAGCTTAAGGACTTAACAGTAGCGTGGACTAACAGACGGAAAAGTGACAGCATAAGCGCTTCCACTTTTGCGGATCACCCTAAAAACTGTTTTAATTATCAAATTTGTATTAAATAACAAAATTGAAATAAAATGAATAAATACAAAATGTCCATAGAACCCTAAGAAATGATTAAAACTTCACGATTTTTGAGCCCCTTAACTTGGGAAAATATTCAAACGAATGAAGATGCTACTTTTCACTGTTAGTGTTCGAGGAGTGGTTCAGTGGTGTGTTCATTTTCGTCAAAATCATCAAGTGTGAGTGTTGGGGCTACGGACATAAAGGACAGAGATCTTACGCCCAGCTGCAACCCTTTTTGATACAGTAGCAGTTGAAGGATCCATGTTGGTGGTGATGGGAGACTGCCTTTCGAGATCTTTAACTCCTACTTTGACGAATTCTTTCTTATTTCTAATGACTTAGGCAATTGTTGTTAACACCTACAAGTTACAAGCGTAGTGATCTGCAGCGTCCTCTGTAGATGGTAGTCGGATGAGGTTAATCTTATAGTTGGCTGCCGAAGAGAGACCGCTGATCTCAGCTTGGATATCACGCCTGCGCAGATCATCAAAACACTTCCTTTTGGAGTGTGACCCCAGAAAAAAGCTGATCCGAATCAGCAATTCGGCAATTGTATTTGGTTTGGATGTCACCAAACGGTGTCGATGTTATATCGCATCCGTTAAACGGTCCCAAGTTATTAATCACTTTATTTGGTTAAAGAAAAAGTTTCTTACAAATTGATTTTTATCCTAACCTCCCTTAACTCCGTATAAATACCTTAGAACCTAAAACAAAACACTAAGGCTATGTACACATGAGGACGTTAGACGCCGCGTTCAGCGTACGTTACACAAGAGAGCGCTGCACGCGCCGTTTTAGTTTATTTTTTATATTTTTTTATTTTATTTACTATGATGATAGGATTTGGGAAGTGTGTAGAGTGATCATGTGTACGGTCCAATGCTTACTCTAATAACTCGAACCGTGCAGCGGTTGAAGAGAAAACTACTAACTTCGCCATCCATCCTATTCCTAAAATCTCTCTCCATCCTCTTCATTTTCCCTCATCTCCTCACACTCCCCTAACATATGTGTTATATTCTCCCGTCCCATTCCACACAACCTACATCTTCTCTTATCATCATCCCGAGAATACTTATTCTCTCTTCCTCGTTCCCGCACCTATATCTTCCTACCATCCTCTTCCTCTTCATACTCAATCCTCCCCTTAGGTACTCCGGCATTTCTTCCGCAATTATCTCTCCATACTTTAGATTTTACCTCCCTTCTCTGATCCTACTACTTCTCTCTTGCCTTTGCACATCCTTATTCCTTTCTAGAATGTACTCTCTTGTGCTCACCCCCCATCCTCTTTCTCTTCTGCTCTACACCTCCCCCCTCTTGCATAGTATCGGTTCCTATCCTCCTGTCCGTATTCTATTCTTCCTCCCTTCACCTCACTCCAACAGATCTGCAGTATACTCCCCCTCACACACTCTCCATTCCTTCCTCATCGCCAGCTTCCCTGCCTGTATCCTTACTTTTTCCCATTTAACTCCCTCTTGGACTATGTACCCAAGTTATTGTAGAAGATTCACCTTTGGCTACTCTTCTGCAGGTAGACCTTCGTCACATCAACGTCTAAGCTGTTCAGTAGGATGAGCAGATTTACATCTTCTCCTACGATGACGACTTCTACGGATGGTGATAACCATCTAGTGCCGAAGATAGCCACCATCTAACACTGTATAGGTATTGGAATCTATGGGAGATGCGAAAGGAATCAAAATCCTTACTCTTCCTATAAACAGGACCGCTTATTATTTGAAAAAAGGTGGGGTAAGCTTAATTTTTGATTGTTCATCAGTCACCTGCTCCATTGACATTGATCCATCCCATCCTCGCATACGTGGGGTATTCGATGACCTCGATGACACTTCACCATGTACTTCACAAATTCCCTGTAAGTTTTAAACCATGATTATTGATTTTTTCTTTCATTTGTGTTATACTCACATTACCAGCAGACATACTTTTTTAAGGGGCGCGTTTTCTCCACTCAGCGCTTTTACTTTCATATCTGCATTGTGATGGACAAACTACATGAAAGGTTCTTTCTCGGTGAGGATTCCTTTTGTAGAATTGCAGAATTTTCAACCTGCACTGCGTGATCAAAAAAACAGAGCTAAGCACGCATTCACTAGATGTTTGGAATCGAATTTTCTTTACGAGTAAGTTCCAACTCCTGATCGAAATCGTGGAGTTCAAACTAGAGCGCCCGCATACGTGTTCCCTATATTTCGAGAGAGCCGTCATGCTTTTAGGACAATAGTCCCATAAAGTAATTATTAGATGATAGTTGTACCAAGACAGCGGATATGTTCCGAAATAATTTCAGCAGCGTCACCACTACCAACCGATTTAGCTGAATACCACGCTTTCCCCCGTACCAGTTACCGTACAACATTTCATGAACGATGGGCAGGTTGTGGTTATACACCTTTAGCTTTCCTGACAGGAGACCAGATATGATTTTTAACACCGAGATATCTCCCACATAGTATTGTGGCAAAAGAGGAGGTCCCAAGAGGAATTAAGAGACGGAGGAAGGGAAAAATTGATATAACGGAGTATAAGGAGTAAAAGCTAAAATATCGAAGAAAATGTAACAGGGGGAAGAGGATATACAGGAAGGAAGTACAAGAGCTTAAGAAAAAGGCGAGAGGTATGAAGATATTTAAACAAGGAGATAAAGAAGGGAAAGGGAAGAAGAGAGCAAATTGAAATGGAGAAATGAACGGAGCACTGCATAGAAAATGGAACTGTTAAGAGGAAAGGAAGGGAAGGACAGTAATTTGCAGTGATAGAAAGTGAAGGAAGAAATTAGAGGGGGTGAAAATAACAGGAGAAGAGTTGGAAAGAGTTGGAAAGTGGAAGAAATAGTTAGGACACAGGAGGAATAGTGGAAACATATGAAGAAAAAGGCAAAGGAGAATTTGATAAAATTTTAAATAAAATATAGAAACGAGTAGTGTTGCCGGACGAATAGAGGGAGACCACAACATGTCCGGTATACAAGGGAGGGGATTTGAAAGACGCAAAAACTATAAGGGGGTGAGTATCACCAATGTAGGATATACGATATATGCAATTACATTGAATAAAGGACAGATTTGAAAAAAAGCTGGGAAGTTGGTGATGAGATACGAGGAAGGAAGAGATAGGACGAGGGGGGGGGTTAGAATACTTTAAAGTTTTTGGAAAGAGAAGAAAAAAGGGACGAACAGGAAGATAGAGGAGGATATTGTGCAAGAAGAGGGGATACAACAGAGTAGGGGTAGAAACATAACGGAAGGGGATTGAAGAAGAGATAAGGACACGATATAAATACTAAAGATAGGATGTTGCGCATGGTGGGCGGTCCGCAAATATGACGCGTGACGTCACTTGTAGAGTGAATTACATTTGAGGAATACTCATTTGATGTGTTTTTCCTCTGTACCGAGTTTATTTTTCGAGATACAAAAAATTTCATAAGATCAAATATGCTCCTTATGATGTCTTTTATATGTTAAAAATATTAGGGTAGCTCAATCTCTCTCAGTTAACCTGAAAAATACTTGTATTAAGTAGCATAATTACATCTGATGGTGTTTGCGCCGCGACGGCACCAAAACGGTGCTAGATAGAGGAAAATTGGATATGAACAAATTTGTAGAGCACAAAATTTACTAAAGAAAAGTCCGTGGTAGGGTGTCACGATCTTCGATAGTTTAAGAGTTACAGGCGTTCAAAATGATGCAACCCTTATTCGCGCAACTGTCCACGCCGCTTTTTCCCAAACCAAAGAGAATTATACTCTTTGCCCAAACTAATGGAGATAATTACACCCTCTCGCGGACTTTTCTTTAGTAAATTTTGTGCTCTACAAATTTGTTCATATGCAATTTTCCTCTATCTAGCACCGTTTTTGTGTCGTCGCGGCGCAAACACCATCAGATGTAATTATATGATACATTATACAAGTATTTTCGGGTTAACTCAGAGAGATTGAGCTACCTTATTATTTTTAAGATATGAAAGACACAAAATGAATTTTATCTTAATTTTATCATATTTTTTTATTGGTTCCTTACTTTACCTTTTTTTATTGGTGCCCTACGTTACCTTTTTTATTTCACCTTTTTAAACCACGCCTCGGCGTGTTTAAATCGCTCTTTCAAAAATGCGCGTGTTTTAAAGTGGCCATGGCAACATCACCAATTTAAAAAACGTGAAATGACAATTTTTTGATTATTGATCTGACAACTACTTTGTAACGTCAAATAAAATATTAGGTACCAACAAATTCAAAACCTTTATTCAAATATTATTTAACAATTTAGACAGAGAAAAAATGCACAAAATTTACTACAAAAAAGTCCGCGGGAGGGTGTAATTATCTCAATCTCAGTAGCTCAATCTCTCTGAGTTAACCCGAAAAATACTGGTATAAAGTATCATAATTACATCTAATGCTGTTTGCGCCGCGACGACACAAAAACGGTGCTAGATAGAGGAAAATTGCATATGAACAAATTTGTAGAGCACAAAATTTACTAAAGAAAAGTCCGCGAGAGGGTGTAATTATCTCCATTAGTTTGGGAAAAAGCGGCGTGGACAGTTGCGCGAATAAGGGTTGCATCACTTTGGACGTCTGTAACTCTTAAACTATCGAAGATCGTGACACCCTACCGCGGACTTTTCTCTAGTAAATTTTGTGCTCTACAAATTTGTTCATATGCAATTTTCCTCTATCTAGCACCGTTTTTGTGCCGTCGCGGCGCAAACACCATCAGATGTAATTATGCTACTTAATACAAGTATTTTTTGTATCTCGAAAAATAAACTCGGTACAGACGAAAAACACATCAAATGAGTATTCCTCAAATGTAATTCACTCTACAAGTGACGTCATGCGCACGGTCTGACGAAATCTGAACGTCGGAACATCCGGCCCTGAGATAAAGACACACGAATGCACGAAAGAAGGAGTAAGATTAGGGAGGGGAAATATAACGGAAAGAGGAGGATTTAATATAAGGATGAAAAAAATGGTGGCGAGGTCCACATGCGGAAATGAAAAAAATTCTGGCAAGTTGCCACGAGACTTCCCTCGTATTAACACTTTTTTCAAAAAATAAACACCTACTACTGAATCCAGAAAAAAATGCTCTAAAACTACATAAAAAACTGCAATTTTATCTAATAAAAAATTAATGTGTGCCGCCAATTTAGCTTTCACCGGAAGTGAAGAAATCAAAGGTGATATCAGCATTTTCGTTCTTGGCCCGAATGCAATCTATTAGCGAAAAGCGCATTTCGATAACTTTAATAGTTCTGAGTATAGAGCGTTGCAGTCATTTTTTAAAAATGATTTTTTAACACTTTTTTCAAAAAATAAGTGTAGCACAATATACCGGGAGTTCGTTCTCAAAGTCGAACATAGGGATTTAACATGGTATTGAACGTTTTTGCCAATTGTTGCTCGCCTATTTAACTTAGAGACAAGGTAATGACATCAACAGAAAGAGAAAATTATTGCGATTCAAATAATGCTACTGGCAAGACTAAAAGTGCGATTTATTCTTTTAAAATACTAACTTAAAGTAGGAAACTTTTTAAATAGCATTCCCTTGATTTTAAAATTTTACAGCAATTGTTTTTTGTACTGATTGTTTGTCAATACGAATTTAACGTTAAACCACGTATTAAAGTTTATTTATCTAATAATGAATACCTATACCAACGAAGAAAGGGTTTTTATGGTGAAAACCTTTCATGGTGACGCTAATTTCAGAAGAGTTCGACATTTCTTTGCCGTTAATTTTAATACTGCAATACAAAAGTGTCATACTTTAAGTTGGTATTTTAAAAGAATAAATCACACTTTTAGTCTTACCAGTAGCATTATTTGAATCGCAATAATTTTCTCTTTCTGTACATGTCATTACCTTGTCTCTAAGTTAAATAGGCGAGCAACAATTGGCAAAAACGTTCAATACTATGTTAAATCCCTATGTTCGACTTTGAGACCGAACACCCGGTATACACTGTGTCCAAGATAAGGAGGGCCACTATGGGGATTTCGGAAACGGTAAGAGATAGAGTTTCGGTTAAATGGGAGAAAAGTTGGGCAATTTTGAGTTTAGTACAATGAAATTTTTAAACTTACGAAATTCCGAACCGTTCCGAAGTTATGCGACAAAAAGCGAATTTTCAGGATTTCGTTTTTGACAAATTGTTACTTTGTCGTTGATGTTAACTGAAAAGTAAAAGGACCTTCTACAGGTACTTTTTAACGTTCTTTAACATGGCATACAGCAAATTGGAATCCGACGTTTCGTTTTCGAGTAACCATCATCAACTTTATTTTTTTAAATACGGTCCTGATTTTTTTATGCATAATATTAGAAGAGCTTTTTATTCTGCATTCAAGCATGTATCACACTTTATGGTTTAATTGCGATTTTATACTTATTTTACTATTGTACTTAAATTTACTAGATTCTACTTTGGAAGATGCTCTTGATATTTTACCCTAAGCCGTAGTACGCAATTGTTGGTTTCAGCAGCATGGTGCACTTGCGCACAATTCACGGGTGGTTAAGGATTACCTTTCAAATAGGTTTGCCGAAAGAGTTTTAAGCGCCAATTCTGAAACGCCCTGGCCAACTCGTTCTTCCGAAATAACCCCGCTGGATTTTTTTCTTTGGGGGTACGTAAGAAATTATGTTTACAAAGATACCTTTGGAATAGAAGAAGAACTCCGAAAGCTTGTACTTAACCGATTCCAAACTGTAACACCTACAATGTTAAAGAATGCTTTGGAATCTACAGTTAGAAGATGCTATTGACGATTGGAGAACTAAGGAGGGCTTTGCGAGCATTTATTATAATTTTTTTCTAATTATTGGTATGTGTCATGTTTAAATTTTCGTTTCATAAAATGTTTTCTGTTCATTTATGACGTGTTAGTTGATTGTTTGTAATTATGTACACTTGGTTATAAAATTTGTGTTCAAAATTGAAAATTCTGTGTCATTTCATTAATTTGATGAGGAAAGCACAGTTAGCAAAAGTCCATTTATAAATAAAATTCAGTTTGAATGTTATTGAGGAAGGATACAGGTTCGTACTTAGGATTTTTTCCGCTAATCGTAAAGTAAGTATAAAATCGCAATAAAACCATAAAGTGTGATACATGCTTGAATGCAGAATAAAAAGCTCTTCTAATATTATGCATAAAAAAATCAGGACCGTATTTAAAAAAATAAAGTTGATGATGGATACTCGAAAACGAAACGTCGGATTCCAATTTGCTGTATGCCATGTTAAAGAACGTTAAAAAGTACCTGTAGAAGGTCCTTTTACTTTTCAGTTAACATCAACGACAAAGTAACAATTTGTCAAAAACGAAATCCTGAAAATTCGCTTTTTGTCGCATAACTTCGGAACGGTTCGGAATTTCGTAAGTTTAAAAATTTCATTGTACTAAACTCAAAATTGCCCAACTTTTCTCCCATTTAACCGAAACTCTATCTCTTACCGTTTCCGAAATCCCCATAGTGGCCCTCCTTATCTTGGACACAGTGTATTGCTGAATTAAAAAAAAATGCTCTTTTAAACTACATTAAAAAATCTGCAACTTATCTTATAAAAAAAGGAGTGCCGCCATTTTAGCTTACACCGGAAGTGACGTAATCAAAGGTTATATCAGCATTTTCATCCTTGGCTCGAATGTAATTCATTAGTGAAAACCGCTTACGATAACTTTAATAGTTTCTGAGTATTGAGCGTTGCAGTCATTTTTTAATAATTATTTTTTTAAACACTTTTTTCAAAAAATAAGTATAGTACAATGTGTATTGCTGAATTCAGAAAAAAACACTCTTTTAAACTACATAAAAAAACTGCAACTTTATCTTATAAAAAAAATTCTGGCAAGTTGCCACGAGACTTCCCTCGTATTAACACCTTTTTCAAAAAATAAATACGTACTACTGAATTCAGAAAAAAACACTCTTAAACTACATAAAAAAACTGCACTTTTATCTTATAAAAAAATGAGTGCCGCCATTTTACCTTACACCGGGAGTGACGTAATCAAAGGTAATATCAGCATGTTCATTCTTGACCCGAATGCAATCGATTGGCGAAAACCGCATTTCGATAAGTTTAATAGTTTCTGAGTATAGAGCGTTGCAGTCATTTTTCAAAAATGATTTTTTTGAACACTTTTTTCAAAAAATAAGTATAGCACAATTGCTGAATTCAGAAAAAAATACTCTTTTAAACTACATTAAAAAAAACTGCAACTGTATCTTATAAAAAAAATGAGTGCCGCCATTTTAGCTTACACCGGAAGTGACGTAATCAAAGGTAATATTAGCATTTTCGTCCTTGGCCCGAATGTAATTCATTAGCGAACACCGCATTTCGATAACTGTAATAGTTTCTGAGTATCGAGCGTCGCAGTCATTTTTTAATAATTATTTTTTTAACACTTTCTTCAAAAAATAAGTATAGCACAATATATATTGCTGAATTCAGAAAAAAACACTCTTTTAAACTACATAAAAAAAACTGCAACTTTATCTTATAAAAAAAACGAGTGCCGCCATTTTAGCTTATACCGGAAGTGACGTCATCAAAGGAAATATCAGCATTTTCGTCCTTGGCCCGAATGTAATCAATTGGCGAAAACCGCATTTCGATAACTTTAATAGTTTCTGAGTTTAGAGCGTTGCAAGGAATGTGTACGTACAGACTACAGACTATACAGACGACAGACGGAAATTTTTTTTTTCATATTTTGAATCTACGTATTCAGAAACGCAAAGATATATAAACATTTTCATAGGTCAAATTTTTTTTTTGGAACACTAAGTAATACAATACTTCCCTTTTACTTCGTACTCGGGAAGTAAAAAGTACTGGTAGGAGGACCAGAGGACTGAGGAGGAACGCGGAGTTTTCCTCTCGCACTTGGTGGGACTTTAGCTGTCTTGTGCTACTACAAGCAAGAGCTTGGCGGATACAATCAGCGCTCATTTGATGTGCCGAAATTCATGTATTTCTAGTATCGATTATTTGAGACTGAACAGTAGAACTTGCAAGGAATGAACCGTTTTTCTTATTGTCAATAATTTCATGTTAAATCTCGTATGATAAAAAATTTGAATCCCTTCAGAGCGACGCGCTTAGATCTATCGGTTCCCAGTCTAAATGTAATTATATCGCAGTTCAATCCATATTTGAGCAGATGGAAATGAAGTTTTCACGTAAAGTTATTTCGCTTTCATCTCTTTCACAAAGACATTAAGTTCTGCAGTAATTGATTATTCCATTTTCTGTGTTACAATAAAAATAATTATAAACTTTTCGCTCGTTCGAAATAAAAACATTTGGAAACTTAAATGGAAGGACATAAAAAATAAATTAAACGAATCGTACCTTTTTGAATATCAAAATGTAAATTTAAATCGTCACTTGTCCTCATGGGAAAATAAAAATGCATTAAAACTTGTTTCATATTTAAAATAGGAACCTGTTCCGAAAAAAAAATATTTGAAAATCATCGAACTGAATCAAATTGTCGGTTTTTTGCCTTTCTACGATTTTCTTTTGCATTACAAACTAATCGCTAAGATATTTTCGCTATCAGCAGAAATTCTGAATAGGTATAACCTGGTGGTAAAATGTGCAGATTTGGTAATAAATTTATAAACTTAACAGCGATATTATGGGAGGGGAGGTTGAAGAATACGCGCGAGCTTTTAAATAATATACAAGCGACTGTGACATGAGTAAATACGCAAAAGGGGTGATAATATGCAAATGTTGATGTTATTTTACACGTTTAAGCACATTATAACTTATTCTCATAATTTAACTTCGTCTCCTTCTAGACGTTTACATAGGTTAACGTTGAATTACTTATTTTCCTTCCCATTTAAGTTGTGCTTTTATACGGAAGATGCCCTTCTTTTACGTAGTAATAAGAAAACAAGATGGCGAGTCGAGTATATGTCGACGAAATTTATATCATCTTCTAACTTGGAACATAAAACAATCTAAAGTAGAATCTTGCAAAAATTACGATTTGTAACGATAGGGGAAACATAAATACCCTTCAGTGTTGTTCGAGAATTAAGTTTGAAGAATCGGAAAAGTTTCTTTTTTTTTGCATTTAATTCGGAATCTTTGTCTTTTTGTCGAATTCGAATTGTTCGTCAATGAATCTGGAAAATGCGCCGCCTTCCCTTTATTACGTAATCCGTTGTTTTTCTTCATATTTTTTGGTGATATATTCGTTTCATCCCCTTTATGAATTAATAACTAAGTTTCAAAATTGAAATTTGGTTTGAATTTTAATAACTATGAAGTTTTACAAACTTAAAGTGATTACTCCTACTTGTCATGACTATAGCGTAAATTTTGAGCAATCTGGCGGTTCCTCGAGATGTCCACCGAGATGTCAACGCCTCCCTGATCAATATTACCTCTGCAAGCAGAGTACCCACATACGCATACATGCACTGAAATGAACAAGCATAGAACGCCAGGGGCGCCGAAATAAAATTTTTACCTATTTTTAAATTAGTAAATCAATTGCAGAGTCATCTATGGGATAATAGATCAATATTATTCCAAAAGTGGCTGTGTATTGGTTTTAACATTTTCCGAAATTTATTTACGCGATTTATCAAACTCCAAGAGGGGGGGGGGGGCGAGCCCTCCCTTGCCCATTAGTAGCGGCGCTCCTGTGGAACTCTTACTTCACTATAAGTTGGTATTTTCGTCTGTATGTTGATGTGTGTATGTTCGTGTACTCCTCATTCATTAATGGACCGATTTCCTTCAAAGTCGTATAAAATTTTTTGGATTGTGCTACTATCTACTAAAATCCTGCACATCTTCGCTCCTGTTAAATACGTCCAGATACAACACAGCAAACACATTTATATATAAAATACATATAAATTATATAAGAACTGTTTAGACTTATATAAAACTGGAAGAAAAATAAGAGATATTTAATGTCAGGATGTCAGCAATTTTCAAACTAATATATACGTCTATTAGATGTAAATTCTTCTATATCTGTAGTACATGAATTTATATACGTTTTATGTATATTTTATGTAATATTCACATAAAAAATATTAGTCGTAAAAGCGTTGCGATGACCAAATGCTGGCTACTCGAGCATAATGTTTACCATTGTAAAATTACCAATGTAAAAAATTATTTAAGCAGTTTCATACAAAAAAAATGGAAAAACTACATTTTTACGTGCAACTGTACTTTTAATTAACTTATTATTATTATTATTATTATTATTGGTTCTGAGGGTGGTCCCAATAGGTCCCCGCACTGCGACCTTTTGGTCTATTGTGCTCCCCGGTGTTATCTACCCTTCAAGAATACCTGTATCTTTGACAAAGTCCAGGATTTTAGTAGGGCGAATCTTCGTTACTTCCTCTTGTGTAATTTTTTCATTTCCAAGTAGGAGTTCCCTTGCTTTTATGAATGCCTCACATTGGCAGATGACGTGATAGGGCGTTTCATCTGCCTCACCACAACCCCTGCATGTCGGGCTTTCAGTCAGTCCCATGTTGTGCAGGTGTTTGTTCATGCGACAGTGGCCCGTGACATTTCTGTCGCAAGTTTTATCTTCGTCCTGCTTAACTTTAAGATGGACGTAGCTAGGTCCCCGTTTGGGGTTTCCAGGAAGATCTTGGAATGACTCTGCCCTGGAATTTTCGACCAATGTCTGCAATGCTCTTTCGTGAGTATTGCTTGAATCTCCTTTTTGACTGTGTTATAAGTAATCCCACAAACCGGTTCGGGTCCTATGAAAGGTTTTGCGCTTGCCATTCTCGCAAGCTCGTCTGCAACCTGGTTACCTGCGACACTAGTGTGACTGAGTTGCACTTACCTAGTGCGTTTAGCATTTGTGTGCATTCAAGGACTAGCCCTGAATTTACCACATATGAGTCGATTGCTGCAATCGCTGCTTTGCTGTCTGTCACTATAAAGATTTTCCTTTTGGTAAGGTTCTCTTTTAATAGTTGAGCAGCCGCCCGCCGTCAGGATTGCATATACCTCGGTTTGGAATACGGTCGCTTGTTGTCCTAGGCTTACAGAAATTCTGCAGCCCCATCGATTGCTCCTGTATACTCCCGAGCCGGTGCCCTTTGTGGTTTTCGAGCCGTCTGTGTAATACACGATTCCATTCAGCTTCGCTTTACTGGAATTGCTCTCCCAGTCTTGCCGAGTGGGGATTGTTGTCTTAAACAGTTTGATAGGACAAACTGTTTTGGGTATCCTCTCAGTGTTCATACTAAGGGTTTTGTCTTTGGAGATTTCGTCAAAGATGCGCGAGTCCCCCGCCCTTGACGATCCCTCCTCACTGTTAACTCTCAGCCGGTATGCCCCTCTGAGCGCCTCTGCCCTAATTGCTAGGTTTAGTGGCGGTAAGTTCAAGAGGGTCTCCATAGCTGCCGTAGGGGTGGTTATCATTGCCCCCGTAATTCCAAGGCAAGCCCTACGCTGCACCTTGCTAAGTTTCTGTATATTCGTCTGGATGGAGGTTTTATGCCACCACACCAGTGAACCATACGTAATGATCGGTCTGATCATTCTGGTGTATATTCAGTGGGTCATCATTGGAGATAAGCCCCACTTGCTTCCGAACGCTCGCCTGCAAGCCCACAAGGACTTTGTGGCTTTGTTCGCTGTCTTCTCTAGGTGCGGTTTGAAGGTTAGCCCTTGGTCTAGCGTTATTCCCAAGTATTTGCCTTCTCCCACAACCTTCACCTTGGTGCCATACATTGCTATGTCTTTTAGCTTTGTCGGCTCTTTTCTTCGTGAGAAGAGAATGAGGTTCGTTTTTGTTGGATTAACCGACAGACCCTCTTCTCCGCACCATACTTCCACTAGATTTAAAGCTCCCTGCATCACGACCGATACGGTCTCTTCAAATCTGCGACGTACCACAATTGCTATGTCATCGGCATAGCCAACCGTGGTGTAACCTGCCTCGCTTAGTCGCCTCAGCAGTCCGTCCACTACTAGGCACCACAGTAGAGGAGAGAGAACTCCTCCCTGTGGACATCCTCGTGCGGCCGTGACCACTACAGAGTTGTTATTAAGCGAGGCTGTAACGTTCCTATGTTTTAGCATGGTATGTATCCACCTCCGCACGGTAGGTTGTACTCCCTTGCTTTCCATAGCAGTTTTAATTGATTCTAGAGAGATGTTATCGAACGCCCCCTCTATGTCTACAAACGCTCCTAGAGCTACCTCCTTACAGGAGATCGCCCTTTCGGCTATGTCCACTTCTCTGTGGATGGCGAGTTCACAGGATCTGCCTGGTTGATAGGCACATTGGTATTTGCTGATGGGCTCAAGTCCCAGCACCTCTTCCCTAATGTGTCGCTCAATTAGTTTCTCCAATAGTTTTAGAAGAAACGACGTTAGACTGATAGGTCTAAACGACTTGGCTTGGGCGTATGAGTCTCGCCCAGGTTTCGGTATGAACACGACTTTTACATCCCTCCACGCCATGGGTATGTATCCTAGGGCAATGCTTGCCCTTAGTAACGTACAGAGCGTGGTGGCTACTAGGTCAAGGCCTTGTTGTAGTAGAGCAGGGAGAATTCCGTCCATCCCTGGGGATTTGTACGGATGGAAATTCTTCACTGCCCACCTAATTTTTGTAAGGTTCACTATCTGACGAGCCAAAACCCAATCCCCTCTGTTCGCCCTCGAAAGGGGTTCCAGAGTTATTGGTTCGCTTACGTCAGATTTTGAGAGGGTCTTTGATCCCGGGAAGTGTGATTGAAGCAAAAGCTCCAGAGTCTCCTTCACGGTCTCTGTATAGCCCCCCTCAGTTTTCTTCAAGGAACCGATTCAGCTCTCTGTTCCCCCTCGTACAGCTCTTTGGAGTCTGGCACCTTCTGGAATTTGCTCAATTTCCTCGCAGTGCCTCCTCCACGAGTCACGTTTTGCCTTTCTTATGGCCTTATTGTATTCGGTGAGTGTGATTCGATATGAATCCCATTCTCCCGTGTTTTTTGCTCTATTAAAGAGCTTCCTAGTCTGTACCCGCAATCGAGAGAGTCCCTCACGCCACCAGGGCATTTTACTTGAGGTTCTCCTCTCTTTCGTGGGACAGCTTGCCTCATAGGCATTTTTGATGGCCATGCGGAGGTTTTCCTCCATGGCCTCCAGTTCCGCCGAACTGTTAACTTCGGCTGGACAGTTCTCGAGGTTGGCCTTTAGGTTCTCTCTATAGAGATCCCAGTTGGTTCTTCTCGGGTTTCTATACACGGCCGTAGCCGCCTCGTTTGACTTAATGTCAAAGCGAATGTATCTATAGTCGGATAGCGATGGCTCCTCCGACACATGCCATTTGTGTACTGAGCTGCAAGCCGTCACAGTTCCAAATGTTATGTCAATTTCCTCCCTTCGCCGAATATTGATGAAGGTTGGATCATAGCCTACATTAGCTATCTCTAGATTATTATTAATAATATAATCTAGGAGGGACTCGCCTCTTTTGTTGATGTCCGTGCTGCCCCACACTGTGTGGTGCGCGTTGGCATCACATCCGAGGAGGATTTGCCATCCTCTCCGCTGACAGTGTTCCACCAGTTTGCTGACCTCACTGGTTGGTGGTGGATTCGGTTGGTCGTAGGCAAGGTATGCGGATCCGAGCACAAGCTCCCTCTCGCTCCCATCCCTTTCCACTGTCAGCATTACTGCCACTAGGTCTCTGCAACAGAATTCCCAGAGTGGTAGTAACTTAACGCTATCTCTAGCTATGATGCACGATCTGGGATTGATTTGGGTTGGCTCAGCAATGAGCCGCGCCCCTTTCAGTCCCAGACCTCGTATTTGCCCTTTGTAGGTCCAAGGTTCTTGAACCAGGGCTACATCAATATGATGTTTACCCATGTATGCACAGAGGGCGGTGGACGCCGCTCTGCTATGGTGTAGGTTTATTTGCACAAGTTTCGCCATTGAAACTGGGCCTACCTACTGAGGTGCGGAGGTTGACGCAGTTGGTTGTGGTTCCTCAGAGGGTCCCTCAGCCACTGTTGCCTCCTCGCACTTCATTTTGGTTTCCTCCTCTATCGCCACCTTTGGCTTAGAGAGGAGTTTAAACGTTAACCTGGTGAAGTCAACGTAGGGTCGATGGTTGCACTTGGCCCCCAACTTGTCCCAGGAGGTTTGGTCCATAAGGACAATCAATGTTTGTCCCTTGGGATCCTCCCTCCTGTCCACCACACGCCAGTTGCTGGTTTCTACGCCAGCGTTCTGGATCTGGATCCTTTTCAGGACCTTTGCCGGTTCCTCTGGGGTCCCGGGGATCCAGGCGTGTGCCCTCACTGGTTTTGGGAGGTTTTTGGCTTCGACGAATCGAAGCTTGGCTCCCTCCCACGGAGCTGCTCTCTCCAGCTCCGATTTTACCCAGCCCACCGATGTGAGGTCTGCGCATGTAATTAACAGCGCTCCCCCTCGGTGGCGACACTCCGTGAACTTGGGCGAAGGCGCCCCAGTGGTCAGGGTGTCAATTCTGTCGAGGATCCAGGTCTTAATACGCCCTGTCTCCTCCTCCGACAGCGTTCCCTCCAGGTATTCATGGACAAAAGCCATTCTGAAGCCCGTTACTGCTTCGCTGAGGTTCTGGTATCCTTAACGGTTCCAGCTTTTACCTTCTTTGAAGTGGCTCCCTTGGGAGTGCTGCCCTCAGACCGGTGTCGCTTTTGCGCCCCAGCCTTTGGGTCAGCTTTGGGGTGCGAGGTGCTTGTTGGGTGCTTAGAGCCCCAAGGTTGCCCCTCTTTGGATGATGGAAGGTCAGGTTGCTTAGAGCCCCTGATTCCTTCCTCAGCTTTAATACTTTCCAGCGCGCTGCCCCGGAGAGTTTCTTAGGCTCTCCAGTACCAGGTGCCCCGGGAGTAGTCTCTCTTTGAGGTTGGTTTTTTACTTCATGGTTCATAAAAAGTCCCACGAGTATGAGGGAAAGTAGGTCCACACGTGCGGTGCCCTCTGCACACGTGTAAGGCGACTTAATACAACGGAGTGGCGTCCGGTGCTCCAAGGTTGGGGTCGGTAACAGCTGATCCTCTATTCAGCCACGCATCACCTCGGTCCTACCCCTAACCCTTGTGATTTAGGATTTTGATGAAGTTGTCTCCTCTTGGTCCAGGCGGCTAAGCCAAGACCCCCCGCACCAACCTGGGCCCTCCAGGTTGGTGCATGGTATATCGACATGGTTGACGCACATCAAAGACATGTCGGCACCGTTAAACCCCGTGCAAGCCCTTGGCCACGACACGAAAGCCGGGCGGGGTAGCTGGTCCGCGATGCTGTCTTTGGTTGCTTCGAGTCACTGTTCATAAGCGACGAGCACCCTTATCCCTAGCATTAACCTAAGCGTCACTTACGCTCATTCGCTTAGGCCGTTCCCCTATCCGCCACCCGGGGACGCGCCTGGTAGTTACCACCCCTCAGGTTTAATTAACTTAATTCTTGCACAAACCCGTCTTTACCTGAACTGAAAGCCGACAGTTTATTATGATATTATATACCTGCTTGAAAAGTTTCCCTTAACCGGATTCGAACCGTTGCGAGTGGGCGTTGCCAATTCCGAAATCCGACATGTGTTTTCTTTGTATCCGACATTGTACCGCTGCGCTAATCTGAAACATCCCTTATTTCGTTCTTCCTAACTTTGCGCTGTTTCGCGAGTTTAAATTATGTTTGATTATATATATCGTTGAGTGAAGTCTTATTCAATGATTACACCTACCTTTATGTTAAAAATGACGAGGATTTAATTTATTTTATATTAAGTATTTATTTTCTATATAAATTAGACGCATTTTAGTCGATACGGATCTAATATTAAAGGTACGTGAATTACAATTTTTGGCGTTATAGAAAACCCACGCGTGCCATTAATTATGCGGCGCAAATAGAAACGGACTTTTATTTTCGACAATATAATATATGTAATGATAATTTATAAATATATTTACAGAAGGCATACATAAAAAATATGTAATACTTCTTACATATAAGATTTTACATATAACGTACGTAAATCTAATCATATAAATATGACAGCACATGAATTTCATGAGTAATATGTAATTATCTATTATGAATTTCTGTATACAGAATATCCGTAAGTTTCTATACTATTACCTATGTATAATATACGTAATCTGTAACATACGGTTTATATAACTTTATTAAAGAACACTTCATACTTGATATATAAAAAAGCATATGTAGGGGTATTTACTTCAATCTTATACAATATGTTGTATGTATATTTTATATGTGTGTTTGCTGGGAAGCTACAGGTATAAGCTTGTCTCAATTTCTATCATCTTGAAACTTATATCATAAAAGAATTTATTTTCAAATCTGCATTGTTAGTAGATAAACACGTTGTAAATGCCTACCAGCCCACTCAGGGTTGGGTTAGGTATGTGTCACCCAGTGCTATAACAATTCAAATTAATAATTACTAATTAGTAGCAGTCGATAAGAATCTGTTACGACAAGAATTGGGTCGTAACGAAATTAAATGGAGCGATGGCCGCAATAGCTCAGTGCTAGTAGACAGGTGGTCGCAGGTTAGAGATAATGAGCGAAAAGGATTAGAATAGGGGTAGTAAAATAGGGAAAAATAAGTAAAGAAAAGGGCGCCACGTAATTCTTCGAGAAAAATAGGACTGCTAATCCGAATTACGAGGGTATTAACAGTTATAATAGTAACGATATCAATTCTGAAAGAGAACGGGGTAGTTTCAGCAATAAATAGAGAAGTAAATAAATTTGAGGTTATTATAATGAATAATTCAAATAAAATATGTTACACAAAAAAATCAGTTTTCATAAATTCAAGAATGATTATTAATATGACTTTTGACAAATTAAATATTCAATTTTGTAGCACAAAATACGTGGGTCTAAATTACCTTTAAGGGATTCAAAAATTGCAAGTACAATGACGTTAAATTAGCAAACAAAAATTATTGGGGAAACGATCGAAAGTTTACAAGCCAGTAACTGCAATGATAAATCAAAATTTTACCTTCCTTTTATCTTTATAGGAGCCTTATGCATAAGTTTCCGTTGAAAAGTACCTTAAACAGAATTAAACACAAAAAAAATACAAATTACCTACTAGCCTGTAGTACGGGGATCGGATACCAAATATAGATTACGTCCAAATTTAAATAGTTAAGTTAATTCAAAAGAATTTAAAGGTAATTCGATAACAAATTAATATTTAGCAAGTAGAAAATTAAATTAGCAAATAAATTATATTAATTTAGAAACTTAAAACGAAATAGTAAGGTAAAGTTACGTTACAGCAATAGCAAATATAGCAAATTTTAAGTGATAAAATTGTTAATGTTTAAACAGAATCTTTTAAATAAAATAGTAGAAAAATAACCGAGTAAGTAAAATTAAAGTACAAAAAGTTCACGTAGTATAAATTGAAAGTTATTACTCAAATCATGAGCAAAATAAGTAACAAAGGGGAAAAACTGAAATTGGTTTTTCACTTAGCGACGGTATAGTAAAAGTTGAATTCGATGAGTTTTCGGAGCGGCGATCGAAGGATTGAAGAAGTGGTTTGTGTCCCACGTAGCTGTCGGTCACGATGAAGTAGATTTCGGAGAAAGATGTAGGAAAATGGTAGGCGAATTGAAGGTAGCTTTTACCGGTGTAAAACCGCTAAAAGGGAAAGCGAAATTAGGTAACTACATTGAGCAGAAAATTCAGTACTAACCTGGAGATAGTTTTTAATCCAGCGTTTTAAAGAAGAACTCACGTACACTTTTCTTTACTGTACCAATATACGTAAAAAGTACGATTTCCGTGATTTCTTAAAAGCATAAGTTAAGAACGTTCACTAAATTTTGAGATAGATTAGCACAAGATTCGAATTAATCGAGTTTCAGTAAATGCATATCTTCTCGTACAGAAAATGCAGCGATGTGAATTGAAGCGAAGCGAGTAGCTAACTGAAGAAATGAAGTGAAGAAACGTGGGCTCTTGACCCTAAAGGCAGAAGTTCGGAATAAGCAGAATTAATACAAAGGACGAAGAAATGAATAGATCTACAGTGCAACATAGTCATACTTTGTAGCGGACAAAGAGAGTTTCAGTCATACTTTGTAGCGAACAAAGAGACTTCAGAAGGTTTAGATTACATAGGACTAAGACAACGGGTCATGAGAACAGATGCTCTACAATGTAGCAATTTTAAGAATATTACATATTAATGTTAAGGAAATTAGGAATATTTCAAATAGAAATTAGGAAATGAACGCATGGGCGTTACAAATCCTTGTTGTTGTAAGTATAATACGAGTAATTGTATATCGTATAATTTAGTTTAAAACTCGTAATTTATTTAAAATAAAATGGATGCCTTGAAAAGAAATTGCTATATTAATATTTTTACCTTAGTCCGCCTCTGATGTCCTGTCATAAAATACCGAGAGGTCGCTTTGTTATGTCAATCAGGTAGGCATTTACAACGTGTTTATCTACTAACAATGCAGATTTGAAAATAAATCCTTTTATGAGGTAAATTTCAAGACGATAAACTTTGAGACAAACCATATTATTATATGAGATATGTTGTTGTAAGTCAATAAATTACATTTTCACTGATTTCATCTTGTGTATGATTCACTGCGTTTTTGTTACCCTGCTCGCAGGTTATGGGCCCAGGGTTGTGAAAACAGAAGTGTATCATTTTGCATTGGTTGTAAAGTTAAAATTGTTTAATTGAGCTGAATCTGAAATAAAAATCAGCAAAGTGACTGAACAGTGACACTGATAAAACAGAAGAGGTAAAAGGCCATTTGAGAACTATCGAAAAATTGCGAGGGAGCGAAAATTACCATACATGGACGTTTTCCATGAAAAGTTTGTTGGAACTGAACAGTTTAGAGCAATGTATCGTCGAAGGCACTGTAGAAGATGCTGATAAGAATCGGAAAGCAAAAGCGAGAATTGCGTTAAGTGTAGATACATCAATATTTGTTCATGTTCAAGGTGTCGAAAATTGTACGAAGATAAAGGTCTTGCAAGGCGTATTGCACTTTTAAGAAAACTAATTTCTAGTTGTTTACCGATGTCAGAGTATGTCAGTGAAATTATTGGAACCGCAAATAAATTAGATGGAATTGGTTTCCATGTAAATGAAGAATGGTTAGGTTCAATATTACTGGCAAGGTTACCTAATGATTTTAGGTCAAGAATATGATGTTAAAAATGTACTAGGGGTTGCAGTTGGGAGTGAAATGTGCAATTTGAGAATAGTTTTTTATGGAGAATCCAAAAGTGTACATTACATTATTATAAGTGATGAAAGTGGCTGATTTTTCAATGACCAATACATTGTATATTCACCAGCGATAGCGAGTGAGGATATAGTATTGCGAGTTGAAAAATCATATGATATTGACAGTTCAGTCAGCTTTCTGTCAAAAATGACAACTAACCTTAAACAACTTATGGAAATGAACTTTCCTCACTATAGACAATTGAACTCTATACTAACAGTTCAATGCTTGGTGGGTTGACACGGTGCTAGTACGCTCGGCCGAGTGCGCTCGGTGCGAGTAAACTCGCGTACGAGTTCTGTTGACACACACAATTTTGGGTTTTAGTAAATGCAAAATGGCGGAAATTGTGCTTGCTGGTATAGCTGTTGTTGCACAGCTACTAATCCACGAATTAAACCAATTGCGTACTATAAAAAAGCGACGTCCCAGACGAATGTGGACACGGGAGTGGATAAAGCGACGTAACAAGTTTGGTGTTTCTGCAACGTTTCTCAGAGAAGTGGCCATGGAGGATCCAGAGCAGAGTTGCAAGGTGTCGACAATGTCACGTCGACAATTCAATTGTCGACGCGTCGACAATTGCCACGTCGAGTAAATCATTGTCGACATATATTGTCGACGCCATTGTCGACACCAATTATAATCATCTCAAAAATTACATATTAATGTTGCAAGACATATAAACGTCATTTATATTTGATTCAAAAATACAACAAAGTAAACTAATATGTCAATAAAACATAGTAGTATAGTACATTCAAAATCTTTCATTATAGGCATCCAAGCATTTATACCATCGCTGTTAAAATGCTTAAATAACAACTTGTTAAGTTCATTTTTATGATGAGATAACAAGTTATTATTATCATAATAGTACGTAACAATCTCCATATAATTTTCATTGGGAGTTACCAAGCGTGTAAAAGTTTGGCCCCCCCCTCCAGGATTATTACCAATGACCCATTGAACAATATTAGAGGGGGGGGGGGGAAGTTGAACGGCCGCCATCTTGTCCGCCATCTTGAAAATGCCCGCGAACCTATTTTTGGCTATATCTTAGCAACCGTAGGTCCAAATCGAACGTACGTAGACTCTAATTGCACAGTTTTGTATTCCTAAAATAAATTGTTATATAACCGAAATTGATAATACCAGCGGATTTAATGTTTTTGGGCTTAAAAGCTTAAATTATGGAACATGTAAAAAAACGCTAAACAACATATAACTTTTTATTTTATTATTATTAATCTTTTAGATCTCGCTTTTATGAATAAAATGCAAAAACAATCAACGAAATCCGAGCACTGGTTACGAAAATATACAGGATTTAGGAATAGGTAGCGCACCTTTGCTGAGCACAATAATTGGTAGTTATAGGTCAAATTGAAAATTTCATAAGTTTGTTCTCTTCAAAATATGCGAATTACTACTAAATACATACATTAATTAAGTGTAATCAATTTTTTAAGGCTTATGCTCCATTCGCGATTCCCTCACCCTCATAAGAGTAATAATCGCCATGACATGAATCACATCGGAAAGACCGTACCGGTGAATAAATCGAAAATACCCGAATTAATACAAATTTTATAAATTAATCATTTTTTATATCGCGGGGCTGACTTCCGGAATTGTTATCCACACGGGAAGGAATCTGTGATCGAGTTTCTTCCACCCATGTTGAATTGGATGTGGGGCTTGAAGCTCAGCCTTATGTGCCCTGCTCCAAATGGTAGCTTGGTAAGCTGCTCTCTTGCAGTGTAATAGGAGAGCGCGTCTTGTGTCGGGTGCATCATTTCTAAACTTTTGTTTCGGTGACAGAATATAAACTTTCGTTGTTGATTAATGGATTCTGCACCGCCTGCATAAACTTGAATAAAGAAAGACTTCAAAGATTTGAACTTTGTAGACTCCAAATTTCATCACTGCGAATGGATTTTCCATCATTTGGACGATGACCTGAATTATTGGGTTCCTTTTCCAGGCACTGAATTCCGTCCTTTTAGACTTTTAGAGCGTCCTCTCAGTAAGGAAGTGGAGTCACAACCCGTAAGTGTGACAAACAATGGACGTGCAAACTATACTGCTCTTTGCAAATGTCCTTGTGTAAATTAATCCGTATAATAATAATTTTCATTTGATGTTCACCTCTTCTTCCTAAAAGCCTAAATTAAATTAATTAATTAAATAAACGAGAAGGTGCAGCACAAAAAATTATTAATTTATAAAATTTGTATTAATTCGGGTATTTTCGATTTCTTCACCGGTACGGTTTTTCCGATGTGATTCATGTCATGGAGATTATTACTCTTATGAGGGTGAGGGAATCGCGAATGGGGCATAAGCCTTCAAAAATTGATTACACTTAATTAATGTGTGTATTTAGTAGTAATTCGCATATTTTGTAGAGAACAAACTTATGAAACTTTCAATTTGACCTGTAACTTGTAACGCCCTTGCGTTGATTTCCTATTTTAGATTTGAAATATTCTAATTTCTTTTACGTTAATGACTAATATTCTTAAAATTTGCTACATTACATTGTATTGTAAGCATCTGCTTTCTTGACTCATCATCTTAGCCCTATGTAACCTGAACCTTTCGAATTCTCTTTGTTCGCTGATGACTAAATTCTTCTATGTTGCACTCCAGATGTATTCATTTTCTTTGTCTCTTTGCAATAATTTGCTGACGTAGAACCCGCTGATTCATTGCCTTTAGGGTCTAGAGCAGAGCCCTTTCCTCTATTCTTTTCTTCAGTTAACTAGTCGCTTCCTTTCCAATCACTTCGCTTCATTTCTGTACGATAAGATTTGCATTCACTAAAACTCGAGTTATTTTCGGCTTTTGTGCTCATCTATCAAAATTTTAGTGAAAGCTCTTACTGATGCTTTCAGACATCACTGAAATCGTATTTTTACGTATATTTGTGCAGCAAAGAAAAGTGTACGTGAGTTCTTCTTTAAAACGCTGGATAAAAAACTATTTACCAGGTTGGTACTGATTTTTTCTGCTCAATGTAGTTACCTAATTTCGCTTTCCCTTTTATAGCGGTTCTACACCGATAAACAAAACGAACTCAAATCTACTACCATTTTCCTACATCTTTCTCCGAAATCTATTCCGTTACCGACGGCCTACGTGGGAAACCAACTGTTTCTTCAATCCCTCGATCGCCGCTACGAAAACTCATCTAATTTCATCTTTACTGTATATACCGTCACTAAGTGAAAAACCAATTTTAGTTTTTCCCCTTTGTTACTTATTTTGAACTTTTTATACTTTAATTTTACCTACTCAGTTATTTTTCTACTATTTTATCGAAAAGATTCTGTTTAAACATTAACCATTTTACTAGGTATTTAAAATTTGCTACAATTTGCTATTGCTGTAACGTAACTTTACCGTATTATTTCGTTTGAATTTTCTAAAGTAATATAATTATAGTTTATTTGCTAATTTAATTTTCTATTTGCTAAATATTAATTTGTTATCGAATTACCTTTAACTTTTTTTTTTGAATTAACGTAACTATTTAAATTTGCACCTAATCTATATTTGGTATCCGATTTTTGAATCACAGGATAGTACTCGTGTAATTATTCCTTTCGACCCTTGCTTTTATTTTGTTTAAGGACTTGGAAAAACTGTGCACAGGAGTTCCAACATCCGACTCAACTTTACCAAAGAAAGGTAGGATTTTCCATTTAACCATCGATTTGATCAATTACTGTCTATTGCATTTTTAAAGTCGCATCCCTATATTTATCTCAATTTGCTTGTTAATTTAACGTCATTTTACTTACAATTTTTGCTTAACTTAAAGGTAGTTTAGACCCACGTATTTTGTGCTACAAAGTTAATTTGTCAAAACTCATACAATTATCATTTTCTTGTATTTATAAAAACTGATTTTATTTTGTAATATTTTATTTGAATTATTCATTATAATAACCTTATATTTATTTACTTCTCTTTTTATTGCTGAAACCATCCCGTTCTCTTTCAGAATTGACATCGTTACTGTTATATTATAACTGTTAATACCTTCGTAATTCGGATTAGCAGCCTTATTTTTCTAGAAGAATTACGTGGCGCCCTTTTCTTTACTTAGTTTACCCTATTTTACTACCACAATTTCTTACTTTTTCGCTCATTATTGCTAACCTACGACCACCTGTCTACTAGCACTGAACTACTGCGGCCATTGCTCCATTTAATTTCGTTGCGACCCAATTCTTGTCGTAACAAACTACCAATTATTGTGCTCAGCAAAGGTGCGCTACCTATTCCTAAATCCTGTATATTTTCGTAACCAGTGCTCGGATTTCGTTGATTGTTTTTGCATTTTATTCATAAAAGCGAAATCTAAAAGATTAATAATAATAAAATAAAAAGTTATATGTTTTTTTTACATAATTTTACATATTTAAGCTTTTAAGCCCAAAAACATTAAATCCGCTAGGATTATCAATTTCGGTTATATAACAATTTATCTTAGGAATACAAAACTGTGCAATTAGAGTCTACGTACGTTCGATTTGGACATACGGTTGCTAAGATATAGCCAAAAATAGGTTCGCGGGCATTTTCAAGATGGCGGACAAGATGGCGGCCGTTCAACTTTCCCCCCCCTCTATTATTGTTCAATGGGTCATTGATAACAATGCTGGAGGGAGGGCCAAACTTTTATACGCTTGGTAACTCCCAACATTACATTGTTACGTACTATAACTACTAACCAGGATGAAAATAGTACCTAAGCTACTAAACTGTAAACGTTGAGAGTCATTTCTTGACGATGTTTAATATTTCACAACAAAATATAAACCAAACATAACCTCAAAACAACTGGTATTGACTTTGTTGACATACTCGACATTGTTGACGGATTGTTGACATTCACTCGACGCGTCGAGGTCGACATTAAAGTTGACGCGTCGACAAACAACTCTGAATTCCAGAGACATTCAGAAATCACCTAAGGTTAACCACAAATCAATTTGAAGAACTATTGTCCATGGGGGAACACTCCATTAAAAACAAAATACACATAACATTAAAAAAATTGGGTACTAGCATGAACTCGCACGCCGAAAGTTGGAAGACGACCGACTAACTCGTACGAGAGCAAACAACGTGCCAGTGTACTCGCGTGTCTGTTTATGCAGTACGAGTTTCATGCGAGTATCAGGCGAGTAGGCATGCCAGTCGTCTCGGCCGAGCGTACTAGCACCGTGTCAACCCACCATAGACCGTCCAAACCTCCAAATGCAGTATGGGTTCTTATGGAGTAACTCTCTCTTTTACTATCTTTAATCATTCCCAAATAACGGTATCCTTGTTCTTCACAGCAATGTTGTCAAACGTAAAATGTAATTTAATAACACATCAACTGTCAACTCCTTGTACCTACTGTCAAATTATTGCTCGCTTCTTTTACGATATTTATCGAATTAAACTAATTCCATTTATTAAAAATCGTTCTTTTTAGAACGCCTACATCTCATTAACGTGTCTTATACAAAGCAATGATGAATATTGAAGTCATTGTGTATTAGAAATTGTGTCTCTGGTACCGTAGGGACAGTATTTTTACATCCGTATGACGGTGCAGTAATCTATTGGCATAATAAGTTTGCCAAACCTGCACTGTTTTCCCATAAGACCCATATTGCATTTGGAGGTTTGGACGCTCTATAGTGATGCATATGCCTATTTTCCTCACTACATTGAGTGATGAAAGTGTCATTTTCATAAGCAATGTTGGAAAAAATAGGTGTTCCCATTTAAGTTTTCAAAACTCACCCCCGCTCCACCCCACAGGTTGGTGAGGATGATGTTTACGTATCAATAGGTTTCAAAAAATAAAGGAAACGTGTTTCTTCCTTTTTGTAATTGGATGCGTCGTTCTCGAGATATTCAAGGGTGTATATTTTGACTTTAATGGCATCCCGACGGCGAACGGGTGATCCGATTAAAAAACTTACCAGAGATTTGGAGTCAGTAAACAATTTTCCTATAAGATGACACCACTTCCAACTTTCTAAACCCTATAACATCGACCAACGCACCCGCACCCACACCCGCACCTGCACACACACATATAACATTAATTAGTGCCTCGAAAATGATTAAACTTCGCTATGGGGCATGTGAAACGTATTATTTCTGCCTAGTAGTTCAATTCACTTTACGTTTGTACTTTGTAGTGTTGGAGTCTGACAATGCTCCTTTCGGGTTATAAGGGTATCATCGAACAGCTGAGATACCTCGCGTTAAAACTGGAAATGTTCAATGCAATTCCCATACATTCCGTTCAGAATTTCCTTTTGTTCCATTCAAGGAAAAGCGAAGCGTTTTGTTTTTACTTAACCGCTTCTAGAGTTAAATGCTACAAATGAATTAATAACAAAACTTTATACGATTTATCCTTATGATGTTTAGTTTCCTTACGATAATTACAATTTACGCTTGAAAGATTTCAATACAAATTTCCTACGATAGAGAAATTCTCTAACAATGTATACATAATGCCGTGTAATTACGGCGCGGCGTGCGCGTTTACACGATCAATTAACATAATTAACTTAAATTGTCGCGTTGATTCGTGAAAGGGAACGTGCGCTTTTAAATTTTAATCGCCATTAAAAGTCGTTTACATAATTCTCTTTTCTTAGAAAACAAAGAGAAGAGGTGCTGGTATACCTATCGATCTCTCTCTCTCTCTCTTTTGGTCTGAAACGACACTGTTAATATAATCATCAAAAGGTTATTTTGTAAAACGAAATTGCATATTAATATTTAGTTAAAATTTACTTTGTTAACTTGCGTTTTATCAAATGGAGCGAGAGCGAGATATTTTTGTTAAATTAATGATCAAAGGTAGTAATTAATTTCGTAAGCACGTTTTTTTATGCCTCAACGAGGTCGAACTGTTTTTTTTATAATTGCTCTCTGATTTTCCTTTTGTTAAATGCCTTTTGTACAACAAGCGAAAATTGGTTGGTGGGGGGTGGGGGTTGTTCGTTTATTTGGAATATCGAATTTTGATGATGAATCCGTCACGTATCACTAATAATAATTCATTTAGTGGAACTAACTTCGGTCACAAAGTTGATCTAATTACATCAAAAACCCTTTATTCTCGTTATGGTACATTTTTGATTCGTTTGGCTTTCGTTTGTGTATATTTACAAAGTATTTCATTCCGCTAGCGAATAGGTATGTATAATGTTTACACAAATTTTCATAGTAACGCTAACGAAATCAAAATAATCGCTATATAATAACCGAAAGATGTATATATGTGTGTGTTGCTGTGCACTTTTCCGACAGTCGCCGAATCCTGACGAATGTGGATGTGATATTTTAAAATCAAAGCTATTATAAATTTATAACCTACAAATTAATGCTACGATTTAGATACCCCCGCAAACCACGTAAATATCTGCACTAATTTTTTTCAAAGTAAGTTTTAAACATTTTAGTATAAAAGTCCGTCGCCTTATTCAAGCGGTATTTGTGTCTAAATATATTTTCTTTACTTAGAAAATACGTTCAAAGTTTCCTTATGGAGATTACCTGTAAAATAGAATTCGCTATTTGTGTTTATTTTTGGGTGAAAATTTTGTGTAAACATGCAAAGTTTGTCTGTCCGAGGTCCTTAACCCATTTCGAACATTAAAACAATGGCAGAAAGTATTTTCGCGAAAATTTTCAAAATGACAAGTATCGGAAACTTTCTCTCGGTAACATGAAAATTTAATTATTTCAAGTTGAAAAGTTATTAAAATGATGAAAAATGATTCTATTATACCTCGCGTTAACATTTTCATCGTTAAAATGATGTAAAAAGTAGTAGACTAATTTATGTGTCCCGATACCTTCTTTCGGTAACTTTCGAAATGTACATGTTTGTGTGCTTATTTCGAATTTAGAGATTTTGAACGATGAACGATGTTGTAGGTAACATATATAGTCGTATGTTTTCACCGAGAAAAATGTTTTTGTCTACATATTTAACTTAATATCTATTGATGAAAATAGGTGGCAAGTGTATTGTTACGTTACACTATACCAAAGAGAATACCTATACTTTGACTATACTTCTAAATATACAACTTATGTTGTAATTAAGAGGAAGTAAAATCCTCATTTACTGCTGTACATATACGTGTAAATGATGCCTTTAGTTAGTGAAATAAACAAAAATTTGAAACTGTTTAAGGTAGAGAAGGGCTTTCTATAAAACAGATATTATGCAACGTTAGACCAGCTTCTATTTGTACATTTTATGTTTTATGGTATTTTTAGTTTTACTATAGTTAAAGATGAATGTTAAAACGTTCTCCCTAAGGACATTCGTATTCCCAAAAAGATGCCAGTGTCCTAATTGAGTTCTTTTACATTCAAAATTCATTCTAAACTATCCTTATGAAGTTCACACGGAATTTGTTATATTTTCGATAATTTTTGGGCAAAGACCATGTGCAAAGACGTAATTAACATTGTGAAAGATTGATTATGTATCTTTGGTCTCAAATCTATTCCAAAAAGTTTGCATTTTACATTTTTTTAAATAATTGGTAAAAATTTACTATAGGTAGGAACGAATTCGTGTATCTTTACCAAATTTCAACCCATTTTTGTGATTTTTACGTCAAATAAGTAAATGTAATCCTTTATTTTAGTTAAATCACGGATACCCCCCCCCCCCAAAGCACACAAAACGCGACAATCGCGTGTACCCCCGTTTATATATAGTATAGATACAGAAGCAAAACTGATCTCATGTTTTACGATATATACGAGCGTGATTTACATAAAGGTTATGGAGCAAAACACATTTGTATCTACATATTTACTAAATTTATCTAAATATGTGTGAAAAAGTGATTAATTTATATCAAAGAATTTAGTAAAAAAAGAAAAACTCATTAGTCGCCTTGAAAACACTCTTAATTAAATCTCTTATCCGTTTTTGAGAGTATCTCTGGAACACTCTCTATTTATTGTTGTTTGAAAAACGGAAAGCTCGGTCAACGTAAAGATTGGGTCGGAAATTCTTCCAATCGGAATGGGCTAAACAAGGTGTAAGAAACCGAAAATGTAGTAGGAAAAACCGATTAATTAAAATAATCGAGAAGTTTCCCCCTTTTTTCTCTTCCCAACACTGCAGCATCTCGCCCGACCTTTAAAGGGGGTGAAACGGAGCCGTAAGAAAGATTTTACCTACCGTATAAATTTGTCGACAAACTCCCCTGATAATTGACCGCCGCCCCGTCGAGAGATGATCCCTGCCACAACGTGCTGGCCACGAATTTCGTCCCAGCTCACCGTACATTAACCATCCTGTATTATAATAAGTAAAAAAGATATTTGCTTTAGTGCTCCCTATTTTTTGCTAAGAAGCGGTAAAAATGTAGATATAATTTGACTGCACATCATATACAGGGTGTCCCACTGCTCCGTAATCGGTCGATAACTCAAAGTGGGTTGAAGATACAGAAAAAAGTTTGAAATAAAGGCTATTTTGATTTGAATTACGCATCTTTTAAAAATATTCTTATATCTACAGTATGTTGCATTTTCACCTGGCAGAAAATGTCACTTTTTTTAAATGGCACCCTGTATTTTTTTCCCTTAATGTATCGACCAACCATATTTATATCATCCCTGAAATTTTTTTTGATATTGGATTTGCGGTTGCCAAGTTATTAATTATTTTGTCAAAATTTTGTACAATTCAAGGTCGGACTATAATATTCATAACTAAGTTATTCTTCAAAAAAGGAAAAATTTATTTGACGAATAACATTACCCTAATGTCGTGTTACTCTACAAAAAAAAAACTAAGTCATTAATTTTATACCGAGTGTTTAAAATGAGAATTCAAAATTTGTGAACTTTAAATAGAATTTATACGAATATTTTAAATAGAACACCCGTATTTTTATTTACCATCAGATTCTCGAAAAAAAACCCTATTCAACGGTGTATTATTTCCTGGTATTATTTATTGTACTTTTGTTGTTAATATCCACGATTTTTAAAATTTCACGTAAAAAAAAATTGTTAAAAGTAATTTTTGTTTATTATTATTGCAAAATACCGTTTAAATAGTTGGTATCAACGCAAATGAACAAAACTCATGTCCTGTGACTATCTTAATTTCTAAATAATTAAAGCAAAACAACAGCGCATTTCTCGATAGAGGTACGCGCGAGAATTGGATTTACTGTACCCTAATAAATGGATCGGTAGAAGAGGCCCTGTTCCTTGGCCGCCAAGGTCACCAGAACTTTCCTTCATTTCATGGATTACTATCTTTGGGGAACTGTTAAATCTCAAGTATATCAACAGCTACCACAACACGAGACATGAAAATTTGAATTCGAGAGGCGTTTCAAACGATTACTCCTATGACTCTAAACAATGTGAAAAGATCATTTAGGGTTAGGCTTCAAAAGGGGAAGACATTTTGAACATTTACTTTAATGAGAAATATTGTATTTATTTTCTATTTCAATTTTCGAGAAATACCGTTTACTAAAAATTTTGTTTTAAATAATTAAAAATTTGTTTGCGTTCGTTTGTTCGTTTGCGTTGATACCAACTATTTAAACGGTATTTTGCAATAATAATTAAACAAAAATGACTTTTAACAATTTTTTTTACAAAAAATAATACCAGGAAATAATACACCATTGAATAGGGTTTTTTGTCGAGAATCTGATGGTAAATAAAAATACAGGGTGTTCCATTTAAAATATTCGTATAAATTCTATTTAAAGTTCACAAATTTTGAATTCTCATTCTCGGTATAAATTAATCACTTAGTTTTTTTTTGTAGAGTAACAGAGTAATATTCGTCAAATACATTTTTCCTTTTTTGAAAAATAACTTAGTTATGAATATTACAATCCGACCTTGAATTGTACAAAATTTTGACAAAATAATTAATAACTTGGCAACCGCACATCCAATATAAAAAAAATTTCAGGCATGATATAAATATGGTTGGTCGATACATTAAGGGAAAAAAATACAGAGTGTGACATTTAAAAAAAAGTGACATTTTCCTGCCAGGTGAAAATGCAACATACTGTAGATATAAGAATATTTTTAAAAGGTGCGCAATTCAAATCAAAGCAACTTTTATTTGAAATTTTTTTCTGTATCTTCAACCCAAATTGAGTTATCGACCGATTACGGAGCAATGGGACACCCTGTATATCGTTGGAATCAGAAAAAATTGGTAATTTTTCTATATAAAAAAATACAATTTACAACTTTATGTTATAAATCGAATTTCAAGATTATTTTTAAAGAATTGGCTACACCACTGCATTCTTATCAAAAAAATGCCTCAAGAACGTAGAAATTATTTTTTTCTATAATAATCCTTGTATATACTTATAATCATTTTTATTATTTGTTATAAATATTACATTTTTAACAAATGATTCTTATTTACTCTTACATCAACGTTTAACCATAAGACACAACCACAATATAATACATAAAACAAACGAAAACGAAAAACAAAACATACAATCCCCTAATCCCCCCTCTCATCTATTTCTACTAAAAAAATTTACAAAAAACTATAAACTTCCTACTCTTGTCCCCTTCTCTCTACCCTATTTCTCTTCTCCGGCAACCCCTTCATCCACTCCACGCCTTCCCTTCCAAAATCACCTTTCTATTTCTCTCTTCTTCCCTTAACTCCTCACGTTCCCTCATCATGTGCCATATATTTTCCTTCCCTTCCCCACACATTCTACACATCCTTTTCTCATCCTCTCACCAGTATCTGGTTTCGTTTTCCTCGTTTCCCCACCTGAACCTTCCCCCCATTCTTTTCTCCTTTAAACCCATGTCACCCATTATCTCCACATATCGCTCATTATATCTTCCCTCTGCTATCCTAGCTCTCTTCTTTTGGCCTTGGACATCTTTACTTCTTCTTACTAATTCCCCTACCATATCCCTTCCTTCCTTTCTTCTCCATCCCTCGCTTGTCCCACTCTCTCATAAAATTTTTTTCTATTTTCATAAGTAAGAGAAATGTGGCCATAAAATGAAATCACGAAATTCTGAATTTTTTGCCATAACTGGAAAACGAGGTTCATTTTTTCACATGTAATATAGTTTACGAGATTAAATTTGAACACCCTGTACTGGGTGGTCCAAATTCGACACTTTTTTATGGAGATACCCTTTATTTTAAGAGATAGAAAAAAACGAGCTAGGTGTCTGGAGCTCAATTTTAATTAAAAAATCACTGGCGCAAACAGACTTGATCTATCTCTAATCATTTGGCCGCTAGGAGGCGTTTCTCGAATTTAGTCGATTTCTTTAATGCTCCATAACATTCTTATTTTTAAAGATAGGTAATTGACTTTGGCAAAATCTTTCTTAGAGCACTTTTTTACGTGGAATACATCGCTGTAGACAGTTTTCATACAGGGTGTTTGGTTTTTTGTGTACGACCCTAAAATTATTTGCAATATTGCCTTTGGAAAAACCACACTGCCATTTTGGTTTTTTAGATTTACATTTAAGTCTCTCTTCTCTATAAATCCCTTCATTGTCTTTCATTCATTTCCGTTTCTCTTCTCGGAATCACCACAACATCAACAGCATAAGCTATAGTCGATACCTTCAACCCCTGCACTCTGTTTATCTCTCTCCCATATATGTATACAACGAGAATACGTTCGGGCCGAGTGGACATGCTCGACTCAAACTCAACGTATCAATTTTTACCTTCCTCTATACCGCAATTCCTCTTCGTACCTCTTTTTTTGTCGCACTCTATTCTCTACACCACAATCTTCTCTCTTTTACTCTTTTTTGCTGTCCTAGACATACTTTCGCTTTTCTATACTTACTCTTTTCATCTTCTTTATCAACTCCTCCACCTGACCTTCAATCCATTCTCCATCTCTAAATTGCTCTCAATTTTTTTTATAATCTCTTCGTTCCATACACCGTTCTCTCCCCATTCCTTTCCTTTATTTCACCTCCTCCCCTCCCCTAAAATGATCCGTTTCCGCCCACCTTTTGTCATTCGCCGACACATAATCTATTATCGTAAAATCTTCTCTATCACCTTCCTCCAAATCTACATTTAATATGCTCCACTTCCTTTCCCAACGTAGTTGCAGTAGATCTTTTCCTTCCTTGTTTAATTTTTTACCAAGCCTCTTCCTTATCTTTTCATTTATCAAATTTCCACCTTTTCTCCTATTCTTCCATTAAATTCTCACCCCTATCATCTCCTCTATGTTCTCTTTCATCTGCCTCATCCCCTGCGCAATACACCGTTACTATATTGTATTCCTTTCCTTCTTTTCTATTCATATAACTCATAATGACCCCATGTCTTTGCCCCCCCCCCCACCGGTATCCTTTTCCTGAATCATATCCTTTCTTTACCCCCGTTATTATGGCCCCCTTTCGCTATCCCTTGTAGCAAATTGTGCTCTCCATATAAATTCCCTTGAAAATTTATCCTCCCATACAGTTCAGGCTTTGCCTTCTAACCATGTTTTCGTCAGCCCCACCACCTTATACTTATGTACTTAGCGGTCGAATACCTTTAGTGATCGACCCTGTGATACATTTTCCCTTGTGAGATTAAAATACGTTATTTAACCAGTGACGTAACGGCGCTGGCTCTTTAGTAAAATGATTCTCAATCCAATGTTATTTTGACGAGTGAACTTCCTTTAATTAAGGAAGTAACTCTTAAAAGAAATTACATCATAACTAACTTTAAATACTGACGTACAGAAGTGAACAATAGTATCTACTCCAAAACAACACTTGGTTTAAGGGTTATTTTATCAATCAAATTATTGGACTATGTCCCCCCCTTTGGAATATTTGAACTCGTCAAAACTAATCCTTTTTTAAGTAATTTTTTTCATTTTGGCTTTTGTTTTCGAATTATGGACCTTTTTTTGTTGTTTTACAAATCTCTCTATCTCCATTATTTGTAATCGGACTTCAAAAAATCAAAGTTTTTTGGAATCAACAGTTTAATATCTACAAGGTTTGTTCAAAACTTTTTACAACAAATTTAGAACTGCAAAGGGGGGGTCATTTTAAATTATAGTAGGTAGAGTAGGCCAAAATGAAAAAAAATATTTTAAAAAACGTGTTAGTTTTGATGTGTTCTATCACCTCTACTGCGTTGTCCACTTTGAGTAGAAACACTCTGTATATATATATTTATAAGTAGGGAAGTGTAATTCGGGTTAAATTCGCGTATCCTAATAATGATAATGACTAATAGCTCTTAAATGTATCACTAATTAAGCCAACTGTATAGACCAAAGCAGTAAATTAGAGTGATACTGATAAACTATGTTAAAGTAATACAAATTTTTATAACGATCTACTCTTTCCGGCTGGAATACGACCCAGCCAGTATTGAGCGACCGACGCAATTTAAAGTTGTTAATCTGGATTTTACCCTCAATGATTGATGAAGTTTTCCAGGAAAACATAAGGAAAATTCGAAATTCCCACCATAAAATAGATTGAATTCTTTTGCGAGAAGAGAACCGGACTTGAATGAAATGATAGGGACAATAAAGGGGGTTTTAGAGAAGAGTAGAGAAATCTTAATGTAAAAAAAATTGTTCAATGTGTTCAAAAGAGAAGGGAGCAGAAAAAAAGTGGAATGGAGATTGGGAAATGAAGCGAAAGTGTAGGTGAAGTGGATTATCTGGCCTATAGAATAAGATATGATAATAAAGATAATTAGGGCAGGATTTAGGAAAGATGTGAGAAGAAGGGGGTGGCTTTTTGATAAGTTAGTAAAAAGTGTCATGATTTTGGGGGTCAACTTATGGGGATGGAAGGAATGGGAAGTTTTGGAGAGAATACATGAAAGCTATTGGAAATGGTTACTAGGTTTGGACAGGAAGATTCCGGGTTAAGAGCACAAGTAAAAATTGGAAAAGATAAGGATACAAGTGGGAAGCGATAAGCTACGACTAAGGTTAGGGGGATAGAAGAGGGTATTATGAAAGAGAAGGATATAGAAGGGAGGAAGTGCAAAAGAGAAGCGAAAGAGGACAAGATGAAAATATGAGAGACGAGATTATGAGAAGAGACAAAGACACAGATGCAAGAAACAAAGAGTAGGATAAGTGAGGGGAAATATAACGGAGGATTTAACATAAGGAAGAAACAATTGTGGCGAGGTACAGATGCAGAAATGAAGAAAATGGAAACAAGTACCTACTGGTGAGAAGACGAGAGGAGAAAATGCAGACTGTGTGTCAAGAATTGGAAGAACATGGAACACGTCCTCAGGTAATGTGAGGAGTTAAGTGGAGAGTGGAAGTAGGAGAGAGATATTAGGAGAAGGAGGTGAGGGAGTAAATTGGATGGAAGAGGTAGGGGAAAGAAGGAGAGGGAAGAGAGGAAGGCAGGGAATCTAAAAGTGTAGTTGCACAAGGGGAAATGGCTTTTTAAATTATTTTTTGTTAAATTAAAAAGAGTAAAGGATCTTTTGTTAAAATTGTAACAAAATAAAGAGACGTGCATATTTAATTCAACAACCACAAAATAATAGCAAAACATTATCCTGACAATAAGCCTTACATAAATGGAAAATTTCCACAATACGAAAAGAACGTGACTTCTTTGTTTAGCCTGAAAACTTTTCTCGGCGAAATTCATTTTCCCAACTGATTTTTCGAGTTTTGAATAAACAGTCCCTTCGTGTTATTACGTTTTTAAAAGTTTCCTTTGCAAGTTTCTTTTTATAAATAGATCACCGCGAAAAGTTTTTAAATATTTGCCTCATTTCCTTTCCATTAACCGCTACGGTGCGGCGTCAAGCTTAAATTATATACATTCCGAATCTGAAGACAACCACTTATCCCTGTTAAGCTCTTGTATTTCTGTAAATTAATATTACAAGATTACATTCAAGATACCTAAGCATACAAACAAGTGTAAAGCACATTAAGGGGGTAATCGTCTAATGTAACGCAATATGAAACTGGGATATTGTAGATATCTGCGTGCGTTAATCTCTTTTAATTCACATTGAAATAGGAAAAGCGAGCGAGTTAATTCCCATTTAACCTGAAAATGTGAGTTTTTTTTTGTTAAGTCAGGGGTGGGGGGAGTTGGGGGAAGAATCGGCTCCTTCATCAAATTACTAAAGGGAATTTGCCGTAACTTATGCCATCAGTAACTTCTAGTTATAATGATATCCCGTGGGATTCCAATTCCTTGTTTTCAGGGCGTTTGTATAAAAGCATTCAACAAGTACAATAGATTTATATTCAAATTGGCCCAGTAAAATTTATTAAATTCAATTAAATTGAATAATTATGTTGATAAACGGAATGCTTCAAATAAAGTTTGAAACACGTTTCATGCACCAACACTTTTCAGAGCTCTTTTGCCTTTTTCTGTTAAAAGGAACGAAAATATTTTTATCGATCACCGAAACAGATGGCTTTTCCACTTTGGAAAATTCACCTTTAAAGGACTGAACACTTTTACGAAACGATAAGGAGCACACGTCGCCACGATGAATAATTCGGAATTTATTTTGGAAAATAGAATCCTTCTTGTGTATCATAGTTTTAGACGCTCCGCGCAAGGGACGTGGGCCACCCTTGGATCCCTTACAACTTGTATGGATAAAATACAATACTAAGCATGATTTAAGCGAGGGAAATGTTTAACAAGGAAGCGATACGGAAACGTGCACGGATAACAAATTGCTTTCGTGTACTAATGTCTATTAGCTCCAATGAAGAATCCTTTCCTCTTAATAAAATGGGAGAGTTTAATTTCGATAAGTAAGATTCTTTATCTGGTTCCCATTTTCAATACGTACACTAATAGCAAAATAAAACTAAGGGTGCCAAATCGATCAGCTATTACCTTAATTGTTCAAAAGCTGTAATTTACAGTCTCCCATTTCCTTACACAAATGGCAACTATTACATTCTTGTGGCCTTATTTTGTTCTTTTCTTTACTTGTTTCGTCATCCATCACTCAGCCGTATTTATTTCTTGGCTTGCTTTTGAATGTACATTATGCCTCATCCTTTTTCGTCTGAAAATGAGGTCTTTTGCAGTTTGAAGGATCCCAATTTTTGCATTCACTCAAATTTTCATTTCAAATTGAAAACCTAGCGGTAAGGGAACAAAAGAAGAACGAGGGATTAGTAAATAACCGAATGAGAGTATGTAAGATGGGAGCCAGAGTTGAAACAATGAGGACAATTCGACGGATAGGGTCAACGTTTCTAACGTGTATCGATCGAATCATATGTAGAAAAATCGCAGATGGTTCGATTTCAAATCTGTGACATGGCCTACTCGTAAGGATTTTCCGGAGTCATTTTGTAGTTCGTTCATCATTGAGTTGCCATGAATTACGGAAGGCTCCGTGATCATGTACTGGGGATCGCCAAAAGGGGAAGAACATAACGTCCTCGACTATGTAACAAACAGCAAAATCAGCAGAGGTAAAAAAACAGTAAACAACCCGCCACCAACGTCCTTTAGAGTTTGTAGGAAGAGAACAAGGACGAATAGGTTTGTCTCTTGGAGTAAGAAATCAGTGTAGAGTAAACAGCACACTACCGACGTCTGCTCGTACAACAGGCCAGTAATTGTGAAGAGAAATTCGAGCAACGGTTTTCAGAATCCCAAAGTGTCCAGAAGTAGCAGGATCATGGTTTTCAGTTATTATTCGACGCTACGAACATTTGTGGGTACAATCACACAATGATAATTATGGAAACGAAGTCGCTATCGCATTCTCAAAACTATTGCATTCTCAAAACTTGGTCTGTTTCAAGCACTTCGGCTGCGCCGTCGTGCTTGAAAACTTGCGCGTGTTTTAAAGACCTGTTTATCCACTTATACTTTAATATACTATTCTGTCCCTTAGGTACCATCAGCCATCTCACTCCTATTTTTTTTAATTGTACAACCCCATGTGTGACATATCAACAAAAATTCGAGACGCTCATTAGGCGCACAAGTACCGCAACTACCAATTGGATAAAACCGAAGCTTACAACTCAATCGGTAACATTTGCCATAGAAAGTAATTATCCTCTGTGTGTCTAACCTCAAGAGGATAAACAGTATTCATTGTAGGTTCAACCTTTCGTAAGTGGTTTGTAGGTACCGTTGCGTGCCCAAACCACCGGAGTATCGCCAAGAGATCTCACCGTTGTGTGTTTAACCTTCGGAGTGTTGACAAGGGGACCGAAAGGAGTATTATTCCTAGTTGGAGTACGTAAATCAGCTGGAAGGGAAGGGAAAAATTTGGGTAATACCCAGAAGGTACACCGATAAAATAGGAGACCATCCTTATTGACGACGTAACTGAGTGAAACAAAATGGCACCAAGCACACGATCAATACCCGTTAAACAGTTGCAGCAAAATAGCATTTGCGAAAGGCGAAATTGCCAATAGGCAGAGCGTATGTCTCACCTATTATAAAGAGAGCGTTCATCGATTTCGGGCAGGAGATGAGCATCTTTCTTTTAGAGACAGCGAAAATCGACGCTTTCATCAGTAGTATAGTAGGGCCGGTTGCAACACAAAAAGTCACTAAATTTAGGGACTTTTCTAGTGACTTTTTGTGTTGAAACCGGTCCTATACAGGGTAGACCATTTTAAGTGATACACGCGAATATCTCGAAAAGGAAATTTTTTTTCAAAAAATGTTTCAGACGAAAATTTTGTGGCTTTGAGGGGGAAAGATGACGACATTATCAATTTAATTGTAGATGGCGCCACTTTAGAGATTTCATCATGGCGGCCATTTTTTTAAATAGGAGTTGATTTTTCTTTCCAAATGAAAGTTGTAGCTGGCAATAAGACGAATACAACAGTTTTTTATTTTTTTCATCGGATCATTTTTCAGTGAGTTACGGTGTAACAAAATGTATAAATTAAGTAAAGTTTCCACTCCCATAGTATACGTATTTTGTAATTCTGCACCTCTCGCACTAATCAATCACTCCAAATCGTTAGAGGCAAGGGGACTCACGTCGTTCATTCTTGGTTATGCTAAGCAGGGGGAAATGTGTGTCAATCAGCCTGGACCTGGTTGACTATCAAACAGAATCGGTCCAGATAACGGATAGGAACAACACAGAGAGGGGAGAAAAATGCAGAGTGGTGTGGAGTTACAAAATACATACACTATGGGTGGTGGAATGTGGAAACTTTTACTTAATTTATAAATTTTGGAATACCGCAACTCAGTGAAAAATCATCCGATTACAAAAATACAAAAAAAAATGTATTCGTCTTATTGCCAGCTACAACTTTCATTTGGAAAGAAAAATGAACTCCCATTTAAAAAAATGGCCGCAATGATGAAATCTCTAAAGTGGCGCCATTTACAATTAAATTGATTATGTCATAATTTTTCCCCCTCAAAGCCACATAACTTTCATCTGCAACATTTTTTGAAAAAAATTCTCCTTTTCGAGATATTCGCGTGTATCACTTAAAATGGTCCACCCTGTATATTATCGTCGTTTTAGCTGTTCTGATGGGTTGTTGCGTAGAACTGCTTGTAGGACCAACACGTGACAGAGGAAGAATAGCTTTGTACAAACGGGTATAACCGTTCATTGTCCTACAAGCAGCTCTACACAACAACCCATGAGAACAGCAAAAACGACGATAATATACAGGGTGTCCAGAAATGAAGGTGCCAAACGAAAATCCCAGTTAGTAGACATTACCCAGCAAACACATTTATATATAAAATACATATAAATTATATAAGAGCTTTTTAGATTTATATAAAACTGGAATAAAAATAAGAGATATTTAATGTCAGGATGTCAGCAATTTTCATAATAATATATATGTCTATTAGATGTAAATTCTTTTATATCTGTAGTACATGAATTTATGTACGTTTTATGTATATTTTATGTAATATTCACATAAAAAATATTAGTTGTAAAAGCGTTGCGATGACTAAATGGCAGTTACTCGAGCATAATGTAATTATTACCAATGTAAAAATTATTTAAGCAGTTCCATACAAAAAAATGGAAAAACTACAGTACTTTTAATTAACTTAATTCTTGCACGAACCCGTTTTTACCTGAACTGAAAGCCGACAGTTTATTATGATATTATATACTTGCTTGAAAAGTTTCCCTTAACCGGATTCGAACCGTTGCGGGCGGGCGTGCCAAATTCCGAAATCCGACATGTGTTTTCTTTGTATCCGACATTGTACCACTGCGCTAATCTGAAACATTCCTTTTTTTTATTTCGTACTTTCTAACTTTGCGCTGTTTCGCGAGTTTAAATTATGTTTGATTAAATCGTTGAGTGAAGTCTTATTCAATGATTATACCTACCTTTATATTAAAAATGACCAGGATTTAATTTATTTTATATTATTTATTTTCTATATAAATTATACGCATTTTAGTCGGTACGGATCTAATATTAAAGGTACGTGAACTACAATTTTTGGCGTTATAGAAAACCCGCGCGTGCGATTAATTATGCGGCGCAAATAGAAACGGACTTTTATTTTCGACAATATAATATATGTATCTAATGATAATTTATAATTATATTTACAGAAGACATACATAAAAAAGATGTAATACTTCTTACATATAAGATTTTACATATAACGTACATAAATCTGATCATATAAAGATGACAGCACATAAATGTCATGGGTAATATGTAATTATCTATATGTATATATTATATGAATTTCTGTATACAGAATATCCGTAAGTTTATATACTATTACTATGTAAAATATACGTAATCTATTACATACGGTTTATATAACTTTATTAAAGAACACTTACATACTTGATATACATATAAAAAAACATAATATGTAGGGGTATTTACTTCAATCTTATATATGTTGTATGTATATTTTATATGTGTGTTTCCTGGGTATTTTATGTCGATTTAACCCAAATTACCTTCGTCCAAAAATGCTTCTTAAGCGAGCTGGAGCTCCTTATAGATGGCGCCATGAAGTACTTTTTTTTGTAATATGTATTGAAACAGGCGGCCGTTATGTAGAGCACTTACTGTAAAATTTGTTGTTTTTGTTATAACTTGATATAAGAGTAATTTAGTTAAATAAATATTAATTAATTAGTAATTTATTTAAATTTATTTTTCTCGAGAAGGGTGCATCTTAACGATTTGAAACAAGAGCACACTATTTTTAGAAAAGACCCTAGAGAATTCGAATTTGACACAAAAAATGTCAAAAAAATAAATGTAAAAAAAATACAATCCAAAATGTCTGCGGCCCCTCCCACATGGGACGCTAATGGCCGCAGAAAGGAAGTATGATTTGCAGCGACCGATGTGTGATCAGAAGGTAAGTCGTTGTGCAAAGTTTGGACATTTTCGATCGAAACGTTTTTGAGATATTACAAAAAAAAGTACTTCATGGCACCATCTATAAGGAGCTCCAGCTCGCTTAAGAAGCATTTTTGGTTGGCGAGACTACCGGACTGTTGTGATCCTAATTAACCTGCTGTGTTGGGTACACCACCTGTAGCGTTCTTGCACTGGAACCTCACTCACACCACTAAAACTTAAGGTCGCTTCAAAAAGTTTGTCTCGATTTTTTTCAAACCGTGTGTACTTTTAAACAAGGATGTTCATCATTACGAACACTGGCAAATGCTAAATCCAATGGAAACTGCGCTATTGATCGAGGAGTGTCCAAGATTACAGGAATCACAGAACTATCTCCTCAGATAGACGATTCCAATGTAAGTCTCTCTGATTCTTTTTAGAGCAATTGAGACAATTAATTTTTGAACTTGTGGCTTCCAACACCCATAGCAATGCCTGTTCTGAGGTTGAGGGCAACGAAAGTAGGAATCTGAATGTCTCGGACGATTCAATGGTGAGATTTGTAATTATCACGATTCGTTACAGGTGATTTCCGTTGTTTTTTGCTCTAAGGTAGTGAAGAAGTTCTAGATTAACAAGTTGTTACGGCAAGAATTGAGAATTGTAACACAATTTATAAATAGGTATTGCACGGTAAGCTCAGTTATATGGGCAAGTTGGGCGTTGATTAGTAATAAGGAGAGAAAGTGAGTTTTGTGTAGTATGAGCAGGATGAGCAACGAATATTCAATAAGGAAAATGGGCGCCACGCAAGTTCTAAAGATAATAGCTAAAATTGAGAGTATGAACTGCGAAAATAGTGTCAATTCGGAGATGAGTAAACGTAGTAATCTGAAAGAGAAATATGGTAATGGAGCAATAATGAGAATAAAAAGTAATTTGACGAGAGTATAATAAAAACTCGGTCAAAATATGTATACAAATAACTATAACATAAGGTAATTGCTCCAAAATAAATAAACAAATGTAACTGGATAACAATCCAAAATGGTAGTGACCTACTGAATGGTAATAATAATAACTAGTGATCCGGTTTACATTTTTAAGTAGCGTTGCAATAAACTACTTGTAGTGAAATAATAATAATAATGTGTACCTGTGAGTAATGTTCGGTGAAGATCCCTTGCGCAAAGGAGCCTGCCGACGCGATGTAATCTAAATAAAGAAAATTAGCACAAATCGGACAAGAAATAATAGTTCGGTCTAATAGCTAAAATTGAGAGTATGAACTGCGAAGATAGTCTCAATTCGGAGATGAGTAAACGTAGTAATCTGAAAGAGAAATATGGTAATGGAGCAATAATGAGAGTAAAAAAAGTAATTTGACGAGAGTATAATAAAGACTCGGTCAAAATATGTACACAAATAGCGATAACATAAAGTAATTGTTCAAAATAAAATAAAACAAATGAATGTAATTGGATAATAATAAAAAATGGTAGTGACTCACTCAATGGTGATAATACTAATTAGGGATCCGCTTTACCTTTTCAAGTAGCGTTGCAATAAAACTACTTGTGATGAATTACGTTAGCATCAACATTAAATATTTCCAGCATACGATACAATCGTAGTAAGCCAAGTAAGTAAGTAATAAAAATAAGGTACCTGTGTATAATGTTCGGTGGAGATCTCTTTGCAAAGAGTCTGCCGAAGCGATGTAATCTAAATAAAGAAAATTAGTACAAATCGGACCAGAAATAATGGTTCGGTCCCAAACTACGAGAATACTTAATTACTCACGATTCATCTGAAGGATCGGATGCTGAGCATATATTAGCAATAGAGGTTGAATTTATCAGCAATTAAAAGTTAAGGTAAAAGGGAGTAGGTAATACAGTTTAATGTACAAGTAAATTAAAGCAAAAAAATGTTCATGATTGTAACTAACAAAATATTAAATGAGGTATAAACTTAGTTAGAATGAGGTATTTACAAAATAAATGACGTCATAAAAATTGATGTTAAATGTAGGACAATTTACTAAAATTAATATTCGCAAATTAAATTATATAAAGTTAATGAGTTTAAGGGAAAAGAAAGGTAGAGTAACTTTTAAGGAAGCAGAAAAGGTAAATTGTAGTTTGAAGTCTTCAGTGAAGTTTAGAATATGGCGGCGAGTCGTCAATGCAGTAATGGAAGCTAACGGCCAAAATGGTGGTTACAGATATTACAGTTGATAGGAAACGGTAGACTATACGTTGAACGGTAAACGGTACGTTGAATATAGAACAATTATGACAAATTAGAGGCGAGAATTCAAAGGAAGAATATAATTTTGAATATAGTAAACGAATAAGTACATACTTACCCAATGAGTTTCAATCACTGACGCCAAGTAGTAATTGATAACGATCTCAAATACGACACACAATAAATGTATTAAAAACCGTAATTACATACGTTTGGAAGCGATAGAAATGAGCAGGTGTTTTCTACACAACCAATAATTGAAGAAATTTCACTTATAACCGTTTTATATAACGTTAAATTAAGAAAATTGTGACTATTTCTCACTACAAAAATGATGCTTAAGAAAATAAAAGAGATAGTAGAGAATGAATGATGTTTAACGAAGAGAGATGAGTAGAGACGCCGGAAACGAGGTTCGAGACTATTTACAAGACTAAATATTTCAACCAATAGAAAATTAAGGATTTAAGTGTAAAAAGGAAATGTTGCGCCACCTGTTGCACAATCAGGTAGGGTCGATAATATCGATCACAACTAAGTACTAAACCATTGAATAGTGACATTCATAACAAAGTCTCTAGAAATGTGTCCTCTAATTTCCAATTAATAGGCACCGTGAAACTTGGCTAAGGGTACATATGAGAAGTTAAAATAACATAGGCCGCCAGAGCGAGAAAGATAGAAAGTTTAAAGACAACTACAATATTAGAAGAAAAAGATAAAAGTGAAGGAAAAAGTAAGCAGTCGAAGGCGGTCCACGTTTGGGGCCAATTTTCTGCTATACAGATCGGCGAGTTTTTGCGGCCAGCAAGTGTCAATGCCAGCACCTTAGGAGAAATAACGTTGGTAGAGCACTTGGATGCAAACGATGGATAAATTCCTGTTGCGTATAGCTCTCACAGTGGGAAAAAAAACATCGATAGGGTAAAGAATTGAGGAAGACAACGTAAGGAAAATTATAGCACGTGCCCAATTATGGTATTTACAAACAAGAAAGTGAAACTGTTAGTTTTAGCGTATTTACCAAGTCTCTTCTTTATTTTTTATAAATCTTCGTTAAACATCGCCTACCATCGCTATGTGATAAGTTTCGACCGAAGGTATCTTTCTGAACTAACAATGACGATTGAACCAACGATTGATCAACTTGCCGTTGACAGATGGACTCGCTTTTCGACTGCTCTCTCTACTATCTCTATTTGTCCCTTATTAAAACCTTCTTATAAGACTCATAGGGCGTTCTCTGTCGAAAAGAGTGAGGTGGGTAACAACCAATTGAGATATCCCAACCTTATTGTTAATGTGGACTTACTAATGACTCATTAAATGCGAACGGCAAGTGCTGGTTGTTTCCATTACTTAAGACGAGGGGCCGGGGGAAATTGTTGGAAAGAAATGAAAGGAGGGAAAATAAAACACCGACACGAGGATAGAAGAAGGTATTATTAAAGGGGAGGATATGCAAAAGAGGAGATACAAAAAAGGAGGGAAAGAGGATGGGGCGGAAAAATAGGAGAGGGGATTGTATGAAGAGACAAAGACACACAGATGCAGGAAAGAAAGTGTAAGGAAAAAATGGTGGATGTGTGTGGAACGAGGTGAAGAACGGTAAAATAAGGCAGGGGCAGGAGGAAGGAGATATTATGAAAGAGGGGGTTATGCAAGAGAGGAGGTAAAGTGGAAGAGAGGGGCGGGACGGGATATAACCTCGGAAATAGTAAGGAGAGATGAGGATGTACAAACGCAGGAAAGGAGGATGAAGATAGGAAAGGGAAGGTTCAATTAAAAATACAAGGTTTAGTGGCGGAAGATTTGCCAACATACCTAAATGGAATTGGTAACATACAGAGGAAGAGGATAGTGGCTCGATTTAGAGTGGGAAATGAGGAGAGCGATAACAAATATTGGCTGGAGGAGGAGAAGAGGCTGTGTAGACTGTGTGGAGAAGACTGAGAAAATATAGAGCATTTGGCGGAGAACTGTGGAGAACTAAGGGAGCACGAGGGGGATGGAGAGGGCTGCTAGGGGAGGATGGAATGGGGAAAAAATGGATGGAAGAGGTTTTAGAGTGCAGAAGAAGAAAGGGAGGGTATTAATGTGTGTGTATATGGATATAGTTAGACAATAGGGATAGTGGGTTTATGTTGGGTGGGTGGGGTATTGTATGGGGGAAATAATCTGTTTAGTTTAGTTTGGTTTTTTTTTTGCTTAGAAGAGAATTTTTTGTTAAATTTTATATATAACAAATAAAATTGATTGATGATGATAATGACGGATGTAGTACCGGGGAGTACCTAAGAGGAGGATTTAATCTATGGAAAAGAAATCGTGGCGAAATATAGATGCGGAAATGGCGGGGGATCGAGGGGAGAAAATTTTGACTGTGTGGATTGGTAGAACATGGAACACATGCTCAGGGAATGTGAGGAGGAGGTAGGAAGTAGAGGGGAGATATTAAAGGAAAGAGGGCAGGGAGTGAAATGGATGAAAGAGGTAGGGGTTAGAAGAAGAAGGATTAAAGGAGAGGGGAGAGAATCTAAAAGTGTAATTGGACAAAGGGAAATCGCTTTATACAGGGTATATCACGAAACCCGTTCATTAGAAGTTTCTGGGGTCCCTTACTACTTATGAATTTGAAACTTTCAGGTTAAGGATAACCCATAGCCTTCTTTTGTTCTAAAATATTGTCAATGTTGTACAACTTCCGGAAAGACCGGAAATCGCCATTCATCTTCTTATTTTAAATAGAACACCCTGTATACAATCGATTCTGCGTTAATCTGTATTAGATTATCCTATATCTATCTTCAACTGTTTTTGCGCTTTGCGGAGGTGTTAATAACTACAAAACCGCTAAAGATAGGTATAGGGATACCTATAGTTTATCGATGCGTAAATAAAATCGCCTTCCAAATATGTAAAAAATGACTTTTTGGTGTTTAAAATTTTTTAACTTTGCCACTAATTTTGAACGCTCTGTATAATATATTGTGATAGGTTTGCAAATGCATTTTATGAACCCTTATGGTTTTACTTCGTGTTTGTAAAGTACGAATGTTTTGCGTTCAAATAAGAGCAAAAGGTGAGCTATTAAACACTCCTCCGCAAAGCGCAAATTTAAAAAAAAAATCATATCTCAAAAACAGTTGAAGATAGGTATAGGATAATCTAATACAGATTAACGCAGAATCGATTGTATAATCCAAAAATGCAATAATATACAGGGTGTTCCATTTAAAATAAGAAGATGAATGGCGATTTCCGGTCTTTCCGGAAGTTGTACAACATCGACAATATTTTAGAACAAAAGAAGGCTATTGGTTATCCTTAACCTGAAAGTATCAAATTCATAAGTAGTAAGGGACCCCAGAAACTTCTAATGGACGGGTTCCGTGATATATCCTGTATATTTTTTTTATTGGTGTCCTATTTTAGCCTTTTAAACCACGCCCCAGCGTGTTTAAATCGCACTTTTAAAAACGCGCGTGTTTTAAAGTTGCCATGCTAACATCGCCAATTTCAAAAACGTGAATTCTATTCGCGTGTGCGGCACAGCTCGCCACGACGCCTTGCGGTCAAGTGTGTAACTATATTTATCGGGAGTCGAATTATGTGTTTGTACTGTTTACAATGGTGAAAGTTAAGACAATTAAAAAATCACAAGCTTCGCCCTCAATTAACGGCCTTGAACCTTCTTTTACGTATGTTATTATATCATACAAACTACACCATGTGCTAACACTCCCGTCTCTGGCAGCCATTTTCAATATTTACAGCGCCATCTATATTTGATTCCTTTCGCGAATTGGTTATTGATCTGACAAGAGTACTTTGTTACGTCAAATAAAATGACAGATTGCAATTTAATTTCCGGTTTTTCTCATTTCCATGACGACGATTTCACATTAGGAATTCAACCATTTCACATTATTATTTATTTTATTTATTCATGTTATGGGCCGAGATCTAGGAACAGCGAATTTCCAAGCACTTCTACGCGCATCAACTGCTTTGGTTATTAGCACTACCCTTATTATGTACTTCGATTGTTATCGATACTCAGGCCAAGCCTGGTTAACTAATCGCACGGATCGAAATCAAGTAACGATTAGTTCTACTAATACATATATCTATAAAATATAAATTTGAAGTTGCTGTTAAAAATTGAACATACTAAATACTATACACATATTATGTTCATTAAATTAAATGACGTTGATAAAACCAACGCTGATCACATTTTAGATAATGTATTTGTTTGAGAAGCCTCGGTGTATTTGATCCCAATTTGTAAAAGCCACGTCCCGTCGACCCTCTTTCCGCGAAGGCATTAACATGAACGCAGCGTCGCGCATCAATAACAAAAAGAGACCCTATATTCCTAGGCTTCTCCGTTGGCGTCACTTATTCGTGACTTAGTGACTTTTTATGGAAAAGAAAAAATGAACATAATATGTATGTTTTGAAAAAGTGTTATGGTTATTGTGTAAGCGTTTTTTGTTGTTTAGCTCGACGCATAGGTTGCACTCGAGTGGGTAATGTGTTGTTTGTGTTTTGTGTTAATTGCGAATTCTGATACTGTGAGTATATTGTGTGTTTACGTTTGAGTGCATGAGAACGAGTTAGAGGTGTTACATGAGTGATTGTTGAAGTGTTGTGTGTTGGTAATGGACTTTCTATAATGTTATGTTGTGTATGCAACAGAGTTTCAATTTGTGAAGGGAGGATTGAGTGTTGTGTTTCATTTTGTGTTTGAATGGTATTAGTTGAAAGTGTGATGTGTGTCCTGAGTGATGTGCGGTATCTTCCGTTATGTTTAGAAATTTTCTAACTATGTGGCAAGTATTGATAATGACTGCCTTTTGTAATTGTATGTATATGTTCTTATCTAACCCTAAAATGTGCAAACTGTGATGTATTGTTTTTGGTATAACTCCGGTTGCACTAAGAACAATGGGTACTGTAAGAGCAGTTCCCATTCTCCATTGCGCTTTAAGTTCCTGAGCTATATCAGTGTATTTGCGATGTTTCTCTGCGTGTGTATTGGCTAAATTGTTTGTGTTGGGAACAGCAATATCTATTATGTATATGATTTTTTGTGTTTTATCTATAAGTGTTATATCTGGCCTATTGTTATATACAGTTTTATCTGCGAGTAGTGCCCTATCCCAATATAGTTTGTGTGTGGTGTTTTCAAGTACAACTTGCGGTGTATATTTGTAATAGGGTGTGTTATCAGTAGAAAGGTTATGTTTTGTGGCGAGTTTTTGGTGTATTATCTTAGCTACCTGATCGTGTCTGTGTTTGTATTCTGTTTGTGCTAGACGTGTACATGCTGATATAATGTGTTGTATGGTTTCTGGTCTTTGCGAACATTGTCTACAAAGATCATGTGTAATTGTCCTATCTTTAATTATGTGTTTTCTGTAATTTCGTGTGTAAATGACCTGATCTTGTATGGCAAACATGAAACCCTCTGACTCTGGGAAAATATCACATTTGGTTAACCAAGCATGCGTTGCTATAATATCAACACAGTCTTCGTTAATCTCCTGTGGATATCGTCCGTGTAAAGTCTTTTGTGTCCAAGTTTGTATGTTATGTGTGATGTACGTATCTCTACCCATTGGTGGTATCATGTTTCTATTACTCATATTTAAGGGTGTGTAAGATTTGTCTGCAAGTGTGACTGTTTTGTGTAGCGCTGAAATGTGTGATTTGTTATAAAAGTATTCTCGTTATGTGTGTATTTGTGTTTGGTGTAACAGGGCTATGTCTGTTAAGCCTCTACCTCCTCGTGAACGAGGAAGGTATAGTCTTACTGTTGAGGCGTGTGGATGATGTATTCGGTGTTTAGTGAGTAATGTACGTGTGTTTCGTTGTACCTGTTCTAAATCTGTATTGGTCCACTTTATTATTCCAAAGGAATAAGTAAGGGCCGGTGTAGCGTATGTGTTAATATTATTATTATTATTATTATTAGTTTTTATTTCCATTTTAATACAAGATTTCAAAGTGAACCAATAAAAAAAATAGCGTAAAGTATAAGTGGATAAACAGGTCTTTAAAACACTTGCTTTATTTCAAGCACTCCGGCTGCGCCGTCGTGCTTGAAAACTCGCGCGTGTTTTAAAGACCTGTTTATCCACTTATACTTTAATATACTATTTTTAATTAGTACCTAAGGGTAAAGAATATGAAATCTTTTGTTAAAATTGTAATTATTGTAACAAAATAAAGAGACATACAATATGTATCCAACAAATGAAACAACGGTTACCTGTTTGTAGCAAAATGTAACAATGACGTTCTTTATTTGCTGGATATATAATAAAAGTCTGTTAATTAAAAAGAAATCTTTCACACCAGAAACAACAAAAACTATAGATAGTTATTGTAGCAATGAAAAGGAAGAGGAAGTCGTTGTTCAGCGTAAAAGCACTCTACCCCAACTTTGCAATTTGTACCACGTATCTTAAATTTAATAATATTCAATTGTTTAGTTCGAATATACGCGTATGCCTTATATCTACTGATATTACCCGCTAAAATTCATCAGACTTAATAATTAGGTAGGTACCTTGCGCCATTTATATAACATTCCTGAATATCAATCTGTGTTTACTTTATTCTCTACACTTCCGATTTAATCAGCATCACAAAGGATGGGATGAAACGGAATTATTTCACCCAAATAGAGGGTAGGTACCGACGCGGCGTAAAATTTTTAATAAAGGTGTACATTTCGAACGTTTCTTGAATATAAAATGAAGGTTTGCAGTATCGATATTTGCATAATGAAAAATTAATCAAAGATTTGTTCAAATGTTGGTTAAAGAGGCGCTTCTATAATATTGTAATTAAAGGTAAGAGAAAATCGATTACGTAGATACACAAAATATTGAGATTGATGAAATATTAATATTATATAAGATGAAGTTTTGGAATTTTTGTCTTTTCTTATTAGTACAGGGATATCCCGATCCACCATGTATAAATCCCCTCGCTTCCCGAAAGTTCATATTACTGGATTTGTGTCGGCTAAGTTTAGGATTCGATAATCTTAGAGCTTTGGGGAGGTATGGAAAGATATTGTGTAGACGACGAAGTTATGTTTGTTTAATGTAAGTTAGTGACAATGCGACAATTTGGAAATAATAATAATAATGCTTTTCCCAGTTGTTAAACATACTTAGTTCAACTGACTCGCTCGTGAAATTAACTTTTAAATAAATAATAACAATTACATTTGAATTGTTATAGAAAAGTGCCTAAAAGTTTTGTATGGAGGAAAGTTTAATACGTTATTTTTGTTTACAACCCCTGAGAGACTGAAAGCAAAATATCACTGAAATGTATATTTAACGTTCGTATATTTTACATAAGGAATATGCCGGAAATAACAAACAGCGAAATACTTGAATCAATAGAACATGTAAAACTGTATTGTTATTAGGAAAAGAATTTCGCATGAAAGAGAGCGATATCGCCGAAATGATATCATCGATTCTCTAAGGCTGACGATTACGTCGTTTGGCAATTTGATTCTTTTTGAGGCATCAGTCCGTCTGTAAGCAAAATGGCGATAGTTTACTAAAGGAATGAAAACTTGATTGTAATAAGGACTCGGACAGACCCCCCTCCCCGCCCCATTACCGTGACATGACAAGCGAGGGGTAAAAATGATCTTTCCCTTCACGTTGGTGACGTCACTTGACCTTCCTCTTAGGCGATGACCTAGAGGTATAGATCGTTTGCGTGATCTAAAAATCCCAAGGTCGTTACAGATAACACGGAAAACTTTAAGGTCGCTTACGTAACCTTGTATAATTTCACGTAATCTAGCAGAAGAGCCGTTTATGTAGGTAATTACAGGCAGATCTTTTCTGTTTTAAGACGACTATTTGTTTCTCGGTCGGTATACAACGGGCACGCAGCAAAGTTTAAATTTTTTTCGATTTTCACATTTTAAATCATCCTCAAATTACACCCCCATGTAATAAAAGAAGAATAATCAACGACAAGGAGGAAAGGAGCTTGAGCGTGCAAGCGTAGCAGGTGAAATTTCTGCCTGCAATTGTGAATATTTCTGAATGCACCTCGTACCTAGCAAACACATTTATATATAAAATACATATAAATTATATAAGAGCTTTTTAGATTTATATAAAACTGGAAGAAAAATAAAAGATATTTAATGTCAGGATGTCAGCAATTTTCAAAATCTATTAGATGTAACTTCTTCTATATCTGTAGCACATGAATTTATATACGTTTTATGTATATTTTATGTAATATTTACATAAAAAATATTAGTTGTAAAAGCGTTGCGATGACCAAATGGCAGCTACTCGAGCATAATGTAATTATTATCAATGTAAAAAAATATTTAAGCAGTTCCATACAAACAAATGGAAAAACTACATTTTTACGTGGAACTGTACTTTTAATTATATTTAACTTAATTCTTGCACGAACCCGTTTTTACCTCAACTGAAAGCCGACAGTTTATTATGATATATAATACTTGCTTGAAAAGTTTCCCTTAACCGGATTCGAACCTTTGCGAGTGGACACTCCAAATTCTGAAATCTGACTTGTGTTTTCTTTGTATCCGACATTGTACCATTGCGCTAATCTGAAACATTCCTTCTTTTTAATTCGTACTTCGTAACTTTGCGCTGTTTCGTGTTATTAGTTTCAATTTTGTTTGATTATATGGTTGAGTGAAGTCTTATTCAATGACTAGGATTTAATTTATTTTATATTATTTATTTTCTATATAAACTAGACGCATTTTAGTCGGTACGGATCTAATATTAAAGGTACGTGAAGTACAATTTTTGGCGTTATAGAAAACACGCGCGTGCAATTACTTATGCGGCGCAAATAGAAACGGACTTGATTTTCGATCATACAATATATGTAATGATAATTTCTAATTACATTTACAGAAGGCATACATAAAAATATGTAATACTTCTTACATGGTATAACGTACATAAATCTAATCATGTAAATATGACAGCACATGAATTTCATGAGTAATATGTGTGTATACAGGGTGTTTTTTGGGAGCTTTAGTTAGACGTTTCTGGGAAAGTTTTATAGGTAGATTTTTGAAAATTTGTACTTAGGGGTTACCTACTCAAAAAGCCGAATCGATGTAAAATATTTTCAAAATAGCAGCACTTCCGGAAATGCCGGAAGTAGCTACCAACTTCGTTATTTTAAATAGCAACCCCTATTTTTTATTGCATTTTTGGATTCTACGTGAAATTTCATAAATTTTGATATCAACATGTCAATATCTACAAGTTATGGTTTTTAAAAGTTACTTTCATTTATTTAAAATAATGGCGGATGCAGACGGTACTTTAAGAATCCATTACTTGAAAACGGTTGTAGCTATGGCAACCGAGTTTTCACCAGCGCATAGAGGAAGAAAAGGGCTTTCTTTTAGTGCACTTAGAAAAAAGTTATGTTGCGTACGACGTTACCTATGAGGCTCCAAATTTAAGAAAATTCAAAGACTGAAAACTGAATCAAAATGGGCATATTTTGGTATTACATGTTCCTATCCCTATCTTTAATAGTTTCTGACTTATTCTCATTTCATTGCAATGATACCATTTTTTTCGGTTTTTTTTAGTAGTTGGCCATGGCCTTATGGCAAACGAATTTTAAACCAATCAATCCGTCACCTGTTAGTTTCAAATCAATTTAAAAGTCTTCTTCAACACATGCTCAAAATGAGCGCCTTTATAATACTCCACACGAGAACATTTACGAAAAAGAGTTTGTGTTTGGAACATGAATTCATGTTCCAAACACAAACTCTTTTTCGTAAATGTTCTCGTGTGGAGTATTATATGACTTGTGATTCAGTATTGAGCATATTCTTGCAGAGGCAGCTCTTCTGTTGCAGGAACAACAATATTTTACTAAATTTGGCCTCGTCTGACCAAGTAATGTTCCCCAAAAATATTCCTGGTTCCTTAACATTAGCTATTCGTAAAACTCTTACTGTAGATAAGGTGGTACAAAGCTTCCAAAATTCAAACAATTTCATTCCGGTGTTCGGATGGTACGTTCACTAGGACGCGGTTTTTCTGGATATCTCTCAATGAATGTATGACGCAATTCTGTCCATTACACCATAAATAACAATTAGATTCCAAAAATCTTAATATGTAAAACCATTGCGCGCCATTTTTTTCCATTAATGAAAAACTATGTTAACCTATAACAGGTGACGGTTCAGTATCACTTGATTTGTTCAAAATTCGTTTGCCATAAGGTCATACATTCATGGCCAACTACTAAAAAATCCGAAAAAATGGTATCATTGCAATGAAATGAGAATAAGTTAGAAACTATTAAAGATAGGGATAGGAACATATGTAATACCAAAATATGCCCATTGTGATTCTCTATCTATTATTATTATTATTTATTATTAACAAATAAACGGGAAACCCCATTGCAATATAAAAAATTTTTTTCACAACATTTTTCGTTTTTTTACATTCAGCCTCCATAACTCCCTTTCGGATTACCTCAGGAGGCGCCTAAGTGATAACGTAAAATTAACTAAAGAGGTACCTAAGCCTACTACAATACGTATTCGCATTACTACATAACCTAGAAATAGGAGAAAATTGCCCATAATTAGATCTGTGAGTTGGAACATGAAACAGAATAGTACTTCTAGTATTTCTAGGAGGAACATGTAAATTAATTTGCTCTAATAACTTCGGACAATCAACCTGATCATTTAATAATTTAAAAACTATGCACAAACCTGAAATAATTCTACGTAATTTAAGGGAATCTAAATCTAGAACGTGTTCAATATAGGAATACGAAAACTCATTATTATTGACTCCCACACCCATTTTATAAGCAGCTAATCTTAAAATTTTTTTCTGCACTCGTTCAATTCGAGTGGAGTACACCTCGTAGTAGGGATTCCATACGGTAGAGCAATACTCCAAGTGAGTTCGAACCAAGGAGCAGTACAGAACTTTTAGCGTTTTAATATTGACAAAGTCTTTGGAAGATCTTTTCAAAAAACCCAACATCTTAAAACCCTTGTTAACAATATTATCTACATGCAAGCTGAAACTGAGTGAAGAATCAAAAATAACACCTAAGTCCTTTATACTACTAACAGGTATTAGGGAATTCAGATCTAAATTATAGCTATATAATATTGGATTTTTACATCTAAAGAAACGCATAATAAAACATTTAGAAATGTTTAAAACCATGTCATTCTGGTTACACCACACGAGTAATCGATCAAGTACATTCTGTAACTTTAAGGTATCAGACAGTGATTCAGCCTTTAAAAACACCTTCAAATCATCTGCAAATAGTAAAAAAGAGCACTGGTCGAATATGTTCACTATATCATTAATGAAGATATTAAACAGAATGGGACCTAAGTGAGACCCTTGTGTTACACCAGATGTTACACTAATTACATTGGAACTGAAATTCTTTATCTTTACTATTTGCTTCCTATTTATTAGGTAATTACAAAACCAAGTCAATAATGCTCCAGAAATGCCATAAGCTTTTAATTTAGCAATGAGTTGATGTTGATTGACTTTGTCAAACGCTTTAGAGAAATCCGTATAAACAGCATCAACCTGGAAGCCATTCTCCAAAGCGTTCGTAATAAATTGGTGGTATAACAGTAGATTTATCAAATGCAATAGTAAGAAAATGGTCATTTCATGTAAAAAAACTGAGTTTTCAGTCTTTGAATTTTCTTAAATTTGGAGCCTCATAGGTGACGCAACATAACTTTTTTTAAGTACACCAAAAGAAAGCCCTTTTCTTCCTCTATGCGCTGGTGAAATCTCGGTTGCCATAGCTACAATCGTTTTCAAGTAATGAATTCTTAAAGTACCGTCTGCTTCCGCCATTTTTTTTAAATAAATGAAAATAACTTAAAAACCATAACTTGTAGATATTGACATGTTAATATCAAAATTTATGAAATTTCACGTAGAATCCAAAAATGCAATAAAAAATAGGGGTTGCTATTTAAAATAACGAAGTTGGTAGTTACTTCCGGCATTTCCGGAAGTGCTGTCATTTTGAAAATATTTTACATGGATTCGGCTTTTTGAGTAACCCCTAAGTACAAATTTTCAAAAATCTACCTATAAAACTTTCCCAGAAACTGAAGCTACCAAAAAAACACCCTGTATATTATATGAATTTCTGTGTATAGAATATCCGTAAGTTTCTATACTATTATGTAAAATATACGTACTGTGTGACATACGGTTTATATAACTTTATTAAAGAATACTTACATACTTGATAGATAAAAAAGCATATGTAGGGGTATTTACTTCAATTTTATATATGTTGTATGTATATTTTATATGTGTGTTTGCTGGATACTAACAAATTCCCTTACGTCATCGTTAAGAACGTGCAGAAGTTGCAGATCTCACACTAGATGAAGTCAATCGGAACAAAAATAGGGTCAAAAACCACAACTAAATGGTATTATAGTTATTGTTGGTGGATTTACAGTCTGGTCTTGCATTTCCCAGACTCCTTATCTCGACTAAATTTGATTGGTGTCTACCCATCATTTATCGGTAGAGAACGTCTTTTGAATGGTAAAAAGTTTTAAAAAGGGACGAAAATTCAATTAGTTAATTAATAAACAGTAAAAATTAGTGGTAAGCGGCAACAGTCGCAGCCCCAAGTCAAAGTCGGCGGATAGACAGATAAATACCAACATCGATGCAAAAGGGAATTAGTGCGTTTAATTAAGAGATTGATTTTTTTGTGTTAACCAAAGTTAGTTGCACCACGTATTATAAAAGGTGCGTTTGTGTAAATAAACCGTTACAGCTAAATACTGTTTACCGGCGCAAAACGCTTACCGGCAGAGGGAATACCTATAACCGAAGGTTGCGCCGGTGACCATACTAAGTAGATTCAAAGACCGTCCTTTATTAATTTGCTTGTTATAACAATAATTATTCGAACTACCGCCCTAATAGGCCGGTAGCCGCGATTAAAAAAATCTAAATCCGGCGTAGCCGGAATAGTGATTTTTCTCAGTCAAAATGTTTCGATGACCCAAACAGTGATTGACATTAAGAGCTCGATGTAGTCATAATAATTACAGTTCCTAGTTGAATAAATAAGTAATAAAGAACAGTCAGCGCAGACATATACCTATATCGTTGTTGTTCACTAATATCACAAACCTTTCCCAGTCGTAGAGGTCGTTGTTGAGAGGTAACAAACTTTTTTGCATGGACAATTGGTCTTGGAAGATTTAAATGTTAGCTGCATCGTGAAATGAATTTTTGAAGGGTTCGAACGCAGGATTTTCAGATGACGGATTCTTGAACTTTCCATTGTTTTCCCCTTTCGGAAAAGAAAGTTACAGTGATCGAAATAGAAGGGTGAAGTGAGAGGGGAGAGAAAATAACAGGAGACGAGTTGGAAATAGCTTTAAAAAGGATAAAGAGAGAGAAGGAGGGAGGAACGGAGGATGGACCACAGGGTGAACAGTGGAAATATATGGACAAAAAGATCTCAAACAAAATATGAGATGGGGACGGATTCCCGGACGAACGGAGTGAGGTGATATAATATGTCCGGTATACAAATGAGCGAATTTGAAAAGCTATGGGGGGGGGGGGGGGGGGGGGGGGTGACTGTCGCCAATGTAGGGCATAAGATAAAATAATATAGGAAGGATTGGAGGAAAAAGAACTAATAGGAGATTGCCAAGCAGGCTTCATAAGGAGGAGGCGGCTATTGCCAATATACCGGGTGAGTCATTTAACCTGGAATTTGAAATATCTCGAAAAATACGCATTGTATAGAAAAATGTGCCGAATCAAAACTTGAATATATTCGAGAGAGAAATTCGTTAGTACTAAATTACACCCTCACCCCCACCCCCTGTAGGCGGAGCGGGGGGCAAATTTGAAATCTTAAATAGGAACCCCTATTTTTTATCGCAGATTCGGATTTTACGTCGAAAGTTACGTACGATTTGTCCGAAACATTTTTTTCGATTCGCGACAGAGGGCGCTGTAATCGCAAGAAATGGAGCAAAAGTCAAAAAACAGATAAACACGTATTTAATAATATTCGACAGGTTATTTAATGATGGTAGGGTTGCCCTCCCCTCTCCTGCAGGTGTGTGTGTGTGTGTGTGGTGGTGGGGGGGGGGGGGTGTTTGGTGAATAAACTGTTTTTATTATAACGTAACCCAGGAACAACGACGAGGACGTAATAGTTTTATGTTGCATCTGGAGTGCTTGATTAACGTGAATCCCCTTGCCCCTCACTAATCAAGTCAATGCTAGAAATGGTGACCTTGAACTTGAACAACCTGGACACAAGCGTTCGTCTGTCGAATCTTACTAAATACGTGTTTATATGTTTTTGACTTCTGCTCCATTTCTTGCGATTACAGCGCCCTCTGTCGCGAATCGAAAAAAATGTTTCGCACAAATCGTACGTAACTTTCAACGTAAAATCCGAATCTGCGATAAAAAATAGGGGTTCCTATTTAAGATTTCAAATTTTCCCCCCGCCCCCCCTACAGGGGGTGGGGGTGAGGGTGTAATTTATTACTAACGAATTTCCCCCTCGAAGATATTCAAGTTTTGATTCGGCACATTTTTCTGTACAATGCGTATTTTTCGAGATATTTCAAATTCCAGGTTAAATGACTCACCCGGTATAAGTGATAAAGCAGATAGGAATATGGAGCTTGAAAAGAAAAGGAAAAAGCTATATGCGCCATCTTTGGACATCAAGGCAGCCTGTGAACAGAAGTGGAATATCTGGGGTATAGAATGACATATTACGATAAAGATGACGCACATGTTAAAGAGTTAGGAAAAAGGGGGAAGAAACTATTAGGGCAGGTATTGGGGAAAGAATAGTTGAGATACGTAGAAGGAATGGATTAGTGGTGGCAAATTTAATTTTTTTCGTATTCGATATTCGTTAAAAATATATTCGAATATAGAATTATTCGAATTCGAATAATAGTCAGAAAAAAATTCGTTTTATTCGTTGTATTCGTTTTATTCGTTGTATTCGTTTTATTCGTTGTATTCGTTTTATTCGTTTTATTCGTTGTATTCGTTTTATTCGCTGTATTCGTTTTATTCGTTTTATTCGTTGTATTCGTTTTATTCGTTGTATTCGTTGTATTCGTTTTATTCGTTTTATTCGTTGTATTCGTTTTATTCGTTTTATTCGTTTTATCGTTTTACTCCTTTTATTCGTTGGACTAGTTTTATACTACCTACCTAGTAGAGCATTCTCCAATGGAAGTTTCATTTAAGCATAAACATTTGAATAGTAAATTACTTGTTGCTCCATTAAATTTAAGACACTTATTGCAAATTTTGAAAGTAACTACCGTATCGCTCGTATTCTTCACGAAATATTTCCACACTTTACTCATAAATCACAATAATGTAGTCGTCTAGGCTCAGAAATAATTTGAACTATATTAAAAATTTATATTTAAATGCTTAGATAATCCTTTAAAGGAAAAAATTATCATCAAAGGCGGGTAAAAAGTAAAAACTTAAATAAACAAAGTCCAAGCTTCACAATACCATGAAAATAATTCCAGTTAAAATCACCCTGCGTGGTTGAGGATTATTGTAGGTAATGTTTAGAGAAACGTGTTCACTGATTTACCGAAAACCTTTTACACTAACAAAAAATAAATTACAGTTCATTACGACTTGTAAAAGGGTGTTATTGAATAGGGAATGACTTTAAGCTGACAGAAAAGAAATGCTGAAATAGCTACTTACAATACGAATATTGTACCTACAACGTTTTATCTACTATTCATAAAATATTGTGGGTCGAAAGAAATTTGTAAGTGAGAAATAATTCCATGAAATGAAAAGTAGGTAGTAGGCCTTCCTGCCGTCTGTCATCTCTCAATAATGAACCAACGAAGTTCTCTTTTTTCTTAATTTAACAATTTTCTTTGTTCTGGCCATTATTCGTTTTATACGTTTTATTCGTTTTATTCGTTTCATTCGTTTTATTCGTTTTATTCGTTTTATTCGTTTCATTCGTTTTATTCGTTTTATTCGTCTCATTCGTTTTATTCGTTTTTATTCTAATTCGAATAGTGGTATTGGTAAGGGAAAATAGAATGCGAACAGGGAAAGAGCACGGGGTGAAAACATAAGAAGGGAGATTATAACAACAGACAAAGACGTACAGAGCCAAGAAAGATAAGTGAGGGGAAATATAATGCAAACTACGGGGAGATAATGACTAATATGGAGTACCAGGTTACTTAAGAAGAGGAATTAATGTGAGGAAGAAAACAATGGTGGCGAGGTACAGATGTGGAAATGAAGAAAATGGCAACAAGTACTGGAAGGAGGACGAGGGGTGAAAATGCAGACTGTGTGGGAGAACATGGAACAGATGCTCAGGGAATGTGAGGAGTTATAGGAAGAAAATAGCATTGTTTTTTAATTATTAATAAGGATAAAAAATAAGAAATCTTTTGTTAAATTTGTAAATATTGTAACAAAATAAAAAGGCATTAATAAATTGATACTACCGGTCTCCTGGGCTGTTCTCATGTGGTGAATCCTTGTGCACTCAGCTGCATCACCATTGTAATAGAATTATGGATTTCTCTCCATCTTTACATCCTTTCTTATTCTGAATACGCTTTATTTTAGCAAAAAGTTTTTAATTTTTACAGTAATGACGAAAAACAACAATAGCAGAATCTTTTTGGCAAGTAAAGTGACTTTCAATCCATTTGGTACGAACCCTAACAATTCCAAGTAAAACTTATACAAATTAATATCCTGCGTAAATTTATACAATCTTATAACGTTTCAGGACGTTAAAAAATTCATTTAAAATTAGTCAAAATCGACTTAATGCCGAAAGTACTTTATGATTCTTTGTTCCTAATTTATTACAAACTTGAGTCGAGTATTAAATTCCTCTTCGCCGTTGGAAATATTGAATTTCAATGCGATTATAATTGAAATGGAAGATGAAAACTAAATTTGAGCTGCCCTTTTTCCATCTTTAGCTCTAGTTTACATTTAAGATGATTCTTATCGAAAAGTATTTCAATAATTTAGTTCACGCATTTAAATATATGGTATGTTACGCAGTTATGAGTTTTTCCAAAGTACGATCGACCTAAAAATTGTTGTCCCGAACTTTTTAGATTTCGTCCTGAATGTCCTTTTATTACTTCCCGTATAGAGTATAGAGCGTTGCAGTCATTTTTTAAGTGAGGAGGAATGGAGAAAGCAGTGCATGGAGGTGATGGGAGGAGAGATGGAGAAGTCGGAAATGGAAAAAGAGAGTGGATGGAGAAGTATGGGTTGAGGAGAGATAAAGCGTGAAGAGGTAGAGGAAGCGTTGAAAAAAGTGAAGTTAAGGAAGGCGCAATGGCCGGACGGAATACAAGGAAAACAGTAGAAATACACGGGGGTGAAAATGAGGGAAAGGATAAGAGGGATATTGAGTAAAGTATGGAAAGGGGAGGGATTTCTGCAGGAGTGGAAGGATAGTTCCGATATACAAGGGAGTGATGTAAAAAACTATAGAGGAGTTAGTATTACTAATGCGGGATGCAAGGTGTATGCTGAGGTGTTGAGAGAGCGGTTAAAAAAGGAAATAGAGGAAAGGGATTTAGTGAAGGACTGGCAGGCGGGGTTCAGGTAGGGAAGGCGGGCGGTGGATAACGTTTATGTGTTGAAACCAGTGGTGAACAAGGTGATTGAATGGAAAGGGGGGAAAGTGTATGGGTTGTTTTTGGACATAAAGGCAGCCTTCGATAATGTTAATAGGAAGAAAATGTGAGAGATAATGAGGAAATGTGGGGTAGGAAAAGATTTGGCGAGGGCGATAGAAGAGGTGTATGAGGAGACAAGGTACGTGACGAGGGTGCTGGAAGAAAAGGGAAAAAGGCTTGATGGGATCCATATAAGTTGTTACGACGATTCTCCAAATGGGGTGGAAGCAAATTAAGTAATAAATCACACAACCTTTCCCATGTAAATTTAATGTAAAAATTGAAGTTATTGAAGTTGTAAAACGAAGACGAAGTTAAATGTAAAGTATGTAAATGTAAAGGGAAAAAGGTTTTGGACGAAGAAAGGATTGAGACAGGGATGCTCGATGAGCCCGAGTTTTTCTCGCTATACATTGGAGATTTAGAGGAGGCGTTGTGGAGATATTAAAGGGGTGGTGATAGGGAGGATAAAATTGTGAGTGGTGACATATGCGGACGACGTGGTAGTGATGGCGGACAGTGGGAAAGAGATGGGGGGATTAATTGGAGTGATGAAGGGATATTTAGAGAGGAAGGGTTTGAGCGCGAACGTGAAAAAGACAAAGGTGATGGCATTTCAAAGGAGAAGAGGGAGAAGAAAAAGTGATGGTGGGGAGAAGAGGTGATAGAAAGTGTGGATGAGTGGAAATATCTAAGGTATGTTTTACGGTACGATAACAAGGATGTGGTGCACATCAGGGAATTGGCAAATAAGGGAAATAGGCTAGTGGGGAAAGTGTGGGGAGTGAGGGAAGGAGTATTTGGGAAGGATATGGAGAAGAGAAGATGGATTTTTGACAAGTTGGTAAGGAGTGTGATGGGGTACGAAGCGAAGATATGGGGATGGAAGGAGTGGGAGAAAATGGAAAAATACAGGAAAAGTACTGGAGATGGACGTTGGGGTTGGATACAGAGAGACGCCAGAGTATATCGTGGAGGAGGAAACGAAAGCGGAAAAAATAAGGATACAGGCAGGAAAGAGAGCAGAGAAATATGAGGAGATCAAGAAAAGGGAGGAAATTATTGGAGTAAATGAGTGTATGAGAGATAAGAAAAGAAGGGATAACTTATGGGCAAGTGGAGAGGAGGTTGTTTTATGAGAGCGTGAGATATACGAGGGAGGAGAAGAGAGGAAGAGAGGGATATATGGTAGGGGAATTAGTAACAAGAGATAAAGATGTTCAAGGTCAGGAAAGGAGAACGCGAATAGGAGAGGGAAGGTATAACGAGGGATGTCTGGAGATAATGGTGGAAGGCAAGGCCGATTATTTATGGGGTTAAAGGAGAAAAGAATGGTTTCAAGGTTCAGGTGCGGGAACGAGGAAAACGAAAAGAGATACCTACTGGTGGGAAGATGAGAAAAAGATGTGTAGAATGTGTGAGGAAGGGAGGAGCTAAGAGAAGAGGAGAGAGAAGAAAAGGTGATTTGGGGGGGGGGGGGGGGGGGAGTGGAGTGGAGAGAAGGGAAAGGGTAGAGAGAAGGGCACAAGAGTAGGAAGTTTTTATTTTTTCTTGGTTTGAAAAAAATCGAGCCAAACTTTTTGAAGCGACCTTAAATGCAGCGTTCTCAAGTTATGAATTTTTTCATCATTTTTCTGAAAAAACATGGTCTGATTAAAAAATGCTTAGGCCCGTTCAGTTTTAAAATTTTTAGTCATTTTTTGGTACACAAATTAGTAAAGGTTGTTCCGTAGTGAATATACAAATATTTATCGATTTAATTATACAGGGTGTTTGCGATAATTCGTAAAGTTTTGTAAATTTCGAATCGGAAAAGCCTTGTTTCTTTAAATGGAACACCAGTAAAAACTAGTAGTTTTAGAAAACACATAGTACAGACACGAATTGGAGAGATTCAAAAACGTTTTATCGACCTGCATAATAATATACAGGGTGTTCCATTTAAAATAACAAAGTTTATTACACATAAGTTTTCTTTTGTAATTATGTCGATATGTCATTAGATAAACAAAAGCAATGATATTTTTATTAAGAATGTAAAGGTTCACTTGTCCGTTAATATAATTTATTTCTGACAGTGATATTATAAGCTTATATTGTCATAGTTACGATACCAATAAAGAGTGTCATAACTCCCTTGGGATATAAAGACGCTATAATTCCCTCTACGGCTCTTTTATGAACCAGTAACCTAGCAACAACCAAAACTGCAATCGACGATACCTGAATCAAATATACCGGAAATGAACAAATTTTATTAAACTCGGTCAGAAATAAAATTATCTATGTATCACGGGAATTAATAGGTCTCAATTACCTCGGGTAATTGCTGTCCCTCGGGCGCAAGGCCCTCGGGACGCAAACTTTACCCTCGGTAATTAAGACCCTTATAATTCCCTTGATACATAAATAACTATAATATACTTCATTAAAATTAGTCTACAAAATTAATATTAGGAGAACAAACTCCATGATTTCTTAATAAGTAATGAACAATGAGGAATTCTGGAAACCTTTACGCTAAATTGTATTTTTTAATACAAATATTCAAGTTTTATGTATTTGTCCGGTTTCTAGGCACCCCTTGGCGCGAATAAGGGTTAAATTAAATTCATTTAAATCCAGTCAATTTTTTTTTGGAACACTAATACAATACTTCCCTTTTACTTCGTACTCGGGAAGTAAAAATTGACCTATGCAAATTTTGACATATCTTTGCGTTTCTGAATACCTAGATTCAAAAAATGAAAAAAAAATCCGTCTGTCGTCTGTAGTCCGTAGTCTGTCCATACACATTTTCTTGCAACGCTCTATACTTAGGAACTATTAAAGTTATCGAAATGCGGTTTTCGCCAATCGATTGTATTCGGGCCAAGGACGAAAATGCTGATATTATCTTTGATGACGTCACTTCCGGTATAAGCTAAAATGGCGGCATTCATTTTTTTAATAAGATAAAGTTGCAGTTTTTTTATGTAATTTAAAAGAGTATTTTTTTCTGAATTCTATACTTATTTTTTGAAGAAAGTGTTTAAAAAAATAATTGTTAAGAAATGACTGCAACGCTCGATACTCAGCAACTATTAAAGTTATCGAAATACGGTTTTCGCCAATCGATTGCATTCGGGCCAAGGACGAAAATGCTGATATTACCTTTGATGACGTCAATTCCGGTATAAGCTAAAATGGCGGCAATAATTATTTTTATAAGATAAAGTTGCAGTTGTTTGGTACGAGGGAAGTCACATGGCAATACTTGCCAGAATTTTTTAGTATTTAAAAGAGAGGCGAGTTCATTATTTTCAAGTTGTCGAGGCTAGAATGTTTGTTTTTTTTGTAAAATTAACGACACACTCGTGTATGACGTTTTCACTCATTCACGTATTAATTAATTCGTAATTGCGGTACGCTTTCGGCTACAAAACAGAACAAAAATGAGAGAAAAATACTCGTTGATTACAAATGATGATAAAAATGAAAATATAACAAGAAAAATCCATCCAAATTAAAAGTCGCTTGCGCGTTATTAATGAACGTAAAAAAATTCAAAATATATACGATTGTCAAAACCGAATCATGCATTATTCATTAAAAAAATTAATCGTTTATTAGCAATTCAAAAATTTAAATTAAAATTTCCGTGTTACGATTTCAACTGTAATTACAATTGTAACACATTTTCAAGTTTATATTTGAGAAAAATACATTTGACACTAACACGATAGCTTTTCCTTAATGCGAAAATGTCAAGACAATTTTCACTTTTATTAAGTTTTCCCGCAAACGCTTTTAATGGATTATCTTTACAATTATCGCTTTTCAAAGAATTAAATTAGTAGAAAAAAGAAAAATTTCGTAATTTGAACATAAAAAAAGGTTTTGTTGCTTAACCCATTTGAAATTGATCTCTCTTCCTTTTTTCAAACTTTCAAGAGTAAAATTTTATTAGGGCGGTTTTATGAAATGGATCTGTTTTGTGACGGTATCCCCTTTATGACCGTTTTACACCTGAGAAGAGCGAAATTGGTAATCTCTTGGCGATGCACATTTTCGTATGCGTTACGAAGCAAATTCACATTTTATGGTAACACTAAAATGGGGTTAAGATTTATTGTCGAAAGTTTCGCTAAAATCCGACAAACTTTCGCTTGAAAATTTTTTTTTCTACAGCCAATATTCCTAGTTTTAAAGTGAATAATGAATAAAATAGTTTGTTTCACACTCCACCCTTCGTTTCTTCGATACCGACCAACATTTGATTTGTGTACGGGGGTAGCGCCCATAAATTCCGCAACGTTTCAAGCGAACACATTTATTATTGTTTTTCAAAATATTTACCCTTGAACTTGTTACCCGGCGGTAGTCGGTAGCGGTAACGGGAGGGGGGCAGGAGATGACGAAAAGATGTATAACCATTAACTTTTTATACAAAAGGCAATGGTATAACGAACATTGTACAATGTACATATAATGAATAATGAACATATACAAAGTAACGATAAATTATACAAAAAATGTATGTTGTGCATACAAAAGTAACACGTCGCGACGCGAGTCAGTCGGTTGGTAAGCGTTATCCTAGGTCCAGGAGCGTCCTTTAGGGGGGCCAGGGTAGGGCAGTTGACCCCCCCTGGAATTACTATTACCACAAAAAAGTACCTTAAAAGTACGTTAAAAACCTATAAAACTGACAAACACGCCCCTTTTTCTTAGATTCTTCCATTCATCCAGGGAGCGACCGAAGATGCCCTTTGGGTTGTCCGTGATGGATTCATATCCCCTGAACCGCCCCTCATCCCAGTAGTGCAAACCACACTTACGTGGATTGGTTATTACGTAATATTGCAAAAATGGTTCGTCTCCGTGGATTTTGAAGACGGTTTCTGTGGGTCTTGGAGCTTAGTGGGTTTCGCATGAAGCTGGTTTATGTCTTGACGAAAAGTTGAACTGAATGATCTGAGAAAGAAGCTGAATACGTTATGTTACCAGATCCGGATCATTGCGCAGCTTATACGATTAGAAAAGACACGTACTAATCACTATCCACAAATGCACTAAGAGTAAGGGGTACCACTTAAGGGATTTTTACCCCCCCCCCCCCCCCAATACATTTTTCCCATAGTATTGGGACTTTCTTTATTCAATCATCGTAAAAGCTCTTCGGACGTTCGTCTAGCCACTGGAGCACAAATGCTTCCACCGCCTCGTTCTCGTCGAAACGCTTCTTTTAGGGGTCCAAAAAGATGAAAATCACAAGATGACATGCCTGGACTATAGAGTGGATGTTCCAGCGTTTCCATCCCAATGCATCTAATTTTCGTTTCGTGGTGTTTCCCACTTAAAAGCCTGGCGTTGTCATGTGGAAGAATTACAATTCCGCCCTAATGCTTCGAAATAACAATTTCACGACATCCAGTAGTTAATTGTGCGTCGATCGTAGGAAGAAAATCAACGTGAAAACCTACCTTGCCGGTAACAAAAACCTTTCCCAGTGACAACCGATACACCCTCTCGTTGGTATTTGTCGACTCGCCTGCAAAATTTTAGTTGGATTGACCCTCTCCTTGACCAATAACTTGATGATAATCCGCAGCTCCATCGCGACGTGCACTTCTTTCTCGCTCACGGTTTCCTTTGATCCTAAAGGGACCCAAGAGTGTTGCAATCGGTTCTCTCCACATTCTAACGGTCCAGGCGCATCGATCCCCTCCACGTATGTATGTATGTATATGTAAGTGTATTTGTCCTAAATAATTAAATTTTTAACAAAGATTCCTATTCCTAACAAATTAAAACTTAACTACAAAGTTATACCAATAACATATTCACAAATCTACAAATGCCTCTTATTTTCTCCTAACAACCTTCTTCTTCTTTCCCCTACCTCTTCCATCCATCCTAGTCCCTGTCCACTATCCCCCAGCACATCCTTTCAACTCCATCATTCCTCTCTGAGCTCCTCACTCTCACCTAACATATGTCCTATACTATACACATCTTTTTGACTCCCTTTCCCTATCCTCCACCTGCGCTACCTTTACCCCTCCTATTTCATCATCCCAGTCATACCTCCTATCCTCCATCCATATTTCCCTATACTCAACCCTCGTCCTCATCCCTTTCTCCCTTTCCTTCTTCGCTATCTTCTTTATTTCTTCCTGTATCCGTCTTTCCTCCAAGGTCAGATCCCCGTCAATATAAATGTGGTATTTCTCAATCTACCCTTATTCTCAATGACCTCCTTCTTTCCCCCACTTTCTCCGTTAGCAAGTCTCTTAAGCCTCTCACAGGTTCGTCCGTCTTTAAACCCCCCACCACTATGTTCCTTTTAGCCCTATTCTTCTCCTGCTGCTCCACCCGCACCGCAATAACACGTAACTTATCATTCGAATCTTTTCGTTCCTCTTCCCATCTTATTCCCTTCCTACCATGCTCTTCCTTCATAGATCTCATCTCCTCCCTTAGGGCCTTTATTTCTTCATTATTCTCCTTTACCCTCTTCTCCAGATTTTCCACCCCCAACCTTAATCTCTTCATCTCTTCCACAATACATTTCATAATTCTTGGTAACCTCCTCCGTATCTAATTCTCCACTATTACTCCCGCCTCCACTCTTTTCCGGAGATCTCCCTGTCACCTTACTTCTCTTGAAAATTGCTTCCCTTTCCTCCTTTTCTCCTTCAGCTTTTCCTTCTCCACGCTCTCTCTCTCTCTCTCTCTCTCTCTCTCTCTCTCTCTCTCTCTCTCTCTCTCTCTCTCTCTCTCTCTCTCTCTCTCTCTCTCTCTCTCTCTCTCTCTCTCTCTCTCTCTCTCTCTCTCTCTCTCTCTCTCTCTCTCTCTCTCTCTCTCTCTCTCTCTCTCTCTCTCTCTCTCTCTCTCTCTCTCTCTCTCTCTCTCTCTCTCTCTCTCTCTCTCTCTCTCTCTCTCTCTCTCGTCTAGACGCCTTCTGAAATGTTTAAGAAAATTAATCCCGTTTATATTTCATACACTCTTATATGTTCATTTCGGATGTGCTTGTGTATAATACATTTTGGGAGCCCATTAAATATACTAAAACATTACTACAGTTTAAATTATCAATGAAACACATTCTTATGAGTAACGTTATCTATACCATCGATGCGCTTTTACTTCTTTGCTTTACAATTAAGTCGGGGGAGGGGGGGGGGGGGGATCTCTATCTGTCTGGTCTGGTACATAAGGCGGTCATAGAAAGTAGTCAGGAAAAGCCCCGCCCCCTTGGCCCCAGTTCCCGCTACTTAAATCTAAGGAAGTGAACTTTACCAAAATAATAAAACCTATAAGGCTTTATTTGGGTTGGATGGAAATATTCCCACAAGAAAAGTTAAAGAAAGTGTTTTGAATGTTCAGAATAATCGTTTATGGAACATCCAGAAATTGTCAGGTATGAAAGGGGATGTAATACCTCATCCTATCCTCAATAGATGCAAGGAAGTTATATACTGCTCTGACTTATGCTCAACCACGGTCCCAAGATCTTGCTCACGAATTTGTCGCGGACCTTAGAAGAATAAATGCCAGTAGTTTGTACATTGCAGCGATCGTATGGCTTCCCTGTGAAATAATGTCCAAATTGCAAAGTTATTTGCAATGTGTATTATATACAAGCTGCTCTGTTTATAAAAAGCAAAATAAAATTCAATAAGTCATGGTTCTGAATAAGGTAACATGCACATGGAAAAATCCGCCGTGACAAGTCATCTAGCGGAAGCAATATGAGCATTACAATACCTGAAATGAGAAGAAGTAGCTAAACTTAATCCACAAACCGCTGCATCTGAAAACTCCTGTTGGCGCTCTTACGTGGATAAGAAGACACTTTCCGCAGCCAAAGGACAGAAGAAGAAGAAAGCCAGAGGGGACCAGAAAGCGTAACTTCCAACACGCAAGTGTAGCAGAAAATCAAGGCAATAGACCCCTGTACAAATAGAAGCTTGCAGACTCATTAGCCCAACGTCTTGTCCAGTTCAAGTGTTAGAACACATAGTCAGTTTTAGGCCCATTTGGGTTGTTAATACTAATAGACTATAATTCTGGTCACGTCAACCTTCAAGCAATAAGTTGTGCTAGTGAATCTGGCATCAGTTTATTATCATTTACTTCCCTCTGTTCAGATAGACAGAAGTCACATATTGTGCCAAGATTTGGTTCATTGAAAGGGTTCGGAAGGTGGCGATGAGTGGCTGGATGAGACTTCATCCTTGATGACCGATAACTGTTGCAAACATTACTGGTCTTTGCAGGAAAAGTACATCGACCTGTGCTCACTCCTAAGAAAATTTTATATGCAGAACTTTTGGAGAAAAAATTTTTCTGCCATCTAAGGTATGCGATCGACACATATCTCCAATAAATGCTGTAGAACAACAAAAACAACTAGGCCCTTCTATGCAAGACCGACCTGTTAGTCTCTCTAGGGCTGGGAATGACTTGGAAGAACACGTAACACCACCACCGGGGCATGAAATGTCTACAATACATACAAGCACTCCTGTTAAAATTCAACTGGGAGAAGATCAAGAAAGTCCATATCTCGTCAACAAGTTAAAACGAGGAAGAAGACAATTATAGCCCAGCAAACACATTTATACAGGGTAGACCATTTTAAGTGATACACGCGAATATCTCGAAAAGCAGAATTTTTTTCAAAAAATGTTTCAGATGAAAGTTTTGTTGCTTTGAGGGGGAAAGATGATGACATTATCAATTTAATTGTAGATGGCGCCACTTTAGAGATTTCATCATGGCGGCCATTTTTTTAAATAGGAGTTGATTTTTCTTTCCTGCCGTTTTATGTATATTTTATGTAATATTAACATACAAAATATTAGTTGTTAAAGCGTTGCGATGACCAAATGGCAGCTACTCGAGCATAATGTAATTATTACCAATGTAAAAAATTATTCAAGCAGTTTCATACAAAAAAAAACTACATTTTACGTGCAACTGTAATTTTAATTAACTTAATTTTTGCACCAACCCGTTTTTACCTGAACTGAAAGCCGACAGTTTATTATGATATTATATACTTGCTTGAAAAGTTTCCCTTAACCGGATTCGAACCGTTGCGGGTGGGCGTTGCAACTTCTGAAATCCGACATGAGTTTTCTTTGTATCCGACATTGTACCACTGCGCTAATCTGAAATATTCCTTTTTTTATTTCGTTCTTCCTAACTTTGCGCTGTTTCGCGAGTTAATTATGTTTGATTATATCGTTGAGTGAAGTCTTTTCCAATGATTATACCTACCTTTATGTTAAAAATGACCAGGATTTAATTTATTTTATATTATTTATTTTCTATATAAATTAGACGCATTTTAATCGATACGGATCTAATATTAAAGGTACGTGAACCACAATTTTTGGCGTTATAGAAAACCCGCGCGTGCGATTAATTATGCGGCGCAAATAGAAGCGGACTTTTATTTTCGACAATATAATATATGTAATGATAATTTATAATTATATTTTCAGAAGGCATACATAAAAAATATGTAATACTTCTTACATATAAGATTTTACATATAACGTACATAAATCTAATCATATAAATATGACAGCACATAAATTTCATGGGTAATATGTAATTATCTATATGTATATATTATATGAATTTCTGTATACAGAATATCCCTAAGTTTATATACTATTATGTAAAATATACGTAATCTGTTACATACGGTTTATACATCTAACTTTATTAAAGAACACTTACATACTTGATATATAAAAAAGCATATGTAGGGGTATTTACTTCAATCTTATATATGTTGTATGTATATTTTATATGTGTGTCTGCTGGGAGTGTGTTTAGCCAAATAAGTAAAGCGTAAACTGTAAGTCACTTCTCGCAATAGTGGGGGTAATGGACGTGGTTGTATTATTTTATTCTCTAGCTGCGGAGAAGTGACCAGGGTTCCTCGGTAATTATTCTTATATACTGAATCGAGCAAACCATATGTTCGGCCGTGCTTTAACCCGACTATATAGTTTGATGTAAACCCCTATCCTGGCGACGCCAGATTTTTATTTTGTGAGCTCATCTCCACGAAGTCGAGCAACTCATTAGAGATAGAGGGTCCCAACAGCCAGGTAGTCTCCCCAACCGCTAGTAGACGACCTCTACACCGAATCAACGCAACCCTTGCGTACCGGTAACAATAATAATGACACTAACCCGACTGCCGATTTTGAGATACGGAGATGGCTAAAAGGAAAGAGATTGTGCGTGAGGAACACTGACTCCTGGTGCCGCCCGGTCTTTTGGTCGGTACGTCGAATTCTTACAAATAGAACGATTAAAAATTCTCTACTGTTTCAAGTCCCTTACAAAATATAATATACAGAAGGGTATAACCCAGCAAACACACATATAAAATATACATACAACATATATAAATTGAAGTAAATACCCCTACATATGCTTTTTTATATATCAAGTATGTAAGTATTCTTTAATAAAGTTATATAAACCGTATGTCACACAATTACGTACATTTTACATAATAGTATAGAAACTTACGGATATTCTGTATACAGAAATTCCCGTGGGGGAGAATCTACGCGAGATCGAACCCGGAAGACTACCAACTTCATATCAACCACTCGCGGAAACCTGAAAACAAACAAATTCATATAATATATACATATAGATAATTACATATCACTCATGAAATTCATGTGCTGTCATATTTACATGATTAGATTTATGTACGTTATATGTAAAATATTATATGTAATATTACTTATTTTTTATGTATGCCTTCTGTAAATATAATTAGAAATTATCATTACATTACTTACATATATTGTATGATCGAACATAGAGTCCGTTTCTATTTGAGCCACATAAGTAATCGCACGCGCGTGTTTTCTATAACGCCAAAAATTGTAGTTCACGTACCTTTAATGTTAGATCCGTATCGACTAAAATGCGTCTAATTTATATAGAAAATAAATAATATAAAATAAATTAAATCCTGGTCATTTTTAACATAAAGTTAAAGATAGGTACTTATAATAATTATTGAATAACTCAACGGTATAATCAAACAAAATTTAAACTAATAACGCGAAACAGCGCAAAGTTACGAAGTACGAAATAAAAAGAAGGGATGTTACAGATTAGCGCAGTGGTACAATGTCGGATTTCAGAATTTGCAACGCCCACCCGCAAACGTTCGAATCCGGTTAAGGGAAACTTTTCAAGCAAGTATATTATAATAAACTGTCGGCTTTCAGTTCAGGTAAAAACGGGTTCGTGCAAGAATTAAGTACAGTTGCACGTAAAATGTAGTTTTTCCATTTTTTGTATGGAACTGCTTAAATAATTTTTTACTTTCATTGATTATAATTACATTATGCTCGAGTAGCTGCCATTTTGGTCATCGCAACGCTTTTACAACGAATATTTTTTTATGTAAATATTACATAAAATATACATAAAACGTATATAAATTCATGTAGAAGAATTTACACCTAATAGACATATATATTATTTTGAAAATTGCTGACATCCTGACATTAAAGATCTCTTATTTTTCTTCCAGTTTTATATAAATCTTAAAAGCTCTTACATAATTTATATGTATTTTATATATAAATGTGTTTGCTGGGAAGTAAGTAGAAATTACAGTTGATCCGACAGAGTGGCGATACAAGTAAATGGACTGTTTAATTAATGACATAAATGTTTGATTGACACCTCCCCGGTTATATTACAGACATGGCCGGGGACTTAACGCGTATAACATTGTAAGATGTTGAATAAGCGGGACCATTATATAATTTAATTCTTTCTAAAGTATTAGATATGCGCATGAAAAAGGACGATACAAGTAAAAAGTAGAAAAATTGACAATAAAACGGTAAAATAACAATACGGTTATCTAAGCTATCAAATTATTTTCATTACATGTAATTCATCTTGACTCTTCCTTTCCGTATTCTTCAGTTATTCAATTAATATACGTCGTTATATATGATGTATCGTTGAAACGTATTACGTTTTACTTGATGCGAAGAGAACAAGAATCTAGAAACAAATTTATTAATGCAATTAAGTTATTCTTTTCCTATTAACGATCCATTTTAATGAATAGTGGTAATTATCTGTTGCTCCGTGCAATCTCTGACCGCAATCCTGTGCTTTATTGGACTAATTTTGAATATAATTTCACGACGCTTAACAAACAATAGGAATTATTTTTTTTTTAATTAAGCGTAATAATTGCCAATCATAAAATGTGGACAAGGACCTGGAATAATTTATATGGCGTGGTTATGCAACTTCTTATTTAAATTACTTACAGTAATTACGGACATCTCTGTTATGAAACTTTCAAAGTGAAAAGTTGACGTTAAATACCCTCCAGCCATAGTTATTTCAAGTTAGTAAAATGTTCCCTGATAAGGAAGTTTCTACAAGGCTTTCTAAACCTTGTCACGCCCTCAGAACGTCCGTTGTGCATGAAAATGATATTAAAGTTGACCTGGAATGATAACAAGATCTGCCGCTTACACCTTTCACGATAATTATTATTATTATCATTAATGGTCCTTCGATATAATTATGTATAGGTATCACTATGCGCACTTAAAAAAAAAGAGCAAAGCGTTTTGATCTTAATAAGGCTCTCGTTGTTTTCACCATAATAAACTTATCGATCGTTTGGCAAAAGCTGTGATCTTAAAATAAATATTTTACGTCTATGACGTATTTATGGTTATGGAGGGTTTTCTGTAAGCGTTACAAATTTTAAGTTCCCTATTGTTAAATAGGATTATCTTTTGTTCATAATAAAACGCGCTCGGTCCCTTTATCATTAAGGTTTCCATAGCAACTTACACAATTTTATAAACTTATTAATGCATAATGAAATTTGCGTCGAGAGCGATGGTAACTTGTATCTAAAATTGTGCACGGCCGGCACTGACATTCAACGTAGAGACAGCAAGAACCTCGGGCGGCAGAAAACTATTTTTTATTTTATTTCCATCGAAGTACACGAGAATTCAATACGCCCCAAAATAAAACACAAACGGTTTTGCGGAATTTTGAATAGAAAAAGTTTGGTGACTGTTACACGTTACAGACTTTAATTACGTAAAACTTTGCGCTTACGAGGACGAACCTTTGCCATTTTACGTTATAAAGTGCTTTAAGTTGTACACCCTCATTCTTTTTACGACACCTAATCGAAACACTTTACCAAAACTTTGACTTGATTAATTAGAAATTTGTTAATCGAACAAATCGGATTATCCATTTTATGCCAGAGTTCGGGGTGGGGGTTGCAACTCGCAACATCGTCCGCGGGTTATCAATTCTGTCACCCTCATTGTGACACCAAAACACTTTAAAAACTGTTTTATTGAGCGTGACTCGGAAATAATTTTAGGCTATACGATAAAAATGTAAAATGTCAGCGGCAACCAGAGATATTTCCGACATCTTCGTCAAGTTAATTAAACGATCAATCAGACGAAGTGAAATAATAATTACTTAGAAGGGGCGAAATTAGTTAATAATGGTAGCAGCTGTGCCAGTGTTTCAGTGATAATCCCTCATATGTGTTGCTATTTACTTAAAAGGGTAGATGTTCGAATTCCAGTAAGTTCATATCTTCATAATTAAATTTAGAAAATTACATCCCCTGTCCGACATATTTCATCATCAGGGTAACGTTATTTCCGAATATTAATCTACGATAACGGATTAAATATCCATAACAGTAATATTTATAAAAACCTTTGGTATCGATGAACAACTGAAAGTTGTCGATTTCAGTTAATGGACACGAACACCAGGTATCCATATCCTTTAACTAACTTACGTGATAACACAATAATTCCACTAAAATCAATATTGTTGTTATGATTTTAATATAACTTACTAATGGAGTACGTCTGTCTAAAATTACCACATACAACGATGAAACGTTTTGCAGTTGAAAGGATCTCTCCATGTTCAGTGAAATTAAATTTCAAGAGAATTCCTCTCCATTGTCAGTTACAGATGCAGAAAATATATATGACATTAAATATCATGCTGTAACATCAGTAGTGACTGTCAATAATATTTCTGTTCTGCACACAATCGCACAAAACAAAACCATTGGTATAATTTTGGTAACGGTTCAGTATCCGGGTATATTCCATTCGGGTAAAAATTTTAGAATTGATAGCAAAAAGGAAAAAAAATAGTCCTGGAAAACGACTTTTTGTTAGGCCTGTAAAGATCCGCAAATTTTATGGATCCGGATACTTGTGGATCCGGATAGAAAATCGGAAGGTTAAATCCGGATCTACGGAATTGGGGGTTAAATCCGGATCCACGGATCTACGGGTTTGTGAGTTAAATCCGGACCTTTTATAGGTGTCACAAAGAATCACGAAGTTTATTTCATACATCAACAACCGAATTCACGTGTGTTAGAATTTCGGATCCGGTTCAACAAATGCGGAAATCCGGATATATCGTAGCTGTAGATCCGGAGAAGATCCGGATCCATACCGGATCTTGTTTTAGATCCGGAACCGTTTGATACCCCTACTTTTTGTTAAGCACTTAATTGTAGAGTTACAGTTTACTGTTCAATAGGTGGCGAAAAATACATATGAAAAAAACAGTAAAGTATCACTCAACACGTAATCAAGAAATTGCAGAATAATCAAAAGAGAGTGGATATCTATTATCTACCTGTCTGTGCCTGATTTGAAAGAACATATTTAAATAACATGTGCGTTGTGTAATGTAGACGCACTTGGTGATTGCAAGTCACATATCCAGACGGTTAAAATAGTAAAGGGGTCAGATAAAATCGGCTTCCGGAATCCTCTTCTCAACCTATCACACAGATCAATGTGTAGAATTTATAAACGTTAGCTTAATATCGCTCAACATAAGTAAATGTAAAACAATGGTCTTATACTAGCCGATAACTTGTAAGAGACGGTTTACATAATCGATAACTCAAGAAATTGTGGAATAATAGTAATAATAGTAATAATAGAAATTTCCAATTATAGGACAAAAAAAGAAATACAATTGTACATTGTAGTGTAACTAAGAATAACTAAATAATAATTTTTGTATTATACATAACTATATTAAAGAATAAACTAAAGTAAAATAAATAAAAATGGAAATTGAGCAAAAAGGAGATTATTGGAATAATCAAAAGGGAACCAATAAAAGAGAAATAAAAGTTAACACAAGTTGATAAATCAAAATTAATTTAAAAAACGGATACCTAATACAAATTTAAATGTAAATATCGATTTTTTATGATAGCGTCACCTATGGACAAATCCGCAAAGTTGGGATATTTCGCTACTTATTTATTTATTGAATTTATAAACAATTTAGTGACTTGCATTCTTTACGTTATAGGTTTTCTTAGTTGTCTAGTAATACTCTCTTATAGGGGAAAGTTGAAACGGTTTGGTGCATGGCCCCGCATTCTAAATAATTACCTAATAATAATAATGCCATAGAAAATAAAACAAATGATAGAGATTGTGAACAATACAATGTAGATGAAAATAACACAGTTGATCTAGAACATGAAAATATGACGAAAGTCACAAATGATGAAGAAAATGCTACTGAACAAGAACCAAAGTGAGACAAAATGAAATGATAGGAAAAGTTCAAACAAAAAACAGGCGCAAACGAACAAGAATAAGACGAAATATCAACCTAAGAGAAGAGAAGAGACAAGAAGAAACTTCAGAAAAATACTATTTTATTATTTATTTATTTATTGAATTTTTAAACAATTTACTGACTTGCAGTCATTATGTTATAGCTTTTGTTAGATGTCTAGTAATACTCTCTTATAGGGGAAAAGTTGAAACGGCTTGGTGCATCGCCTCGCAATCTAAATAATTACCTAATAATAATAATGCCATAGAAAGTAAAACAAATAATAGAGATTGTGAACAATACAGTGTAGATGAAAATAACACGGATGATCTAGAATTCTAGAACATGAAAATTTGACGAAAGCTAAAAATGATAAAGACAATGCTACTGAACAAGAACCAAAGTGATACAAATGAAGTGATAGGAAAAGCGTCAAAACAAAAAACAGGCGCAAACGAACAAGAATAAGACGAAATATCAACCTAAGAGAAGAGAAGAGACAAGAAGAAATTTCAGAAAAATACTATTTTATTATTTATTTATTTATTGAATTTTTAAACAATTTACTGACTTGCAGTCATTATGTTATAGCTTTCCTTAGATGTTTAGTAATACTCTCTTATAGGGGAAAAGTTGAAACGGTTTGGTGCATGGCCCCGAATTCTAAATAATTACCTAATAATAATAATGCCATAGAAAGTAAAACAAAGGATAGAGATTGTGAACAATACAGTGTAGATGAAAATAATACGGATGATCTAGAACATGAAAATTTGACGAAAGTCACAATTGATAAAAACAATTCTACTGAACAAGAACCAAAGTGATACAAATGAAGTGATAGGAAAAGCGTCAAAACAAAAAACAGGCGCAAACGAACAAGAATAAGACGAAATATCAACCTAAGAGAAGAGAAGAGACAAGAAGAAATTTCAGAAAAATACCATATTATTGTTTATTTATTTATTGAATTTTTAAACAATTTAGTAACTTGCAGTCATTATGTTATAGCTTTTCTTAGATGTCTAGTAATATTCTCTTATAGGGGAAAAGTTGAAACGGTTTGGTGCATGACCTCGCATTCTAATAATTACCTAATAATAATAATGCCATAGAAAGTAAAACAAATGGTAGAGATTGTGAACAATACAGTGTAGATGAAAATAACACGGATGATCTAGAACATGAAAATTTGACGAAAGTCAAAAATGATAAAGACAATGCTACCGAACAAGAACAAAAGTGATACAAATGAAGTGATAGGAAAAGCGTCAAAACAAAAAACAAGCGCAAACGAACAAGAATAAGACGAAATATCAACCTAAGAGAAGAGAAGAGACAAGAAGAAATTTCAGAAAAATACCATATTATTGTTTATTTATTTATTGAATTTTTAAACAATTTAGTAACTTGCAGTCATTATGTTATAGCTTTTCTTAGATGTCTAGTAATACTCTCTTATAGGGGAAAAGTTGAAACGGCTTGGTGCATGGCCCCGCATTCTAAATAATTACCTAATAATAATAATGACATAGAAAGTAAAACAAATGATAGAGATTGTGAACAATACAGTGTAGATGAAAATAACACGGATGATCTAGAACATGAAAATTTGACGAAAGTCAAAAATGATAAAGACAATCCTACTGAACAAGAACCAAAGTGATACAAATGAAGTGATAGGAAAAGTTCAAACCAAAAATAGGCGCAAACGAACAAGAATAAGACGAAATATGAACCTAAGGGACGAGAAGAAATTTCAGAAAAATACCATATTATAAAAATAGGAGACCACGGCTATAAAGCGATACCAAGACAAATATTTGAATGTGAAGAGAGAAAATGTAGAGATGAAAAAGTTAGGACCGGATACACTAACCGCAAAGATTTTTATTTCTTTATAAAAACTCTCGGACGTACCTTACTAGGAGGGATCTCGTCGTGAGCACCAATTTAAAACTAATTTACACGTAAAACCTTTCTTTATTCAACAAAAACCTTTTTTTATTTTGGAAAACGTCAAAATTTCAATTTTTCTCTCCGGATCTCATTTTTTCCAAAACAAAAACCAAAATACCTACTTTTTCCTTCTAATTTCCTTCCGAAACAGAATATTTTCTGTTTTCTCATCGTCCAACAATACGAATTGTCCTACCTTCAAGTCCTTGTCACTATTTGTTGTTTGACGCTCATGCGCAGTGCGTAAAGTGAGCAAATACTTACTACGCCAGCATTTCCAGAACCGATTCATCACAACAACTCGATATTTCCATCTTTTTCCGATGTCACACAACTCTTGAACACCATTCACTGGCTGTGGCATCACCGTTAAACGTCGACCAGAAAATGAAGGGGCGTGATCACTTTTCTTGGTTCGTCAGAAACATAACTTAACGGTCTTGAATCCACAGCACTTTCGATTTCTGTCAATATTGTACGGAGTTCATCGAATGTTAACAACGCACGACCACACACTATTTTCAGCTTGTTTTTTATCGAACGAACCATTCTTTCCCAACTTCCTCCCCACCATGGAGCTCTGCTGGCGATAAACTTCCATTCGACCCCTGTTTCAGAACCAAATTGCACCAGTTGGTTCCAAATTTTTAAGTCCTTCACTGCTCGTCTGGACGTCATGGCGTTATCTGACCAGATAATTTTACAAATCCCACGTCTAGCCAAAAACCTGAATTCCATCAAAAATTCGTCAGCAGACCATACAATCTCCAAGTAATCAGTAAAATATTGGTTTTTGGTTCGTTCTTTTTTCCATCAATTCCCAGGTCTCGGCACCATAAAGATTTTTATTTCTTTATAAAAACTGTGGGACGTACATTACTCGGAAGGATCTTGTCGTGAGCAGCAATTTCAAACTAATTTACACGTAAAACCTTTCTTTATTCAACAAAAACCTTTTTTTTTTATTTTTCAAAACGTCAAAATTCTCAAAATTTCAATTTTTCTCTCCAAATCTCATTTTTTCAAAACAAAAACCAAAACACCTACTTTTTTTTGTAATTTCCTTCCGAAACAGAATATTTTCTACAAAGCGTGAAGCCAGAGCAATTAGCGAAATTAAAAAAATTTGAATAAATTCCAGACCGAAAAGTGGAAATATCTCAAAACGACCGACCAAACAAGTGGGTAGGGGTTGTAACGTGCCCTGAGCTTGTAGCGTGTACGGTGGAAGAAATAATCGACGAACTAAGCAAGACGTCTATAAAATCTCGCAAAGAGGGGATGCCTAAACCACGAGACATTTTTTCTTATACGTCCGAAAGGTTCTCTGCACCATCTGTATATCTGCGTTATTAAATAAAGTAAAGAAAATAAAAAAAAAAAAAAAAAACAAATATGACAAATTTGGTAAGGAGAGTAAGTGTTGATTGTAAAGGACTTTATTCAGTTTATTTATAAGTATCGGCCAAAGGCGCGGGAGGCGCCGGGAGTCAACGTTCTCCACGCACGATCGCTTCTCTTCAAAAGATAAAAAGCGTTCAGGAAAATGCTATTGAAGTAGATATTTCCAAAATCGGTTTTGTCATTTTAGTATTAAAACAATTAGAATCTATTATACAGGGTGAGCCAACGAAAGGTAACAGACGGGTTTCTGGCTGGAACACTTTTTCTTTTGAGAAATGCAAAAACACGTCAATTTTTATATCAAGGGGGTCAACTTTTGTCAAGATTTTCAACCTGAAATGATTTCATCCCTTAGCGCGGTGAGAACAACCCCTAAAACTTAAATAGGGACAAGTGAATGTCATTTGAAAGGTCTTTCTTTTCTGAATTCAGTGCACTCGTTTTCTTTTGGTTCCCTTATTTTTAACAAAAGAATTAAAATTCCAAAAATGGAAAATGCCATTTGACAACATTGTTTCACCCCTTAGGTGCAGGGTAAATAACCCTTACATTTTTAAAGAAAAACAAGGGTTAATTTTTTTCTTGTGCTAATTAATAAAACCCTTTTATGCAAATTCAACCTTAGTTTAATAAATGTTCGAAGTTGCTTCCATGCAATAATACAAACTTTTATTATATCTTTCCCGTACATTTTGCAACATTTCAGGGATAATTAGGCGGCATTCATGTAACTCCTCCAAAGATTCTTTACTCTTTACATGACCCCATAAAAATTTAATAGGGTGAGATCAGTAGATCGCGATGATCATCCATATTTAAATTTTAGGGGTTGTTCTCACAGCGGCAAGGGATGAAATCATTTCAGGTTGAAAACCATAACAAAAGTTGTGCCCCTTGACATAAAAATTGACGTGTTTTTGCATTTCCCCCCAAAAAAAAATGTTTCTAGCCAGAATCCCGTCTGTTACCTTTTCCTTGGCCAACCCTGTATATAACTCCTATGAAGAGGTTAATAATTTTAAAGTGATGAACGAATACGTTAACTCTCCGAAATTGAAATTTTACTCTAAAAGAACATAGAATTTCTGGGTTAAGTATATGAAGTGGTTTATGTGTATAAGCACGACGTGTATCCCGTGAATGACAAGACTAGTATCGGCTAAGTCAGAATAATCTTTTGCATTATTTTCAGGAATGTGTTGCGTGAGTTTTAACTAAATTTGTACAATATTTCATCAATGTACGCAATGCTACATTTACAAATATGGTATGAAAGGTACTTACAAAACCGATTCTTTGTTTTACCTGTATACATAATAGATGGCATTATCTAAGCTTTGAATGCGATATTTCTTTTTTATGTGAAAAACGTATGGTTCAATGCACAATACCTTCCATTATGTTTTCCTTTGTTTCCTTAATTCTTCTGTATACCGATCCGCAAATATTTGAATGTATCTATTAGTAGTAATACGTAGGGTTCTCTTTTCTACATTTATCTTAAGCGGGGGTTACTTAATTCCACAGAATCTCGTTTGTTCGTAGGGATTCGGAGTCATTATTTGTGAGCTGAAGTTAGGCGGTGTCATATTTATAGTCTTAACAAAACTTGTCTAATTGTACGTTGACCTAGGCAAATGGAGTTGCCATCCGCCTCGGCGGTCTCGAATTCTAACGCGACCGGATGATATGAGCTACAGCCGGACATGGATGTGTATGAATGTGATGCTTTAAAAGCTAATCAAGCAACTAATATTTAAATTAGATTCAAATCACAAAGTTTTTGGGAAATAACCCTTGATAATATTTTCTACAAAAGTTCCATATTTATTTACAGTACTTTTGTAAAAAAAAACTTACCTACCTTAATAGTTTGTTTCCTATTGCTTTTTGTAATAAATAAATGTAACAATATAATAAATTACATGAGAGAAAGTTAGTAGACTAGTCAGTGGTTAGAGCACGAGCCTAATGTACCACTGACATGGGTTCAATCCCTGGTCCGGTCATTAAAAATTTTTTTTTACCAGCGTGCACTCAACCTCTATAAAATGACGACTTGGGGGTTATACCTTAAGTAATAATATGCTAGATACACATTTTTACATCTCAAATTTCCAAGAAAGTTGAGAATATTTAAGCTACTGTTACAGTATTGACTCCCAACATCAGTTTTCTACAGCCAATTGTTCGCTCCCTTACCCCCCTCTTGACGTCAATACGTCGTTCATCGTCATACCTTAGTACTCTTCCATATCCCAAGCTTCCTTTAGTTGAAAATTCTTTGAAGTACACGACTCCTTATTCCTAACAATCTTTTGGTAACGTCAATAAGGTCTTATAGCCATGGCAATCCTAAAAGCGTTGCAGTTGCACGTGACATATGACGTAAAAACAGTACCAATGTAATACTAATTTTTCGGATTGTCATTAAAGGTAATATTCTAGGGTAAAATAATTCTACAAGTTGGCAGCGTCATAAATAAAATTACAATGTTGCAACCAAGGACATCTGTCATTTATTGTCTTCCATTTCGTATTTTATTCTATTTCGTTTTAATCCATATGACAACACTGTTGACGTATATAATACTCGTGACATTTAAATTTGACCGAGGTTGGCGCTTACAACCAAGACCACCTAATTACAACAGTATATTTATTTGCATTATAAAAATTATAGACATTGCAAAGATTCCTTATACAACCCTCCCCCAAAATAAAATATAATGTTTCATATAAAATAAGAATAAGCCAAAAAATCAACCAAAAATTACAAATAAAATTTGACCCTTGACCATGAAACTAAAAGTTTTTTTTTGTTTTATCTCCCTCTTTCCCGCTCCATATCCATCACTATTCTTCTTTTTCCCTCCACCTCCTCCATCCACCCCAACCCTTCCCCTCCCTCATTTAAGATCTCGCTCCAACTTCCGCAGTTCCTCGCACTCATCTACCATATGCCCAATACTTTCCCTACCTAGCCCACATAGTCTGCATAACCGTCTATCGTCGTCCCACCAGTATTTATTTTCCCTCATCGCCATTTTCCCTGCCTGCACTCTCATTTTTTCTCCCTTCACCTCCTCTATCACAATATTACCAGGGGCCTCCCTCTCCAATCCCATTACCCACCTCCAATATCTCTCCTGTACTCTTTCCAACACCTCCCACTCCCTCCAACCCCATAACCCCGCAGCATACAACATGCCACTTTTCACTAGCTTTTCATATAACTAACCTCTCATCCTCACGTCCCTGTCTCTCCCATCCCCCATATATGTCCCAGTGCCTTATTCCCTTTCTTCCCTAATTCCTTCACACGAGCGTTACCCTTGTTATCATATCTCATCAGGTACTCCAGATATTTAACCTCCCCCACACCTTCTATCTTCTCCTCCCCCCACTTCCATCACACGCCCATCGCGCTGCCCCTGATTTTTTGAAAAATTACGATCTTGGATTTATCCCCCCTTACCTTTTGTCTAAAAACCCCTTGGAAATCCTGATCATCCCCCTCATCTCATTTCATTTCCCGTTTTAGCAAACAATACGATGCCATCGGCATACGCCAAAACCCACACATTTCCTTCTCCAATTACAACTCTGCCACACTGCGCATCCCTCAGTCTCTCCACCAACCCATCTATATATAAGGAGAACAACCCTGGACTGAGCGGGCACCCCTATCTTAGCCCTTTAACCATTACAAACGCCTCTCCGCACTTTTCCCTTGCACTTTGCCACATCATACAGATCTTGCGTCCTCACCACTAATTCTTCACTAATCCCCTTATTTCTCGTTATCCCCTGCAGTTTCTCTCTACACACACTGTCGAACGCCCTTTTAATGTCTAAAAACAAGCCGTTTTCCCTTAGTTCCTTATTCACTACTTTCCTCACCACGTGAATATTATCTATCGCCCTCCTCCCCTGCCAATCCCCAATTAGATTTTTCTCTTCTATTTCCTTCTCCAGGCGTTCCTGCAGGATCATGACATACACCCTATACCCCACGTTTCTTATACTAATATCCCTATAGTTTTTAACCTCCTTTCTGTCTCCTTCCATATACACCGGGCAAACTACCACCTCCCCGATTCTTCTGGTACCCCTTCTCTCGCCAATATACGGTTCACAGTCCTTCTAAAGTTGCTCATCGCCCTGCTCCCCATGTACTTCCAGTTTTCCCCCGTCGTCCCATCAACCCCTCCTACTTTCTTCCTTTTTAGTACGCATATCGCCTTTTCTAACTCCTCCTCCGTTATACCTTCGCCCCTCTCCATTTTCCACTCGCCCTCCCTCCGCGAAACATATGAAACGTTCATATCTGACCTTCGTTCCTTAGATCTCCCACTTGTCTCTCTCTATCTCTTCCCTGTACCTCTTCTTTCCCCTTTCACATTCGTCTCGGAACCTCTTCTCCAATTTTTTGGATTCTCCTATCTTCATTAGACCCTTTCTCCATCTCCTCACTCCTCTCCTCATCTCCCTCTTTGCGTCCCGACAGTTCTTGTTCCACCATTTTTGATCTCTTCCCCCATTATATCACCTGATTTCATATCTTCTCTTCTCCATCGCCCGATCCATTCTTTCTATCATCGCTCTCATTGCTTCCACCACTCCCTTTCTTTTCCATGTTACCTTCTCCATATTAGATCTATACTTCTCAATACCCTCCTCAATTCCATACCCCTTATTCTTTTCACTTCTTTTCCACCACCTCGTTCTCCCAACTTTTTTCTCTTAACGTTTGTTCTAACTCGAAGTTGTCTGAATTCACCTTGAAATTTTCAACCTCCCTACCCCCTAGCTCGTTCACTAACACATAGTTGATTATAGATTCCCCTCCTCCCCTATGTACGTAAAATCTCCCCTATCTCCTTCTTCCACATTTCCGTTGAAAATGCCCCCCCCCCATGCCCCCACACATTTCTAATAGTTCCTTACCCTCCCCATTTAGCACTTTGTCTCTACTCTTCCGTCATCCGTTCTGGCATTAACATCGCCTCCCATTACGACTCCCACCCCCTCCTCTTTTTTAGCCACATTTTCTATAAGATCCCTCATTTGCTTCATGCCTTGTGCGTAGACCGTCACAATTCTGCAACCCTACCCTCCCTTTCCTCCCACGCGGTTGACCATTATTCCTTGCCTTTGGATTTCCCCTTCCCCACTATAACCATCCCTTTTTCCTGTCTAATTCCAGTAATCATACCCCTACTTGCTCTTCCCATTTTTCTCTCTTTCTTGGCGAATTGCACCCTCCAGTTATAACCTCTCCGTAATCTTCCTTCCCAATTCCCCTACTCTCTCTCTTTCTCTCTCTCCACCAGCCACGTCTCCGTCATTTTCATAGGTTTTTTATAAATGGGTTCTGGTGGTTTCTGTGATGTTTGCAACCCCCTTTTAGTTCGACGGCCATCTTAAAAGGAAGTATTTTCGCATTGCAAATTGTTATCTGCCGAGACGGGTAGTGTCGTTTCTGTATCCGTAGGTATTTCTTCTGTGGTAATATCGTTCCCTATGAATTTTCAAATTATCCTGATTTTATTTAGTACTTAAAGTTTGATTTTCAATTTAAACTATATTTCGGTCCGAATGAAAAATATTCATCGCATTTCTTTAATTACTTTTATGTAAATTATCTAATTAACTAAAACGATCTTTAAGAAATACATTCAAAATAAACCGATGCTTAGGTACCATTTTTAACAAGTTTTGACAGGTTACGTTCTAAAAAAAAGAGTAACCTTCAACTATACTGTTTTTTTAATCTAATTACCTCTAAATTTTATATAATTATTATTTATATTAATTGTTTATTTTACCAATTGATATAAAAACGCAGTTGTGTAAGTTCAATTATCGATTTTCTGGCAATGAACGTCCAGGTGAAAAATTAAATACCTGCAACTAGGTACGTGCAAAAAATAATTTGTTTGTTTATAAACAAGGAGAACAAGTTTTTGTGATTATTACATAGCCAAAATTAATTAATTTGTAAATGACGTGGCAGAAGAAGCTTAATAAAAGCTTTGGCTTGCGTTCCGGCCCGGCACTCTGTACGCGATATTTTATAGTATACATTTTTCATTTAAGTTATTAACAACAAAATGAAGTGCTTTGGGGTGGTTTTATTAACTGTGTTATGTAGTGCATTAGGCAAAAAATTACGTAAATTGAATGAAATGACGTTCTCTCTTTCAAAAGGTTGATACAATTAATTTCAGCTTCCAGTTTTTCACTTTGTAAACGCACAGACCCAATGTTGAACGAATGCTTTTCGAGGGCGACCGAAAAGGCATTAAAAATATTGAAGAACCGTAAGTATTACCCTTTTCTTTGTAAACGGTTTTAATTTCGATTAATCGAATATTTTTTGAAGCAATACCCGAACTTTCCCTCCCCTCAATGCATCCCATGAAGATTACCAAAATTGAAATACCTGCAAGTGATTCGGGTAGTTTTAGCCTTCACCAAAAAGTTACCGATGTGGAAGTACACAATCTGATAAACTCGGAGGTTAGCAGCAGCGAGTAAGTTAGCCGATTTGGGTAATTTCAGGCCGTAACTAATCCAATTTCAGGCTCACTTTAGGCGATGAGGAGCATCACTTAAAAATCAAAGTGTTCAATCCCCTAGTAAATATAACAGGAAACTACGAATTGGATGGAAAAGTGATGTTGTTGGAAGTTAAGGGACAGGGACCCTTCGTAATTCAGTTAGGTAAGTGTCTCCATTCCGTGAGACTTACCTTTTCATTTTGATCATTTCAGAGAATGTTAATGGGTTCTTAGAAGTGTCTGGTAAATTCATCGAGAAGAATGGTAAAAAATACTTAACAATTGAAGAAACTACCTTTAAAGTTGAACCACAACATGCTGTAATAAAATTTGATAACCTTTTTAATGGAAATCAGGAATTGGGTAAATCTGTTAATGACATCTTCAATCAAAATTGGAAAGACCTTTATGGTGAACTTGGATCCTCTTATGAAGAGGCTATCGGACAATTTATACAGGAAAGCTTCCGACGCATTTTTGCGAAGGTCTCTTTTGACGATCTGTTTCCACAGTAGAAACGACTTCTCCTAATTATTCCTAATTATAAATGAAGTAGATTAATTATTTGCTTAAATATAGAAATAAATAAAGTTTAACTAATATAATTATTATAGTATTTTTGTATATTCCTTACGCCTACCTTCAATATTTCTTCAATTTAGGTGTTGTCTAGTTTAATTACAGAGGATGAGGAAAAAGATGGCATTTACTTTATTTATCATCCCAATTAACTTCGGCTTGGAACATCTCCGCCCTCTTGACTTGTCGATCGTAACGAGTGCGGAGAAGGTTCCCACCGCCGACTTCTTCCTCTTCAGCCCCCGCTGACCTACGTTGTTGACTTGTTGGGTCACCCGATGAGAACTCTCAGGAATATAAACGTTGGATGGCAATTCTTGATTTTCAGTCCTCACATGTGCTACACGAACCTTCTCATCCTTCCTTGGATACAATTTTATGACCTTTCCTGAACTGGCAGGTCACTTCAGAAGCGACTACGTCAGATCATAGAATGATTTCTTTTGAAATTAAATGCAAGGGAGGCGTCCAAAAGGGCTATCGCAACCCTAAGGTAACGGATACTCCCCTCTACACACATCTCCTTGGAGGAAAACTTAGAGAGCACCCTTCTGGAGGACGTCTCTCGTGTCCTTTGAGAACTGTTAAAACGCCCTATAACCCTCCTTGGTGGTGCAGGGGGCTCGAAAAACAGAAAATTCGGTTGAGCAAACTGACCAATAAGGCAAGGAAGAGCGGAGCCACAGCCGACTAGGAGGCTTACATGGCAAACCTAAGGCTATATAAAGAGGATTTTAGGGGGCGTCAGAGAGAGACATGTCAATAGAATCCACCTCCTCTACATCTCGCCTAAATAAAATCCCAAGAAAAGATCGATATTACAACCCAGCTAGCCTCAGAAGAGAGGGTGGTTCCTATATAGACAACCTCTCCGAGACAGCTAAAGTGCTAAGAGACGTTCACTTCGCTGCGGCCACCATCACTCCACACCCTATCTGACCACAGACGGTTCCCTTCATCCCCACAGGAGGTGATTAGGCGACTGAAGATGTTCTCAACATACAAATCACCAGGATTTGATGGCATAATACCGGATCTTCTGCAATGGGGACTGGATGTTATTGTTGTCCACCTGGTGAGAATTGTTTTTATCCCCAAACCTGGTAGCTAAATCATATCGTCAAATCAGTCTAATGACACAGTCTTAAGACACTTCAAAGATTGTGCGACAGATACATAAGAGATACAGGGCTCATACGTTTCCCGCTGCACCCTAATCAACATGCATACTCTCCAGGAAGATCCACATTCCGTCGTAGAGCTGATTGAAAGATAGCTGGACTATAAACAGTCCACCCTTGGAACATTCATAGGCATAGAAGGGGCGTTTCAGAAAGCACCCTTCGAAACAATAGAAGCTGCATTACGCCACCATGGTGTATACTGAGGTCGTACGCACAACCATAGCACTTCTTAATCACATGCAAAGACTAGCGTACCTTGCGTGCACGGACTCAACGCGAACAACCCCCACAGCGCAGTCAAGGAAGCCCTCCTGGATCTGCCTCCACTGGATCTCCACGTGAGATAGCAGGCCATTCTGGCAGCTTGGCGTCTGAAAAATAAAGGGTTGTTGAACAGCAGAGGTATTGAGGTGGATGACTCTTGAATTCTGGGCGAGGCAATCAAGGGACTGATTTTCCTAGAAGGACGATCTGACTGACCTATCCCTCAATTTATACTAGGGAAAAACTACCACATCTTCTTTGCTGCGGAAGTAGGATCCCAGCAAGATATATCCATCTTCACGGATGGATCTAAAACAATGGAAGGAACAGGCACTGGAATTTATACCAAAGAACTGAACTTCCATACCGTTCTCCAACACCTACAGAATCGAAATGGTCCAATTCTGGAACTCCATCTTCAGGGATATCCTGAAGGAACATGGCTAGTGTCAAAGGAGTCAAATCAAACGAGTCTTCTCACACATAAGTCAATGCCCGTGAGTCGATCACGCCCCACAGTCACACAATACAGTCTTCAATTTCTCATACTTGAACTTTTCTCAATAATTACTTAACAATCCTCACTAGACGCTCCCACCAACCACGGATCGCTTGGTGGTTTGAATTTCCACTGGATCTGTTGTGCTGATGACACTGACTCCACCATTTTCTAGTCAACTGATTTGGACAAGTTGTCCGCTCCCACAAAGTTCGTCTCATTTTCCACGACGAGCGACGAACCTTGTCAAACATTGGAGGAATGGGTCGGTCCACAAACTACTCAAATTTTTCAGGTGGGCGGCACGATAGTGAGCAATTGCTTGGGAAAAAAATCGATGGTGTTCCAAGCCGAGGTATATACGTCCTGACAGTGACTGCTCAGTTCTTGAAAGAGAACCTTGCCAAAAGCAAAATCTGTATAGTTACAGACAACAAAGCAGCGATGGCAGCAGCAGATTCATATTTGACCAATTCAAGACTTGTCGTTGACACAAATGTTAAGCATACTAGACAAGTGTAACACAACGACACTAGTGTGACCACCTAGGCGCATGGGAATCGCCTAGCTCGGCAGTATTTGGCAACAAAATTAATGTTATCTAACACCCTCCCTACTCACCGGATCTGTTAATGTAGGTATGACTTTTGGCTGTTTTTTGGAATAAAAAAAAACTTATGAAGAAGAGATCGGTGCTGCTGTTGGTTGTTAAAGTTACAAAATAAAACTAAATTTTTTAATGTTGCGCTAAAAATCTCCAACATTTTTTCATGAAAATTTATATGGTTTGTTGGTGTGCAATGACCAATAGAGGGTGACACTATCCCATTGGCACGGAATAAACATAGTCTTTCACCAAATCAACTTGATTAAGATCTGAATCGCGCGGTGGTCATTCAAATGGTGTCCACAATTATCGAAATGAAAACACCCACACTTCGGCATCATAATGAGGTGGAGCACCGTCTTGCAAAAACCACATACTTTGTCTGACTACTAAGCGAAGTAGCTGTTCCTTAACTACGCACTTTCATACAACAATACTCCGAATTCAGCGACGAACATCCTCATGCTTGCTTCCGGTTACTCATCAATACGGTCCAGGATAGCACCATCATTTGTACGATCCACTATTACCGCACACGTGTAACGTGCTTACGTCTGGCCGGTGTACTGCTAGTAGAGTACGTCTCTTCATAACACCTTGAAGCCGCCGACCATTCACCTTAATTATACCGAGTGAACAAAATATTAATTATTTCATAAGGTTAAGTCATGGATTGTACAACTTCTATTAACATTTATGTGCAGTACAGCCACTTTTACAGGTTATCCTCGAGTATTTAGGCCAGGTAAATGCCACTGCTTTGATTATTTAGAGTTAATCTTCAAGCGATATTAAGCTTTCGAAAATAAATTGCTACTCTTTGATCTGTGCTTAGGTTGAGAAGAGGATTCAATTCGCTAAAATCTTTTCTATTTATTGCTCGCATTTACTCGCATACATTAGACACGTGCCTTTATGTATTAAATACTACTTTACGGTCACAGTGGAGGCTCTCACGGCCAGAGTCAGTAAGATAAAAAGTGGGGGTCTAACCCCTGAAGTCGTTTTTATCTGATTAGATAGCCCTTTATTTTGTTATAATAAACGAAACAAAAGATTCTTATTTCACTAAATACGTAAACAACCTCATTTAATTAAATAATACATAACTCTCTCCTCCACTCAAACTAAATCTATTTCTGGCTCCTTGGCATCAGCTTATCCCTTCGCTCCATCACCCCCTTCATCCACCCCACTCCCAGCCCGTTCTCACCTAAGATCACCTTTATATTCCTCTTCCCTGTTCTCTCAGCTCTTCACACTCCCTCATCAAATGCCACACACTCTCTCGTCCCTTACCGCACATTCTACACAGCCTTCTCTCGTCCTCCCACCAGTATCTATTCTCGTTCTCTTCATTGCCACATCTAAACCTCGCCATCATCCCCTTCTCTTTCAACTCCATTTCTCCTATCAGATACTCGGCCTTCCCTTCTTCCATAATTTTCTGATATCCGCCATTATATCTTCCATTACATATTTTCGCTCTCCTTTCCTGTGCTTCCACATCTTTATCCCTTCTTACCAACTCATCCACCATATCTCTTCCCCCCTCTCTTCTCTCTTCTATCTCTTCCCTCGCATAACCCACTCTCTCATAGCACCGTCTTCTCTCTTCCTGCCCATACCTTATCCGTTTTTTGCCACCTCACTCATGCACTCCTTTACTCCAACAATATCTTCCCGCTTTATGATCATCTCCTCATATTTCACCGCCCTCTCTCCTGCCCTTATCCTTATTTTCTCTAATTTTACCTCTTCCCCTACGATATATCCCTGTCCAACCCTAATGTCCACCTCCAGTACTTCTCCTGAATTTTTTCTATTTCTTCCCATTCCTTCCACCCACATATCTCCGCCCCATACCCCATCACACTCTTCACCAACTTGTCAAACAACCATCTTCTCTTCTCCATATCCTTCCCAAACACTCTTTCTCCCAAACCTCACACTTTCCCCACTATTCCATTACCCTTCTTCGCCAATTCCCTCACATGTGCCCCATCTTTATTGTCATACCGCACTACACACCCTAGGTATTTCCACTACTGTACACTCTCTAATTCCTCCTCACCCCACCGCCACTTTTTCTTTATGCCCCTCCCCTGTTTCTTCTGAAAAACCATAATTTTAGTCTTTTTCACATTTGCTTCTAAATTGTTCCCCTCCAAATATCTCTTCATTACCCCAATTAACCCCCTCATCTCTTCCTCCCTGTCTGCCATCACTACCACATCGTCCGCATATTCTAGTCCAACTCCTGAAGTCGTTTTTATCTAACTACTTTGCTATTTTAAATTAACCGTATGTGACTTGCTATGCAAAAAGTGCATTTACATTAGACACATCCCAGCAGACATACATATAAAATATACATACAACATACATAAATTGAAGGAAATACCCCTGCATATGCTTTTTTATATATCAAGTATGTAAGTATTCTTTAATAAAGTTGTATAAACCGTATGTCACACAATTACGTATATTTTACATAATAGTATAGAAACTTACGGATATTCTGTATACAGAAATTCATATAATATATACATCTAGATAATTACATATCACTCATGAAATTCATGTGCTGTCATATTTACATGATTAGATTTATGTACGTTATATGTAAAATATTATATGTAATATTACTTATTTTTTATGTATGCCTTCTGTAAATATAATTAGAAATTATCATTACATTACATAAATTGTATGGTCGAAAATAAAGTCCGTTTCTATTTGCGCCACATAAGTAATCGCACGCGCGTATTTTCGATAACGCCAAAAATTATAGTTCACGTACCTTTAATATTAAATCCGTATCGACTAAAATGCGTCTAATTTATATAGAAAATAAATAATATAAAATAAATTAAATCCTGGTCATTTTTAACATAAAGTTAAAGATAGGTATAATTATTGAATAAGACTTCACTCAACGGTATAATCAAACAAAATTTAAACTAATAACGCGAAACAGCGCAAAGTTACGAAGTACGAAATAAAAAGAAGGGATGTTACAGATTGGCGCAGTGGTAGAATGTCGGATTTCAGAATTTGCAACGCCCACCCGCAAACGTTCGAATTCGGCTAAGGGACACTTTTCAAGCAAGTATATCATAATAAACTGTCGGCTTTCAGTTCAGGTGAAAACAGGTTCGTGCAAGAATTAAGTTAAATATAATTAAAAGTACAGTTGCACGTAAAATGTAGTTTTCCCATTTTTTGTATGGAACTGCTTAAATAATTTTTTACATTGATAATAATTACATTATGATCGAGTTGCTGCCATTTTGGTCATCGCAACGCTTTTAGAACTAATATTTTTTTATGTAAATATTACATAAAATATATATAAAACGTATATAAATTCATGTAGAAGAATTTACATCTAATAGACATACATATTATTTTGAAAATTGCTGACATCCTGACATTAAATATCTCTTATTTTTCTTCCAGTTTTATATAAATTTAAAAGCTCTTACATAATTTATACGTATTTTATATATAAATGTGTTTGCTGCGATGTGTCTAACTCCATCTATTAAACAGTAGACTGTAACTCTAAAATTAAGCGCTTAAGAAAAAAATTTCTTTAAAACGAAGGGTCGTTTTCTGCGACAAATTTATTTCATTTCATTTCATTTACGTAAATATAAAAAAATCACATCATACAAACGAAACGGTGACCTTTCGTGAACCGTGAATTGAATTATACAAACGAAATTCTTTCGAGTATCACTGGATAAACATGCGTAAGCGTGAGTCAATAATAATGAACGTTTTCATTTAAATAACGACTCACCTTGTTTCTCGTGCCACTTGCTTATTTAATTACGTCGACAAATAGTTTTAATTAAGATTTCTAAAATGGGATTTTGTTTATAGCGAAATCGTGTTAGAGGAAAACCTCGTAGCGTTATGCAAGATCGATAAAAACAAGTGGAGAAATTTAAATAAATAAAGTACGTACAAAGGGGCCTAAGAGGAAAGGTGGAATTTTCTACGAATGTTAGAGCGAGAGGAGACGCATTTGTAGGTGTAGCTTGATGTAGATTAATTTTAGAGCGCCACGTGCTTTGTAACGCTCAAAAACTTCAAAATTGAGGGTTCACTTGACGTCATAATTATTCAGTGTTGCTTAACAACATTGGCGCCATCTGCATTTACATGCTGTATATTTGTCCCAAAATTTATTTCCCATTGTGATTAGCGGACCTATTACGCTTTTTTTCGCAGGTAATTTTTTGCACATTTGTCATTGTCTAACGGAATTGAAGTTGAATTTTAATGAATTATCTCAAAATAACTTCGAATTCCAATGATAAATGCTTTCAGTTATATAACTTTAAGGAATAATTAATAAGTTTCCCCCCCAAACCAATTCCCCCTTCAAACTTAATTTGACTTCAATTTAAACTAATCTAGATCAAAACGATTATAGAGCCTTTAAGATAAAAAGAGATTACCTAGTTTTGGACGTAATTTATCTTAGGATTCACTTTAAAGTGGCAAAGAACGCTTTCTGCCCAACTTTAGTTTTAAATTAATGGCATCTATTATATCGAGTGTAAGGGATCACTCGAAAGTGGGATAAACAACAAGAATATATACGGTCCATTTGTCGTCCGTTTACTCAATACGCGTCTATTAGAAATTTGTTGCTTCAGTTCATAAGGCGATGCTGGAAACTTTTTCTTTTAATCAGCTAGTGGTCGCTTGGGACTTTACACTTCAGATAACAAAGACGTGGATAAAACGGCAATTAAGGGAGCTCTTATATCAGATACCATTCCCGAGGTTATTCCTAGGCGATTTTAATTGCTATAATACAACGCGAGGATCACAAACAACCACATCCAATAATTTTAAATACACTTACTTATATCCGCATGACGAGCACACCATCCACGAAAAAAATAGGAAACTTTGATGCTTATTGCCGCTGAAAAATTGGTAATTGAGTTTTACACCTAAATTGTGAATAGACTGTTACGGCAACAAATGGTTGGTACCGCAATCAGGAAAAATGCAATGACTCGGTAAGCTCAGTTATAAGGGGCAATCTAATAGGCGTGGGAGTTATGAGTATAGAATTTTAATTTAGCAAGTTAGGTTAGCAAATATAGTTAAGTAACTTTTAGGGCGCCACGATAGTTCTTTAGGAAATTCAAGCTGGTAATCAGAACTACGAAGAGCTTAGCAGCTTATAGTAGCAGAGATATGATTTCTGAAAGAGAATGTGGGTATTCGATAAAGAAATACACTGTAGTAATGGTAGTGGTGGTTATAATGAATCAAATATAACGTTTAACACAATCAAAATAATTACAAACAAAACAAATCTCCACAGGAGTGAAACAATAAAGGGGGTTTAACTTTTACCTTGCAGGATGGGAGTTTACATAACACAATAATATTCAATAAATGACACAAAAATACAAGTACATATATATCAGCAACCGACTTGGTAGCTGTACAAAAGTCAGTAAGTAGTAGTAATTCAACAACGCTCACCTCGATATCCGATTATCGTCGTTGCGCAACGCCAACAATGCCGGAGTATCTAAATAAAAGGTTGATTAACATGAAAATTAATAGGGCTGCGACAAGCAGACCGACTGAATGTAGCAATTACCGACTTTAGTCAGTACTTAGTTCCGAGAGTTGATATTTATGATAATAGCAATCAGCTTTCAAATTTTAACTTTAAGCAAATTAGATCTTCAAGGTAAAAGATAATACACAAATAATATAAATAATTGTAAGGTAATGAACAAAGTTAATGCAAAAATTAATCAATCGGAAAGTAACAAAATGAATTAAGTAAATGTTTTAAATTGAAGCAAAATATGAGATGTGATTAAGTAATTTAGTATAAGCAAATTTTATAGTAAGCAGTAATAAAATTCAGATAAAGTACAGCAAGAAATGTAAGGTTAGTATTTTAAATAACTTATCAATCTTGTTTTCAAAAGTTGACACAGGATGGCAGCATGTAATTTCCGAAGTTAATAAATTTCTTCACACAGGAATGCGGAAATGAGTAAAGGTGATTTGTAGAACAGCAAATATGTAGTTTAACAGGAAAATAACCATAGATGTTCGACAGCAACGGAACAGCAATCATTTCAACTAGTTTTCACCAATTCTTAACCAAAATGGCGTAACGAGGTAATTCAAGAGTAAACCAGATGATAAACGTAACGTAAAACCAGGTATTAAACGCTAGGACAAATAATATAAATTACTGTCAGGAATTTAAAGAATAACGCGATAATTGATACAAAATAATTAGGTACGTACCCCGAGGAGTTATTCCTAGAGCGCAGCAACTTGTAACGTAGCGATACCAAATGCAGAAAGACGTATAAGTAACACGTTTTAATGGTACTTAGAATAAGCAGATGATTCTAAATAGGCACTAATATTTGTAGAAAACTTTCACTTATAGACGATAAATATCGATATTAGAAACTTGTAAAATTTTCGTAGCACTTAGTAACGTTTTGTTAGGAAGCAAAGTATGAAAAGATACGCGGTTGAAAATCGAGCTGCTATTTATATCAGCACGGAGATATTCTTTAGTGAAGTACTCGTTCCGTCGAAAAGATAAAATATTGTATTTAGGTAGCCATGGATCAACCAATCAGAGATTAATTAACTACACTGACAGCCAATAGAATAATATCGATCAATTGTTTTACCCTTGCCGAGTAGAAAATCTGTAACGGAACCGCCGCAAACGAGGTGATTAGAAGTGACGCTTCGCGTAGAATAAAGCAAATGCGGAGGAAAAAATAGTACCATAACAAAGGTATAGAAAGCGAACTCTATTAACAAAATATTGGATTAAGAAATTTGTAATCTGTAATTCTTACTAAAATCAATAGAATTGACTTTTGTGAATTAAGCGAATACTCGAGGAACGTAACAAGACAAAGTGGCACGCATCAAATTTTTCAGTCAACAACATCATAAAGAAAAGGGGCCATGGTGATGTTGATATTTGTATAACTATACATTTACGTTTATAGTGCAAAGAGAAAACTACCCATAAGGAAAAAAATGTCATGAAAAAGTGGAATACTTCGATCCTTATTGCTGCTGGAAAAATCGTAGTTGTGCTGTATACTCAAATTGTGAATACAGAAAGTAAATTGAACTGGTTTAATGAGCGTCAGACATTTTATTTTGATAAGGAATTTTTCATACTAATAAAAACGGCCTAAATGAATATCTCCTACAAGATGGAATTGGGGTCTAAACAACAATTTTTTGAATTACATACTAAACGATTAATTTTTGTTTTGTTGTTATGTATAGTCCATAAGGTACTAGATACCACTGAATTTGCATTTTGAAGCCAAAAATAGATGATTTACCTAAGAAGGGGCATTTCTTTTATATTTTTAAATTAGTATGTTTCGAATTTTACCCTATTTTAGACGAAAACTTTAAATTAAATGCATTTTAATCATAATTTGGTAAACCTAATCCACATTACACCTTGCCTCCTCTACGATTCCCCCAATAAAAGTACGTTAGGCTGTCGTTAAATTTTGAAAAGACCCTTGTGAGAGATTATAATTATTTACATTACTACTTCCTATAAAATAATCATTTTCATTACTACTACCGCTATCTTCTCTTTCATATTCAACATTTCTAATATTTTTAACTCTACATGAAATAGTAAATTTGTTGAATTTTTTTAATACAAGCTGCCAGATGCGTTACATCACAGGTTTTTAGTTTGATCACTGATACGACAAAAATTTACTGCCTTCACAAGGGTTTTGAGATTAATTTTTGACCAATTTTGAGCACCAATAAATTGGCTACGTTTAATTTTTGTTCTTTACCAATTATAAGATAATCAAATTTAGATACTCTTTGATATAACTAATAGTTCTAGCCATCCCTTGGCTATAATTTCCAATTTTCAAATGTTAATTAAGTTAAACGGTTCTTGAGCTAGACCCTTGGAGAATTTTGATGAGAAGCTTGTTTTACCTATGAAGTTTTTTTATAGGTCTTAGTTTTAAATTTCATCAAAATCGGACTATAGTAGAATTGCCGAACAGATGGAAACAGGCTCCTCCTACTACAAAAAGGGGCTGAATTATGTTAAGTCAGATTTACATACACTTTATCAGACACTGATATAGGTACGTTTTTTTGGTGGCGAAAGATCCATCATAATATACCTATTACTTAACCTATAATTTTATTTTGTTAGTTGTTAGGTATTGTAACAGAAACCACAAAACTTGTTTTGTGACAGAAACTAAATTTGGGGAAGTGCATCAGACTTTCAATGTAATTATCCCGCGTATTTTGAATTAACCAATTACAAACGCATTTGTGGGAGGAGCCTATTTCCATCTGTTCGGCAATTCTACTATAGTGGTTTAGGCTCCACAGCCATAACGTACGCAACTCACCCGGACCGATTTCGAACTATCCCTGGCGTCTGGATAGACGTCCCCTTGTTAGACTCCGTGGTGGGTGGGGAGCTAGCGGGATGAAACTTATAGATCCAACATGGAAAAACAATATTACAACACTAATCTCAGAGGGAGCGTCCCAGGTCAAACCCAGTTGCAGGTCACGGAGCCTCAACTACACACCAAAAAATGTAAGAGCGTCTCCGGCCAAGGCAACCTGTGTTTGCTGCAGTATTAATTAGCAACTCAATCGGACCGATTTCGAATTGGGACGAGTTTTGCGAACATCGAGGCGTTGCTGGAGACTGATTCCAGTGATGCCGGTTAAGCAAAGATAATTTTTCTTTACAAAATAGTCCACCCTGTGGTAGACAGTCCAGAGCTGCTATCGCTCCTTGACTGGCATGCTCCAGCTGCCAGAACCTGATGATCGCCATCCACCGTTATCGATATCTAAAAACCACAGCTCCATTCCAAGAATGGCGATGCAAACTAATCAGCTGAACATCGATATTCTTTACCTTTACCGCGATTTAAAAGATTTCTAGTAAATGATTAGCTTTGATGGAAATCAGTTATAAGGTCTTATTATACCATGTTTGTTATATGGCTGCTGCCACTTTAAGTAGACACCTGGCACTAAAGCAGGACATTGTCCTCATTCAAGAACCCTGTATTGTTAAATCAAGGGTTTCCGGTCTGGGGGGCAAGGAACCGTTTTTGTTGATAAACGGCAAGAAAAGCCTAAGACATGAAACATGAAAGCTCTTCTGCTACCACACCTGTGTGGTCGTGGTATCAAGGACTAGCGTCCCTTACGTGTACGGGCGCAATGCGAGCAAGCTCCACAGCCATTATGGAGCCATCTGCTTCCACTGGATCTCCACGTGAGGGAGCATGCTATGCTGTTAGCTTTACGTCCGAAAACTAAAGGGTTGTTGAATAGCAGAGGTATTAAGGTGGGCCACTCTCGAATTCTGGGCGAGGCAATCAAGCGACTGCCTATCTTAGAAGAACGATCTGACTCACTAATCCCTCAATTTATACTATGGAAAAACTACCATCTCAACCAGATACATCCATCTTCATGGATGGATCTAAAACGATGGAAGGAGCAGGCACTGGAATTTATTCCAAAGAACTGAACTTCCATATCAGCCAACCACTAGGCAAAATTCCAACTGTATTTCAGGCAGAATTAGTAGCACAAAAACAATTCTTATGCACCGCATAAAGAATTTCCAGTGATAGCAAAGGCGTTCTGCAGGCACTAGGTCAATGCAAAATCACCTCTAGACTGGTTTCCGAGTGTCACCAAGTACTAGAACAAGTGACGAACGAATGCTTATATTACAAGCAACGAAAAAGTCGCTAAGTTAGCCCGACGCCGACGGACGGTTAGCATACCGTTTTCCAGCACTTACAGAATCTAAATGGTCCAATTCTGGAACTCCAACTTCAGGGACATCCTGAAGGAACATGGCTAATGTCAAAGGGGTCAACTCAAACAAGTCTTCTGATACATAAGACAATGTCCGTGAGTCGATCACGCCCTACAGTCAGACAATACAGTCATATTCCTCATAGTTGAACTCTTCTCAATAATTGCTTAACAATCCTCACTAGACGCTCCCACCAACCACGGATCACTTGGTGGTTTGAATTTCCACTGGATCTGTTGTGCCGATGACACCGACATCACCATTTTCTGGTCAACTGATTTGAACAAATTATCCGCTCCCACAAAGTTCGTCCCATTGTCCGAGTATACACTTGACGGAGGAGAGACGAACCTTCTCAAACATTGGAGGAATGGATCGGTAGCCAAACTACTTACAGTTTTCATGTGGACAGCACGTCTTTCAGGCAGAAATTGTAGGAATAACGCTTAGCGCAAAAACAATTCTTATACACAGCATAAATAAAATGTTGCTCTGCAGGCACAAGGTCAATGCAAAATCACCTCTAGGTCGGTTTCCGAGTGTCACAAAATAGGTACTACTCTAGAAAGTGACAAACAGCGATACCTTCGAGCTGGCATGGGTTAAAGGTCATGCCGGAATAACAGGCAACAAAAATGCTGATAAGTTAGCGCCACTGATGCCCCCAACACAACCGTTTTATGGTCCAGAGCCGGCCCTTCCACTTATAGTATCAACTGTATACAACTTAACAACTCACGACACCCAAGCCCAGCGTGGGACTTGACGTTAGACTGTCGCCATGCGAGAGCAGCCCTCAGGGGACCATCTCGCGAATTTCTGCACAAGTCAATCAAGGAAGAACCTGCGACTACTCCCATCGAAATCTAGAAACCATTTCTACGAACTGCGCCATGTTTTAACGTTGATATTGATGGGTGATTTTCGATTAAAAATTTATTAAAGTAATTAGTAATTACATTCCGTACAACCTTAGATCATAAAGTGTATGACCTAAGCCAAGGTATAGAAACAGCCTTTGATCGGTAAACATTTTTTTGTGGCCATAAGTAACACCAAACATATCGTTATTATGGATCTGTTCATCGATTCATCAGCTAAACAGATAATCAAATGATCAGATCAGATTCGATAATCTGATAAACGGATCTATCGGAAACAGATGCATCGATGAACAGATCAGCTAAACAGATAATCAGATCCATTTATCAGATGAACAGATCCGTTTATCAGATTATCGGATCTGATCTGATCATTTGATTATCTGTTTAGCTGATGAATCGATGAACAGATCCATTTATCAGATTAGGGAGGCAGCCAATGGGAGCATTGGTGGAGTAATAGCAACAGAGGCGTCTCAGCCAATAAAAAAGTAGAGGAAGAGTCAATAAAGGGTGATGGGAGAGCCAAACAATGGTGGGAGGCGGCCAAGAGTGGTGGGAGGCAGCCAATAGGAAGAGTGCGTCAGCCAATACCAGTTGTGGGAGACTTGTCAATAGGAGCAAAGGTGGGGACGTGCCATCCAATAGGGAGTGGGAGATGACTACCAGTGGTGGGAGGAGTGTCATCCAATAGGAAGGGGGAGGCTACCACAACCAATAGACTCAAAAGGGGTGGGGGGGTGGCTACCAATAGACGCAAAAGGGGCTTAGGCGTGGCTACCAATAGAAGGGAGGCGGGGCAGTCAATAGAAGGGGGGAGGCGCCTGGAGGCGTGGCTACCAGGGCGTCGGAGGCAGCCAATAGAAGGGGGAGGAGCCTGGGGGCGTGGCTGTCTGCCGGCCCCAAGTCCCCCAATACCTACTGTAATTTGTTTGCTGATCTCAAGATGGGTAAAACATGTCTGTGTTGGAAATTTCTTTGTTAAAAGAAAGTTAAAGCAATAATCAAAGAAGTACCTACGTTTCGCTCCCACCGCTACATTTTTCTTACTGGTCTGAAGTTGGCTTGAACATATTATGTGGAATATTTCTTCAGAGAGGCTCGTCCAGCTGGAAATTTTACTAAGCCAACCTACTAAAAAAATGATGGCTAAATTTTATTTAATTCTATTTTAAAGAAGGTACCTATTGCACACAGTAACCTTTATTTATTTAAATAACAATTTGATATACATACATATGGTGTAACACACAGTGAATAATATGAACTAATTACAATGAAAAATTAATCTTGATTAGTAAAAATGTATCCATAGTGTTTTTGTGCTTTACAGGAAATTAGTGCAACTAAATACCACTAACTTACCTAATACAATTATGAAGTGATGTAGTGAAAAATACATTAAAAGAATGGAACAACACTGCAAAAGTTACTTTCCTTAATCTTCTTTCATAGTACAGAGAATAATAACTGTTTCAAATACTTTCACATTAAATGGCATATAGAATAATAAATTACAGATACTTACTCAAAACAAGTTCAAAGCAAAACACCACACATGCGGTGCACAAACCAAAACCCAAAAATACGAATATAAATACGAGATGTTTGAAGGTAAGTTCATCTTCTTCTGGCATCGTTACATTCTCTACACGATATAGATGATAAAAATCATTTTTGCGCTTGTCGTGTATTCCACTTTCTACCATTCTACTTATAAATGTATTTAAGGTAGTCGTGAAAAAATGATCGATGAGTAAGCGAAGACGAATTGTAAAAACGCCAGTCATTGAATTATCCCTTATTTCGTAAGCTTCAACTGTCTCGTTCGCTAGGATTTCTATTGTACGCATTTCTTCCAGTGATGTAATAACAGCATAATTCCCGTGAAGATGTAAGTCGAGCAGATGATATGCATATTGCTCAGCGGTAACAATATGCATTGAGTTTCGCAGCTTGGTATAAAGTTTCCGATCGGTGTTATTCTTTCTGAAGTAAAGCTTTTTACAATCACGATGAACATATATGGGTAGCTGAGAATCTGCCAACTCTTTCAAGTTCCGTATTTGAAAACCATACCGTGGTGCTGTTAAAACGGTTGACATATCTGAGGTGAAAGCAAACTGCAGGTTAATAGCGTAAAATAAATAAAACAATAATATAATACGTAAAGCGAGTGATCTGGGAATTCGTGCTACATTACCACAAATAGTGAGTGACCAGACATTTAAGAAAGAAACACATAACTTGTCGAATGTAAATCCTCCATTACGAGATATAATTAACCACCAAGTTAACACCACACAAATAAATACGATGCTTGTTGCTATCCAAACATCATAATTGAAAACTTCCAGGCAGACATTCATGCTAGTAATTTGTTTGGCTTTAGGTACCATCCATAGAAAATCTACTCTTATCAATGGTTCCGTTATTGCGTAATTATCAAGTGGATTGTATGGCGTCCATGATATTGTAATCTTTCTTGTGGTTCTTGAAACAATATCAAGATCCGACTCCACAATAAACGTGGCACGATCAAAGGTGGCGTTAACACGGTTTGATAGTTCTCTGATGACGTGCACTACAGCAAGAGCAGCTGGATATTCTTTTTCATGTGCATACGTATCGGTTGGTCTATATACGAACATAACTGGACATTTATTCATTTGATTTATCACACTTGTAAATGAAAGGGACAATTGTTCTTCGCAATCTTGATGAATCATTGTTTTTGCAATTTTGCCACACTCATTTTCTGGAGCAAAGCGATTACACGTAAACAATTTCGATGTTCCTTCCCCATAAACCAAAATAATCACATTATTAATGCCGCACAACCAAAACATCTCAAACATCAATGAGGCTTCGGTATCGTTAGTAATAACCAGAATTTTAGAATTACCCATAGTTCTCTTATTGCTTTTTGCAATATCATGTGCACTACGTAGTGTGCGATTTAGAGAATGTACATCCTTTGGGCATATTATAAATTGCCCATCATACTGTAATTTAACATCATTAATAGAGTCCATATTTAAACCAATATAGGGACGCATAGTGCTCATTTCAAAAATCGCATCTTCACATAAATCACTATTTAAAATTAAGCACAAGGTATCATTTTCTGAAAAAAGGTGGTTTATGGTTTTTTTAATGCACATCTTTATTGACGCGTACGATCCGTTCAAATTATTAACGAAAATATCGCACTGAACTAACAATATTTGAAAGCACAGCCACGTTACGAATATAAAATTTTTCATTTTGATTGATAGTTTGCACCGAAAAAGAAAAATTATTACAATAATGTACTCACAAACATTAACGCACAAACACGTTCTAGTTCTAGTACATCAGGCAGGTAAATGAATACAACAACGTATGAAATATACGAACAATCAATAAATCGATAAAAGCTTTTATTGTAATTGCACCCTAAATTGGTATGTACGATAGTTTTCCTAAACTAAACATATAATTTACTATAAAGTAAAAAGTACATACATACAAACTTGTGGTTCAAATTATAGTGGAAAAGTGAATATTGGGAAAGTAACTTTTGATACGAGAATAATAAATTACATTTAATGTATTAGTATACATACAAGTTTTTGTTTTATAGTTCTGAAGGATTTATCAAACTATTAATGCGTGATTATAGAGTACGCAAAAAACGTCCGAGTACAAGGATAATCTCGGAGAGAACATTTTCTTTTCGGAGGGGGTTGCGTAAAATTTGCTTTTTATTAAACGCTATGATTTTCACTTTGAAACCTCAAAATAATACCTACAGTCAAATGGTTCAACGTAAGCGGCGTTACTGGCTGAAGAGGGTAGAAATAATTGTAAATAAATATACAGGGTGCAATAGGTAAGTATGTCAAAAAAATGGAGCGATACGTAGAGGGGGTCAAAACAAGCATTTTTCATCCAAATAAACCAAAGGGCGTATAAGTTTCGTTTGGGAGCTACTCCCAATAAAATGTTAAAACTTGGATTTGTTTTTTAATTCTTCCTCAACAACCATAAGACATTCAAAGACGGACGGTACGTTTTTGGGTAAGGCTTTTTCGATTTTGCAAATATAAACAAAAAATTCCCGCGAAAGGTGCGAAGAAAATTCCAATCTCGAAGAAATATAGAATCTGGAAGTTTTTGAACATGAAAGTGGCGAATCCAAAATTATTTTTTTAAATGCCCCCGCAATGTGGAATTAGCGTTTGTTGTAGATTTTTGCACTCATTTTGTTGTTTATCTTACTCATTGGCCACAGTAGCCGTACTTTTCCACCGATGGCGTCGATTATTATTTAAACCTTGCATCATTGTAACGCTAATGCATCCATGTCTCATTTATTATCCACAACCGCCATCGTTGGATCTCACCCGAGACGGTTTGGGTGATCTGAGGGATTCACTCTTACGTTCACAAATTACGATAAAACGAATACATCACGTTTTTACATTTACCTACCAACTAACCCACCTCGATCAATCGTCCTGCGTTTCGTCGGGTTCAGACCGTCGCCGTGGACTGGGTGAGATTTTGTTAGGCTAGTGGCAGCAGACTGTCTAGTGGAAGGCAGGTCGTTTTCCAACGACCTACTCAGAAGCGAAACCACGCCTGTTTTTTGCTACCCTTGGAAACTATATTCTTCTAATAGCTCTGGCGTCTGGATAAACGTCCCTTTGTTAGACTCCGTGGTGGGTGGGGAGCTAGAGAGATGAAACTTATAGATCCAACATGGAAAAACTATTACAACACTAATCTCAGAGAGAGCGTCCCAGGACACCCCTCAAACTCAGTTGCAGGTCACCGAGCCTCAACTATACACCAAAAAAAGTAAGCGCATCTCCGGCCAAGGTAACCTGTGGTGAGTGCTTGCTGCAGTATTAGCAACTCATCCGGGCCGATTTCGAATTCAGATGAGTTTGCGAACATCGAGGCGTTCCAGTTACGCCGATTAAACAATAGATAATATTATTCTCTACATACATGGGTATGAAAGAATATTTTGTACAAACAAACCTGCAACACTATCTGGCGGCTGCTGACCCTTTAAGCAGACTCCTTAGCCCAATCGAATTAAATCAAAAAAGGGGTTGACACAGAAAAAATTTTTAGCAGCAATTTTCGTTCCAAAATCATTGGTAGTCTACATTTCGGTTGTTCGGGATTCGCACTCTGTTGCGTCATCCGCCATCTTAAATTTGAAGGCGAATTTTGTTTATTGAATAACTCGTTTATTTTCAACTTTACACGAATAATAGTTATTACTAAAGTTGTTTGGAATTAAATTTCCTATAATTTTGTTCCTTACCAATTTGTCGATATTGGAACCTCCTGGATTGTTTCGCGACGATGGAAAAAGACCGGATGGTATGACGTTAGTCCCTTGGTCTAAAGGTCAACATCTAATTTGGGAATCAACTTGTTTAGATTCTTCAGCCCAATCTTACCTTGGTTTTTCCAAATTATCTAGTGGATCTATAGCCGAATTTGGACCAAAAAGAAAAGGAAAAAAATACCAAGGTCCTTATTAATCAGAACTTTTATTTCGTGACTTTAACAGTAGAAACTAGAGGTCCCTGGTGTAAAGAGGTATTGAAATTAATTAATGATTTAGGAAACAAGATTCATTCAACCACAAACGAGCCCAGATCAAAAATTTACTTAAAACAAAGAATTTTAATTTCAATACAAAGAGGAAACGGGCATCAATTTTGGGAACATTCAAAAGTAATTTTAAGTTAGAAGAAATTTTTTATATTTTATCATGATTTGTTTTGTTTTTATTTATGTTTTCAATACTAGCGAAATGTTTCTTTAATAAATAAAAATTTTTCCCTAGGATCGATATTTTTCGATTAAGACCCTAAAAAGGGTGGGGGTGAACCTAAATATAAAATTATCTCGTTTATTATTGAGTTTTTGCAGAAACGATGAGAACCTAACCTTGTTGAAAATTTAATTTGCTACAATTTTCATGTCCACTCTTTGTTGTAAGGCTCATATTTTTTCGATGCACGTTTACGTAAAGAGAAAGAGGGGTATATGAACTGTATAGTTTTTAAAACGATAAAATGAAAATTTTTTTTGAAAGAAGTTCAAAATTTGAATTATGAAAGTTTGAAACGTTTAGACGATAGTCCGATCGAGTTTGGGCTGTCTGATTCTTCATCATGACTGTCTATGACTGCATCCAAAAGCTCAGGATTGTCGGTGGTGACTCGTTCTGACGAAAGGTTTTCGACACTACCGACGTCGTCTTCATCGAGCAGCTGCCGAATTGCGACGACGTTCTCGCACGTTTCTCCGTCGCAGTTATGGCTTAAGACAGAACATTTGAGTCCTGCTTTGCGACAACCACACATTTTTCCGCACCCCATTTTGCATATGCACGAAATTGTCTTCAGCAAAAAATCTGGGTCGGGATCGGCAATTGTAGCGACAGGTTCTAGTCCACGATTAGTTTTCTTCCAGCCCCACTCCGTAGCGTCGGTTTCATACTTCATCCACATTTGCACTTGCAGGTACGTCCTGTATGTATGTTGTTCCGGTGCTGCCGAGGTAGGTATGGAAGCGTCGCAAAATTGAATCTGCTCCTTATGACTGATTTTGTTAGAATCTCAGATCGTTTAGTGTTTTAACATTTTCATCGCCTCCAAACAATTGCATAAACACAATTTCACCCGCACCTCTTTTCGGACCTTAATCGAAACATATCAATCCTAGGAAAAAATTGATAAGGAACAAAATTGTAGGAAATTAAATTTCAAACAACGTCGGTAAAAACTATTATTCGTGTACAGTTGAAAATAAACGAGTCATTCAATAAACAAACATTCACCCTCAAATTCAAGATGACGATAACGCAACAGAGTGCGAATCCCGAAAACCGAAATGTAGACTACCAGTGACACCCTCCAATGATTTGCGAAGGAAAATTGCTGCTAAAAATGTTTTCCGTGTCAAATCCTAATTCGACTGGGTTACTGGCATTGAAACCCTCATTCAAGGACCCTGGATTGTTAAATCAAGGGTTTCCGGTCTGAGAGGCACAAATTGAACCGTTTTTGTTGCTAAACGGCAAAAAAGCCTAGGACATGTATATATGTTCCTAGCCACAACTTCTTCTGCTCCCCACCTGTGTGGTCGTGATATCAAAGACTAGCGTCCCTAGCGCATACGGGCGTAATGCGAACATGTTCCACAGCCATTATGGAGCCATCCACTTCCACTGGATCTCCACGTGAGGGAGCATGCCATGCTGGCAGCCTTGCGTCCGAAAACTAAAGAGTTGTTGAACAGCAGAGGTATTAAAGTGGGCCACTCTCGAATTCCGGGCGATGCAATCAAGCGACTCCATATCCTAGAAGGCCCATCTGACTCACTCATCTCTCAATTTATACTATGGAAGAACTACCATAATATCTTCTTTGATGCGGAACTGGCATCCGAACCAGACATATCCATCTTCACGGATTGATCTAAAACGATGGAAGGAACAGGCACTGGAATTTATTCCAAAGAACTGAACTTCCATATCATCCAACCACTAGGTAAAATTCCGACTGTCTTTCAGACAGTATTAGTAGCGCAAAAACGATTCTTATGCCCAGCATAAAGACGAAAAACATCAGAATTTCCAGTGATAGCAGAGCCGCTCTGCAGGCACTAGGTCAATGCAAAATCACTTCTAGGTTGGTTTCCGAGTGTCACCAAGTACTAGAACAAGTGACGAACAGCAATACTCTCGAGCTAGTATGGGTTAAAGGGCATCATGCTGGTATAACAGGCAAGGAAAAATCCATATGTCAGCCCGACGCCGACGGACGGTTAGCATTCCGTTTTCCGGCACCTACAGAATCTAAATGGTCCAATTATGGAACTCCAACTTCAGGGATATCCTGAAGGAATCTGGCTGGTGTCAAAGGGGTCAAATCTTCTGATACATAAGACAATGACTGTGAGTCGATCACACCCCACAGTCACACAATACAGTCATAAATTCCTCATAGTTGAACTATTCTCAATAATTGCTTAACTAGATGCTCCCACCAACCACCGTTCGTCCCATTGTCCGAGTATATATTTGACGGAGGAGAGACGAACCTTTTAAAACATTGGATGAATGGGTCGGCAGACGAACTGACAGCAGTGCCGCTCTGCAGGCACTAGGTCAATGCAAAATCACCTCTAGGCCGGTTTCCGAGTGTCATCAAGTAGGTACTACTCTAGCAATTGACAAACAGCAATACCTTCGAGCTCGTATGGGTTAAAGGGCATACTGGAATAACAGGCAACAAAAAAGCCGATTTAGCCCTTCCACTTACAGTATCAACTGTAAACAACTTACCTGACGACACCCAAGCCCAGCACAAGACTAGGTGGGACTTGACGTTAAACTGTCGTCATGCGAAAGCGGCCTTCAGGGGACCATCTCGCAGTCGGGCGCGTTTCTGCACAGGTCTTTCAAGGAAGAACCTGCGACTACTTGTGGGTATACTTTCTGGGCACTGTAAACTAAACAAGCACGTGCACCGCATCCGCATGGTCTTGGTAAAATTACCATCCTGTAGAGTGTGCTACACAAACGATGAGACGGCGTACCATATACTTTGTGAGTGTCCCGTGCTTGTCCGATTGAGACGATCCATGTTGGAGGAATCCTGGCCGGACATGGCTACGATGAGAGCCGCTTCCCATTGCAGTATCCTCAGATACATCTCACTTGTGGGATGACTTGAGTGAAGTTGCGGAGCCGGACGACGGTACATTTCTTAGTACCTTGGATCATGACCTAAGCCAAAGAATCGAAAGAACCTCTGATCGGTAAAAATTTTTTTGGTGCCATAAGTAACACCAAACTTATTGTGTATCAATATTCAATCATTATTTGGAAAAATTTTTCGCTCACAGGCACTAACGGTAACAAAGCACGCACCAAAGAAGTAATTTTACTTCCCATCCATCGGTAATTTGTTTGCTGGTCTGAAGTTGACTGAAATATGGCTCTGGTGAACATTCCTTCGCTAAAGAAAGTTAAAGCAAAAATGAAAGAAGTACCTACGTATATTTTCCGCCGCTAAATTTTTCCCACTGGTCTAAAAAGTTGGCTTGAACATATTATGTGGAATTCGAAAGTTTTTTGAAGAGAAGTACTAGTTAATTAAAAATTATTTATTTTGGGTTAAACTGTGTAGGTAATGGTTTTTTATTGATTGAACAATCCAAACGTTTCGGACACCACTTACAGGTGCCTTCTTTGGAAGCTTTCATTTTTATAGAAGTACTATACTATAAATCAAATAAGAGTAAAGTAGAGGGCGCTTTAATTCAAGTTACATTTACCTCACTAAATTTTCACAAATGTCTTACATGACAGTAACCTAACCACAAATATTTTACTACATTAGGATGGCAGCGATGCCAAATTTTATGTGAAATTTGTTGGTTAGAAATTAACCAACATTTCAGATTTATTAGCTAATTAATGTAAAATGTGTCTTAATTTTCCTTTTAATGGTCGATTTTGAATTTCGCCAAATTTAAATGACGGTCAGAATTAACAAGTTTAGACAATATAATATTGCAAAACTGGCAGTGACGCCTTAGCGTCATTTTTAGACAAATTTAGTTTTGTAAACTTGCCTCGTGTGTTAACCAATCAACGCCAAGGTCGAATTTTCCCTATACAATCCTTCACTTTACTCTTAGCTGACTTTTACTATAGTTACTTTGTTTCATAAAAAAAAATTTATAAAACAAAATAACTGGTACTTCTCTTCAAAAAACTTTGGAATTCAAAAACAACCATGTCTCCGCAACTTTAAGCGATTATGTGGAATATTTCTTCAGAGAGGCTGTCCCAGCTGGAAATTTTACTAAGCTTACTAAAAAAAATGATGACTATGATATTGTATCATGGATACATACCTACATTCAATTCGATTTTAAAGACGGTACATATTGCACACAATATCCTTTTTTTATTTAAATAACAATATCATATATACATAGGTACCTATGGTGTAACTAACACAGGTTTATTACTTATATAAAGTTCAGTGAACATAACATAGGTAAACGTTATATGAAACAATGCATATGAACTACAATGAACAATTTATCTTGATTAGTTAAAATTTATCCAAAGTGATTTTGTGCCATACAAAAAATTAGTGCAATTAAATACCACTTAATCCACTACAATTTATGAAAGGATGTAGAGAAAAATATCGTACATTAAAACAATCAAACAACACTACAAGAGTTACTTTTCTTAATCACCTTACATAATACAGAGAATAATAACCGTTTCAAATACTTTCACATTAAATGACATATAGAATAATAAATTACAGATACTTATGCAAAACAAGTTCAAAGCAAAACACCACACATGCAGTGCACAAACCAAAACCAAAAAATACGAATATAAATACGAGATGTTTGAAGGTAAGTTCATTTTCTTCTGGCATCGTTACCTTCTCTTCACGATATAGATGATAAAAATCATTTTTGCGCTTGTCATGTATTCCACTTTCTACCAATCTACTGAAAAATGTATTTAAGGTAGTTGTGAAATAATGATCGATGCGTAAGCGAAGACGAATTGTATGAATGCCAGTCATTGAATTATCCCTTATTTCGTAAGCTTCAACTTTCTCGTTCGTTACGATTTCTATACTACGCATTTCTTCTAGTGATGTAATAACCGCATAATTCCCGTGAAGATGTAAGTTGAGCAGATGTTCTACATATTGCTCAACGGTAACACTATGCATTGAGTTTTGCAGCTTGGTATAAAGTTTCCCATCGGTGTTATTCTTGTTGAAGTAAACCCTTTTACAATCACGATGAACATATATGAGTAGCTGAGAATCTGCCAACTCTTTCAAGTTCCGTATTTGAAAACCATACCGTGGTGTTATTAAAGCAGTTGACATATCTGAGGTGAAAGCAAACTGCATCTGCATAGCATAAAATAAATAAAACAATAATGTAATACGTAAAGCGAGTGATCTGGGAACTCGTGCTACGTTACCAAAAATAGTGAGTGACCAGACATTTAAGAAAGAAGTACATAACTTGTCGAATGTAAATCCTCCATTACGAGATATAATTAACCACCAAGTTAACACCACACAGATAAATACGATGCTTGTTGCTATCCAAACATCATAATTGAAAACTTGCAGGCAGATATTCATGTTAGAAATTTGTTTGGCTTTAGGTACCATCCATAGAAAATCTGTTCTTAACAATGGTTCCGTTATTGCGTAATTATCAAGTCGATTGTATGGCGTCCATGATATTATAATCTGTTTTGTGCTTCTTGAAACAAAATCAAGATTCGACTCCTCAATAAAGAAGCCACGTTGAAAGGTGGCGTTAAAACGGTTTGATAGTTCTCTAATAACGTGCACTACAGCAAGAGCAGTTGGGTATTTTTCTTCATGTGCATACATATCGGTTGGTCTAAATGCGAACATAATTGGACATTTATTCATTTGATGTATCACACTTGTAAATGAAAGAGTTACTTGCTCTTCGCAATCTTGATGAATCATTGTTTTTACAATTTTGCCACACTCATTTTCTGGAGCAAATCGATTACACGTAAACAATTTCGATGTTCGTTGTCCATAAACCAAAATAATTACATTATTAATGCCGTACGACCAAAACATCTTAATCATCAATGAGGCTTCGGTATCGTTAGTAATAACCAGAATTTTAGAATTACCCATAGTTCTGTTATTTCTTCCTGCAATGTCACGTGCACTACGTAGTGTACGATTTAGAGAATGTACATCCTTTGGGCATATTATAAATTGTCCATCATACTGTAATTTAACATCATTAATAGAGTCCATATTTAAACCAATATACGGCCGCATAGTGCTCATTTCAAAAATCGCATCTTCACATAAATCACTATTTAAAATTAAGCTCAAAGTGTCATTTTCTGAAAAAAGGTGGTTTATGGTTTTTTGAATGCACATCTTAATTGGCGCGTCCGATCCGTTCAAGTTATTAACGAAAATGTCGCACTGAACTAACAATATTTGAAAGCACAACCACGTTACGAATATAAAATTTTTCATTTTGATTTATAGTTTGCACCGAAAAAGAAAAATTATTACAATAATGTACTCACAAACATTAACGCACAAACGTTCTAGTTCTAACACATCAGACAGGCAAATGAATACAACAACGTATGAAATATACCAACAATCAATAAATCGATAAAAGCTTTTATTGTAATTGCACCCTAAATTGGTATGTAAGATAGTTTTCCTAAACTAAACATATAATTTACTATAAAGTAAAAAGTACGTACATACAAACTTGTGTTGCCCTAATTATAGTGGGAAAGTGAATATTGGGAAAGTAACTTTTTATACGAGAATAGTAAATTACATTTACATAAAAGTTTTTGTTTTATAGTTCTGAAGGATTTATCAAACTATTAATGCGGGATTATAGAGTACGCAAAAAACGTCCGAGTACAAGGATAATCTCGGAAAGAACTTTTTCTTTTCGGAAGGGGTTGCGTAAAATTTGCTTTTTGAAACCTCAAAATAATACCTACAGTCAAATGGTTCAACATAAGCGGCGTTACTGGCTGAAGAGGGTAGAAATAATTGTAAATAAATATACAGGGTGCAATAGGTAAGTATGTCAAAAAAATGGAGCGATACGTAGAGGGGGTCAAAACAAGCATTTGTCTTCCAAATAAACCAAAGGGCGTATAAGTTTCGTTTGGGAGCTACTCCCAATAAAATGTTAAAACTTGGTTTTGTTTTTTAATTCTTTCCTCAACAACCATAAGACATTCAAAGACGGACGGTACGTTTTTGGGTAAGGCTTTTTCGATTTTGCAAATATAAACAAAACATTCCCGCGAAAGGTGCGAAGAAAATTCCGATTTCGAAGAAATATAGAATCTGGAAGTTTTTGAACATGAAAGTGGCAAATCCAAAATTATTTTTTTAAATTGCCCCCGCAATGTGGAATTAGCGTTTGTTGTAGATTTTTGCACTCATTTTGTTGTTTATCTTGCTCATTGGCCACAGTAGCCATACTTTTCCACCGATGGCGTTGATTATTTAAACCTTGCATCATTGTAACGCTAATGCGTCCATGTCTCATATATTATCCACATCCGCCATCGTTGGATCTCACCCGAGACGGTTTGGGTGATCTGAATTGGGGGGGGGGGGGGGGGGAGTAGCGCTAATGTGTGTGCGGGGTTCACTCTCGGCATGGGCGTTCAATCCTTCGGTCGGATAAATTACGATAAAACGAATACATCGCGTTTTTACATTTACCTACTAACTAACACACCTCGATCAATCGTGTGTTTCGTCGGGTTCAGACCATCGTCGTCGACTGGGTGAGATTTTGTAGGGCTAGTGGCAGCAGACTGTCTAGTGGAAGGCAGGTCGTTTTCCAACTACCTACTCAGAAGCGAAACCACGCCTGTTTTCTGCTACCCTTGGAAACTATATTCTTCTAATAGCTCTGGCGTCTGGATAAACGTCCCCTTGTTAGACTCCGTGGTGGGTGGGGAGCTAGAGACATGAAACTTATAGATCCATCATGGAAAAACTATTACAACACTAATCTCAGAGAGAGCGTCCCAGGACGAACTCAGTTGCAGGTCACCGAGTCTCAACTATACACCAAAAAAAGTAAGCACATCTCCGGCCAAGGCAACCTGTGGTGAGTGCTTGCTACAGTATTAGCAACTCATCCGGGTCGATTTCGAATTGGGATGAGTTTGCGAACATCGAGGCGTTGCTGGAGACTGATTCCAGTTACGCCGATTAAACAATAGATAATATTATTCTCTACATACATGGGTATGAAAGAATATTTTGTACAAACAAACCTGCAACACTATCTGGCGGCTGCTGCTCCTTTAAGCAAACACCTTAGCCCAATCGAATTAAATCAAAAAAGGGGTTGACACGGAAAAAATTTTTAGCAGCAATTTTCGTCGGAAATCGTTGGACGGGGGGGTCACTGGTAGTCTACATTTCGGTTGTTCGGGATTCGCACTCTGTTGCGTCATCCGCCATCTTGAATTTGAAGGCGAATTTTGTTTATTGAATAACTCGTTTATTTTCAACTTTACACGAATAATAGTTATTACCAAAGTTGTTTGGAATTAAATTTCCTATAATTTTGTTCCTTACCAATTTGTCGATATTGGAACCTCCTGGATTGTTTCGCGACGATGGAAAAAGAACGGATGGTATGACGTTAGTCCCTTGGTGTAAAGGTCAACATCTAATTTGGGATTCAACATGTTTAGATTCTTTAGCACAATCTTATCTTGGTTTTTCCAAATTATCTTGTAGATCTGTAGCTCAATTTTTGGACCAAGAAGAAAAGGAAAAAAATACCAAGGTCCTTATTAATCAAAACTTTTATTTCGTTCCTTTAGCAGTAGAAACTAGAGGTCCCTGGTGTAAAGAGGCGTTGAAATTAATTAATGATTTAGGAAACAAGGTTCATTCAATCACAAACGAGCCCAGATCAAAAACTTACTTAAAACAAAGAATTTCAATTGCAATACAAAGAGGTAACGGGCATCAATTTTGGGAACATTCAAAAGTAATATTAAGTTAGAAGAAATTTTTTATATTTTATCATGATTTGTTTTGTTTTTATTTATGTTTTCAATACTAGTGAAATGTTTCTTTAATAAATAAAAATTTTCCCTAGGATCGATATTTTTCGATTAAGACCCGAAAAGAGTTGGGGGTGAACCTAAATATTCTATTATCTCGTTTATTATTGAGTTTTTGTAGAAACGATGAGAACCTAACTTGTTGAAAATTTAATTTGCTACAATTTTCATGTCCACTCTATGTTGTAAGGCTCATATTTTTTCGATGCACGTTTACGTAAAGAGAAAGAGGGGTATATGAACTGTATAGTTTTTAAAATGATAAAATGAAATTTTTTTTTTGAAAGAAGTTCAAAATTTGAATTATGACAGTTTGAAACGTTTAGCCGATAGTCCGGTCGAATTTGGACTGTCTGATTCTTCATCATGACTATCTATGACTTCATCCAAAAGCTCAGGAGTGGTGACTCGTTCTGACGAAAGGTTTTCGACACTACCGATGTCGTCTTCATCAAGCAGTTCTCGAATTGCGACGACGTTCTCGCACGTTTCTCCGACGCAGTTATGGCATAAGACAAAACATTTGAGTCCTGCTTTGCGACAACCACACATTTTTCCGCACCCCATTTTGCATTTGCACGAAATTGTCTTTAGCAAAAAATCTGGTGCTGGATCGGCAATTGTAGCGACAGGTTCTAGTCGACGATTAGTTTTCTTCCAGCCCCACTCCGTAGCGTCGGTTTCATACTTCATCCACATTTGCACTTGCAGGTACGTCTTGTATGTATGTTGTTCCGCTGCTGCCGAGGTAGGTGGAAGCGTCGCAAAATTGAATCTGCTCCTTATGACTGATTTTGTTAGAATCTCAGATCGTTTAGTATTTTAACATTTTCATCGCCTCCAAACAATTGCATAAACAAAATTTCACCCGCACCTCTTTTCGGACCTTAATCGAAACATATCAATCCTAGGAAAAAATTGATAAGGAACAAAATTGTAGGAAATTAAATTTCAAACAACGTCGGTAAAAACTATCATTCGTGTAAAGTTGAAAATAAACGAGTCATTCAACAAACAAACATTCACCCTCAAATTCAAGATGACGATAACGCAACAGAGTGCGAATCCCGAAAACCGAAATGTAGACTACCAGTGACACCTTCCAATGATTTCCGAAGGAAAATTGCTGCTACAAATGTTTTCCGTGTCAAATCCTAATCCGACTGGGTTACTGGCACTGAAACCCTCATTCAAGGACCCTGGATTGTTAAATCAAGGGTTTCCTGTCTGAGAGGCACAAATTGAACCGTTTTTGTTGCTAAACGGCAAAAAAGCCTAGGACATGTATATATGTTCCTAGCCACAACTTCTTCTGCTCCCCAACTGTGTGGTCGTGATATCAAAGACTAGCGTCCCTAGCGCATACGGGCGTAATGCGAACATGTTCCACAGCCATTATGGAGCCATTCACTTCCACTGGATCTCCACGTGAGGGAGCATGCCATGCTGGCAGCCTTGCGTCCGAAAACTAAAGGGTTGTTGAACAGCAGAGGTATTAAAGTGGGCCACTCTCGAATTCCGGGCGATGCAATCAAGCGACTCCCTATCCTAGAAGGCCCATCTGACTCACTCATCTCTCAATTTATACTATGGAAGAACTACCATAATATCTTCTTTGATGCGGAAGTGGCATCCGAACCAGACATATCCATCTTCACGGATTGATCTAAAACGATGGAAGGAACAGGCACTGGAATTTATTCCAAAGAACTGAACTTCCATATCATCCAACCATTAGGTAAGATTCCGACTGTCTGTCAGGCAGAATTAGTAGCGCAAAAACGATTCTTATGCACTGCATAAAGAATAAAAACATCAGAATTTCCAGTAACAGCAGAGCCGTTCTGCAGGCACTAGGTCACTGCAAAATCACTTCTAGGTTGGTTTCCGAGTGTCACCAAGTACTAGAACAAGTGACGAACAGCAATACTCTCGAGCTCGTCTGGGTTAAAGAGCGGCTGGGACAACAGGTAATGAAAAAACCGATAAGTTAGCCCGAAACCGACGGACGGTTAGCATAACCGTTTTCCAGCACCCACAGAATCTAAATGGTCCAATTCTGGAACTCCAACTTCAGGGATATCCTGAAGGAACATGGCTGGTGTCAAAGGGGTCAAATCTTCTGATACATAATACAATGACCGTGAGTCGATCACGCTCCACAGTCACATAATGCAGTCATCAATTCCTCATAGTTGAACTCTTCTCAATAATTGCTTAACAATCCTCACTAGACGCTCCCACCATCCACCATACCAAGGAGCACTTGGTGGATTGAATTTCCACTGGATCTGTTGTGCCGATGACACTGACTTCACCATTTTCTGGTCAATCTGATTTGAACAAATTATTCGCTCCCACAAAGTTCGTCCCATTGTCCGAGTATACACTTGACGGAGGAGAGGCGAACCTTTTAAATCATTGGAGGAATGGGTCGGTAGACAAACTGACAGCAGTGCCGCTCTGCAGGCACTAGGTCAATTCAAAATCACCTCTAGGCCGATTTCCCAGTGTCACCAAGTAGGTACTACTCTATCAAGTGACAAATAGCAATACCTTCGAGCTCGTATGGGTTAAAGGGCATGCTGGAATAACAGGCAACAAAAAAGCAGATAAGTTAGCCCTTCCACTTACAGTATCAACTGTAAACAACTTAACTGACGACACCCAAGCCCAGCACAAGACTAGGTTAAACTGTCGTCATGCGAGAGCGCCCTTCAGGGGACCATCTCGCAGTCTAGCGTGTTTCTGCACAGGTCTATCAAGGAAAAACCTGCGACTACTTGTGGGTATACTTTCTGGGCATTGTAAACTAAACAAGCACATGCACGGCATTCGCATGGGCTTGGTAAAATTACCATCCTGTAGAGTGTGCTACACAAACGATGAGACGGCGCACCATATACTTTGTGAGTGTCCCGTGCTTGTCCGATTGAGACGATCCATGTTGAAGGAATCCTGGCCGGACATGGCTGCGATGAGAGCCGCTTCTCCTTCCAGCATCCTCAGATTCATCTCACTTGTGGGATGACTTGAGTGAAGTTGTGGGGCCGGACGACTCTAATCAGAGAGGCAGTACAAAGGGCCTGAAATGAAGGCTTATGTGCACTGTGCACTAGACTTCTGACTACTCTCCCATCGAAATCCAGTAACCATTTCTACGAACTGAGCCATGTTTTAACGTTAATATTGATTATTATGTACATATACTCCAATTATGACACGTTGTGGTGATATTTTTGGAGGCCTTCTCGTGGAGTTGGTGGGTGGTAGGGTGTTATTGAAACGACATGTACTTCAATTTGACTGCCGACGTTTCGACCATACGAGGATGGTCTTTATCAGGGCTCTTTATTAGGTAAAAACATATTAAAAATTAGTATGGGACAGCGAGAAATACAATATTGTATCATCAAAATCACTCATTACAATATTGTATTTCTCGCTATCCCATACTAATTTTTAATATGTTTTTACCTAATAAAGAGCCCTGATAAAGACCATCCTCGTATGGTCGAAACGTCGGCAGTCAAATTGAAGTACATGTCGTTTCAATAACACCTACCACCCACCAACTCCACGAGAAGGCCTCCATTTCAAAGGGGGAAAAAATATCCTACAACGTTAATATTGATGTATGACTTAAGATTAAAAATTTATTAAAGTAGGTACATTTCTTAGTACCTTGGATCATGACCAAAGTCAAAGTATCGAAACAACCTTTGATTGGTAAAAATTTGTTTGCTGCCATAAGTAACACCAAACTTATTGTGTATCAATATTCAATCGTTATTTGGAAAAATTTTTCGCTCACAGGCACTAACGGTAACAAAGCACGCACCAAAGAAGTAATTTTATTTCCCATCCATCGGTAATTTGTTTGCTGGTCTGAAGTTGACTGAAATATGGCTCTGGTGAACATTCCTTCGCTAAAGAAAGTTAAAGCAAAAATGAAAGAAATACCTACGTATATTTTTCGCCGCTAAATTTTTCCCACTGGTCTAAAAAGTTGGCTTGAACATATTATGTGGAATTCGAAAGTTTTTTGAAGAGAGTACCAGTTATTTTGTTTCTTAAAAAAAATTTTATGAAACAAAATAACTGGTACTTCTTTTCAAAAAACTTTCGAATTCAAAAACAACCAGTCTCCGCAACTTTAAGCGATTATGTGGAATATTTCTTCAGAGAGGCTGTCCCAGCTGGAAATTTTACTAAGTTTACTAAAAAAAATGATGACTATAGATACATACATTCAATTCGATTTTAAAGAAGGCACATATTGCACACAATATCCTTTATTTATTTAAATAACAATATCATATACATAGGTACCTATGGTGTACCTAACACAGGTTTATTACTTATATAAAGTTCAGTGAACATAACATAGGTAAACGTTATATGAAACAATGCATATGAACTACAATGAACAATTTATCTTGATTAGTTAAAATTTATCCAAAGTGATTTTGTGCGATACATAAAATTAGTGCAATTAAATACCACTTAATCCACTACAATTTATGAAAGGATGTAGAGAAAAATACATTAAAACAATCAAACAACACTACAAGAGTTACTTCTCTTAATCTCCTTACATAATACAGAGAATAATAACCGTTTCAAATACTTTCACATTAAATGACATGTAGAATAATAATTTACAGGTACTTATGCAAAACAAGTTCAAAGCAAAACACCACACATGCGGTGCACAAACCAAATCCAAAAAATTTGAATATGAATACGAGATGTTTCAAGGTAAGTTCGTCTTCTTCTGGCATCGTTACTTTCTCTTCACGATATAGATGATAAAAATCATTTTTGCGCTTGTCATGTATTCCACTTTCTACCAATCTATTGAAAAATGTATTTAAGGTAGTTGTGAAATAATGATCGATGAGTAAGCAAAGACGAATTGTATGAACGCCAGTTATTGAATTATCCCTTATTTCGTAAGCTTCAACTTTCTCGTTCATTACGATTTCTATATCGCGCATTTCTTCTAGTGATGTAATAACCGCATAATTCCCGTGAAGATGTAAATCGAGCAGATGAAATGCATATTGCTGAACGGTAACACTATGCATTGAGTTTTGCAGCTTGGTATAAAGATTCCGATCGGTGTTGTTCTTGCTGAAGTAAAGCCTTTTACTATCATAATGAACATATATGGGTAGCTGAGAATCTGCCAACTCTTTCAAGTTCCGTATTTGAAAACCATACCGTGGTGTTGTTAGAACGGTTGACATGTCTGAGGTGAAAGCAAACTGCATGTTAATAGCGTAAAATAAATAAAACAATAATAGAATACGTAAAGCGAGTGATCTGGGAAGCTGTGAAACTACGTTACCACAAATAGTGAGTGACCAGACATTTAAGAAAGAAATACATAACTTGTCGAATGTAAATCCTCCATTACGAGATATAATTAACCACCAAGTTAACACCACACAGATAAATACGATGCTTGTTGCTATCCAAACATCATAATTGAAAACTTCCAAGCAGACATTCATGTTAGTAATTTGTTTGGCTTTAGGTACCATCCATAGAAAATCTGTTCTTATCAATGGTTCCGTTACTGCGTAATTATCAAGTGGATTGTATGGCGTCCATGATATTATAATCTGTCTTGTGCTTCTTGAAACAAAATCAAGATCCGACTCCTTAATAAAGGAGCCACGTTGAAAGGTGGCATTAAAATGGATTGATAGTTCTCTAATGACGTGCACTACAGCAAGAGCAGTTGGGTATTTTTCTTCATCTGCATACATATCGGTGTGTCTAAATGCGAATATAATTCGACATTTATTCATTTGATGTATCACACTTGTAAATGAAAGAGTTACTTGTTCTTCGCAATCTTGATGAATCATTGTTTTTACAATTTTGCCACACTCATTTTCTGGAGCAAATCGATTACACGTAAACAATTTCGATGTTCCTTGCCCATAAACCAAAATAATCACATTATTAATGCCGTACGACCAAAACATCTTAAACATCAATGAGGCTTCGGTATCGTTAGTAATAACCAGAATTTTAGAATTACCCATAGTTCTGTTATTTCTTCCTGCAATGTCACGTGCACTACGTAGTGTACGATTTAGAGAATGTACATCTTTTGGGCATATTATAAACTGCCCATCATACCGTAATTTAACATCATTAATAGCGTCCATATTTAAAGCAATATACGGACGCATAGTGCTCATTTCAAAAATCGCATCTTCACATAAATCACTATTTAAAATTAAGCTCAAGGTATCATTTTCTGAAAAAAGGTGGTTTATGGTTTTTTAATGCACATCTTTATTGACGCGTACGATCCGTTCAAATTATTAACGAAAATATCGCACTGAACTAACAATATTTGAAAGCACAGCCACGTTACGAATATAAAATTTTTCATTTTGATTGATAGTTTGCACCGAAAAAGAATAATTATTACAATAATGTACTCACAAACATTAACGCACAAACACGTTCTAGTTCTAGTACATCAGGCAGGTAAATGAATACAACAACGTATGAAATATACGAACAATCAATAAATCGATAAAAGCTTTTATTGTAATTGCACCCTAAATTGGTATGTAAGATAGTTTTCCTAAACTAAACATATAATTTACTATAAAGTAAAAAGTACGTACATACAAACTTGTGTTGCCCTAATTATAGTGGGAAAGTGAATATTGGGAAAGTAACTTTTTATACGAGAATAGTAAATTACATTTACATAAAAGTTTTTGTTTTATAGTTCTGAAGGATTTATCAAACTATTAATGCGGGATTATAGAGTACGCAAAAAACGTCCGAGTACAAGGATAATCTCGGAGAGAACTTTTTCTTTTCGGAGGGGGTTGCGTAAAATTTGCTTTTTGAAACCTCAAAATAATACCTACAGTCAAATGGTTCAACGTAAGCGGCGTTACTGGCTGAAGAGGGTAGAAATAATTGTAAATAAATATACAGGGTGCAATAGGTAAGTATGTCAAAAAAATGGAGCGATACGTAGAGGGGGTCAAAACAAGCATTTTTCATCCAAATAAACCAAAGGGCGTATAAGTTTCGTTTGGGAGCTACTCCCAATAAAATGTTAAAACTTGGATTTGTTTTTTAATTCTTCCTCAACAACCATAAGACATTCAAAGACGGACGGTACGTTTTTGTGTAAGGCTTTTTCGATTTTGCAAAAATAAACAAAAAATTCCCGCGAAAGGTGCGAAGAAAATTCTGATCTCGAATAAATATAGAATCTGGAAGTTTTTGAACATGAAAGTGGCGAATTCAAAATTATTTTTTTAAAATGCCTCCGCAATGTGGAATTAGCGTTTGTTGTAGATTTTTGCACTCATTTTGTTGTTTATCTTACTCATTGGCCACAGTAGCTGTACTTTTCCACCGATGGCGTCGATTATTTAAACCTTGCATCATTGTAACGCTAATGCGTCCATGTCTCATATATTATCCACATCCGCCATCGTTGGATCTCACCCGAGACGGTTTGGGTGATCTGAATTGGGGGGGGGGGGGGGGAGTAGCGCTAATGTGTGTGCGGGGTTCACTCTCGACATGGGCGTTTAATCCTTCGGTCGGATAAATTACGATAAAACGAATACATCGCGTTTTTACATTTACCTACCAACTAACCCACCTCGATCAATCGTCCTGCGTTTCGTCGGGTTCAGACCGTCGCCGTGGACTGGGTGAGATTTTGTTAGGCTAGTGGCAGCAGACTGTCTAGTGGAAGGCAGGTCGTTTTCCAACGACCTACTCAGAAGCGAAACCACGCCTGTTTTTTGCTACCCTTGGAAACTATATTCTTCTAATAGCTCTGGCGTCTGGATAAACGTCCCTTTGTTAGACTCCGTGGTGGGTGGGGAGCTAGAGAGATGAAACTTATAGATCCAACATGGAAAAACTATTACAACACTAATCTCAGAGAGAGCATCCCAGGACACCCCTCAAACTCAGTTGCAGGTCACCGAGCCTCAACTATACACCAAAAAAAGTAAGCGCATCTCCGGCCAAGGTAACCTGTGGTGAGTGCTTGCTGCAGTATTAGCAACTCATCCGGGCCGATTTCGAATTCAGATAAGTTTGCGAACATCGAGGCGTTCCAGTTACGCCGATTAAACAATAGATAATATTATTCTTTACATACATGGGTATGAAAGAATATTTTGTACAAACAAACCTGCAACACTATCTGGCGGCTGCTGACCCTTTAAGCAGACTCCTTAGCCCAATCGAATTAAATCAAAAAAGGGGTTGACACAGAAAAAATTTTTAGCAGCAATTTTCGTTCCAAAATCATTGGTAGTCTACATTTCGGTTGTTCGGGATTCGCACTCTGTTGCGTCATCCGCCATCTTAAATTTGAAGGCGAATTTTGTTTATTGAATAACTCGTTTATTTTCAACTTTACACGAATAATAGTTATTACTAAAGTTGTTTGGAATTAAATTTCCTATAATTTTGTTCCTTACCAATTTGTCGATATTGGAACCTCCTGGATTGTTTCGCGACGATGGAAAAAAACCGGATGGTATGTGTGACGTTAGTCCCTTGGTCTAAAAGTCAACATCTAATTTGGGATTCAACATGTTTAGATTCTTTAGTCCACTCTTACATTGGTTTTTTCAAATTATCTAGTAGATCTGTAGCTGTATTTGGACCAAAAAGAAAGGGAAAAAAATACCAAGGTTCTTATTAATCTGAACTTTTATTTCGTGCCTTTAGCAGAGAGAAACTAGAGTAAATGTAAAGAGGCGTTGAAATTAATTAATGATTTAGGAAACAAGATTCATTCAATCACACACGAAATATTTCTTTAATAAATAAAAATTCTTCCCTAGGATCAATATTTTTCGATTAAGATCCGAAAGGAGGAGGTGATTTTTCTTCATTTAATAATTCGTGTATTTTCAATTTTACACGTAAAATGGTTATAAACAAAGTTGTTTGAAACTTGATTTCCTACAATTTTGGTTTTCATTAATTTTTTTAGGATCGATATTTTTCGATTAAGACCCGAAAAGAGGTGGGGGTGAACCTAAATATTCTATTATCTCGTTTATTATTGAGTTTTTGTAGAAACGATGAGAACCTAACTTGTTGAAAATTTAATTTGCTACAAGTTTCATGTCTACTCTTTGTTGCAAGGCTCATATTTTTTCGATGCACGTTTACGTAAAGAGAAAGAGGGGTATTAGAACTGTATAGCTTTTAAAATGATGAAGTCAAAATTTCTTTTTTGAAAGAAGTTCAAAATTTGAATTATGACAGTTTGAAACGTTTAGCCGATAGTCCGATCGAGTTTGGGCTGTCTGATTCTTCATCATGACTATCTATTACTTCATCCAAAAGCTCAGGATGGTCGGTGGCGACTCGTTCTGACGAAAGTTTTCGACACTATCGATGTCGTCTTCATCGAGCAGCTCTCGAATTGCGACGTCGTTCTCGCACGTTTCTCCGTCGCAGTTATGGCTTAAAGACAGAACATTTGAGTCCTGCTTTGCGACAACCACACATTTTTCCGCACCCAATTTTGCATATGCACGAAATTGTCTTCAGCAAAAAATCTGGTGCGGGATCGGTAATTATTGTAGCGACAGGTTCTAGTCCACGATTAGTTTTCTTCCAGCCCCACTCCGTAGCGTCGGTTTCATACTTCATCCACATTTGCACTTGCAGGTACGTCCTGTATGTATGTTGTTCCGCTGCTACCGAGGTAGGTGGAAGCCTCGCAAAATTGAATCTGCTCCTTACGACTGATTTTGTTTGAATCTCAGATCGTTTAGTGTTTTAACATTTTCATCGCCTCCAAACAGTTGCATAAACAAAATTTCACCCGCACCTCTTTTCGGACCTTAATCGAAACATATCAATCCTAGGAAAAAATTAATAAGGAACAAAATTGTAAGAAATTAAATTTCAAACAACTTTGAACCATTTTTCGTGTAAAATTGAAAATACCCGAGTTATTAAATAAAGAAAAATTCACCTCCTCTTTTCTGGTCTTAATCGAAAAATATCGATCCTAAGGAAAAATTGATAAGGAACAAAATTATAGGAAATTTAATTCCAAACATCTTTGGTAAAAACTATTATTCGTGTAAAGTTGAAAATAAACGAGTCATTCAATAAACAAACATTCACCCTCAAATTCAAGATGGCGATGACGCAACAGAGTGCGAATTACGAAAACCGAAATACCAGTGACACAAATGTTTTCCCTGTCAAATCGTAATTCGACTAGGTTATTGGCACTGAAACCCTCATTCAAGGACCCTGGATTGTTAAATCAAGGGTTTCCGGTCTGAGGGGCACAAATTGAACCGTTTTTGTTGCTAAACGGCAAAAAAGCCTAGGACATGTATATATGTTCCTTGCCACAACTTCTTCTGCTACCCCACCTGTGTGGTCGTGATATCAACGACTAGCGTCCCTAGCGCGTACGGGCGCAATGCGAACATGTTCCACAGCCATTATGGAGCCAACCATTTCCACTGGAACTCCACGTGAGGGAGCATGCCATGCTGGCAGCCTTGCGTCCGAAAACTAAAGGGTTGTTGAACAGCAGAGATATTAAAGTGCACCACTCTCGAATTCTGGGCGAGGCAATCAAGCGACTCCCTATCCTAGAAGGCCCATCTGACTCACTCATCTCTCAATTTATACTATGGAAAAACTAGCACATCTTCTTTGATGCGGAAGTGGCATCCCAACCAGATATATCCATCTTCATCGATGGATCTAAAACTATGGAAGGAACGGGCACTGGAATTTATTCCAAAGAACTGAACTTCCATATCAGCAAACCACTAGGCAAAATTCCGACTATCTGTCAGCCAGAATTAGTAGTGCAAAAACAATTCTTATGCACAGCATAAAGAATAAAAACATCAGAATTTCCAGTGACAGCAGAGCCGCTCTGCAGGCACTAGGTCATTGCAAAATCACCTTTAGGCTGATTTCCAAGTGTTACCAAGTATTACTAGAACAAGTGACGAACAGCAATACTCTCGAGCTCGTATGGGTTAATGGGCATGCTGGTATAACAGGCAACGAAAAAGTCGGTAAGTTAGCCCGACGCCGATGGACGTTAGCATACCGTTTTCCAGAATCTACAGAATCTAAATGGTCCAATTCTGGAACTCCAACTTCAGGGATATCCTGAAGGAACATGGCTAGTGTCAAAGGGGTCAAATCAAGCGAGTCTTCTGATACATAAGACAATATCCGTGAGTCGATCACGCTCCACAATCACACAATACAGTCATCAATTCCTCATAGTTGAACTCTTCTCAATAATTGCTTAACAATCCTCACTAGACGCTCCCACCAATCACCATACCAAGGAGCACTTGGTGGATTGAATTTCCACTGGATCTGTTGTGCCGATGACACTGACTTCACAACTTTCTGGTCAACTGATTTGAACAAATTATCCGCTCCCATAAAGTTCGTCCCATTGTCCGAGTATAGACTTGACGGAGGAGAGGCGAACCTTTTAAATCATTGTAGGAATGGGTCGGTAGACAAACTGACAGCAGTGCCGCTCTGCAGGCACTAGGTCAATGCAAAATCACCTCTAGGCCGGTTTCCGAGTGTCACCAAGTAGGCACTACTCTAGCAAGTGACAAACAGCGATACCTTCGAGCTCGTATGGGTTAAAGGGCATGATGGAATAACAAGCAACAAAAAAGCCGATAAGTTAGCCCTTCCACTTACAGTATCAACTGTAAACAACTTAACTGACGACACCCAAGCCCAGCACAAGACTAGGTTAAACTGTCGTCATGCGAGAGCCGCCTTCAGGGGACCATCTCGCAGTCTGGCGTGTTTCTGCACAGCTCTATCAAGGAAGAACCTGCGACTACTTGTGGGTATACTTTCTGGGCACTGTAAACTAAACAAGCACATGCACCGCATCCGCATCGGCTTGGTAGAATCACCATCCTGTAAAGAGCACTACATAAACGATGAGACGGCGCACCATATACTTTGTGAGTGTGCCGTGCCTGTCGAATTGAGACGATCCACGTTGGAGGACTCCTGGCCGGACATGGCTATGATTAGAGCCGCGTCCCCTTCCAGCATCTTCAGATTCATCCCACTTGTGGGATGACTTGAGGGGGGTTGCGGGGTCGGACGACTTTAATCAGGGAGGCAGCACAAAGGGTCCGAATAGGTGGGTTATGTGCACGCAGACTTCTGCTACCCTCCCATCGAAATCTAGAATCTGCGCCATGTTTTAACGTTGATATTGATGGATGATTTTCGATTAAAAATTTATTCCTTACAACCTTAGGTCATAGTGATCTTGAGGTCATAGAGTGTATGTATAGAAACAACCTTTGATCGCTAAAAATTTTGTTGTTGCCATAAGTAACACAATAGCTATTTATATAACAAATTGCAACATGAACGTGTTTTTTGTACTAGATGTGAAGTTGAATCACGAGCGTAGCGAGTGATTCAACACATCGTGTGCAAAAAACACGGAGTTTTGCAACGTGTTTATACATACAAGATTTTTTGGAATTCAGTAAAATTCATCTTCATTTTGAATTTATTTGACTTGGTAATTATTTAACGTCGGATATTTTCAAAGCCATCCTTGTTTGTTGCTATGGAGATAAACCATCACAACAATGATAAAAATCTCAAATGTCAAAACATATTTGTCAAAATAATTATTTAACAACATTGAACTGTACGCTATACGCAACAGCGTATAGTTCAATGTTTAACAATGAAATCTCATTTTGTCACTGAGTGACAACATTCTCTAACTGAAATGGGTGTCAAAATTATGACATTTCGTAACTGAATTGCAAAAAACGTATTATTCTATCGTTATTTGGAAAAATGTTTCGCTAACAGGCACTAACGAAGCACGCACCAAAGAAGTGAATTTATTTCCCATCAGTGAACTCTAATATAACTGGAAGGGAAGCAACAACACTAAACATTGAAGCAGTTTTGTAACTTATGCAACCCGCGGTGTGGTGGAATTGTTGTCCTTGTTTAACTTGTATGAAATAAAATATATATAATTAATCAAAAGGAGCTGCAAAATAGTCAACGAACATAACAAATCAGACAAGGTTAGTTGTACTACCAGCATTACTAACTCAATCTATCTTTGTCTTTTACGCCTGCTTCAACGAGTGCATTTGCGAGATACATGAGCGTCCCTTCCAGTTATATTAGAGTTCACTGTTTCCCATCCATCGGTAATTCGTTTGCTGACCTGAAGATGGCTGAAGAGGTACCTACTACAAAAAATGGTGACTACATACATTCAATTCGTTTTTAAAGAAGGTACCTATTGCACACATTAACCTTTATTTATTTAAATATCAATTTAATTATGTGTAACTCATAAACATTATTATGAAACATTGCATGTGAACTACTTACAATGACAAATTAATCTTGATTAGTTATTCTTGCTGAAGTAAATCCTTTTACACTTGCTGAAGTAAATCCTTTTACACTCATGATGAAGATATATGGGTAGCTCAGAATCTGCCAAATCTTTCAAGGTCCGTATTTGAAAACCATACCGTGGTGTTGTTAAAACAGTTGACATATCTGAGGTGAAAGCAAACTGCATGTTAATAGCGTAAAATAAATAAAACAATAATAGAATACGTAAAGCAAGTGATCTGGGAAGTTGTGAGACTACGTTACCACAAATAGTGAGTGACCAAACATTTAAGAAAGAAACACATAACTTGTCGAATGTAAATCCTCCATTACGAGATATAATCAACCACCAAGTTAACACCACACAGATAAATACGATGCTTGTTGCTATCCAAACATCATAATTGAAAACTTCCAGGCAGACATTCATGTTAGTAATTTGTTTGGCTTTAGGTACCATCCATAGAATATCTATTCTTATCAATGGTTCCGTTATTGCGTAATTATCAAGTCGATTGTATGGCGTCCATGATATTATAATCTGTCTTGTGCTTCTTGAATCAAAATCAAGGTCCGACTCCTTAAAAAAGAAGCTACGTTGAAAGGTGGCGTTAAGAAGGTTTGATAGTTCTTTGATCATGTGCAGTACAGCAAGAGTAGATGGATGTTTTTCATGTGAATATACATCGTGTGGCCTACAGATGAACGTAACTGGACATTTATTCATTTGATGTATCACATTTGTAAATGAAAGAGTTACTTGTTCTTCGCAATCTTGCTGAATCATTTTTTTTGCAATTTTCCCACACGAATTTTCTGGAGCAAATCGATTACACGTAAACAATTTCGATGTTCCTTGCCCATAAACCAAAATAATCACATTATTAATGCCGCACGACCAAAACATCTCAAAGATCAATGAGGCTTCGGTATTGTTAGTAATAACCAGAATTTTAGAATTACCCATAGTTCTCTTATTGCTTATTGCAATATCATGTGCAGTACGTAGTGTGCGATTTAGAGAATGTACATCCTTTGGGCATATTATAAACTGCCCATCATACTGTAATTTAACATCATTAATAGAGTCCATATTTAAAACAATAGACGGGCGCATAGTGTTCATTTCAAAAATCGCATCTTCACATAAATCACTATTTAAAATTAAGCTCAAAGTGTCATTTTCTGAAAAAAGGTGGTTTATGGTTTTTTGAATGCACATATTTATCGGCGCGTCCGATTCGTTCAAGTTATTAACGAAAATATCGCACTGAACTAACAATATTTGAAAGCACAACCACGTTACGAATATCAAATCTTTCATTTTGATTGAGAGTGATACCAGTTTGCACCGAAAATCAAAAATTATGGCTAATGTACCTACTCACGTGAATAAACGTTCTAATACAACAGGCAGACCAAGGAATACAACAACGTATAAAATATACGAACAATCGATAAAACAATAAAAGGTTTTACCGTAACTGCGCAATGTAATTGGTACGTACATATTTACAATATTTTCTAAGTTATTCCCTGAACTAAACATATAATTTATTATTGACTTCAGTGGTAGGTACATATAATCTTGTTGTCCAAAGTCGGTAGAAATGTGAATATAGTAAAAGTAATATTTTATATAAGAATAGTAAATTACGTTTAATGTATTAGTAAACATACGAGTTTTTAGTCCTGAAGGATTATCGAACTATTAATGTGGGGTTATAGAGTATGCAAAAAACATCTGACATGAAGGATAATCTTGAACATAATTTTTTCTTTTCGGAGCCCGGAGGGGGTTGCGTAAAATTTGCCTTTATATTAAATACTACGATTTTCCTCCCATTTTTAAAATAAATTTAGTAAAAAGAAATAAATTAATATATTTAAAATATTTATCTAATTATTTACTTGTACATTTATTTACTTACTTTACCTATATTCATATTATTCGTATGATCTTATTTTAATGTTTATCGTGTAAAATAATTTCGATGAGTTTAAAAAACAACCCTTTTACGTAAATAGCCCTCTTTAATCCTGACCTGGCCTTTTACTGCGTAAAGAGGATAGACAAAATTGTAAATAAATGTAGTACGTAAAGGGTGTAACAGGTCAGTATGTCAAAAAAAAGGGCGTTACATAGAGGGGGCCCAAAACAAGCATTTTTTTCCAAATAAACTAAAGGGCGGAAAAGTTTCGTTTGGGAGCTACTCCCAATAAAATGTTAACACTCGAATTTGTTTTTTAATTCTTTCTTCAACAACTGTTAATGTAATTGTTAATTATTATTTATCATTTCTACCCTAGAAAAGTAGGCACAAAAGTGGACTGTATTCATTTTTAATCGTCAACCACGACGACTCGAAGCATTCTCCTCTTTTCAACCACTTATCTGAAATCCCACACCCAACCTGCTGAGGTATAAAGAGGGGATTTATGCGCCAAAAAGCAAGTTTAAAATACTTTTAAACAACAACCATAAGACATACAAAGACGAATAGGTCTTTCGATTTTGCAAAAATAAAAATAAAAAATTCCTGCGAAAGGTGCGAAGAAAATTGTGATTTCGAAGAAATATAGAATCTGGGAGTTCTTGAACATGAAAGTGGCGAATCCAAAATTATTTTTTTTATAATAATAATAATAATAATAATAATATAATGTTTATTATCATTACAAATTTAACATTTTTTAACATTTAACATTTGACGTTTAACATTTTACACTAAATAATATAGGTTACAATAATACAAACATAAAACTGAAATAATAACAAACATAGAAGAATAACAACCCACAAAGGTGTAGACCTGTGCGTGGGATTTGTACTAGATGTCTCCGCATTGTGGAATTAGCGGTTTACTGTAGATTTTTGAACTCATTTTGTTGTTTATCTCGCTCGTTGTCAAGAGTAGCCATACTTTTCCACCGGACGTTCAATGTGGCTACAGCTGCTGTTGAAGAATATCAGCAACGATTTCCAAATTGATGAATTCCAAACAAGAAAGCATTTATCAGAGTTTTTAACAATCTGTGTAAGATCGGAACTTTCCCAAGTGTCAAAATTAGATCATAACGTACCACTAGACAAACTACAGTAGGAAACCTTCTCGATTTAAATGGAACTTTTCCAGAGCGTTACATTGGGCGCGGGGGGCCTCCAAGACGACCAGACCTCACTCCATTTTTATGGGAATGATTCAAAAATGAGGTTTACAAAGTCAAAGTAGATTATTATTATTATGCTACGGGTGGTCCCAATTGGTACTGGCACTGCCACCTTTTTGGTCTATTATGCTCCCCGCTATTGTCTACCCTTCCAGAATACCCGTATCTTCAACAAAATCAAGGATTTTAGTAGGGCGAATCTTCGTTACTTCTACTTGTGTAATCTTTTCATTTCCAAGTCGGTCTTCCCTTACCTTTGTCAATGGCTCAAATTGGCAAATACTGTGATAGGGCGTTTCTTCTTCCTCAACATAACCCCCGTATTTCGGGCTTTTGGTCAGTCCCATGTTATGCTGGTGTTTGTTCAGGCGACAGTGCGGTGTGTGACCATCTCCGTTGCAAGGTTTATCTTTGTCCTGCTTAACTTTAAGACGGACGCTGTCCCCGTTTTGGGTTTCCAGAAAGATCTTGGAATGATTATGTTCTGGAATTTTCCACCAATGTCTGCAATGCTCCTTCATGTGTGTTGCCTGAATCGGTCAATTTTCTTGAATTGGGGTTTGAAGCATGGCAAACTTTTTTTATGACGAAGTGGGAATTACTTTACGGGGCACCAGTGCCTTATGATCAATCGGTAGAGCACAGCACTCTCCGGCCATAGGACCCAAACCCACTCCAGGGCCAGGAGCTTTCATTTGTAGCGGAGAGATTGAAGTATCCCTAGGTAGTTAGGGCCTGTTACTTCCGCTGTTTATTTCTGTTCGCGGTTTATCATCTTTTTCTTTGCTGGTAATGATCACGGTTAGGAAATACCATACATGCTTTAGGTCTATCGTGGCTAGCATAACTACTTGTAAATCTGCTCTTAACGCTGCGGCTTGTTCAAAAAGGTGTCTTTCTCTCCCAAATCTTTTACAGTACTCAATAGAATGTTCGGATGTATCTGGCTCCAAGCAATGGGCACATAGGTCGGTATCCCTTTTTCCTATCCTAAGTAGGTAAGCCCCAAAGCATGCATGACCACTTAACATCTGAGTCATGTAGTAGTTTGTACTAACAGGTGTGGGGACTCCCCATCCATTTTTCTATAGGTATCTTTAATTAGTCTGTGGGTGTGGGCGCCTTTTGTGGCACCCTCTGCCACTCTCGCATCGTATCCTGGCGAGCAATATGCCTTTCTATTAGTTGGCTTTCGAACAATCTCTTACGTTCTTTTGCCATCAAGTGTATTGGAATGGTCTTTGTCAGTACCGTCACCGCAGCGCGAGAGACGATCCGATAGGCGCATGTGATACGTAGCACAATTCTGCGCTGTATCCTCCTTAACCTTTCAATATATTTTTTCTTGGCCAGGGCCTCAGCCCAAATCAGAGCCGCATAGAGGATGCCCTTGTTTACAGTTTCGGCGAGCAGGCGTCTTTTTCGTATCGACGACCCTTTAGGTCTGGGGAGTATTCTCTCAACCATTGTGGTCATTGTTGTCGCTTTCTCCGCTCTTTCCGCGACATAGGCTGTGAAAGCTAAACTCTTGTCTAGAGTCACCCCCAGGTACTTCAGCGTGTCTCTTCTAGCGTAAAGCTAATCTTTTTTACATTTCTGTGCCCGGAGAACACTATTGCTTCAGTTTTTTCGGTTGTGACGTTCATATGGTTTTTACTCATCCATGAAGTTACTTTACGCAAGAGTTTGTTCGCTGTCGTTGGTAGGTCCTCCTCGTTCTTCTCCGCCACGAAGATGGCTAGATCGTCCGCGTAAGCGGAAATATTAACTTCTTCCGTGGATCTCATCCGAAGCAGATCATCGTAAATGTTCCATATCAGCAGGCCCAGAACAGAGCCCTGTGGAACTCCGGAGTATAAATCTATGGTGATAGCTCTAACATCTCCGTCTAGGTACATAACTTGTCTTTCTGTGAGGCAGCTTGACGAAGTTCTTATAAGATGCTCATCTAGTTTCATATTTTTCATTTTCTCCAGCAGAGTCGCCCACGAGAGAGCGTTGAATGCATTTCTAACGTCAATAACCAGGAGCGCCGGGAATTTCCGCGTGCGCCACGTACCGTGCGCGGCTGTTTTAGCCATGTTGTATTGTCCTGCCACAGCTTCTGCTTAATTAGGTACTCGTAAATCTTGGCCACGGTATCTAGCAGGATTATAGGGCGGAAGGTTCCGTTTTTCTTCTCTATTAATATGACCCGTCCAGTGTGCCAGTTATGCGGGACTTCGACCTCCCTGTACAGTTCAATGAAGGAATCGAGGAAAATCTGCGGGTAGGTATGTTTGAATTAGGTGGAAGACAGCGGATCAGGGCCGGGGGCTCTCTTCCTATTGGCTTTTCGTGATGCAGCCATTACCTCCTCCAGTGAAAAGGGGGAAGGGGCGAGGTGGGGGGGGGGTATGTCCTCGCTACGTCGTGGGAAAAGTTCCAACAGTATTTTCTGTGCATCTTCCACCTTGAGGGTTGTGGAATTGCTACGGAAAGGTAACGGCCAAACACCATATATCTCTTTCTAGATTATCTATGACTCTTTTTCGTCTGGGCGATTACCGTACAATTCTCGGAGTAGCCACCGTGTGAGGGGGTTCGTGCCCGTAGGACTGCCCATCTCACGATGCCACCCACCTTTTTAGTATTTGCGAGATCGATGTTCATTTTACGGTTTCCAGGTCTACGTAAGGCCATTGACGTTGCAAGCGCCGCTAATGGTCTCGGTAGTAATCGTTGTGTCGGCATCCCGAAGGTCGGCGAATTTAGATATGACTAACTCGATTTTGAGTTTATTGCTGTTCCATTGCCGGCCCTTAACCGCTCCAGTGGGATCGATGAGGGTGCGTGGTCTCCAGGTTTGCATGACTAATTATGGTCGCTTAGCGATTCTTCGTCTAACACATTCCAGGAACTTAGGCCCTCCATGAGCTGTTCTGACGCGAACGTAATATCTATATGTGACTTTCTGTTACCTATTTCAAAAGTCGGAAGGCCACCTTCGTTTAGTACCATTAGGCTAGGGACCTAATCCAGCACGGTATGCCCACGCCGATCCGTGTGCATCCCGGCTCAACCAACAGACTGGGCGTTTAGGTCACCCTGAAAGATAATCTGGCTCGTTTGTGCTAGTATGAAGTCATGTAATCTATCTAGGTATAGCCGATGGGTGCGTTGGGAGAAAAGTAGCCACAGATGACCACACAATCGTTCAACTTGGCCCATGTGAAGTCTACCTCTGCCTCCGTTTTGGCTTCGCTCAGTGTTAAAACCGCCGTGTTGGCTTTGGGATCTCTCAGATTGTGAACACATTCTTTGGTTAGGTTCGTTTATCAGCAATAATTCTGTTCGACAATGTACACACAATTTAATTATAAAATTTTACAGCGGCAATAAGGATCAAAGTCTCCTACTGTTCAATGAAATATTTTGGTGTTCTCCCTTTTTCCATATACGTAAATATATCATTACAGTGCCCCTTTTCCCTTATGATGTTGTTAATACGAACTTACGTGCCTATTTCTTCTTTGAAGTGACCACTATTCACATTCGCACGATATGCTCACCGCCAGCTTGAGTCTCACTTCGTGTTAAAATTTAACAGTTAGCACTTATACCTCCGACCACCAGCCAGCCGACAATCATCAACAAACAGACAACGGTCTGGACTTCCCAACAAGTCCAATGGCGCCGAAAATTACAAAACGAGGTCTTAGACCGGTTCACATTTCCGACGGCTACAGTTCACGTTCGTAGCGTGGTAGAGGTCGTCTACTAGCGGTTGGCGACACTACCTGGCTGTTGGGACCCCAAGTACTCATAAGCCTCTTAGAATAATTGACATTAACGTAAAAGTGTAAGTTTGGGAAATCCAGTGGCGTCAAAATGATTACACCATATTTTTAAGTTAATGAAGACTTTTCTAGTGAAAGTGATGACGAATATTATGACAGTGATTCACGTGAAAACAGAAAATGTTCATTAGTTGCCCTTATCTATGTATGTAGTAGTTTTGTACAATAGGGTCTAATAAAAAATAAAAATCCTGTTAATTTAAAAATTTGGTGTAATCACTGTGACGCCACTGGATTTCCCAAACTTGCACTTTTACGTTAATGTCAATTATCCTAAGAAGCTTAAGAATGAGTATTTAGGGTCTCAATAGCCAGGTAGTCTCACCAACCGCTAGTAGACGACCTCTACGCGACACTAAGAAAATAGGAAAGCCAGCACTAAGTTGTTGCCGTCACCACTTCGGTAGCTGTACACCAAAACAAAAGGGCTCGAAACTTAATTTTCTCTAACTTAACGGCAATACTCTTGAAATGACATGTGGCAACTAAAAACCTTACGAACTAATGTGCCAACCCAGTAATATAGGGCGGGTAACAATACTATTTCACCTCAAGTGGAACAATGCGCCCACCACCCCAGAGAGCTTAATAATAAACGAAAATGACACTGAGAAATTGTAAAAAAGCTTACATAGGGATAGCGTAAAAGGTAATAAAATAAAGATAAAGAACGTAATCACACAAAGCATTCGAATTTTTCCCCAAATGCTTTCTCACTTATTTATTTATCTGTTTATTTATTTACACATTTATTTATGAAAAGCGGAAAATACACGTTTTGTTACCTACAGTAAGTAATCGAGCTAATAAAAACGGTGCGCCGTCGCCCGTTCTAATTGTGTGACATCGTTTATTTGTTGTGTCAAACCCTCGTCCCTTTCATATTAAACGAAATTGAGAAGGAGACTGTAATAAGTTTACCAAAAGCCACTCATAATTTTCGATGTAGTTATTTGGATATCTGGTTACGGACCAAATTTCTAAATATTTTTCTTCGCGCATTTTTCATTGAAAATGAAAAAGGCAATGAATTTTTCTTGTTTAATTAACAGATGGTGTACTTTATTTTTAAGATCTAATTAATTGAATAATTAATTTGGGAGCTCTTGGGAACTGTTTTTTTTTTACAACAATTAGGTTGCTCGCGTAATTTCCCAAGTTCCAACTTCGGTTGTGGACAAAATTTGTAATATCATTTCTAAAGTTGGTGTTTCTGGTTTTAACGTTCCAACGCAACGGTGTAAAGTGTGCAGACAACGTGTAAATTATTGATTGCGTGAAGAGAGCGCTTGAGGTTTGAAGTTTGTTGAGCATCCTAGAGTATGGTTAACGCTTTCTTTCCCTTTTTAGCTCATCGTGTTAGAATTTATAAGCGAAATAGGCATTCAACCTTTGTCAGTTTACTGAGTAATGACTTCTCATTGTGTTCAAATGGAAGATATTTTCTCCATTTATCATTGTTTTATGATATAAAATAACAATACTTAACCCATTAACGGCGAAATTTTTTTTTGTCAAGTGCAAATGCATATGGGAATTGTATGTGTTCAATGTTTATTATTCAGGCAAAAAAAATTCAAATTTGATAGTAATATAATTTTTATTTACAAAAAAACCAGCGTTACCATATGGTAACGCTAGCCAGATGAAGAGTCAAAGATATGAGATTCTCAAAAATCAATCTTTTATTTGGTGTGGAATATGAGATTACATTCTATGCATAACCCAACGCCACATTTTATACACATGCTTCGGACACTTGATGAACAACCCTCCCCGCACATCTGCGTCTCTTTTTACCTTCAGTATGGACCAGAAGGTGGTTTTTTTCATCATAGCGCACATCGTCAGACACTCTGTTGACACTAACGCTGCTCCTACATGTGGATGGCCTCCCAGCACCGCATAGTGGTTTTCTGAATATGGCCAGATAACTTTGGACGATTTCTTATATGCCTAAATTTATCCCTCATTGAATTTATGACCATGATATTTCCTAAATCATTTTTCTAATCCCAGTAGAAATCTCTGCCTGGCAGTGTATTGTAACCACGGAGAATCAGAATGGCTATAGCACATCGCATTTCATCAGGAGTAATTTTTGGGTCCGGCTGATTGCAAAAGAATGCATATAATTTCGATTCTTCAACGAGGAATGAAATTATGTCGTCATCAATGAACTTTTCGAACAACTCACGAGGGGTTAGGTTTTTGAATTCACCATAGTTACTAATCGGGAATACGTTTGCTCTAGGCATCACATCTCCGTCAACCCACGTAATGTCTTCTTCCGCTGGTCGACCTGCAGCTGCATTTTCACCATCCTCACCACCAACGAAACGAACTTCAGCCAGTGCTGTAAGGTGCCTTCTGCTCAGGTTGTCTAGCAAACCACCTTCATCTTCATCCCCAGAGTCTTCGTCCGTCAAAACATTTTCCGCAGCGGGTGGCTCTATGAAGATTTCATCTGGGTCCAAATCAGTGCTTATTCTAGTGTATGTCCTCGCCTGTACAGGAAATTGCCATTTTTGATATCACATTACGCTAGCGTTACCGTACGGTAACAGTCAAAAATAAGGGCGATTTACCGGGAAACTATAAGAGGAACAACTAATTTGAAAACAAATCAATGAAGATTAGAGTATATTCTACGAAATATAGATGTAGCCCACGGAGAAAATTACTCATACCCAAAATAATATGCTTACGTAAATCTTATGTCCACGATTTTCTAGAAGTAGAAATTTGTCCTAAAACAACACACTGATAACAGATTTCTATGGTTTCTGATTACTTTGCAACAATATCACTTCACACTATGGACCACGTGCCTGCAATAAACTGCAAGAATGCAGTTCTTATTCGAAGTAAACAAAGTGTAGGAAGTGAAAATCCCCACACAGTGTTGCTACCTTGACGTGGTTGTGGGGCTTGAGTGGTTCAGTGATCGGTGGGGCGTGTAACGGCAGGCTTGTCCTGGCGTACGGCGGCCCTAAGTGAGAATCCAGACTAAAGACAACACCCTCGTGTTTGTGCCGTGCGAGGCGACCCGTAATAGTGGATGAACGGGTCCTGGTAGTTGAGTCAACCTTGGGGCGGTTTGAGATCTCCAAGGGCGACAACACACTACTTTGGCCGGAATTTCACTTAAGACGGGAGGTCGTGACTAACCCATCTCGATCAAGCGGCTGTGTCGTCGGGTCAGACCGCCGACTGGGTGAGCTTTTGTAGGGTAGTGGCAGCAGACTGACTAGCGAAAGCGAAACCAGGCCTGTTTTCTGCTACCCTGGGAAGCTATATCTCTCTAGTAGCCCTGGCGTCTGAATAGACGCCCCTTGTTGGGCTCCATGGTGGGTGGGGAGCTAGGGAGATGAAACTAAAAGATCCAACATGGACAACTTAACCACAACCCCAATTCCAAAGGGAGCGTCCCAGGACACCCCTCAAACTCAGCTGCAGGTTACCAAGCCTCAGCTAAACAAAACCAAAAAAAGTAAGCGCATATCCGGCGCCGAGCAAAAGAGGAGGAAGAAAGCCAGGCTGGCCCAAATGGGCCAAACTGGCCCAACACCGTCCTCCAAACCGACCACCTCCCGTGGCACAGCTCCAACTCGGAGGCAGGCTCCTAGAGCCAACTCCGATCAGGCAGGCCAACGGGTAGGCGAGGGAAAAAAGAGGCAGAGGTCGGACGATTCAACTCCGACCCAACCGCCGACAAAGAAGGGCCCAACACAGCCCGAACCAAAGGCGGGGAGCAGCAAGGCTGAACCACCCCGCAATCTTAGCTACAAGCAAGCTATCGAAAGGCAACTCAGAGTAGCAATAATTGACTCTAACAACCCACTGGGTAAGCTAACAGCTAACCAGGCGGGTATGGTACAGAGCCACCTGGCCAAGGTTCTTGACCAGCATTTATTCGCCTTAACAGGCGCTACCCTAGCACCCACTTTTAGGGGATGGAGGTACTCGGGCGAGATTCTAAGAATCTCGTGTGACAACAACCATTCCCTTGAGTGGTTAAAGAAGGCGGTTGGCAACCTCCCACCACTGTGGGAGGCTGCACACCTAAAGGTAGTACAGGAAGACTGCCTTCCTAGGCTTTGCAGGGCTGCCATTTGGGTCCCGGGGGAACCTGAGGACTTGGTGGTAGTCAGGCAGCGCCTGGAGACGCAGAATTCCTGGGCAAGAGTGGGCAGCTGGTGTGTCTTCCACACAGCCGTGAAGGACCAGCCTCAAGGGAGGCTGGTAGTTTTCGGCATTGAGGAGATGGACCAGACCAACCTAATCGCCAGGGGAGGAAGGCTCGGCTACGGGTTTTCCACTCTAAAGGTGAAGGTTAGTAACCCCACGAAGCCCGAGGTGGCGAGTACGTCAGTACAGCCACCACAACCACAGCACCCGCAGCTGCCACAGGAGCAACTGCCGGAAGCTACAGTAGCATCACCACCCAGGCTGCGAAGGCAAACCTGTGGCTAGTGCTTGCTCGAGTGTTAGCAACTCACCCGGTCCGTTTTCGAACTGGGAGGAGTTTGCAAACATCGAGGCGTTGTTGGAGACTGATTCCAACGACGCCGTCAAATAAATAAAAGACAATTATGTCTACATACATGAGTATGAAAGAATATTTTGTACAAACAAACCTGCAACACTGTCGGGCGGCTGCTGCCACTTTAAGCAGGCACCTGGCGGTAAAGCAGGACATTGCCCTCATTCAAGAGCCTTGGATTGTTAAATCAAGGGTTTCCGGTCTAGGGGCACAAAAGGAACCGTTTATGTTGATAAACGGCAAGAAAAACCTAGGACATGCATATATGTTCCTAGCCACATTAAGGCTCTCCTACTGCCACACCTGTGTGGTCGTGATATCACGGCTATACAGGTAAGTTGTGACATACAGGGTAGGGCTGAACTAGTTATCGCTTCTATATATCTCCCAGGAGATTCTGTCGATCCACCTCCCAGTAATGAGATGGTGGAGCTGATAGAACACTGCGAGAAAAACAACAAACATCACATTATAGGGTGTGACTCAAATGCTCACCATACTACTTGGGGGAGCACTGACGTCAACCCTAGGGGTAAATCGCTACTTGAATATCTGACAAGTACTAACCTAGAGCTACTCAATCGGGGCAGTGAACCCACGTTCGTAACTACCCGAAGTCAGACTGTGATTGACATAAGTCTGGCCTCAGTGAGTATCTCTGACCACATTACGAACTGGCAAGTCACTTCTGAAGCGACTATGTCGGACCACAGAATGATTTCTTTTGAAATCAACTGCAAGAGGGCCGTCCAAAAGGGTTATCGCAACCCTAGGGTAACGGATATTCCCCTCTATAAACATCTCCTTGGAGAAAAACTTAGAGAGCACCCTTCTGGGGGACGTCTCTCGAGTCCTGTCGACATACAGGACGAAGTGGATCTTCTTTCCGATTCTATTGTAGAGTCATTTGAACAGGCATGTCCTCTGAGAACTGCTAAGACACCCTACAACCATCCCTGGTGGTGCAGGGCGCTCGAAAGGCAGAAAACTCGGTTGGGCAAACTGTTCAATAAGGCAAGGAAGACCAAAGCCACAGCCGACTGGGAGGCCTACAAGGCAAACCTAAGGCTATACAAGAAGAATATTAGGAGGCGTCAGAGAGAGGCATGGAGGAGTTTTTGCGGCTCCATAGAATCCACCTCCTCTGCATCGCGCCTAAACAAAATCCTAACAAAAGATCCATATTACAACCCAGCTAGCCTCAGGAGAGAGGATGGTTCCTATACGGACAACCTCTCCGAGACAGCTAAGGTGCTAAGAGACGTTCACTTTCCTGGAGCTGCCATCATGCCACACCCTATCTGGCCAGAGGCGGTCCCCCTCACCCCCACGAGGGATGATTGGGCGACTGCTGATCAGATAGTGGATGTGGCAAGGGTCACCTGGGCGGTAAAGACGTTCTCAGCACACAAATCACCAGGATTGGACGGCATAATACCGGCTCTCCTACAGTGGGGACTGGATGTTATTGTTGTCCACCTGGTGAGAATTTATACGGGCTGTATCGCCTTTAGATACATACCAAAACAATGGAGGGAGATAAAAATTGTTTTTATCCCCAAACCTGGAAAAGGTGATTACTCCACACCTAAATCATATCGTCCAATCAGTCTAATGTCTTTTCTCCTTAAGACACTTGAAAGATTGTGCGACAGACATATAAGGGATACAGCGCTTGCACGAGTCCCGCTTCATCCTAATCAACATGCATACTCTCCAGGAAGATCCACAGAATCAGCCCTACATTCCGTCGTGGGGAGGATCGAGAGATCGCTGGACTATAATGAGTCCACCCTGGGAGCATTCATAGACATAGAAGGGGCGTTTGACAAAACAACCTTCGAAACAATTGAAGCTGCACTACGCCACCATGGCGTAACTGAGGTCGTACGAAGCTGGATTGTGCAGCTACTGAAATTCAGAGCAGTGCACATCAGCGTAGGCGACATAACGGTGAGGTGCACAGTAGTGAGAGGATGCCCCCAAGGTGGGGTGCTGTCACCACTTCTGTGGAACTTAACTGTAAACAGCCTGCTCTGTCGTCTCAACGACAGCGGCTACTATACGCTGGGCTATGCGGATGATCTATCTATCCTAATAACCGGCAAGTTTGAGGCTACTCTGTGCAGTCTTATGCAAGCAGCCCTCAGAGTAACCGAAGAATGGTGTAAGGAACACTCCCTGTCTATAAACCCGACAAAAACGGAGCTAGTTCTATTCACAAGGAAAAGGAAGACTCAGGGCCTTCGAGCTCCTCTACTCTTCCAAAAACACCTCCAGTTTTCAGAGTCAGTGAAGTATCTAGGTATTACACTTGACAAAAAACTGAACTGGAGCAAACACATCAAGCTTAAAGCGGAGAAAACAAATAGGGCCTTCTGGCAATGTCGCCGCGCAATGGGAAGACTTTGGGGTCCATCCCCAAAGGCTGTCCTGTGGCTGTACACCGCTGTGATTAGACCTATGTTTTGTTACGGAGCAATTGTCTGGTGGCCTAGAACCAGACTCTCCACAACCATAGCACTTCTTAACCATGTGCAAAGACTAGCGTGCCTTTCGTGCACGGGCGCAATGCGAACGACCCCCACAGCCGTCATGGAAGCCCTCCTGGGTCTGCCTCCACTGGATCTCCACGTGAGAGAGCAGGCCACGGTGGCAGCCTTGCGTCTGAAAAATAAAGGGTTGTTGAACAGCAGAGGTACTGAGGTGGGACACTCTCGAATTCTGGGTGAGGCAGTCAAGCGACTGCCTATACTAGAAGGACGATCTGACTCACTCATCCCTCGATTTATACTAGGGAAAAACTACCGCATCTTTTTTGATGCGGAAGTGGCATCCCAACCAGACATATCCATCTTCACGGACGGATCTAAAACAATGGAAGGAACAGGCACCGGAATTTATTCCAAAGAACTGAACCTCCATATCAGCCAACCACTAGGCAAAATTTCGACTGTCTTTCAGGCAGAACTAGCAGGAATAACGCTTAGTGCAAGAATAATTCTTATGCACAGCATAAAGAATAAAAGCATTAGAATTTCCAGTGACAGCAGAGCCGCTCTGCAGGCACTAGGTCAACACAAAATTACCTCCAGGTTGGTTTCCGAGTGTCACCAAATACTGGAGCAACTGACAAACAGCAATACCCTTGAACTGGTATGGGTTAAAGGGCATGCTGGAACAACAGGCAATGAAAAAGCCGATAAGTTAGCCCGACTGGCCTCAAAACAACTGTTTTATGGTCCAGAGCCGGCTCTTCCACTTACAGTATCAACTGTAAACAACTTAATAACTCAAGACACCCAAGCCCAGCATAGGGTTAGGTGGAACTTGATGTCAGAATGCCGTCACGCGAGAGAGGCCTTCAGAGGACCATCTCGTAGCCTGGCGCGTTTTTGCACAGGGCTATCCAGAAAGAACCTACGGCTACTTGTGGGCATACTTTCTGGGCACTGTAAACTTAACAAGCACATGCACCGCATGGGCTTGGTTGAATCACCATCCTGCAGAGGATGCTACACAGAAGATGAGACGGCGCAACACATACTTTGTGAGTGTCCCGTACTTGTCGAACTAAGACGATCCATGTTGGGGGACTCCTGGCCGGACATGGCTAAGATTAGAGCCGCTTCCCCGTCCAGCATCCTCAGGTTCATCTCACGTGTGGGATGGCTTGAGTGATGCTGCGGGGTCGAACGACTCTAATCAGGGAGGCAGCACAAAGGGCCCGAATAGGAGGCCTAAGTGCGCGTGGACTTTTTGACCACCCTCCCATCGTAATCCAGAATCCAGAATCCAGAATCCAGGAAGTGAAAATACGTGCGCCTGTCGGTGTTACCATTTGGGTACGCTAGCCGTTAAAGGGTTAACAGAGAGTGAAAAATTGATACTTCGTTCGGATGATAGACCTATAATAAGGGATTAACCACTGGTGGGACAGGTTTAGGGATAAGTTACTCCTGTTTGGTCAAAAATGCCAAAGTTAACTTACAAATCTTTACCAAACGTGACGTGGACCAAAATTTACAAATTAACCTTCGATTCGTGCTCCGTTTCAATCACATTCTCCAGACAAGAATTCTGAATTATCATTATCATTAAGATATCATGCATTTCACACCAAAAAGTTAAATTAGCAGAAATTTTCCTTGCGCTACTAACGTAAACGTAGATGACCGAACCTTAACCTTCGAAACGGCTTACGTAATTATCCAATAAAAGAAAGTCAAGGATTTAATACTCCCAAGGTCATCGGATCCCAGCTCCTCGAAACCGAAACCTATTCAGGGGAACTATACATATAAGAAAAGTCATTTAAGCATTTATAAAAATTCGACATGTTATAGTCTGTAAAATGAATGTTTGCGACTTTCGGCTTAGCTCTTTATTTGGCGTACACATTCGTAGTTTGTATCTATTTCGTTGTAACACGCAATATTTGGAAATAGAGCATAAATAGAGAGAATGGAATGCTACATTATCGTCACCACGGGTGGTGAACTAAGACAGACACTATACGTTTAAAACATCTGTTTTTGTGTCAGGTGTGTTAGAAGGAGATAGTAATGTCTATTTTAGACGTCTCCTTAAAGACTAAATTGTCTGTTGTAATCCTTTGACAGTGGTATTCAAAAGTTATTTTCGCGTATTTGTAACAACTACTGAAAATTTGTTATATTCCTTCAATTTATATAAAGAAATTAAGACGTAATTGAAAATATAATAATATAATTTATTATATAAATTGAAGAAATATAACATATTGTAACGACTTTTGAACTCTATTTCTCAATTATTCAGTAAATACAAGTTATAATTGTTAAACGAACGCAAAAACCCGTTTTTGACACAATTCATTAATCAATTCTCTAAAAACAAAAACCCTTAGAAATCCTGATAGTGATCACTAATTTCAACCCTCAGTTGCTTGTTACATTACCCCCCTCTTCAAGACTGTTCTGGCCCAGAACAGCTCCCTGGTTTCGGTAAAAGGGGTCATGACGGTAACGGCAGTTCTATCCCCGCGTGCAAGCTCCATTTCTGTAGAAATAGCAGTCAACAGCCCTCCTTGGAATAATTGAGGACTCTGGCACAAGGCTTCAGACCAATATGGCTACTCCGGCGTCCTTAAATATGACTTCCAGCATGTTCCGGACGATTCTCCAATCCAACTGATCTAATCCACAGCCGAGTTTAGGAACTGCCACTTTCATTATGCCCTTGGCTAGCAGTTTGGCCCTCAAATTCCATAATGCATTCCATAAATCGGCGTAATTGGGTTTCTGGTAGCACAATCGCTTTGTTATCAAGTAATAAATGGACCGTTCCCCATCTTGCATCTGCAGGACATTGCTAACAGATAAATTCTGCTCCCTGAGTTCCTCCAAATGCCCAAATTTATTTTTGAAGGCGACTGCAATCCCCCTTGACATATTACGATCTCCAGACACGCAGTGGGCAATTGAATAGTCGTTAGGGACCGCAAACAGATCTTGTTGCACCTCGTCGTCACTCCAAATCTAGCTTTTCCAGTCGTCGGTTGGTCTCACTCCATTGACATTGACCTTTGGTTTTCCTCTGGGTAACTTATGAATGCGATAGATCAAATCGTTTATCCTCTTTTTAACTTGGTATGGACCGTCCCAGTTTCGTTCTAACTTTGGGGAGAAACCACGACGTCTCTGCGGACTGTAGAGCCAAACCAAATCCCCGGGTTCGAATCCCCCCTCCTGGGCTCTCACGTCATACATGGTCTTCATCCGGTCACTCGCGATCTGACTGCCCTTGTGGGTCCGATCGTGGATGTCATGAAGTCGTTTTTTTAGATTGGCAATGTAGTCGTCACTAGCTACTTCTTGCGCCGTAGGTGGAGTTCCAAATTCTAGATCGCATGGCAATCGCAGCTGGCGGCCCAACATCACAGAAGCTGGTGTCTGTCCTGTCGTCTCATGCACTGAAGCTCGATAGGCCATCAGGAACAGGTGCAAGTATTGGTCCCAATCTCGCTGGTGGTCAGAGACGACTTTAGATAGATATTTGCCCATCGTCCGGTTCATTCGTTCCACCATTCCATCAGATTGAGGGTGTAATGGCGGAGTTCGAGTCTTACGAATGCCCATGAGTTGACAAACGTTCCTGAATAGCATGGACTCGAAATTGCGGCCTTGATCGGAATGTAGTTCCAAAGGCGCCCCGAAGCAGCTAAAGAATTCCTTGACTGGGATTTCGGCGACGGTCACAGCTTCCTGATTTGGCAGCGCATATGCCTCTGTCCACTTGGTAAAATAGTCCATGGCCACCAGAATGTATTTATTTCCAGCTTCGCTTTTAGGAAAGGGTCCGGCGATATCTATAGCCACTCTCTCCATTGGGCTTCCTACGTTGTATTGCCTCATAGGGGCTCTTCGCTTTCCTAAGGGTCCATTACCGGCAGCACACAATTCACATTTGCGGCACCACTCTTTAACGTCGTCTTTGCAGTTGACCCAATAAAACCGCTCTCTAACTTTCTCCAGGGTTTTTTTTACACCAAAGTGTCCTCCAGAGGTACCGTCATGAAGATGTCGTAACACTTCTGGCACTCGGCTTCTCGGGATTACAAGCTGAGTTTTAATACCAGTACCATCCTCATTCTTCAAATCTCGCGTCAGGACACCGTCTTTCACGTTCAAAGAGTTCCATTGTGCCCAATATGCTTTCAATATTCTGTTATAAGAACTAATTGCTCCCCAAGCCGGTCTTTCTCCTTTATCCTTCCACTCCAGTACGATTTTCAGCTCTGGATCAGCATTTTGACCTTGTCGGATCTCTTCCGGTAGCCACTGATCGTTGACTACAGTAGTTCTGGCTACTCGGAAAACCTTCTCTTCCAATCGAGAGCAATGGCGGCAATCTGTTGGACATGGTCTTCTTGACAGGGCATCGGCATTCCGATGGCTGGTGCCTGCCCGATGTTCTGTATCAAAATCATATTCTTGTAATCTTTCGATCCATCTTGCCACTTGACCTTCGGGATTTCTGAACTGCAACAGCCACTTCAACGCGGCATGGTCCGTTCTTAACCGAAACTTCCGTCCGTACAAGTATTTGTAAAAGTGTTCTACAGACTTTACCACGCCAAGTAGTTCTTTTCTCGTCACACAATAATTTCTTTCTGCCTTTGATAAGACTTTGCTAAAATAGCCAATGACCTTTTCTTGTCCGTCTTGTACCTGGGAGAGTACACCTCCGATAGCTAGGTTACTTGCGTCAGTATCCAATAGAAATTCCCCGTCATGACGTGGATAGCTTAACACTGGCGCTGTGGTCAGGGCGCGCTTCAGCTGCTGGAAAGCCGTCTCGCAGTCTTCGCTCCAAATATATTCGCGACCATCCTCCGTTAACCTTATCAGCGGCTTGGCTATATTGGCAAACACAGGAACAAAACGTCTATAGTATGTGCATAATCCCAGGAAACTTGGAACTTGATGTTTATCTTTCGGCGTCGGCCACTTCTGTACTGCTTGGATTTTGTCGGGATCGGCTGCTACTCCATTCCGAGATACCACATGACCCAAGTACTTCACTTCTTTGCGAAGGATGTGGCACTTCTTTGGACTCAATTTCAGATTGGCCCCACGTAACCTTCGGAGCACTTCTTCCAAATTCTTCAAATGCTCACCGAATGACTTTCCGACCACGATCACGTCGTCCAGGTACACCAAGCAGGTTTTCCAGGACAGTCCTCTTAAAATGGTTTCCTTCAGACGTTCGAAAGTGGCAGGAGCATTACATAAGCCAAAGGGCATAACAGTGAACTGCCATAGCCCGGAACCAATGGTAAACGCGGTCTTCTCTCGATCTTCAGGTTCTAACTCAACCTGGCAATAGCCACTCTTCAAGTCCAACGTCGAAAACCATCGCGAACCAGATAATGTGTCTAATGTGTCATCGATACGTGGTAAGGGATAACTGTCTTTCTTGGTCACATCATTGAGTTGTCGGTAATCCACACAAAATCGTGTTGATCCATCCTTCTTACTAACCAAAACGACCGGCGATGCCCATGGACTGCTTGATGGTTCGATGACACCTTGTTTCTCCATGTCAACAATAATCTTCTCCGCCTCTGCCCGCTTGGCTAATGGCAGACGCCTTGGGTGCTGCCGTATAGCCCTGGAGTTTCCAGTATCCTGACTATCGTCGAGGGCGAAGACATCCTGGTATCGACGCACCAACTCTTGAGCTTCCCTCAACTCCCTTTCATTAAGGCCTTCGCACGAACTTATAATTAAGCTTACTAGTTTCTCCGCATTGCCTTTAAAGGATGGCTTTTGGACATCATCCATGCATCTGGCAACTCGAGATACTGGTATACACTGCCCCACAAGGGTATTTTTTCTCAACGTTACTGCTTCCATATTAACGTTCATAATCCTCACCGGTACAACATCTCCAACTTTGATCAGCGCTTTGCCAACAAGTATGCCGCTATGAATTCTCTTATCCTCCACAGGCTCCATCATCCGTACACATCCTGCTTGAAATTGCCCATCCAGACCGGCTCTAACGATCTCTTCGCTTCGACCAGGCAAGGTCACCTCTTCCAATAGTAGGACTCTCACCACAGGATCTTCCAGTGGATGCAGAGGAAGTTCTTCGTCGTCCATTCTCAGGACACCTTCTTTCAAGTCTAACGCGAAGCCAAATTTCCTTAGTAGGTCCATTCCCAGAATGAAGGCGTCTGTGATATCTGCAACCAACATCTCATGATCAAGCTCCTTGCTTCCAATGCCAATCTTCATCTTCACGAGTCCCCGAGTTGGTATAACGTCACCCGTTGCTGTACGGAGTTGGGTAGTCGTGGAAACCAGCTTTACAGTTTCCTGTAGAACGTCGGAGCGTATGATAGATTTTGTCGCCTCCGTATCAATAAGTAATGGGATTATTTGTCCAGCAATATTCCCATCAACAAACATACTGCCAATCTTAGGGACTGCTGTGTTTCTGCGTCTTTTAGTCCATCTATAAAAGTTTGCACGGCCAGTTGCTCCAGGAAGGACTCAGGCGCCGTTGGATAAGCCAGTCGAACCAATCGTGTGACATCGGCTTCGAACTCCTGAAGATTTTCTCCACTTTTCTGACTGCGGTTCTTTACTTGTGCATGATATACTTGCTGAAGATGCGTATCGCCATATCTCATCTCCAAGCGAGAGACTAGGAGTTGATAATCTTGCTGTTGGTTGATCGGAATCGCTTGCAGGATGTTGAGAGCATCTTCACGTAAGGCTACTATCAAGGAAACTGCCTTTTCCTGGTCAGTCCATCCGTTAGCCCTCGCAGCAGCTTCAAACTGTTTGTAGTAGGTGGACCAGGGTACTTTTCCATCAAACGTTGGCGCTTTTACTTTTATCTTCGTAGCAGGGTCCCGTTGCTCACTGGTTTCTTCCCTTACGTCACCCGCCTGGTACTTGTTCGTCGAAGGATCTAGAAGTCGGGCCAGTCCTTCTTCGAGCTTTTTCTCTTCTATTATTTTCATTAATTTATCTTCTTGTTCTTTCAGTTTATCTTCTAGTTCTAATACTCGAAATCCAATCATTTCGCAATTTTCCATCACTCTCTCGTCTACCTTGGCTAATTTTTCCTCGAGTGTTTGGCAATTTTCTAATAATTCGGCCCTTAAGACTTCCGAATTCTCCCGAACTTTTTCTTCCAGTGCCTTCGAATTTTCTAGTAACTCGTTTTTTAATTCTTTCGAATTTTCCAACAATTCATCTTTCAATGTTTTCGAATTCTCTTCCACTCTACTCAACATTACTTTTAAATTGCCTCCCGGATTCTCAAATTGAAAAGTTTCTGGATCTTCACCATTGTCCGTCAGCCATTCTTTAAGACGCTTTACGAGTGCACTTTTATTTCCTGTGACGTCCTCATCTCTCTCTTCCAATTCCCGTTTCAAATCGACCACTTTGAGCTGGTTTAATAATACCGTTGCCATTTTTTTTTCACTGCACATAATTTTATTATTTTGCTGTTTATATTAACACTTAAATTTTATTGTTTATTTATATTAAAACCCACACCTGAAACCAATTGTAACGACTTTTGAATTCTATTTCTCTAAAAACAAAAACCCTTAGAAATCCTGATAGTGATCACTAATTTCAACCCTCAGTTGCTTGTTACAATATTTTCAGTAAATACGCGAAAATAACTTTTGAATACCACTGTCAAAGGATTACAACAGACAATCTAGTCTTTAAAGAGACGTCTAAAATAATAGTAGTTTACGTAACAAGTCCCGAAAGTGACCTTTTACTGGACAAGTAGGCAAATTACAGGGCGAGCCGCAGGCGAGTCCTGCAAGCCTGCGAGTCCAGTAAAAGCACTTTTGGGACGTATTACGTACAATATTTTTTTTTAAATCGTCCAGAAACGGGAAGAACAATTGACCATTCTAGGCCGGAAAGTAAAAAATGAGTCCGGTAAAGTAAAAATGAGTCCGGTAAAACTTTTACCGGACTATCACAATGACTTTCCGGCTGTTTCCGGTTCAGTCCGTCAAAATGACATTTTCTAGCCTAAAAATAATCCAGAAACTACTATTTTCTGGCCGATTTTAAAAAAACATTACTATCTCCTTCTAACACACCTGACACAAAAACAGATGTTTTAAACGTATAGTGTCTGTCTTAGTTCACCACCCGTGGCGACGATAATGTAGCATTCCATTCTCTCTATTTATGCTCTATTTCCAAATATTGTGTGTTAGAACGAAATAGATACAAACTACGAATGTGTACGCCAAATAAAGCGCTAAGCCGAAAATCGCAAACATTCATTTTACAGACTATAGTGTATTTTTTAATTATCCGCCAGTTCAGATCGTTGAACTGCTGATAACGGTTAATTGTATACGTAAGTATGACAAAATACGTAAGTGTATGAATCTGTCCAATTAACGTCAAAAATATGTTCATTATATTAGCATTTGATGATTTAAATGTAGAAAACCTATTTAACTGTTGATATTTTTCGATAAATGTAGAATAGTTAATGTAAAATCATTAGAACGTAAATCTACTCGCGTTTGAAGTCCACGCCACAATTTACCAATGTTATACAACATTCAGAATTTGATTGGCCTGTCAAGAAAATGAAACTGTACTAGCTTTCCAGTTAAATTGGAGATAAAATAATATGATACAAATTTGATTGGGGTTACCGTTGCTTCCGACGTTTGCATTAAATCAGACGGATTGTAACGCCCTCGCGCGACATTGGCTTAAAGCTCACAAAGTTCTTTCACGTCATTCTTTTGCTACAGATTTCTTTTTCTAGTTCGCCGAGGGTCGAGGTTCGTAGACGACGTGATACTAGATTCATATTATTTTTCTCACTTTTTCGTGACGTTCCCTCCAATCGACAGTTTTGTCCAAATTTTCGAAAACTGCATTTCTTTTTATCCCGATATACATTGCATATAAGCGGCCATCGAATCCTAAAATTGGTATTAGTGGGACCATTTACTTTCCCGATATTCCATTCATTGTCACCCTGACGTTTTTTTAAGCACCAAAATCGAAGGTTGATAGATTACGTTTCACACGCTCGAACACGAGGTAAGCATTCCTTGTTACGGCAACAAATGATTGGTACCGCAATCAAAAATGCAATGGCTCGGTAAGCTCAGTTATAAGGGGCAATCTAATAGGCGTGGGAGATATTAATATAGAATTTAAATTCAGCAAGTACAGGGGGTAGTCAAAGCTAAAGTTAATTTGTATTAGGTTAGCAAATATATTTAAGTAAATTTTAGGGCGCCACGATAGTTCTTTAGAAAGTTAAAGCTGGTAATCAGAACAACGAAGCTCTTAGCAGCTTGTCGTAACAGAGATATGATTTCTGAAAGAAAATGTGGGTATTCGGTAAAGAAATACACTGGAGTAATGGTAGTGAAGGTTATAATGAACCAAAATATAACGATTAACACAACAAAATAATTATAATACAACAAATCTTCACAGGATTGAAACAATAAAGGGGGTTTAACTTTTACCTTGGAAGGATTGAAGTTTACATATGACAATAATGTACAATAAATAACACAAAAATACAAGTGCATATATCAGCAACCGACTTGGTAACTGTGAAAAAGTCAGTAAATGTAATTTAAACAACGCTTACCTCTATATCCAAGTAATGCTGTTGCGCAACCTCAATACTGTTGGATTATCTAAATAAAAAGGTTAATTAACATGAAAAGTATTAGGGCTACGACAAGCAGACCGACTCAAATATAACAGTTACGAAATTTAGTCAGTACTTAGTTTCGACTGTTGACATTTATCAAAATAGCAATTAGCTTTTGAGCTTTATTTTTAGACAAAATGAAACTTCAAGGTGAAAGGTAATAAACAAATAACAAAAGTAACTTTAAAAGTAACGAACAAAGTTAATGCAAAAAGTAATCAGAAAGTAACAGAATGAATTAAATAAGTTATTTAAATTGAAGCAAAATATGAGATGTGATTAAGTAATTTAGTATAAGCAAATTTTATAGTAAACAGTAACAAATTTCAAATAATATTAAGCGAAAAAAAGTAAGGTTAGTGACTTATCGATCTTGTTGCCAAAGTTGACACAAGATGGCAGCACTAAATTCTGGAAGTAAGTAATTTCTTCATACAGGAATGCGGAAATGAGTAGAGATGATTTCAAGAACAGCAATCATGTAGTTTATCAGGACAATAACCATCGATGTTCGACAGCAACGGAACAGGACGATAAATATCGATTAAAAGCGACTTGTGAAATTTCCGTAGCACTTAGTAACGTATAGTTAGAAAACAAAGTATAAAAAGATATGCAGTTAGAAATCGAGCAGCTATTTATACAAGCGCGAAAATATTTGCTGGTGAAGTAACGGACCTAAAGCAAAGAAAAAGTATTTTACGAAGAAGGCTATGGATCGACCAATCAGAGACTAAATGACGTACACTGACAGCCAATAGAATAATATAGTTTAATTATTATCTCCACCGACCAGAAAATCTGCAAACGGAACGAACGAACACGCTGCGATCAGAAGTGACGCTTCGCGTAGGAATAGAACAAAAGATGCAAAAGTAGTACCAAAAGTATTGAGAGCGAACTCTATTAACAAAGTATAGAATTAGCAAATTCGTAACCTGTAATTGTTACTTGCATCCTTTTTTAATCCCCAACGTTCATTCGTTTTTCGATTTTTTAGCGTCATCGCAACCGAATCGTTAAACCGTTCCTTGCTTTGCGAAGATTTTCTAACCGAATTTCTAACCGTTATCTGACTTTGAACAAGCGTCCTATTGGAAAGTCCACCATGTTGTTGAAAACCAAAGCTGCATTGTTACCGGAATTGGTACCAACAGTCACCACAATTAATCACAGCGAACTCCCGCTAAGTGGATTTTAAACTTCGACTTTTTTTATTATAACTTGTTAATTCATAACTTGCTTACTCAATTTTGCTTTATAAGCACCATTGCTTTAATTAACCCTAGAGCTACGGACGATTTTCTTCTTGTTGTTTTAGCATTGACTACTGAAGGGTTACGGGAGTAACCCCACTATAAATAGACATAATACACGATGAATTGAAGCAGGTGTGTTGTTTATATGCTACTGTGTGAGCCCGTATACTTTTTGGGAACAGTGTACTATGCTTTCTGTCGTCACCAAAAAAGGGCGTGCTGTTTATCTCCTGAGCAGCATCCATCGTACATATCATACTCCATACGTAAGATGGTTCGTGATAAAGAAAAGTCATTGAAGAAATAAATGACTATTGTAACGCCACGAAAAGAGGCGTTGACATTTTTGATCGGATGTTGAGCAACTACACATGTAAGCTCAAAACAAATCGATGGCCACTAGCGGTCTTTTTCAATATGTTGGATGTGGCAGGTCTTGCGTCTTGCATAGCCTACAGGGAGTTACATCCACATGAAGTCAACAAAAAATACCGAAAATATTTTTTGACTCAATTGGCCAGAGAACTATGTATGGAAAACATTCAATTTAGGGCTGCGAATCCGTTGGTTTATTCACGTGCCACAACTCGCGTTGCCATCGAATTTGTGCTTCAACGAAAACTGCCTTCTGTTATCCCACTTGCTCCTGCTGGCCTTGCTGCTGCCCAGGCTCCTCGTGAGCAACGAGTTCCCAAAACAATTCAAGGGAATTTGCCACCTGTGCCAGTCCCAGTCGCTGGAGAAACGAAAAAGGGAAATCAAAGAACCTATGTTCAAATTGTTCAAAGCCTGTTTGCAATGAACATGCAGTAATTGAGTACCGTTGTAGTCATTCTTGTGTTGCTGAATAATCATTTTTACCATTTATTATTATCTTTTTACCATTAATTATCAATAAAGATAATTGAATAAACATTTCATTTCGATTTAATTGATAAATAATGTGTTTTATCTCTTAAAGTACTTGGGGTTACTGGAGTAACCATCCGTATTCTGTACTATTTTTGAATAGGGTTTTGGAAAAATTAAATTTTGAAAAATCTAAAAAATTATATGAATAGGAAATGACTGAAAACTGACGCCAAATACTTTCTTTAAGATGTCCTAAAATTTCAGCTTTCTACAATAAATAATTTTTTCAATATTCATGGTGAAACATGTCGGGGTTACTCCCGTAACCCTTCAGTAGCTCTAGAGTTAACTAATTTATCAGTTCAAAACTTGCTATCGGAAGATCATTGCTACCGATTGTTACGGTAACAATTGGGTTGTAACAAAATTTATAAAATGCAAAGACCTCGGAAGCTCAGTTATAAGGGGCAGTAATGGGGTGGTTCAGATATGAGTAGAAAATTTAAATTCAGTAAGCGAATGTCGGTAGTAAGAGATAAATAAAATTAGGGTGTCGCGTAAATTCTTTAGACAGTTAAAGCTGGTAATCAGAACTACGACAATATTAGCAGCTTGAAGTAACAGTGGTGTGATTGCTGAAAGAAATATGGGTATTCGGGAAATAAGAACACTTGAGTAACGGAATCGTGGTTATAATGAACTAAACAGGTAACACTTGTGTTAATCAATTGGTATAATATTTAACAATACTGCTTAAGTGAAACAAAGGGGGCTTACTTTTACCTTTATAACAACTGAAGAAAACATGTAGCAAATAAATGAGGGTAGGTAACAAAACATAGAATACCATCAACCGACTTGTTATCTGTACAAAAGTCAGTAAATGTAATCAAAGCAAATCTTACCTTACTTACAAAACAGCAGTGTTGATTGCGCAACCAAACGTACCGTTGAAGAGTTAGGGCGGCACTAAACAGACCGACTGAAATATAACAATTACGAACTTGAGACAGAATCGAGCGTTGACAATAAACTAATTAGGAATTGGCTCTTTAAGTTTTAACTTTAAACAAATTAAATTCATCAAGGTAAAAGTTAACATGAGTAACAATAGTAATTTTAAAGATGGTAAAACACAGTTAGTAGAAAATAATTAATTAAAAACGTAACAAAATGAATTATTAAAGTGAGTCAAGGTATGGTAGGATAAAGTAATTTAGCATAAAACAATTTAGGCAATAAACAATACTCAAATTCAAATAATAATGAAAAAATATGAGGTTATAGTGAACTTTGCAATTCTTGTTACTAGGCGACTGTTTCTAAAGGTTGACGGAAGATGGCGGCAGATGAAAATCTTTAGTACAGTGACTCTATTACAAACAGTGACGACAAGCAGCGATTAGCTCCACCCATCCGCCATTAGGAGGAAAAATTTTGGACGGGTTTCTATGAACTCAATGGTGGTATCCTAGCAACGTGCTAAATCCAAATAAAAATCACACGCTGATCAAAGGTAGACACAGTCAGGCCGCCATTAAGAGGCAAAATATACCACGGCCAATAAAAATCAATACATTGCTTGTCGCCACTGTTTGTAATAGAGTCACTGTAATCTTCAGTAATTTATTTTCTTTATTCAATAATGTGGCGATAATGGAGGTGAGATGATAAACAACAACTAATATGGTTATCACGAATTGGTTCACGGTCATTTCCCCGCCGAAAAAATCCCGCCGGTCAATTGCCCGCCGGTAAATTGTTCGCCTGGTAAAAACTCCGCGCGGTGAAATGTTCGCCGGTAAAATGCCCGCCATGACAAAATCCCGTCGGTCAATTTCCCCCCGACCACCGTCATGAATAAATGAACGTAACACGCGTATAGAAAGGAAGAGCACAATTATTTAAATTTTCGTACATATTAAGAATACATTGTGTTTTATTGTACCTATGTTTTGTTGATCATTATGTTACTTTCGATGAACAAAAGTTCATTACATGACATGTAAATCTGGATGTGTGGGTGTCCGTTGCTTTTTTCCTGTAGACATTTTTGACATTCTGATTTAAGACATTTTTGTATCGATCGTTCTTTTTTCTATCTCATCGGGAAGGTGCTTAAAATGGCCGTCGAAAATATTTTACAAATTTATATACGTATAACGGTTCTTTTGTTAAACATGGCAATGCGTGGTTTATTAATACAGTCTTCTTTTTTGAATAGGTATAGCATATTTTAATTTACAGTAAACAGCGGCCTCAAATTCATCTTACGCCTCAGGCCTCCAGAGTGCATAATCCGCCACTGGCTGCACATAACGTAGGTACAAATGTAAGTGGATCTTTATCACGAAAATAGGGAAATATCAGGGGAATCATTTTACCTACAGCGGCGAGCAAATGACCGACGGGATTTTGTCATGGCGGACATTTTACCGGCGAACATTTCACCGCGCGGGGTTTTTACCAGGCGAACAATTTTCCGGCGGGAAATTGACCGGCGGGATTTTTTCGGCGGGGAAATGACCGGATACTTCACGAATTTAACCAGCGACGCTCGACGGCGAGTAGGATCGGAAGTAATTTCAGGTAGAATCTCAGATAAATTGTTGGCAAAATGGCGGTTACACCATCCGTGAAACGCTAAGACAAGTAATATAAATTACTGTCAGGAATTTAAAGGAAATCGTGATATTTATTACAAATAATTAGGTACATACCTCGAGGATTATTATTCTCCAGGAGCGCAGCAAGAAAGTAATTCGTAAATACATAGTTATTTAATGCACATATACGTAAAATACGGCTTAATGACTCTTAGAATTAGCAGATGATTTCAAGTAGACACTAGATTGATTTAAGCTTTTCACATTAAGTAACGATTAAAATCAATTTATAAGAAAATGTGAAATTTCGGTAGCACTAAATATGTAACGTTTTGTTCAACGAAACGAAGTAGAATGATACGCCATTAAAAATCGAGCTACTATTTATGTAAGTACGGAAATGTTTGTCGGTGGCCAGCGACAAAGAAATAAAAACGAAATGAAAAAAATCAACCAATCAGAGATTAGGTGACGAACTCTCTAGCCAATTAAAATAACGAATTTGGTTGCAGAGCGAAAATCTGTAAAGGAACCAACGCAAATGTTGCGATTAAAAGGGACGCTTCTATTAGGGAAAAAAAGAGGGATGAAAAAGGTATCGAGAGCGAACTAAAAATTGGGATATTTTGTAATTCTTACTAAAATCAATACAATCGACTTTTGCGAATTAGGCAATTAATCGAGCAACGTAACACGATTTGGATTTGTATCGTTAAACATTCTACATATCTTCTTTACCTTTAAACTATTGCTTACATTCAATCAATACCATTCCCTTCGGTATCCGATTGATTAGGCTACAAATTAGTAATTTACAAATTCATCTTGGATCAATTATTTCTCTCGGTCCTATGCTCATTTATTTATGTAACATCTTGGTATGGTATCTTTGATCAAAGAAGCCACGACTGGATTTCAGGTAAGAAGTTTGAATTAATGAAGAATACTCGTGTGGGTATTATTTTGTCAATCGTATCCCGTTATCTTGTATTTTGCTAACGTCATTTATTACATATAAGATTGCTTTGCACTCATTATAAAGGTAAACCAAAGATCCGACTCGATTGTCAAGCACTGCAGTGCACTGCATTAATATTAACTTCTAATCTAATCTAATGCTAATCATTTTTGAGCTTTCAAACCGTACTAAAAGCTCCCCCAAAATGCTTTCATTAGCACTTTCTCGAAGCTCTTTTAAAATTTGAAATTGAAGTGGAGAGTGTTAATATATATTAAGAATACGTCGTACTTTTTTAAACAAATTATAGCTTCTGATGTAATTTCTATTGTAAATAAGTTTCACTACTTCATTAAGATAGGTAGTACGATAAAGTATCTTGTTTTGAGAAAGTACAGCTTATTGCAAACACTTTAAGTTTTGAAATAAAGCTCTGTGTAATGGTTAATCTCCCTTTGAACTTAAGTGTGCCTTAATTAAACCTATGTACAAGAAACTTTCAAGCTTTTCTGAAACATTCGAATTAGCTCCCAACTCTTAGAATACCTAATTACAGCTTCAAGGTGACTAATCATTCTCAACACGGGGTTGTTTAAACTAGATACGAATTTGTATTTGAGATGGTTTCCCCTACTAACTGACTTGTCATCAGCGTTTGATACTGTGAATCACACTTTACTTCTAGAGAAACTGCACAATGATGGTGTCTGTGGTAATGCTCTAATTCTGTTTCAATCATACTTATCAAATGGAATACAAATTGTAGAAATGCGAGAGAACGGAGCGATACGTTTCATAGGGTGTACCACGGGGCTCAATACACGGTCCCACTTTATTTTCAATTTTTGCAATTGACCTGCAAGCGCGTTTCACGTATGAATCTAGCTCCAACAACACGATTGCAATTTGTTATGCGTATGATACTAACATCCAATTCGATAACATATCAGATGACCCATGTAGTATTTAATATTGGTGTAATATTGGCATTCCATTGTAAATATATTGGTAGAATATGAATGTACAATATTGTTCAAACATTGAAATGTGATCAATTTTACATATTGGGTAAATATTACCAAACGATATTCTTTCAATATTGGGGAAAGTATTTATACAATATTGGCCCATTATTGTTTTGTAATGTGTATAAAAATAGTATGAAAGGGGGTGATCTGGGCCACTACAGAGCCCTAACTGCTGCGATTTCCCATTGCGCAGCGCCTGCAGGTGCTCCATGTGGTCCGGTGGTCCTTCCCCAGAAACCCCATTCACTTTGTGCAGACTTGGAGGAGATCGATGATGCTGAAAAAAGCTTTTGCTTCAAGTAGGACTCGAACCATCGATCACGCGGTTAGAAGGTCAGCCATTATACCATTGAGCTACGAAAAGTTACATAATTTTGGAAATCAACTTTGAACACTATAATATATGGAGGAGGGCGATTATATTTTGATTATTTTGATATTTCTAAATCGGCGAAAACTAACATTCGGCGGATTTTGAGAAAATATCATAATGTTATTATTTATGAATATTTTTTCCATGTAGCCTAAATATATCATTTTAAATATCCAGTAATATTGAAAACACAGTATTGTTATATTATTGATAAATAAATATTGACTTTATATTGTATAGTAATATTTACTAAATATTGTAAATATTTATGTTATATGGCTTAAATATCGATTTTCAATATTTAGTAATATTGTACACGCAATATTGGTACATTATTGTGTGTACAATATTTGAATTTATTAAGTAGCAATATTTACTAAATATTACTAATATGTATGTTATATTGCTTAAATATAGATTTTCAATATTTAGTAGATAATATTGTACATGCAATATTTGTACATTATAGTGTGTACAATATTGGAATTTACATTAAATAGCAATATTTACTAAATATTTCAAATATTGTTCTTATATTCACTAAGTATTGTTTTTCCAATATTATTTGTATAATATTACAAAAATGTATTCATACAATATTGGCTGCAGATCGACAATATTGCCCCAATCTCTCTATATTAGGCCAACATTCCCCCAAGCTAACGCCAATAAACGGTGCTACATGGGGAGGCTGTCAAAACACAATTTGTATAGGTTAGATGGTAATGGTGAAATAATTAACATTCACACAACCTACCCCATATTTGTATGTGGCTAAATCAATCAAGAAAAAGCCAACCCCGAAAGCGAACATTGATGAGTTAGAAGAGAAGACGAACTGTCGCTCATACAATAAAACTGGCCAATGGTCAAAAGAGTGCTCTTCGAAGACAAATTCAAATAAAAATAAAAAGAAAACAAGAAGGAATTATCCAGTGGCGGAACTACAATGCTGCAGATCCCGCAATTCGGGGGGCCCGAAACTCGAAGTTTTTGAGAAATTTTGGGTACCGATTGGAAATAGTTTTGCCTATTTCACCAATTAGAACCGAACGTGCGCAGGCCCTTTATTCGGCTCGTGACAACGTTGGCCCCTGCCAAAACGCTAAATCGACTTTTATTGCGGTGATCAGTGGCAACAGAGTCGTAAGCTCGTTCAATGCATGATTATATTTGTCACGAGTGGTTTCGTAGGCAGGGCCGCCCAGAGGCGAGCAGAGCCCCAGTGATAAAGACTTAACCGGGCTCCTCCCACCCCTATTAAACGGAAAATCGGGAAAATCTAATAATTTATATAACTTCTATTATATATTTTTTTAATACGTGTTGTCTTCTCTTCGCTAGTCCCTGTCGCAGCCCGCAGTGCTCCCATAAGTATAAAGTTTCAATAAATATAAAACGGACCAATCACGTTTAATTCTATTGTGACACGTGGACTTTAGGGATACGGACTTTAGTTTCCACTTTCCAATCGCATAATGTTTGAGTTTTTTTTTTTACTTTGCAAAATACCTGTACAGGTAGGAACGCAGCCGGGCCTCTTTGGAAGTCGGGCCCTGGGGATTTTACCCTCCCCCCCTTCTGGTCGGGCCTGCATGTAGGCGAAACCTTCGGTATGACACGCCGCCGCCGCGCCGCGCAGGAACCGTATCATAGCATAGGCGCCATAAACAAATGAGACAAATCTCTTGGTCCCAGACATAGAGTCCTGTTTTTAGAGATCCAACCAAATCCTCTTCTTGTGAAAATAAGCTTTTCCTTTCATTTTACAAAATGCATAAATAAATATTAAAAAAGCAACTCTTTTTTAAATTGTGGAAATGGAATTCAGAGGAAAATTGTTAGATTAAGACGATTGCGGGGGTAGGACCGTGTCAATTTTGAAAAACTCTACGTTTCGCCCACTTTCGAGAGTGCCGTGTTTTGTTTAATTCACTCCCCTATAATTTTTCGCTTCTTTTCTACCCCTTTTTTGTGTACTGGGCATAGTATAGTCCTTCCCTCCATCTTCCCGAGAAGTCTTCGGCTCTCCTATTTTGTTTATTTTTTGTCATCCTTTTTGCTAACATTTCCCCTCCGTACACTCACTCTCCTCGCTTTGTATGCCGTCATCTCTCACCGCTTTACCTTTTTCACCTTTTCCTCTTATTTTATTCCTTCTCCTTCTTCATATATTTCGTCTACTTTCTTTCTTTTTCTTTCTACTCCTTTGGGAATCTACTCCCCCTAAAAAGTATCTCTCCCATTCGTTTATTTGTATTCCCTTATTCTCTCCTTTCTTTCTTTAAATATTTCCATACATCCTCTTCCGTTTTTATTTCCTTGATCTCTTCTTGTTTCCCTTAATTTTCCTCCTTGATTTCACATCTTTTCTTGTATTTTCTTACTGCTACTTTATATTTTTCTTTTTCTGTCATTTTTCCACTGTGTTAGTGCACTTCTTACCTCTGTTCCACCGCTTCTTCCATTGCGTTTTCTCCTCGTTCCATCTTCTGAGTGCCGCATTTGACGTTTTTAATTTATTCGTGTACGTGTGTGAAGTTGTACTAACGTTAATTAATGTAACTGACAGGTAATTATGATATTTACCCATTTTAGTAAACGGTATATGAAAGCGAAAATGTGATTCGATACAGTTTCTGCGTTTGGTAAATAGATTATATTAAATTTCGCAGCTGATTGGCATTCCATATTGACGTAATCGATGCAAACAAACACCGCGGAATTTAATTTAGGGAGAATTAAAAACGTTTTAAATCGATACTGAAAATGGTATTCATGGTTAATTAAAGAAATATGCGCTGTCAAAAACATTTACCGAGATTGTCGCGTGATTTATAACTTATCTGTTCGTGTTGGAATAAAATCCTTCATCGGTTACGATGGGCTAGAGGAAAAACTGGTGCAAAAACAATTCAGTAATTAATTGGAATAGGATTTAAAAATGTGTGGCACATGTAAACCAGAAGATTAGTGTCTTTCATATTCCGGTTCTTTTCAGGAGTTTGATTCTTAGTAGTTTGGCTCTTGTCAGTTAATGTAAGATCTCTTCGATAGTTTTAGGAACAGTGTTCTCCAACATGAAATTTTACTATACAACTCTAAAAATAATTGTGTATGTATAAGCACGACGTGCATCCCGTGAATCTCAGGTTGTAAGGAATTTGAAAATTAGATAAATACCATTAATTCCATTTATAATAACACGAAGTTTAATTACCGCCAAAAGGCGCTGATGTAGCGCCAAAAGTCGGCATTCCCCGCACGTTGTCCCTTCTCTTGTAGTCACTGCAAAAGCTACAAAAGAATGAACATTAGCATCATCAAGATTAATATTAACTTTCCGCATTGTAGCCGTCATTATTCCCATTTGAGATTTCTGTGTCATTATATTCGGTTCCCCGTCTATTAGACTATGTACATTAATTTCGTTCACACCGCCATCTCCCTTCTGCATTTACATGTAGTAATTATTCCAACTACCCCCTAGTAAGCCGATGACCGCGTTAAGGGGGGGGGGGGGGTGTGACTCAACAAAGTCGAAATCCGGCGTAACCCGGATAGAGATTTTTCATCTATCAATATGATCCGGTTGGAGCACGGCGTGATAAGTTAACCCTATCCGATAACCAGACATACATATGGTTGTTGTTCACATTCTGGAATATCCCAAGACTCAATTCATGGTCCAGTACTGTACACGATTTAGACAGAAACTAAATATTCTTGCTCGTTTACATTGTACTTCCCTTGGATGTCGGTTAGCTTAGTCCTGACATATCTAATGATACGTCGATGTTAATCGCAGACTTCCTGGTAAAACACATAGTTGCGATGCCCCTGGAGTCAGTTTGTAATACGAATGGGTGGTGGATGTAGCATGAGAGAGATGTTTCAGTGGTGGAATGCACCTTACGCCCTTATCGGTCTTAGAGCTTCTTCAGGGGAGTTTATATTTCTGTCTCACAATTTGTTACTTAGCTCGAAAAAAACCTGGTGAACTCCATGAGTTATATGTGTAGTGCTCAAAAAGTGCGTTGCAGTAATGCACAAAGTAAGGAGGAGGTTTTCTGATTATTCCTTTGAATGTTCTCAAAAACTATTCCAATTGTGGATTGTTGGTGTCCTTACAGCCCAGGCTGTTTCTACATGATCTGGCAGCGGCCGATTGCACTCGGTTGTAATTACTCGTATGTCCCCCAGGTAGGTTCGATTTGTTGTTCCGGGGCGACAGTTTGTACGGTAACCGTTGGACCTAATGTTGCTGCAACGCTGAAATTCAGGTGATCCAGCTGCTCTGGCTATTTGTTTGAGCATTGTTACGGTAAGAAATGGTTGGTAACGCAATCTAATGCAATGGGTCGGAAACTCAGTTATGAGGGGCAATCTAATGGGGGGTAGGTTAGATATGAGTATAGAACTTAAACTCAGCAAGCAAAAGAGGGTAGTCAAGGCTAAAGTTAGTTTATATCAAGTTAGCGAATATAGTTAAGTAAATTTAGGGCGCCACGATAGTCCTTTAGAAAGTTAAAGCTGGTAAACAGAACTACGAAGATCTTAGCAGCTTGTAGTAACAGTGATGTGATTTCTGAAAGAAAATGTGGGTGAAGAAATACACTGAAATAACGGTAGTGGTGTTTATAATGAACCAAAATATAGCGGTTAACACCGGTAACAATGAACAATTAAATATATTTTAACAAAACTAAGGTTTCACAGCGTTGAATGTAACAATAAGGGGGTTTAACTTTTTACCTTGGAACGCTGGAACTTCACATATAACAATTATAATGCAAAACAGGTAACGCAAAAATAATATCAAAATATATATCAGCAACCGACTTGGTAACTGTGCAAAAGTCAGTAAATGTAATTAAACAACTCTCACCTTTTACTTCCCAGTAGTGTTTGTTGCGCAACCACAGTACTGTTGAATTATCTAAACAAATCGAGGATTATTATTTTCCTAGAGCGTTGCAAAACTTTTAACGTAAACGAAATTAATGCGTAAAACCGTATAATACGTATTTAGAATAAGCAGGTGATTCTAAATAGCCACTAATGAATATCGAAATTTCCACTTAAAGACGATATAATCGATTATAAGAAACTTGTGAAAATTCGGTAGCACTTAGAACCGTGTAGTTCAGCAACATAAAGTACAAAGATAAGCAGTTAGAAATCGAAGTACTATTTATGTAAGCTCGGAGATCCGATTCTCAATCTGAAACGGAACGAACTAAAATGGATGGTGAGCCAATAAGAGACTAAATGACGTACATTGATAGCCAATTAGAATATTATAAATCTCCGCCAAGTAGAAAATCTGTAACGGAACCAACGTAAACGCTGCGACCAGACCGACGCTTCGCTTAAGAAGAAAACAAAAGAGACGAAAAAAAGTATCGGGAGCGAACTCTCTTGACAAAGTGTAGAATTAGGAAATTTGTAACTATGTAATTATTCTTACTAAAATCAATACGATCGACTTTTGCGAATTAGGCAAATAATCGAGCAACATAACAACATATCGTCTAGATCTGAGCCCTCTTGAGGACTAATTGCATTCCTTGATCGTCGTGTGGAATTCTTGTTCAAAGGGATCTTACCAGTCTCCAGATTTCAAAATGGAGCTGAAAATATTCTTTCCGTCCCAAAATTCCCGAGCTTCTCGTGTATTAGCAGGTAAATTAGAACTTAACTCTATTCAGATGTGCGTCGGCGACATCGAAAAAATGTTTTCTCGTTTTCGTTGTTAACGACCATTGTCGGCGAGCTGAAATCAGAGAGTACCAGAGCGAGACGTCATTGCGCTGTTGAATGGTGTGCTTCATAGTGGAGGTGATGGATGGGGCTGTGCTTGAGAACAGAGTTCGCTTCCGGATTTTTGGCTCGAGGGCATAGAGAACGCACGGCTTTAGATTGCCAATATTACGTGATTATTTGTTTAAATGAAATGTTATCGTGAGATTCCATGAAAATGGAATCACGATCACAATACTTATTATACAAGAAACTCCACCACTGTATTTGTCCGTGCGAAAGTTTGTTTTATTTCATTTCACGTCCATGTTTTATTCCATAAATAAACCAAAGTTAATCTTATGGTTTCATTATGGATCCGATTTAATCCAAAAGACGTAAGATGATGGAAACTTCTAAGATGGCTGACGTGTTTACTTTAAAAATAAAAAAGAAAGAAATCGTTCTTTAAAGATACATTATTTATTTCACTTCCTAAAATCTTGTTCTTTTAGCAATAAATCAAATATGAAAAAAAGCTGTAGAAGGTTAATAAATACGATTTCCGAGGTGTATGAATATTCAATCAGACGCTAAATTTGTAAATAATTTTCACGGGTTTTTATTACTGAAAACTGAACCGAGATTTAAAAATCAATGTCGCCGGATTTCCCGATTTTAATTAATTGAAAATACCTACATTATTTTCAATATGTACTTAATTTACTTTATACCTACAGGTATCCTTGCTTGTTTGGGAGTTGGGGGTGGTTTTTTCTGCCAATCGTAGTATACGATATAAATTAGTTTTGATTTTTATCTTTTGTAAAGATAAACTGTGAGATTTAAAATTATCTTCTTAATAAAATGAGATCAGAATCTCGAATGCCATATCGGGGAAAATAAGTTGTTGCATATTATTATCTTCGCGCTTTTCTCCCCTCTTACTTCAACGTTCACTTTACCTTTTCCTTAAACACGGATAGGCAATGTTTAAATCAATCAATCAATCTTTAGTTGTATATAAATACATTTTCTACAAATTACATCTTATTCTGTCCTTTACCCTCACATACTTCTCCAAATAAAATAAGATTCTACCTCTCAAAACACATCGACCTTATTTCCATAATCCTTACTACAGACTCGACATTCCTCCAAATTATCTACTCTCCCTCTAATTACTGTCCCTTTCTCCCCTCCTTCTTCTTACTTCGACTTCCTCCATTCACCCCTCCCCCTCCTTTAAAAACCCTTTCCAAATCCTTCGTTCCTCTCTAAACTCCCCACACTCCCCCCAGCAAACACACATATAAAATATACATACAACATATATAAGATTGAAGTAAATACCCCTACATATGCTTTTTTATATGTATATCAAGTATCTAAGTGTTCTGTAATAAAGTTATACAAACCGTATGTCACAGATTACGTATATTTTACATAATAGTATAGAAACATACGGATGTTTTGTATACAGAAATTCATAGAAAACCACTTTCGTTTTCTTTTTCAAGATAATTATCTTGAAAAAGAAAACGAAAGTGGTTTTCGAAACGTCGAAGAATTAAAAAAATATACCTACACGAGAAGATCCAGAAATGAATCATATTTTAAATTCATATAATATATACATATAGAAAATTACATATTACCCATGAAATTTATGTGCTGTCATATTTATATGATTAGATTTATGTACGTTATATGTAAAATCTTATATGTAAGAAGTATTACATATTTTTCTATAACGCTAAAAATTGTAGTTCACGTAAGTACCTGTAATATTAGATCCGTATCGTCTAAAATGCGTCTAATTTATATAGAAAATAAATAATATAAAATAAATTAAATCCTAGTCATTTTTAACATAAAGGTAGGTATAGTCATTGAATAAGACTTCACTCAACGACATAATCAAACATAATTTAAACTCACGAAAAAGCGCAAATTAAGTTAGGAAGAACGAAATAAAAAAAGGAATGTTCCAGATTAGTGCAGTGGTATAATGTCGGATACAAAGAAAACACGTCATGTCGGATTTCGGAATTTGCAACGAACTAGTGTCCGACCGAAGCTTCGGCTTCGGTCACCTTCGGCCAAAAATACCACCTTCGGCCAAACCTTCGGCTTCGGCTAAAATAAGCCGAAGTTTTGGCCGAAGCCGAAGGTTTCTAGCTAATACCGGAAATCAACGAACTATTTCGAAATGCGCGGGATTGCGATGAAAATTAGTCGCGCGGCGGGCGGGGATTGACCGGGATCACCCTGCATCGCCGGTAACTCAATCAAAACAAAACAAATTAGCAGTTAGCACACGCATTTGGTTAAGTACTTTGGTACGTACGACTATTTAACTTTGATTAGTAATTTAATTATTATTAATTTCAAGTTTTTTTTTATGTGATAGTAATTATTATTTACAGTCCACATTAGTTATTCAGCATTGTTTAGCATTAAAAACTTAAAAACTATGAATTTCATCATTAATTCTTTACTTCTAGTCAATCTTGAACTGAATTTCTTGGGGTTATTAAACCTTCGGCTTCGGCTTCGGCTTCGGCCGAAGGTTGTTGCAAAAGCCGATTAATCGGCTTCGGCTTCGGCTTCGGCCAGAAATCGACCTTCGGTCGGACACTACAACGAACACTCGCAACGGTTCGAATCCGCTTAAGGGAAACTTTTCAAGCAAGTATATAATATAATAAACTGTCGGCTTTCAGTTCAGGTAAAAACGGGTTCGTGCAAGAATTAAGTTAATTAAAAGTACAGTTGCAGGTAAAAATGTAGTTTTCCCATTTTTTTGTATGAAACTGCTTAAATAATTGTTTACATTGATAATAATTACATTATGTTCGAGTAGCTGCCATTTGGTCATCGTAACGCTTTTACAACTAATATTTTTTATGTGAATATTACATAAAATATACATAAAACGTATATAAATTCATGTACTACCGATATAAACAATTTACATCTAATAGACATATATATTATTTTGAAAATTGCTGACATCCTGACATTAAATATTTCTTATTTTTCTTCCAGTTTTATATAAATCTAAAAAGCTCTTATATAATTTAATGTATTTTATATATAAATGTGTTTGCAGGGCCCTAACATATGCCCTATATTTTCACAACGTAGTCCATACAAACTACACCTTCTCGTTTCATTCTCCCACCAGTATTTATTTTCCCTCCCCTCATTGTACCTCCCTTCCCTATTTTCCCCCTTCTTTCCTGAGTCTGCACCACATCTTTCCTACCTTCCCTTCTGCAACCTCTACACCAGCGTATCTCCCCCCCCCCCCCCTTTCGTAATAAGCCAATCTCCCAATGTTTATACCAAATTTGACCAATACTCATTACGGTACAATGTATGTATGACCTCAGCCCAATTAAGTGTCTTAGTTACGTCGTAATACAGTGAATTTGGAATCATTGTTTTACGTTATCGTGCATCATCTGCTGTAAACTACACAAGGACGTACACCGTGTGGGTTTGTCCGAATCACCATCTCCTTGAGAATGCTACACCCCAGCAAACACATTTATATATAAAATACATATAAATGATGTAAGAGCTTTTTAGATTTATATAAAACTGGAAGAAAAATAAGAGATATTTAATGTCAGGATGTCAGCAATTTTTAAAATAATATATACAATATTATACGTATAATTGTATGTCTATTAGATGTAAATTCTTCTACATGAATTTATATACGTTTTATGTATATTTTATGTAATATTTACATAAAAATATTAGTTGTAAAAGCGTTGCGATGACCAAAATGGCAGCTACTCGAGCATAATGTAATTATTATCAATGTAAAAAATTATTTAAGCAGTTCCATACCAAAAATGGAAAAACTACATTTTACGTGCAACTGTAATTTTAATATTATATTTAACTTAATTCTTGCACGAACTCGTTCTTACCTGAACATAAAGCCGACAGTTTATTATGATATACTTGCTTGAAAAGTGTCTCTTAACCGGATTCGAACGTTTGCGGGTGGGCGTTGCAAATTCTGAAATCCGACATTCTACCACTGCGCTAATCTGTAACATCCCTTCTTTTTATTTCGTACATCGTAACTTTGCGCTGTTTCGCGTTATTGGTTTAAACATTGTTTGATTATACCGTTGAGTGAAGTCTTATTCAATAATTATACCTATCTTTAACTTTATGTTAAAAATGACCAGGATTAATTTATTTTATATTATTTATTTTCTATATAAATTACACGCATTGTAGTCGATACGGATCTAATATTAAAGGTACGTGAACTACAATTTTTGGCGTTATAGAAAACACGCTCGTGCGATTACTTATGTGGCGCAAATAGAAACGGACTTTATTTTCGACCATACAATATATTATGTAATGTAATGATAATTTCTAATTATATTTACAGAAAACATACATAAAAAATAAGTAATATTACATATAATATTTTACATATAACGTACATAAATCTAATCATGTAAATATGACAGCACATGAATTTCATGAGTGATATGTAATTATCTATATGTATATATTATATGAATTTCTGTTTGTATTTTCTTCTGGAATTTCTCCGTGTTGGTTTTTGTGTAGAAAATGTCTACGTTTCGATTCCATCTATAGAATCTTTATCAAGACGTTTTTATTAATTCTGAAGTTTATCAAAATTTAAATTAAGGTCTGTTGATTTTTATAATATCAGTTGTTATCAACAGATCGTTGTAAGCGAGCTTGACGTCGTGTAATAGGACCTAAATTTCTTTGAATGTTTGTAGTTGGAAGGTCAATATTGCTTACAGCTAAATTTGGAGAATTTTTGATTCAAATAGTTGGTGTTGGAATTTTGTGTATGATAGATCTCCAAATAGTGGGTAACCGTTGACCATCATCTCTTTTATTCATTGAAAAAAAAAAACGTATACATTTTCTACACAAAAACCAACACGGAGAAATTCCAGAAGAAAATACAAACAGAATATACATCCGTGGAAACCTTAATGAAAATATATGAATTTCTGTATACAGAATATCCGTAGGTTTATATACTGTTATGTAAAATATACGTAATTGTGTGACATACGGTTTATATAACTTTATTAAAGAATACTTATATACTTGATATATAAAAAAGCATATGTAAGGGTATTTACTTCAATTTATATAATTATGTTGTATGTATATTTTATATGTGTGTTTGCTGGGACAAGCGAAGACATTCGTTATGTACTTTACCAAGAAAGAGGATCCATATCTAGGCTATGGCTAGAGCCGCTTCCTATTGCAACGGATCATGGCAAATGATTAATTGAAGGTTATAGTAAGTAGAATCTCTCATCAGTTTTTGTGACGTCATGTCCCCACTCCTTGCCACGCTCCTTCACTTTCACTTTGTGGCGTCATTTGGAGTTTTGCAAGGTGTCCGGATTATACTTACCCCGAAGCTTGCTAATGTTCTTGGTACCAATTCCACTTCGTGTTCCTTTCTAAAATATTCAGAATGATAAAGTTTTCCTTTCTGTTTTTCTTGTACGGTTTCAGCTTTCTCAGGATCATCCGTTTGTATTTCCTAAACAACTGATGACGTGGCCCCAAAAACTTCAATTCGGTCTTAACGAAAAATTTGACTTATCTAGTTCCATTGTCGTATTTTCTTTCAGTGATTTGTCTAAATGTGTTCCTCTATAGTTTGCGACGCTACAAAAATGTCTTTTACTTATATGGTTGCGAAGAACATCACTTGTGGTGTTAAGCAATTTCGGCTGTTGGTTAAAAAAACTGTATATTCCCTCCATTGTTCGCCTAGCTAATAACCGCAAGTTAGATCTAGTAAAGTCACTCCGTTAAACTTTTGTAGGAGTTCTCCCATTGTAGGCGGTGACTCTCCGTCCGGTATCAAAATTGACCTTCTTTGTGTCCTCTGGGCGAAGTCGATCGTTCGGGTCCCACGCTAACATGTGTTGAATTGTGTTACGGTAACAAATGGTTGGTAACGTAATCTACAATGCAATGGCTCGCAAAGCTCAGTTATAAGGGGCAATCTAATGGGGGTAGGTTAGATATGAGTATAGAACTTAAACTCAGCAAGCAAAAGAGGGTAGTCAAACCTAAAGTTAGTTTATATCAAGTTAGCGAATATAGTTAAGTAAATTTAGAGCGCCACGATAGTTAGAAAGTTAAAGCTGGTAAACAAAAATACGAAGATCTTAGCACTTTGTAGTAACAGTGATATGATTTCTAAAAGAAAATATGGGTATTCGGTAAAGAAATACACTGGAATAAGAGTAGTGGTGGTTATAATGAACCAAAATATAACGGTTTACACTGGTAACAATGAACAATTAAATATATTTTAACAAAACTAAGGTGTCACAGCATTGAATGTAACAATAAGGGGGTTTAACTTTTTACCTTGGAACGATGGAACTTCCCCAGCAAACATACATATAAAATATACATACAACATATGTAAATTGAAGTAAATACCCCTACATATGCTTTTTTATATATCAAGTATGTAAGTATTCTTTAATAAGTTATATAAACCGTATGTCACACAATTACGTATATTTTACATAATAGTATAGAAACTTACGGATATTCCGTATACAGAAATTCATATAATATATACATATAGATTATTACATATCACTCATGAAATTCATGTGCCGTCATATTTACATAATTAGATTTATGTACGGTATATGTAAAATATTATATGTAATATTACTCATTTTTTATGTATGCCTTCTGTAAATATAATTAGAAATTATGATTGCATAATTATATTGTATGGTCGAAAATAAAGTCCGTTTCTTTTGCGCCACATAAGTAATCGAACGCGCATGTTTTCTACAACGCCAAAAATTGTAGTTCACGTACCTTTAATATTAGATCCGTATCTGCGTCTAATTTATATAGAAAATAAATAATATAAAATAAATTAAATCCTGGTCATTTTTAACATAAAGGTAGGTATAATCATTGAATAAGACTTCACTCAACGGTATAATCAAACAAAATTTAAACTAATAACGCGAAACAGCGCAAAGTTACGAAGTACGAAATAAAAAAAGGGATGTTACAGATTAGCGCAGTGGTACAATGTCGGAGACAATGAAAACACATGTCGGGCTTCGGAATTTGCAACGCCCACTCCCAAAAGTTCGAATCCGGTTAAGGGAGACTTTTCAAGCAAGTATATCATAATAAACTGTCGGCTTTCAGTTCAGGTAAAAACGGGTTCGTGCAAGAATTAAGTTAAATATAATTAAAAGTACAGTTGCACGTAAAAGGTAGTTTTTCCATTATTTGTATGGAACTGCTTAAATAATTTTTCACATTGATAATAATTACATTATGCTCGAGTAGCTGCCATTTTGGTCATCGCAACGCTTTTACAACTAATATTTTTATGTAAATATTACATAAAATATACATAAAACGTATAGAAGAATTTACATCTAATAGACATAGATATTATTTTGAAAATTGCTGACATCCTGACATTAAATATCTCTTATTTTTCTTCCAGTTTTATATAAATCTAAAAAGCTCTTACATAATTTATATGTATTTTATATATAAATGTGTTTGCTGGGTCACATATAACAATTATAATGCAAAATAGGGAACACAAAAAATATCAATATCAGCAACCGACTTGGTAACTGTGCAAAAGTCAGTAAAAGTAATTAAACAACTCTCACCTTTTATTTCCCAGTAGTGTTTGTTGCGCAACCGCAGTACTGTTGAATTATCTAAACAAAATGGTTAATTAACAGAAAAATTAGGACTGCTACAAGCAGACCGACTGAAATATAACAGTTACGAAATTTAGTCAGTATCGAGTGTTGACATTTAACTTTAATATCACTTGGCTTTTGAGTTTTAACTTTCATCAAATTAAATTCTTCAAGGTAAAATGTAACAAACATCAATATCAAAAGTAATTTTAAAGGTAACAAACAAAGGTAATGGAAAATTAATTAAGAACGTAATAAAATGAATTAAATAAGTTTGATTTCGTGAGCTCAAAAGGTACTTAATCAGAACTCAAATTGTTAGACCCTATTATTAAACATTTTCAATTATTCAGAAATATTGCTTGTTTATACCAACCTGGATTACACTGATATAGTTTATGAAATATTGTACCTACACATCAATTGATGATATTTATTGCAGAATTTGAAGTATGTTCCCTACATTTGTGATGAATCGCATTCGTTTGGAGAATTTCTAAATACATCTTTCATTACATTTCAACTGTTAGCTTGTGGAATATAAACACTCAAAACAGTCTTAAATTCCTGTATGGTAAACTTTAGTTTCCAATTACGTTGATATCTTACATCTTCTGCTTTGTATTAACATTCCAAGTCTTACCAATACTGCACAGCTACTTGACGATTATAAGTTTGGCAACTATTCTATTCAATATAATATTTCACCTTTTATTTTTAAGTTTGCGCGTTGTGTGTTACTGAAAACAATGTATTCCTTCCGTTAATAGAAATTTACTTTTGTTATATAATAAGGAATTTTCAATAAAGGATTATTTCTAGTTCATAACAAGAGTAGTAGGTAATCTAAAATTTTCATTTGTTTGTCATCGTCTACCCAGTCATGTTCTTCAAATCAAAAGTCTAACGTAATTTTCTCTTCAAAATAGTCGGATTTATAAAGATATGGCCACAAGAAATAAAATTGAAATCCTTCCTTTATAAGTCAGAAGTGCGTGTTAAGTAGTCGTGCCAGTGTAATTTGGAAGATCCGAGAAAAATAGTATGTATGTAATTGTATGTATTTGTCTTATTACTTAACAAAAGACCACCATTTCTATTTTTCTTTTGTTAAGAAAAATAGTAATGGTGGGACTCGAACAAAAGTTAAATAACTAAGAATTTGCGACACTAAAAGAGCCTAACCGTTGAAGTCAATACGAATAGACAGATAAAACGTGAGCAGTAACGAATACACAACCGACGAATGAAAACGCAGAAAGAACTGTGAGAAGAAGACGGAGAGGAGAGGTTAAAATAGAGTAAGATACGAGGACGATCACCTGGAAAATCTAACAGGAAGGAAAATGGAAGTGACAAGCTTGAAAACATTCTGGAAAGAAAGCAACACTTTTCAGAAGAAGTAAAGGGAATGAAATAAAACAAGAAGAATATGGAGATGAAATAAGAAAACCCAGTTACTAATATCGCGTAATAGCTAATTAAAAGAAAAGGTGCAATTTATCAAAGATGACAATAGTATATTATACAACAAGTTTATAGTCTTGGTGTTAATTGCACGAGAGAATGTTTAACGCACGAGCGAGCGTAGCGAGCGAGTCACGCTAAATTTCCCGAGTGCAATTAACACCAAGATTATAACGAGTTGTATATCTACGCTATTTTTTTTATGCTAGCATCATAAATTTGAAAAATTTTATTTTTAAACAGACTACTTGCATGAATGTTGGATGTGATGACGATATCGTTTCGTTGGATACGATTGTTGCTATGTGTCGTGCGTAAATGCCACATATGTCAGTTGAGGTAAAGATGACGTCGTTGTTTCTATGGTCGTTTTATTGCACTGGTGCAATAAAACTGGAAATTATGAACGATTTCTAGTTACCAAAAGAGCCGTTTATGATGCTAGCATAAAAAAAACTGAACTGAACATAGGTAATCATTTTCTTTTGCTGTATTATTTTAATTACGCCCCATCGATCAGGCGGCGGAACGCCACATCACCCCCCTCCAGAAACCGTGCTGGGACGATAATAATCTGGATAGTTGACTTTCCGTCCAGATCGTGTCACTTTTTGGATCTTAGGGCCATTCTATACGGACCGTTTAAACGCGGCAGTTTGTACGCCGTTACCGCGCCGTATTTTTTGCCAACTATACGAACCGTTAAAAGCTAGCGGTTTACTAGCCGTAGAACTGCTTGTAAAACGCGTGCCATTCTATACGGGCAGTCTGGGCGCTGCCAGACGGCTCGTTGACATCTCATGTGTTCAGTTTGTTGTCAATATGGGTGCTGGAATTAGTGTGTGCGGTTACAGGGAGGCCAGGATTAAAGAGTTAAGGGGCCCAGGGCTCTTTACGTGGAAGGGTCCCTTTTTAAACTCATCGAAATTATTTTACACTATAAACATTAAAATATGATCATATGAATAATATGAATATAAAGTAAGTAAATAAATGTACAAGTAAATTGTAATTAGATAAATATATTAATTTATTTTTTTTACTAAAATTTATTTTTAAATGGGGGTCCATACGCTGTAGGCCCCCCGTTAATCCGGCCCTGGTTACAGGTAGTTTGTTGGAAAGTTATTATGCTTAATCGCACAAATAAACTTCTCCGTATGGAATATTTTGCACTACCCTCCTTCTCGATCGGTACTCGCCGTAGAACTGCCCGAAAACCGCCCGTATAGACAGACAAGCAGTTCCACGGCGCGCCGTTTTTACGCGTCTGGTCGCGTTGAAACTGCCCACCGCTCTGTTAACGCGTCCAAGCAGGCCGTGAAAACGCTCGTATAGACACTCTATATGTACCACGTATCCTCAGTCACCTGGCGTTTTTAAGGCGTTCAAACTGCCGCGTTTAAACGGTCCGTATAGAATGGGCCTTAGTATCAGTCATGTCATAGTTTTCATCCCCGGGAAGGGTGGCTGCAGTAGTTCCACTGTCGTAAAGTGGATAGGCTGGTTTAATTCGGTCTATCATCGAGACGGTAACCTCTTTACTTCTGAACGACATTTTAAATACTTTGTCCCCCCATTGAAGAACTTTGTGTGGGACAGTATCCGTGGGCTTAAACGAACCGTGAGGACTGTCGTCCCTTAAAAATACGCGGGAGGCAATTTCCAAATTCTTAAAAATTAAGACGGGGCGATTTTTATGATGACGATACCCTGGAGAAAGCAGTTCTTTCGCAAAGCGTTTTATTCTCGCCGTCGCCGTGTATGGCGTAATGTCTTCTGTATCGCTATTCGGTGGTTCGAAAAAATCACCAGCCAGTCTTAAAGTCTCATCATAAACTAGCTCAGCTGGAGAATTGTGTATGTCTCCCTTAAAGGCTGCCCTAATTCCTAACAAGACGAGGGGAAGTGTTTCGAGCCAATTAGGGTTTGCATGACAAGTGATGGCTGGTTTTAATTGCCTGTGAAACCTTTCCACCAAACCATTAGAGCCTGGATGCCACGCGGTATTCCGGCGGTGTTTGAAACTGACAAAGTGCCGATCAGCGGCGTCATTTCAGTATTTTGCAATGGGGGGCAACTATAGAAAAAATGGTCCACCGCCGGCGAAATTTTTTTTGAAAAGGGGCGTGATTGTCAATTTTATGTTTAACGTACATACTTTTTTTTGGTAATAGTAATTCCAAGGGGGGTCAACTGGCCTACCCTGACCCCCCTAAATGACCGCCCTGATGCCGATTCAAATTGTCTACCGCGATCCGTGAATAAATATATCCGTTGGACATCCAAATCGCGATACCCATCCTTGTAATAGTGCCTTCGCCACTGTCTCAGCCGTTATGTCCTTAAATGGTATTGCCTCCGCCATCTTGTAAAGCCATCAACGGCTGTGAGATATTATTTGTACCCTTGACACTGTGGCAAGGGTCCTATGATATCTACATGGATGTGCATAAACTTACATCGCGGCTATGCTGCAAGAAACCTTTTCAGGGCGAATCTCCAATGGAACTGAGTTCCCTACCCACCACATTCTCCCATTTGACACCACCTGATGCTTACGTGTGGGGAATGTTAAAGGAGACAGTTTCCAGCTGTCCAGATCCACCCAAAACTGTGCCTGAATAACGTCAGAAAATCGTCTCGTCTTTAAGGACTCTGAAGCAACCTATGTTCCAGAATATACAGGGTGTCCCGGGACTAATGGGATAAAAGTCAGGAGCGTGTAGTCTGAGCCAAAATAATGTTAGTAATTCATATAAACTTTTTCTATGCAGGCACTCATTTTCGAGTTATAGGCCTTCAAAGTTTGAATTTTGAATTTGTTTTTTATTTTTTATTTTTTTACTGCTTATTTGATCTTTATAAAATTTCCGTGAACGTTATGAGCATTGTTTACAGCACAATGGGGGACATTTTGAACATACACAGTATCATCCCTACAACTAGATAATAACAATATCTATAATATCGTATATTTTGGCGCATACTGTATATATAGAGCTGTATTTTTAGCTATGCTAACGTTCGGATGTGAAAGCTGGGTGCTAACAAAGAGACGAATGGAAGGCCAAAAGTAATAAAAAAGCAAAATAGAGGAAGACCAAATACAACATGGAATTAAATTATAGCGTAGATAATAATAGAAGATAGAGGACCATGGTCAGAAGCATCAACTATGGCGAAAAGAAGGAAGAAATGGAGAAACTTTATTTTTGCAATTTGCCACCATTTTGATTCTTTAATAGACATAGTATCTTGTCATGCATGACATTTGAAATTACAAAATGTGTCAAGAACATTTTGCAGAGGATTTATCAAGAAGTAAATTTACGACCGTATTTTTGTCAAGTTTCAGCGAGCGCACATATTAAGATTATCTTATTATCTTCCATATTCGTGTTTCGTGATAAAATTTGAATAAAACAAAAGGCGACTAGATCAAATTTTCAATTTTGAAATTCATAGATTACCAACCACCAGAAAATGCCTAAATCGACTACTTAAAGTAAAAAATTTTGTTTAAAAGCGCCATAAAAAGAGCAAATTACAAAAAATAGTATAAAAAACACGTTTCATAAGACTTTGAAGCACTCATTCTTTAAAGTAACTCGTCCGTTACGCCACTCGTTTTTTAAACTTAAATTCGTGCTTCAAGAATGGTCTTATGAAACTTGTTTGTTAATATCCCAGCAAACATAAGGACGTTTTAATGACGTGAAATGTTCGTCACGTTTTACGTCAGAGACCTTAAAACATGACGTGAAAAAGACGTCAGAATTACGGGTAAATGTCACAGCCCAATGACGTCATTTTGGGACGTAATTATGACGTAAATCATTGACGTAGTCATAGTAAAAAAAAGGGGGTGACCTGGGCCACATCTTACCACTCCGACCATCTTGTCATACTTGTGAATATTTGACAACTGTATGTGCTCCGGTAGGTCCTACGCCAGAGCCCCCCTTCGCTTCTTGTAGAGTCGGAGGAGATCGTTAATGCTGAAAAAGACTTTTGCCTGAAGTAGGACTCGAACTTCGGTCGCCCGTTTAGTAGTCAGACAAGTAAACTATCTGCGCTAGCGAGACTTTGCTAAGTGCAGTAATTTGAAGTTAAACACTATGAGAAAGGGAGAAGGACGTGCATATCGCGTAGTATATGAATGTCTATTTTTCCAAATAGAAATTTTTGGTCCCAATTACCTAAAGATAATTGTAACGTCATAATTAATAAATTTGAAATTAATTTATTGTTTGACATAGACGAGTATTTAAGATATAAATATAATTTTGTGGGAATAAATGACATTTAATTCTTTAACAAATGTAATTATTGATTTTTTTTTAAGAAACCAAAAATGCTTTAGAGTGTCATTCAGTTATGATGCTGAAGACAGATAGCAATATTAGATACAGAATTACTGCGTTTTGGTTGAGGTTAAAGGAATAAAAATTGAAAGTAATCAAACAATAAGGCAACGTCGATTGAGGCAAACCGTATTTTGATATCTCTAAATCGGCGAAAGTACACGCTTTTCAAATAAATGAATTAAAAATGCTAAATATTGAACATTTAAAAAAATCAAATTTTAGTTACTAAATAACTACGTATTTATACCGTCATATAACTCACGTATTAAAGACGTTCAGAAATGACGTCTATAATACGTCGGAATTTGGGGGTGTAACGTAACTGACTAATTATGACCGAAAAAGTACGTCAAATATACGTCATTTTATAATTAATGTTTACTGGGATACTGTATAAGAAATGTATAAGTACTTATATATTCAATGGTTCCCCTCTCCGTGTTCTAGAGGCGGTTTCGAAAAATTTTACTTTCTGTTGTGGTTTCCAAGATACGCAGTCCGGCAAGTTTTCAAATTGACACCTGGTTATTTATATTCTATTCAATATAATTTCACATTGTATTTTTAAATTTTCATTGTTTTTAATACAGTTTAGTGCACCTTGTGTTACTGAAAACAATGTATTCGTTCCGTTATTGGAAATTTACCTACTTTTATTAAATAATAAGGAAATTTCAATAATGTATAAAGCCTGCTTCATAAAAAGAGTAATCTAAAGTTTTCATTTCTTTGTCGTCGCCCATCCAGTCACGTTATTCAAAACAATAAGAAAAGTCTAACGTAATTTCTACGTAATTTTCTCTTCATAATATTCGTATTTAAAAAGATACGGGTACAAAAAAAAAAATTTGAAATCCTTCCGAAAAGTAAAATTTCCTCGAAATAAATTCTCGTGACAAATTTCTTTTAGTTTCGATAAGATTTATAACATGTCATGTTTCCTTTTTTGTTTCTGTTAGAAAACCTCCAAAAACTTGTCACCGTAGTATGTATGATAATAAATGAAACAAGGTATTTTCATAAATAGAGTTTTTCTTTTAACGCTTATACTTATACCTACCTTATTTATGAAAAACCTTCTTTTCACCTAATATCTCTTAAATACACTTTCTTTTTATGTATATAATTGAATCGTCAAAGAAGGAAATTTATATTAAGAAAACTTCGTTGAAGAGAACTTTTTTGCACAATCCTGAAATTAATAAACGAACATTTTGTAGGTAGAAAGAAGTAGCAAATTAGCAAGACTACAAACACGAATTTTAAACTTAAAAGTTTTAAATTCCAACTTATTTGAAACTTTATTGTATAGGAACGAAATAAATTTAATTAGATATTGACATACGAAGCATATCAGTCAAAACATCCCTTTACGAAATTTAACTATCACGTTTCAACAATTAGACATAATTAGTTAGAAATAGAAACTGTTTACTATACGAACAACAAATTACTAATATCACCAGTTTTGGCAGCTTCCAAATAAAACAAATAAACGATAAAGTTTTGGAAGTTGTGAAAACAACTAACATTTCGATTTACAAATTATGTACAAGTTTTAACAGCCCGGAATGCGGTTAATAATGGAGGTACAGGTAGTAGGTAGGTCAGAGGCATACAACAGACACACCTGGACCTGACCCTGGCGACAGCCGCGGCCAAAGATGCGATTGAGGCATGGACCGTCGTCGACGACGAGACCCTTAGCGACCACCCCTACGTCCGGTGGGACCTACAGCTTCGGCCTGATACCCGAAACACGAAAACCGAACAATACGCCCAGGGGTGGAACGACAACAGGATAGACACGCACGCGCTCGAACATGAGATCGAGAAAATCGCAAGGGAAGAACAGGACCAGGAGCCCTGAGGAGGAAACTACGAGAAATTTGCGGTCTCACCGTGCCGAGATGAAAAAAATCCAACAGCGGCGCTTTCTGGTGGAACAACAATATAGCTGAAGCCAGGAGGCACTCCGTAGCCGCGAGGCGCGCCCTGCAACGGGACAGAAGAGCAGGTAGATCGCCGGTACCGGCGCTAAATAAATGGAGGGAAGCCCGCACTACATTAGAGAAATTAATTAAGGCAAGTAAGAAAGCACATTGGAAGACCCTCTGCGACGAAATCGACAAAGACGTTTGGGGTAGAGGGTATAAGAACGTATCCAAAAAGATGACGCGCAGGAACAGCCAGATCGGCTGGACCGACGCCGCCCACTATGAGGTCATCGGAAACCTCTTCCCTAGGCGAGGGGATGGGCAGTACGGTGCAATAGACCCCGGAGAACAGGAATTCCCACATGTTACAACGGCCGAGGTCATCGAGGCGGCCAGAAAACTGCCCAACCAAAAGGCCCCGGGCCCGGACCTAGTCCCGGCCAAGATAGTGAAGAAGCTGGTCACTACAAGACCCGACATATCGGCGGAACTAGCGAACACATACATCAGGCAAGGCAGATACCCGAAGGCCTGGAAAGAAGCCAGGCTTACGCTGATCCCCAAAACTTCGGGATCATTTCGACCGATATGTCTATTAGATTTTGCGAAAGGATTATAAAGAATAGCCCAGAACACGCCATGATGGGAAACTCTCGGACAGACAGCACGGGTTTAGGAAAGGCCAGGCCACGACGACGGCGATACAAGAGATAACAGAGTTACAAAGAGAAGCCATCACTGCCACCCGCAGGACCAGGGAGGTCTCCTTAGTGGCCTACCTGGATGTGCAGAACGCATTTAATTCCCTAAGACACGAGGATATTATGACGGCGCTAGAACAAATGGGAGTACCACTGTACCTGCTGCGTATACTGAGCAGTTATCTCCGAGACCGAGAGGACATCTAGAACCCCAGAAGGGAAGGAACATACGTTCAAACTAGAAGCCGGAGTGCCCCAGGGAAGCATCCTGGGGCCTACGTTGTGGAACGTCACATATGACGGGGTTCTTAGGGTGCAAACACCGCCAGGAGTCCACATAGTGGGATTTTCGGACGATCTTACCATCGTGGTCGTGGACAGGAGCCTAGACCAGGCCACAGCGAAGATCCAACAGACGATAGCGCAAAGCAGCGACTGGCTCAAACCGAGGCACCTTAGACTGGTTCCGGAAAAAACGAAGCTCGCTCTCCTCACGGACAGAAGACGCTTAGGGCAGGTAATCTTCCCCATACAAGGGCTGAACATCATAGCCGAAAAGATGATCAAAATACTTGGAGTCACGATTGACAAAAACGGTACATACATAGAGCACGTGAGAACCATAAGAAGTAAGTCGCTGAAAGCATACGCGGCAATAAGCCGGATACTCCCGAACAAGGGAGGAGCAAGGGCATCGAAAAGGAGGGTGATGAGCAGTGCCGTCCTCTCGATAATGTTATACGCGAGTGATGTGTGGTGCGGCGTGCTGAAATACGGGTGCGCAAGAGACCTAATAAACCGAGTGTTACGGCTGCTAGCAATCAGGATATCAAGCGCATACAGAACGGTGGCCTTACAGGACATATTGGTGGTGGCGGGCATACCGCCAGCCGAAATACTTGCCAGGGCCAGGGCCCAAAGATGGGGGCGGTTACGCACATGTATGAAGTGGCAATTAACCTGGGATGATAGAAATACATGGACCAGGACCCTGATCCCGGATATCAGGGCCTGGCTGGGCAGGAGTCATGGTGAAGTTGATTACACCATGACACAATTTATGACCGGCCACGGTGAAAATGGGGAATACCTCCATAAAATGGGGATTAAGGACGACGACAAATGCACCGACTGCAGCCTAACAGATATAAAGTCACACGCTGTATATGAATGCCCTCGATGGTACGGGGAGCGCAGGGAAGTGATCAACCAAGTAGGCGAGGAACTAACACCCGATAACATCGTTAGGTTAATGTGTGAGAGCGAGGATAAGTGGAACAAGATCACAAGCTTTATTGTAAAAGTAATGTCAACGCGAGAGGAAGAAGGCAGACCTTAACCTCAACATAAACTCCGCACCATATATATGAGTCCTACAGCGCACTGCGCCACAGCTGAGCTAAATGTGTAACGGTGTATAGACATTTAAACGTGATAGACCTGTTTTAACGTGTAATAGTGTTCAGTCCATTTTCCATTTTAAGTGTGTTAGTCCTTTTCTAAAGTGCCACAGCGAATGCCGACGTGTTATATATACGCATAGGAAACCGCATACTATCGCCCCTGGTAACACTGAAAAGTTCGAAAGCCAGGGGTGTGCGCACCTCCCCTAGAGTTTAATTAAAGTACACGTGCGTAAAGTGCCATAGCGAATGCTGCAACGACTGTCGACGCGTTATATATGTATACGCATAAGAAGCCGTACCTAACATAGTGAGCCAAAAGAATGCCGCCCGGTGATGCCTGGTTCCACTATGCTGGAATAGGGAGAAGGGGTTTAGTGGCTCACCACACTACCCTCGCCGTATACTCAAGGCGAGGGTGTGCCGAAGGCATTCCCTCATTCCCATTAATAAAAAAAAAAGGTAGTAGGTAGGTTGGTCGGTCGCCGGAGGGTAGACTGGTTCTGAAATGCAGGCTGACGGGTCGATGTAGATGGACTGGTTGGTGTTGGGTGCTTTCGTTGGCGGCTATGACTTCTGTGGGTAACAGCGTTCGCTTATAAAGGATTCTGGCCGGTGTCGACGCGATGTCATTGCTCGGCCAATGGGAATCAATCTTTGCTCTTCAGTACGTAAGCGACTGTGTACCGGGATCGTGTGGTCGCCACACAGGGATTTCCATGGTTTTGAAAAATCGCGCTTTTCTTGAAAAAGAAAAATATTAATTACACTATTAAGATGTTATCAAGGTATGGAATTACTTAGCCTTAACTTTGATATTTATCTAAATAAATTTTACAGAGCTTAAAAGTAAATACAATGCAAGGAAACGGAAGTATCCCTAAGTAATCCTACAAGCTGTAAAATTCTAGGTGTAGGTTTACCCTACTTACCTTTCTCTACCAGTTCCTATACCCAACCCACATCAAATGGGGTGGAAAATTGAGCAGGATGACACTAACGGCATACCAATCATAATCTTTGCTGTCCCCATCTTTTGCTTTCAGCATCCTTACCTTTTGTATCCTTACCGCTTACCTTTTTACGTTCCTGGAGCTCACAAGAGTAATCCGTTTACCTCCGTAACGTAAGTGGGCGAAGATGGAAATCGCATTCGCTCTCGAGGCATACTTTTCTAACGGTCGCTCAATCATAGCTACCCAGCGTGCATTCCGTACGCGTTTCATTACGCCCCGTAGTCGTTTTCCTGGTCGGCAGTCGATTCTTTCATGGATGAACAACTTCGGAGAAACTGTTGATGTGGGCTTCCACGAACAGTAAGGTCGCCCCAAAACATTGACATGGTAATACTTTCTGTTTTGCGATCCACTCAGCGCTCTACCCGCAAACACGCAGTCGCTGTTGGGTTGTCTGCTCGTTCTGTGAACGAGATGGATGTGGGACAGGGCCGGATGCTCCGATGTTCAGATTTCGTTAGACCGTGCGCATGACGTCACTTGTAGAGTGAATTACATTTGCGGAATACTCATTTGATGTGTTTTTCGTCTGTATCGAGTTTATTTTTCGAGATACAAAAAATTTCATAAGATCAAATATGCTCCTTATGATGTCTTTTATATGTTAAAAATAATAGGGCAGCTCAATCTCTCTCAGTTAACCCGAAAAATACTTGTATAAAGTAGCATAATTACATCTGATGGTGTTTGCGCCGCGACGGCACAAAAACGGTGCTAGATAGAGGAAAATTGCATATGAACAAATTTGTAGAGCACAAAATTTACTAAAGAAAAGTCCGCGAGAGGGTGTCACGATCTTCGATAGTTTAAGAGTTACCGGCGTCCAAAGTGATGCAAACCTTATTCGCGCAACTATCCACACCGCTTTTTCCCAAACCAATGGAGATAATTACACCCTCCCGCGGACTTTTCTTTAGTAAATTTTGTGTTCTACAAATTTGTTCATATGCAATTTTCCTCTATCTGGTACCGTTTTTGTGTCGTCGCGGCGCAAACACCATCAGATGTAATTATGCTACTTTATACAAGTATTTTTCGGGTTAATATTTTTTTTATTGTATTGGTTCCCTACTTTACCTTTTTTTATTGGTGCCCTACGTTACCTTTTTTTATTTAACCTTTTTAAACTACGCCTCGGCGTGTTTAAATCGCACTTTCAAAAATGCGCGTGTTTTGAAGTGGCCATGGCAACATCACCAATTTAAAAAACGTGAAATGACAATTTTTTGATTATTGATCTGACAACTTACTGTACTTTGTAACGTCAAATAAAATATTAGGTACCTACCAACAAATTCAAAACCTTTATTCAAACATTATTTAACAATTGGATATTAGAATTCATTTTTTGTAATTCAGTTACGAAATGTCATAATTTTGACATTTTAGTGAACTAATTTTTATTTTGTCACTGAAAACTATCCAAACTTCACATCTAGTGCAAGAAACACGTTCATTTTGCAACTAGTTAGGTATATAAATAGCTATTTAAACACTTCGGTAACAACGAAATCAATCGTTGACGAGATTTTGCAAATTGATTTCTGTTTTTCTCATTTCGATGATAACGAAAGGTATACTGATTTCACATTACGAATTCAACCATTTCACATTATTAGTTCTTATTTCCATTTTTTGTAGTAATAACACCGGTATTTATGATTTCAAAGTGAACCAATAAAAAAAAATGAGCCGCGTATGTAGGTACGTCTTACAACGAAACTTACAGATGTTTGTCCTTTCCTAAAAAATAAACTATTGTTGATGAGAAAGCAAATGAATTTTTGTCGCGAGATTTATTATTAACAGTAATTATTAAAAAATGTTCAATAGCAAAGTTGCTCAGCTTAATACCCTGTATAATAAAGCCTCTTGCATCACTTCTCTATCTATTAATTACCATTAACGAGATATGCATACCTACTATTGTAATTACGTCTATTGTAACAAAAACTATACTAAGAAATGTTATTAGTTTTAAGCTGTGTTCAGTAAATAAATAAAACGGTACATTCTTCCATCTTGTTATGGTGTTCATGTTTGTGCAGATCAGCAGGTAACCATTTTTTTAATGTAAATTACCACAAGGTGTCAAAAAAATAGAGTTAAGTGCGAAATTGTCTTGAATCCATCAATGAAATCACCCAGATCTCCTAACGCTTTCTCCTCGAACGCTGCGAAAACCGCTATATATTTAGACAGAGAAAAAATGAACTGAATCAATTTTGTAATGCACAAAATTTACTACAAAAAAGTCCGCGGGAGGGTGTAATTATCTCCATTAGTTTGGGAAAAAGCGGTGTGGACGGTTGCGCGAATAAGGTTTGCATCACTTTGGACGCCTGTAACTCTTAAACTATCGAAGATCGTGACACCCTCTCGCGGACTTTTCTTTAGTAAATTTTGTGCTCTACAAATTTGTTCATATGCAATTTTCCTCTATCTAGCACCGTTTTTGTGCCGTCGCGGCGCAAACACCATCAGATGTAATTATGCTAATTAATACAAGTATTTTTCGGGTTAACTGAGAGAGATTGAGCTACCCTATTATTTTTAACATATAAAAGACATCATAAGGAGCATATTTGATCTTATGAAATTTTTTGTATCTCGAAAAATAAACGCGGTACAGACGAAAAACACATCAAATGCGTATTCCGCAAATGTAATTCACTCTACAGCTGACGTCACGCGTCACATTTGCGGACCGCCCACCATGCGCAACATCCTATCTTTAGTATTTATATCGTGGATGTGGGAGATGTATGGTTCCAGCAAGACGGTGGTACGGCGCACAGAGCGCAAGTGTCAATGACCGCTTTGCGGCAACATTTTTCAGAGTGGCTTATCTCCTTGAGAGACGATCTGCACTGGTCAGCATGGTCGGCTGATTTAGTCCCCCTGAGACTTTTTATATGGGGTTATCTAAAGTTAATAGTCTACAAGGATCGTCCTAGACTCACCTCAAGGACAACATTCGTCAAGCTATTGCTATATAGCAGGTAAAATTGAATAATTGAATAAATTATTATAATGACAGACAAACACAAATTAATATTCACTTGGCGTTTGTTTCTTTTAGCAAAGTTGGTATTACTCTTCAGGATAGTTATGCAACTAGTACGTTGGAAAAAATGGCGGACTACTACAAATGACGCCTTACTCTTCGCAAGAGGCCCAAGAGGGCAACTAACATCCTGTGTACCTAAATGTTTGCTGGGTAATTTTAAGGGACAGTCTAACCACGGCGACGCCGATGACGGGGCTGATATCGCTAAAAGCAATTTACAAAATAAATGAAAGGAACCTATTGCTATAAAAAAACATTACGGACTAACTTAATCGTTACAAAACGAAATTCTTAAAGTTTCGATAAGTAAGTAAATATATTATGTAAGTGCTTACATTTACACTGTCCATATCGTAATTATTTACTAACGTAAAAGCTTTACAAAAAAAGCGAAAGCTTAAGAAAAACTCCAAATACACAACAAACAACACACAAAAGAATGATAGTGTTTCGTGTGGCACCTACCGTCAGTATTACCGCGACGCACTGGGCCCACACCATTTCCTTCGCTTCGTACTTTAAATTCCTTTACACATAAATGAATAAAGCCAAATTGCCGGCAGATGAGGTCGCGTGAGACGTGTAGGAAAAAATACACAAACACAAATTTTTATTTGTTATTCGAACCATTCAAACTTATTTGCGCTTGTCTAATTTTTCCTCTACGAGCTTTATGTAGGGCACATGTTCTTATTTTATCTTGTAATGTAATTAATTTTATTCGTGGTGGGAAAAAATATACTTACCTACGTAGGTGCGTAAAAACATTTCATTTTAATTATATCTAATACGTAGGTAGGTATATATTTATATACATACAGGGTGTCCCACTGCTCCGTAATCGGTCGATAACTCAATGTGGGTTGAAGATACAGAAAAAAGTTTCAAATAAAAGTTGCTTTGATTTACATTGTGCATCTTTTAAAAATATGTTTATATCTACCTTCACCTAGCTGGCAGGTAAATGTCGCTTTTTTTAAATGGCACACTCTCTATTTTTTCCCTTCATGTATCGACCAACCATATTTATATCACGCCTGCATATTTTTTATAGTATGCGCGGTTGCCAAATTATTCATTATTTTGTCAAAAGTACACTTCAATGCCGGACTATTCATAACTAAGTTATTGATTAAAAAAGAAAAAAATTATTTGATGAATAATATTACCCTAATGTCATTATTCTACAAAAAAAACTAAATGATTAATTTTATATCGAGTGTTCAAAATGAGAATTCCAAATTTGTGAACTTTAAAAAGAATTTACACGAATATTTTAAATCGGACATCCTGTATTTTTATTTATGATCAGATTCTCCATAAAAAATTCTATTCAACGGTGTACTATTTCCTTCTGTTATGTTTTGTACTTTTAAAACTTCACATAAGAAAAAATAGATGCATCAGTGTGCAAAAGTTCGTCCACTTTCTCCCAATAATAGATTTATGGCACCTGTTACCGTTATACAGGGTGACCCAGGGCTGTGTGATTGGTCCATAACTTTTTTGCTATTCAAGATATCGACATGCGGTTTTCACCGACAAGTAAGCACACTTATACTGCACATTCATTATAAAAATATTTTGATGATATACAGAATGTTCCTATACAGGGTGGTAAACCAAAGTTATGTTTTTTTAAATGGAACACCCTATATATTTCTACATTATTAGATTTTACATGAAAAAATAATGGCACTTTGTATAGGTCACTATGGGTCTAGCTCTCTCCGTTTCGGCGTTATTCAACGTTTTGTTCGAAAAAAGACTCATATTTGATGGGTCACTGCCCAGTAGGCCATGGATATTTTTCGAAAAACTTGCCACAGAAAATTTTAGAATAACTTGGAATTTTAATAAATAGTCGACTTTTGGTCCATGCATGCACACACTATACAGGGTGTGCTGAAACGCAAAAAGTCGAATAAATGGAACACCCTGTATTTCTGTTCACGATTCGATTAAGTTTTTTATAAGCTTTCCACTGATATACAATTTGTATGGTCAATTCTGAATAGTTACTGAGATTTTCCGGATAAACTATTGTAATTATGAAGAAGTAGATTTTTGCAATTAGGCTGCTGTCAGCGAATATCGCAAGTGTTTAGATATCTTGCAACACGAGTAAAACATCCACTTGAGTTTCTTCATCAATCCTCCCTACCAATATCTCTTTTTTTCCATATTTAATGCTGCCAGATTCTTCAAGTCGATTTCTAAGTTTTGAAAAGAAATGACTTGTGGTACTCTCGTATCGGGAGATTTTTGATGGTATATTCTACTGGCTAACAAAACATTTCGATCGACTTCACCAATACAGTAACAAGGGCGTCGCCAAGGGGGGGCCAGGGAGCCATCGCCTCCCCTGGGAAAAAGAAAAAAGGCAAGTTATTAAAAATAAAAATAAATTTTGTACGAAATCTTGAAAAAACGCCAGAGCCACGAACTCCCAATAGTGCTTGCCCCCCCCCCTCTGGGAAAATTTTCTGGCGACACCCTTGTACAGTAAACCATATTGATTAATTCTTGATGTGTGAAATTCATTTTAGTCGAGCAAAAATGTGCAACAGTAACAATGTAGATTATCACACTAGCATCTAAATTAACTGTCATATCACTTGCGATATTCGCTGACAGCAGCCTACTTGCAAAAAACCACTTCTTCATAATTACAATGGTTTTTCCGGAAAATCTCAGTAACTAATCAGAATTGACCATACAAATTGTATATCAGTGGAAAGCTTATAAAAAACTTAATCGACTCGTGAACAGAAATACAGGGTATTCCATTTATAAAAAAAGAGTTATTCGACTTTTTGCGTTTCAGCACACCCTGTATAGTGTGCATGCATGGACCAAAAGTCGACTATTTATTAAAATTCCAAGTTATTCTAAAATTTTCTGTGGCAAGTTTTTCGAAAAATACCCATGGCCTACTGGGCAGTGACCTATCAAATATGAGTCTTTTTTCGAACAAAACGTTGAATAACGCCGAAACGGAGAGAGCTAGACCCATAGTGACCTATACAAAGTGCCATTATTTTTTCATGTAAAAACTAATAATGTAGAAATATATAGGGTGTTCCATTTAAAAAAACATAACTTTGGTTTACCACCCTGTATAGGAACATTCTGTATATAATCAAAATATTTTTATAATGTGCAGTATAAGTGTGCTTACTTGTCGGTGAAAACCGCATGTCGATATCTTGAATAGCAAAAAAGTTATGGACCAATCACACAGCCCTGGGTCACCCTGTATAAACCCAAAAACGTAGGGAAAATCCACTTCTTGCGATAGAAAATGTTGCTGCAACTCGCTAATTGTGGAGATATTTCAGATGTAGTTGTATATCTGCATTCCTCATGTTTAGATGCAACAGTGTGCAACAAATTGTCCACTTTCTCAGAGTAATAGATTTATGGCACCGGTGTATATCAGGTTATACACCCAAAACGTTTGGAAAATCCACATCTTGCGATAGAAAAAGTTGTTGCAAATGGGCAATTGGGGGACTATTTCAAATGTAGATGCGGATTTTCATTCCTCTTGTTTAGGTGCGTCATTGTGCAACTTGTCCACATTCTCTGAGAAATAGATTTATGGCACCGGTGTACCTATATCAGGTTATACACCAAAAAACTTTGGAAAATCCACATCTTGCGATAGAAAATGTTGCTGCAATTGGGCAATTGTAGAAGTATTTCCGATGTAGAAGCAGATTTTCATTCCTCAAGTTTATGTACGTCAGGGTGCAAAAACTTGTCCACTTTGTCCAAATATTAGATTTATGGCATCGGCATATATCACGTTATAGAACCAAAAACTTTGGAAAATCCACATCTTGCGTTAGAAAAAGTTGCTGCAAATGGGCAATTGTGGGAGTATTTCAGATGTTGATGCAGATTTTCATTCCTCATGTTTAGGTGCGTCAGGGTGCAAAAACTTGTCCACTTTCTCCAAATAATAGATTTATGGTACCGGCATATATCAGGTTATACACCCAAAAACTTTGGAAAATCCACATCTTGCGATAGAAAAAGTTGCTGCAAATGAGAAATTGTGGGAGTATTTCATATGTTGATGCAGATTTTCATTCCTCATGTTTAGCTGCATCAGGGTGCATAAACTTGTCCACTTTCTCCAAATAATAGATTTATGGCACCGGCATATATCAGGTTATACACCAAAAAACTTTGGAAAATCCACATCTTGCGATAGAAAAAGTTGCTGCAAATGGGAATTTGTGGGAGTACTTCAAATGTTGACGCAGATTTTCATTCCTCATGTTTAGCTGCATCAGGGTGCATAAACTTGTCCACTTTCTCCAAATAATAGATTTATGGCACCGGTGTATATCGGGTTATACACCCAAAACGTTTGGAAAATCCACATCTTGCAATAGAAAAAGTTAAAATTAAGAGGATTACATTATTAAGTTTCTTCATCAATCCTCCCTCCCGATATCTATAAAGCAGTGAAGTAGATGATCACACTGGCATCTAAATTAACTGTCATATCACTAGCGATATTCGCTGGCAGCAACCTACTTGCAAAAATCAACAACTTCTTCATAATTACCATAGCATTCCCTATAGGTACCTAAAGTTTTTAAAAACAGAGTTATTTTGTAATATTTAATTTAAAAAATGCTTAACAATAATTAAAGCTACATAATCAAAGATTCTATTTATGCTATAAAATACAGGGTGTTCCATTTATAAGAAGTAAGAAAATGAAAAATTCGAGTTTCGATCTACCCTGTACACAAAGAGAGAAAATAATTTATTGAAATGTAATTGAATGAGGAGATATTACATCATATTACGAAACTCGATTAGCCAAGAAATTGTCTTTTTCTGTAACGTACAGTAAGCTAGAGGGCGTTGATTTAGCTACGATTTTAACATAAACGTGCCCATAAATTTTAAAGGACTCTGTATAACGTAGCAAAACCTTATATTAAAAGACTCAAAAAATGTGAGCAATCCGAATTTGGCATAATATGCAGGGGCTCTCATTTAAAAAATTATATGTTTGGTTTTTAACGGAGTTATGCAACACTCTACATTATTTAGAAATATGGCCCTTAAAGACATCTATTATTTTTGTTAACAACTTTTTTTGATATCTCTTGAAATAAGCCATATACCGAACATTGTCGTAAGATTGGTACACCCTGTATAATCAAAATATTTTTATAATGTGCAGTATTAGTGTGTTTACTTGCCGGTGAAAACCGCTTGTCGATATCTTGAATAGCAAAAAAGTTATGGCCCAATCACACAGCCCTGGGTCACCCCGTAAATTAATAACGTTGTTATTTGTTCATTGTTTTGTCTATTTGTGTATTTGATGTAATATTTGTAAATTAATAACCATTGCCTATTTGTGATTGATAAAAATGTCCGCCAACAATTCAATATTTTTCACGTTATGTTCTTAATATTTTTCAATTGCCTTTGTGCTGTAATTTCGTTAACTTTTACTTATTTTTTAGTGTGAACGAGAGGTTTTCTTGCCAGTTCTTTCTTCTCTTTACTCGTCGCGTCGTTGAACTGGTTTTTTCTCCTTTTTGGTTTTGTTTTGCTACGTAATTTAATTTTAGGGAAACTCAACTAAACGAATTTGTAGTTCACTTACAGTGTATTTTACACAATAGGGGGAGATAGTAGAAGATACTAATAAAAATAATATTGTGGTTGTAAATCTTTACAGCATTTTTCGTTTAATATATCAGCTCGGCCACCATTATCTTCGATTTATTCTATAACTTCCATTATAGTAATTATTTCGGTCAATTAAAGCCCGTAACAGAACTCGTGTAGAAATCAAGTGGCTGTTTGGAAATACAAAAATATAGTGAGGTAGAGACAAAATTGAGTTATTTATTCGAGAGCTTAATTCTTTTTGTGTACATTCTAATCCAGCTCATCCAAGTACAGTCACGTACTAGATGTGACAGAATTTTTTAGTGGAAACTTCAACGCGTAATTGTAATACATTTACTGCGTTAACGTAACGGGTAGGATTATCAACAATTTTTGTTGCGGTAAAAACAAAGTTAAATGTCATATAAAAAAGAAGTTAATGTTTAAATGTGGAAAGAAGGCAGAAATAAAAAGTAATTTTGTGTTCGTAACTGTTTTTTATGGTGTTCTCAAAAGTGCATAAATACGGACGCTTTTGTAAAATAAAACTTGTTATTTAGGAAAATAGACTTTAGAAAAGAATACCTTTCCATATACGCGAGACTCGGGATACAAAAATCGATTTCGTCTTATCTCACTAACGAAGTTTTATAGCTATTACTATAAAGAACGTTGTTTGCCTTTTTTAGCCCAAAAACTGAGATCGCGATCTACTTGAAAGTCGATTTACATTTCATGTTTACTTTGTATAACTACATAACCATAGCGAACGTCTGAAATTTCCGTTTTGTTCGAATTCTTGCAAGGGTTACGTTCTGCGGCTGTTTGACGGATTCTATGTCTATAAAATGGCGCATAAATAATAAATAAATAACGATGTAAAGATGCTTTAAAGATGTTACTTATTTTCGCTATTCCTGCTCGGGAATTTAGTTTCGTAAACTTACTTCCCGGTAACCTGTAGGTACCGCCGGGTAGTATCGGCATGGAAATACGGCTCGAAGGACCATGTATTTTCTTCACACCAAATGTTTAATACTTTGATGTACTCAGCTTGGTAATTAGGTATAATAGTGGACTGTATTAATGATGGAATATGCATAAAAGCAATGATAAATAGACAAGACTAAAAATACTTCTTGACTTTTTACAATTTTTTTTAGACATTATTGTTTTTTCTGGTAAACATATTTTTTAACTTAACAACGTTTGAACAGGACGCATAATATGAAATGGAAGTCGTTTCTTTACCGACTCTGCCCGTGACAGTAAAGTACTATCAGTACAGAACAATTAATGCGTGTCTAATCTATGCGAGCAATAAATAAAAAAGATTATAGGGAATTGAATCCTCTTCTCAACCTAAGTACAGATCAAAGAGAAGCGCTTGACAATTAGCTCTACATAAATAAGACAGTGGCATTTACCTGGCCTTATATAATCGAGGATAACCTTCTAGAGTCGCTGACTGCACATAAATGTTAATGCAAGTTGCATAATCCATGATTGCTTTGGAAAAAGCAGAATACAAACTCGATACAAAAGAAAGATAATTTTAAGACCGTGCAGGAAAATATGGCAGCTAACTATATGAAACGCTTTTTGTAAGACAGGCATGCGCAGAAACTATTGATGATCATACATATAAATAATAATGTTTTGTAATAGCATTATATTTAATCCATGATGTGTCAGTAATACTCGAAGGGTATAAATGGTAATAAATAAAATAAAATACTCAAAACCTCCCCTTAGACAATGAATTTAATTCACATATTAAATTCATTGTCTAAAGGGAGGTTTTGAGTATTTTATTTTATTTATTAGCATTATATTTATTGTGTAAGTGTTTGTTGTTCAACTAGGCGCATAGGTTGCACGCGAGTGGGTAATGTTTTGTTTGTATTTTGAGTTGTTAATTGAGTGTTCTGATTCGATTAGAGGGCGGCTCAACATATTAATTGACATTTGGATATTAATATACCAATTAATCCCATCCATAAGTTTATCGAAAATTAATGCTATTGACTGGCATAACCAGGCCGTAAAGATTTTCGTCGTCCGAATTAAAAATTCCGTCGCGATCGCCTCGCCTATGAAAAAATGCACTCTTATATGTCGGTGTTTCGATATCATACTTTTCTTTTTAAGAGGCCCGTTACTCTCATATTTTGCTCTCTTCCTTTCAAATCTTCATAGAACTCGCCTTTTGTTTTCTTTTCTTTATTTAAGTCATCAACTAACACTGCTGTCCATGTCCAATAACTTCATGTCTATATTTAGCAATCTCTCATTTACATTTTCTTTTTTTTCCTCTGCCTTTCCTTCTTCGTTTTCATTTACTCCTAAGCACGTAGACGAATATCCCTTGCGTATTCTTGTCGTGCCTTTTTCTTAATTTCTTGTTTCTATAAGTTCTAATATCTCCATTCGCTATTTCATCATTTCCTTCCCAATTTCTTCTTCTTTTACTTTACACTTCGTACACTCCTTTCTCATATTTTTTGTCTTCCTCTACCGATTATCCTTGTTTGAATTTCATTTTTAGTTTCCTTACTTCTTTGCTTTTTGTATGTTTTTCTTTATCATTTCTTTTATTACCCAGCAATTCCACACTAAACCTGGATAACCCAGTACGTCACCTTCTGGACTACGGCACAAATTTTATAATTGCAACAATAGATGGAAAGTCGCTTTCGGTCCAGTTAACTACTTTGGCGAAAAGTCCAATGTGACTTTCATATGAATCATATGAAATCAGTTTTTAATAATGAATGGAATTTAGCGTCAACAGTTGCGTAGAGAATGATTGGGGAGGAAGGGCTTAGAAGAGGAGATAAAACAGTGTGAGAATGATTGATGAGAGCCAGCAACAGATACGAAGAGGTAAAACTATGGAAATGGTATAAGGAACAGAAGGACATTCCTTTTCTTTCTGCTGTTCAATTGTACTTATTTCGTCAGGTGATACCAATGTAAGCACTGATAATTACCAAGGTTCTCATTGAAGAAGCTCATATACTGTGTGTAACAATACGAGTAATAATAATAATAATAATAATAATCTCTATTAGATCATTAGACCATGTCGTATGGTATTGATCAAGTCAATCGATACATAAATAGCATAAAATACGATAACATAATAAATTTGACGAGTAATAACAAATAGTATACATAAATCAACGTACAGAAAGATAGTCAAGTATGGGAATCTGCCAAATACTCCTTTACTGAGTAGTGACAATGGGGTAGTAAAAATTTAAATAATTACAAGGTTGCGGGTCCCCGGTCACAGTGGCATACTCGGAAACGAGAGCACGAAGCTGCATATCGAGATATGGTCGACGCCGACATCCATTTATCGTATACACTGAAAAGCTCTCTAAAAGGGATGTCAAACCCTAAATGGCAAGATCAGTGGAGAGATACCAAAAACCATCTGGGTAAGATAAAAAAGACGTGAGGCGTTGGAAGTGGCCCGATCACCTGAGCAGACGGAATCGGGTTAAAATGACACGCATGAGGATAGGTCACACTGCACTCACCCATGCAGTGTCGGACCCACCATCTTGTCATCAGTTCTGTAACGTCAATACCCAGACGGTAACGCATCTCCTATGTGAGTGCCCTGCAACAAAGAATATTAGAGACCCCTATAGATTAAAAAATGGCACTAGAGAGATACTTTTACCACCAAAAAAGGCATCCATGACACCATAAAATTCCTAAAGGACATTGGAATGGTTAACAGATTATGAGGAAGGTGGAAGCGCTAATGACCTTAGTAGTCGATGCGCAAGGTCTAAAATAAAGAAATTACGATTTTTATTATTTTAGGTACCTAACTGAAAACTGAACTTTACAGTGATCTAAAATTAGGGAATCTAATTACTCAACACTTCTAATTTATCACACAGTGTACTAACAATTAATCTACGAGGTCACTAATTATAAATTTTGTAAATTATAGTTTTTAATATTTTAAATAACTGAAAACTGAACCTTATAGCACACGTATTTCACACCAATAAATTTATAGTTATCTAAAATTAGGAAATCTAATTACTCAACACTTCTAATTTGTCACACAGCGTTTACTCAACACTTCTAATTTATCACACAGTGCACTAACAACTAATCTACGAGGTTATTAATACAAATTTTGTAAATTGTAATTTGAAATCTGAACCTTATAACACGTATTTCATTCCAAAAAATTTATAGTGATCTAAAATTAGGGAATCTTTATTAATCAGCACTCCTTATCACATAGTGTGCTAAGAACTAATCTATAGGGGTAAATTTCGTAAATTAAAATTTTTATTATTTTAAGTAACAGAAATCTGAACCTTATAACACACGTATTTCATACCAATAAATTTATAGTGATCTAGAATTAGAAAATCTAATTACTCAACACTTCTAATTTATCACACAGTGTACTAACAACTAATCTACCAGGTCATTAATTCAAATTTTGAAAATTTCAATTTTTAATATTTTAAGTATTATCTGAAAACTGAACCTTATAAACATATGTATTTCTTGTCAATAAATTTATGGAGATCTAAAATTAGGAAATCTAATTACTCAACACTTCTAATTTATCACACAGTGTACTAACAACTAATCTACGAGGTCAATAATACAAATTTTGTAAATTACAATTTTTAATATTTTAAGTAACTGCAAAGGGAACCTTATAAAGGTATAACACGTGTATTACACGAGTATGTCAATAAATGTATGAGGTAATTAATTACAAATATTTCAAATTACAATTTTTAATATTTTAAGTAACTGAACCTTATAACACATGTATTTCCTGTCAATAAATTTATGGTGTTCTATAATTTGGATATCCAATTATTCAACACTTCTAATTTATCACACAGTATTCTAACAACTAATCTACGAGGTCAATAATTCAAATTTTGAAAATTTCAATTTGAAATCTGAACCTTATAACACGTATTTCACTCCAATAAATTTACAGTGATCTAAAATTAGAGAATCTAATTACTCAACACTTCTAATCACATAGCATGCTAAGAACTAATCTAGGGGTCATTAATTACAAATTTCGTAAATTAGAATTTTTATTATTTTAAGTAGGTAACTGAAATCTGAACCTTATAACACACGTATTTCATACCAATAAATTTATGGTGACTTAAAATTAGGAAATCTAATTCTTAACACTTCTAATTTATCACACAGCGTACTAACAACTAATCTTCGAGGTCAGATTAATTCAAATTGTGCAAATTACAACTTGAATTCTGAACCTTATAACACGTGTTTCATTCCAATAAATTCACGTGTATTGCATGTCAATAAATTTATAGTGATCTAAAGTAAGGGAACCTAGTTACTCAACAGTTCTAATTTATAAATCGATGTAAGCGTTTGGGTTCTAATTTATCACAAAGTGCACTAACTAACCTAGGAGGTCAATAATTATAAATTTTGTAAATTGCAATTTTTAATATTTTGTGTAATTAATTGAATTAATTAAATAAAAACTATGAAAACTGAACCTTAAGTTATAACACACGTAATTTATGCCAATAAATTTATAGTGATCTAAAATTAAGAGATCTAATTACTCAACACTTCTAATTTATCATACAGCGTACTAACAACCAATCCACGAGGTCATATTAATTCAAATTGTGCAAATTACAATTTGAAATCTGAACCTTATAGCACGTATATCGCTCCAATAAATTGATAGTCATCTAAAATTAGGAAATCTAATTACTCAACACTTCTAATTTAGCACACACTGTACTAACAAAGAATCTACGAGGTCAATAATACAAATTTTTCATATTACAATTATTGTTATCTATTATTTTAAGCAACTGAAAAGTGAATCTAATAAAGTCATAACACGTGTATTGCATGTCAATAAATTTATAGTGATCTAAAGTTAAGGAATCTGGTTACTCAACAGTTCTAATTTATAAATCGATGTAAGGGTTTGGATTCTAATTTATCACACAGTGCACTAACTAACCTAAAAGGTCATTAACTATAAATTTCGCAAATTACATTTTTTAATATTTTAAGTAACTTAAAACTGAACCTTATAACACGTGTAGGTATTTCATGTCATCTATGGTGATCTAAAATTAAGAAATCTAATTAATCATCACTTCTAATTTATCACACAGCGTACTTTCAACAAATCTACGAGGTCATTAAGTCAAATTTTGCAAATTACAATTTGAAATCTGTACCTTATAACACGTAATTCATTCCAATAAATTTATAGTGATCTAAAATTAGGAAATCTAATTACTCATCACTTCTAATTTATCACACAGCGTACTTTCAACAAATCTACGAGGTCATTAACTCAAATTTTGCAAATTACAATTTGAAATCTGTACCTTATAACACGTATTTCATTCCAATAAATTTATAGTGATCTAAAATTAGGAAATCTAATTACTCATCACTTCTAATTTATCACACAGCGTACTTTCAACAAATCTACGAGGTCATTAAGTCAAATTTTGCAAATTACAATTTGAAATCTCTACCTTATAACACGTATTTCATTCCAATAAATTTATAGTGATCTAAAATTAGGAAATCTAATTGCTCATCACTTCTAATTTATCACACAGCGTACTTTCAACAAATCTACGAGGTCATTAAGTCAAATTTTGCAAATTACAATTTGAAATTTGTACCTTATAACACGTATTTCATTCCAATAAATTTATAGTGATCTAAAATTAGGAAATCTAATTACTCATCACTTCTAATTTATCGCACAGCGTACTAACAACTAATCTACAAATTTTGTATATTACAGTTTTTAATATTTGAAGTAACTGAAAGGTGAACCTTATAAAGTTTAACAGGTGTATTGCATGTCAATAAATTTATAGTGATCTAAAATTAGCGAACCTAGTTACTCAACAGTTCTAATTTATAAATCGATGTAAGGGTTTGGATTCTAATTTATCACACAATGCACTACTAACCTAAAAGGTCATTAATTATAAATTTCGCAAATTACAATTTTTAATATTTTAAGTAACATTAAAACTGAACCTTATAACACGTGTAGGTATTTCATGTCATCTATGGTGATCTAAAATTAGGAAATCTAATTAATCGTCACTTCTAATTTATCACACAGCGTACTTTCAACTAATCTACGAGGTCATTAAGTCAAATTTTGCAAATTACCATTTGAAATCTGTACCTTATAACACGTAATTCATTCCAATAAATTTATAGTGATCTAAAATTAGGAAATCTAATTACTCGTCACTTCTAATTTATCACACAGCGTACTTTCAACAAATCTACGAGGTCATTACGTCAAATTTTGCAAATTACAATTTGAAATCTGTACCTTATAACACGTATTTCATTCCAATAAATTTATAGTGATCTAAAATTAGGAAATCTAGTTGCTCATCACTTCTAATTTATCACACAGCGTACTTTCAACAAATCTACGAGGTCATTAAGTCAAATTTTGCAAATTACAATTTGAAATCTGTACCTTATAACACGTATTTCATTCCAATCAATTTATAGTGATCTAAAATTAGGAAATCTAATTAATCACTTCTAATTTATCACACAGCGTACTTTCAACTAATCTAAGAGGTCATTATAATACAAATTTTGCATATTACAATTTTTAATATTTTAAGTAACTGAAAAGTGAATCTTATAAGTTTATGACACGTGTATTACATGTCAATACAGTTATAGTGATCTAAAATTTGAGAATCGAGTTACTTAACAGTTCTAATGTATAAATCGATGTAAGGGTATGGATTCTAATTTATCACACAGTGCACTAACTAACATAGGAGGTCATTAATTATAAATTTTGTAAATTACAATTTTTAATATTTTAAGTGACTTAAAACTGAACCTTATAACACGTGTAGGTATTTCATGTCATCTATGGTGATCTAAAATTAGGAAATCTAATTAGTCAACACTTCTAATTTAACACATAGTGTACTAACAACTAATATACGAGGTGATTAATTATAAATTTTGTAAACGACAATCTCTAACACAAAAACAATAAGTGAAAGTAGTAAACCGAATGCTAAAATGGCAAACACTCCGGAGAGGTGCTCCAGTGTTAAAACCTTGGGTTCGTTATTTTCGTCATTGACAGTTTGAATTTCGTCCATAATCTGTTGTACGTGATGGTTATATATTCCAGATTCCTTCCATTGTGTTATTGCGGTATTTATAGATGCCATTAAGTGATGTGATTTATTAGAGATCAAGTGCAATCTTTGGTTATTTGTAAATTTATCGTCAACAACTACTGTTGATTTGCCCATTTTGCTTAGAAGCATTAGAAAGTTAACGTTTGCTGTAAAATGAATACAGTGGGTTCTGTTAATTGAGAAATTTTTATATACTTCCAGTTTGTTTCTTATTTTTGTGTAGATTTCATCATCTGGCTTGCTTTGATTGAAAAAACGCTTATAGGAAACTGGTAGACAAACAGGTAATTTTGAATTTGCCACATCTTGCATATTTTTGATTTCATTACTGTCAACAACAGATGTTAACATTTTAATCAGGTCTGCCTTAAATGCAGTTTGAATTATTATGACGTAGAACAAATACAGTATAAAAAAACATCGTAATTTTGCGATTTGCGGCATTCTTCTTATACAACCACATATTGTTAAGGAAAGGACGTTCATGAAGGCTTTACCAAAACTATCCGAAACCGACTGAAGCTGAGTAACTTTCAGGATTACACCCCATGCGATTGATACTGTTATAATAGCCACAATGACTAGGATCCAAACGTCGTACCGAAACATGTTTACAATGGCAGATAATGTAAACACCTCTCTTTCCATTGGTGAAACAAATACCATATCGGAACGAAACATTTCGTCGGTAAATGTGAGATTGCCACCGATAACATCTATAGCAGTAAACATTTTCAACAGGATATTGTTTTCTATTACCATTTTTAAACCAGATTCTGTTTGTGGAGCCGTCTTAAGCTTAACATTAACATTGAGAACCTGCTGCAAATGCTCCATAAATTTAATAAGCACCATCGCGATAATCGTTGGGAATTTTTTATATATGAATACAGGACATTGATTATGATTACGTAGAGGTTTCAGAAATTTAACAGTGAAATCTGAAGAACAATTCTGCATAACGTACTCTTCCATCCGTCTTCCGCAGTTGTTCATCTGCGAATATGGATCACTTGAATACACACTACCATCATCCTCGCTGACAACGAAAGCGTTAACAATATTAAACTTCCAAAGTACTTTAAATACCTCGGCAACATATGCGGACGTTGTCAGAATTAAAAATGTTCCAATAGTAGATTCATATGAACGCCACACCGGACTTTTCGCCAAAGTAGTTAGCTGGGCCGAAAGCGACTTTCCATTTTTTGTTGGAATTATAAAATTAGTACCATATCCCATAAAGCTACGTACTGGCTTATCCAGGTTTAGCATTACGTGTGGATTTGCTGAGTAATTTGTAAAATAATTATAATCCCCTTCCACAACGTATATTGTCGCATCATCGGGAAACAATTTTCCTACAAGTTTCGCAACGCACTGTTCCAATCCAAGGTTAGTATTTTCCTGCTCTAATAACATTCCAGCTGTAGCCAAATCTACTGCGAAAATGTATAACAAGATTAAACTACTCGTAATACCCATGTTTTTTCTTTGAAACTTATTCCCTTCACGAACACGTATGTACTAAAATGACTTGTTGTTACAATAAAAAACGGTAAATATGTTGATTGATTATATAAAATTATAGGAACCAAATGCGTTTGTTTTCACGTAATTTATGACATAATTTGTTTATACTTTGCCTAAAATACTATTTACAAGTTTCATAATTGCTATATCAATTTATTTCCAACAAGGAAAGTTTTATTACGATGAGATGATTAATTATTCACACAATCAATAATAGCGGAATAAAGGCTAAAGAAGATATCGAAAAGTTATTTGCGAAAAAGAGAAAAAAACAAAAAAAATTAAACATAACTTGAGAAGAACAAATTGGAAAAGAACCAAAGATGCAAAGAATAAAAGATAAATCCGAAGAAGGTGTGATGTTAAGGGCAATGAGATAAAAACCCAGCAAACACATTTATATATAAAATACATATAAATTATGTAAGAGCTTTTTAGATTTATACAGGGTGACATTGAAAAAACTACAATGCATATTACCACGCGATAGAGGGCCATGAAATAATAAAAAAAATTTCTATACACTAATGTCCGATCGTCTTTTGTTTTTAAGATATAGGATCTTAAAGGTTTTTGTTTTTTTTGTCGCTTTGAAAATTATTTTAACATTTTTATTCGAAAATTTATTGCTCTTCAACATCTTATAACAAAAAAAAAATCGCTACTTAGTCGGCAGGAGCTTTAAAAACAGCAACATAACATGACATAAGAACAACAATAATTAAATTTAACACATAATCATGCCTCTGTAATCTTCAAACGTGTAGAGAACCATTTTTAAAAGCAATTTTAAAAAACGAGAAGCAAAATAATCAAACAAAAACGTAATCAGAAACATGAGAAACTTGAATAAATTATTACAATATTAATTTGACAGGTGCCATAATGTCGTAGTCAAGATGCTCTATCTTAACAACAAAAGGTGATCGGACATTAGTGTATAGGAATTTTTTTATTATATCTTGCCCCTCTATCGCGTGGTAATATGCATTGTAGTTTTTTCAATGTCACCCTGTATAAAACTGGAAGAAAAATAAAAATGTCAGGATCTCAGCAATTTTCAAAATAATATAACATATATGTCTATTAGATGTAAATTCTTCTACATGAATTTATATACGTTTTATGTATATTTTATGTAATATTTACATAAAAAATATTCGTTGTAAAAGCGTTGCGATGACCAAAATAGCAGCTACTCGAGCACAATCAATGTAAAAAATTATTTAAACAGTTACATACAAAAAATGAAAAAACTACATTTTACGTGCAACTGTACTTAATTCTTGCACGAACCCGTTTTTACCTGAACTGAAAGCCGACAGTTTATTATGATATACTTGCTTGAAAAGTTTCCCTCAACCGGATTCGAACGTTTGCGAGTGGGCGTTGCAAATTCTGAAATCCGACATTGTACCACTGCGCTAATCTGTAACATCCCTTCTTTTTATTTTGTACTTCGTAACTTTGCGCTGTTTCGCATTAGTTTAAATTTTGTTTGATTATACCGTTGAGTGAAGTCTTATTCAATAATTATACCTATCTTTAACTTTATGTTAAAAATGACCAGGATTTAATTTATTTTATATTATTTATTTTCTATATAAATTAGACGCATTTTAGTCGATACGGATCTAATATTAAAGGTACGTGAACTACAATTTTTGGCGTTATAGAAAACACGCGCGTGCGATTATTTATGTGACGCAAATAGAAACGGACTTTATTTTCGACCATACAATATATGTAATGTACTTAATGATAATTTCTAATCATATTTACAGAAGGCATACATAAAAAATAAGTAATATTACATATAATATTTTACATATAACGTGCATAAATCTAATCATATAAATATGACAGCACATGAATTTCATGAGTGATATGTAATTATCTAATTATCTATATGTATATATTATATGAATTTCTGTATACAGAATATCCGTAAGTTTCTATACTATTATGTAAAATATACGTAATTGTGTGACATACGATTTATATAACTTTATTAAAGAATACTTACATACTTGATGATATATAAAAAAGCATAGGTATGTAGGGGTATTTAATTTACTTCAATTTATATATGTTGTATGTACATTTTATATGTGTGTTTGCTGGGAAAATGAAGTCAACGGTAAATGATATACAGTGAAAATGGAACATAGAAACAAGCAAATTAAGAAAAATGATACACAAAAACATGGAAAAGGAAACTAAAAATGAAACAGAAACGAAGATAAAAGATAGAAGAAGATGAGAGAATGTGAGGAATGTACGAAGTATAAAGGGAAAGAAAAGGAAATCGTGAAGAAAATAATAAATTACCGAGTGGAGATCTAGTCAAACTTAGTTTTGAATTCGGCACGTTCACAAACTGCCTTAAAAAAAGCAATAATAGTCCCTTTGTTTAAATGGGAAGCATCAAAGAGCTGTTAAATTATAGACCGATTTCAACGTTATCTAATATACGTAATGAAAATGAGATGGTGAACGTATTTAAAGTAAGAGAGAGGATCGAATCGGACCACAAGCCCCTGAAACTGGTGGTGGCAATTTTTTTCGAATATTCGAATGTATAATCGGGAATTATTCGAATACTTAACAATACCACTATTCGAATTAGAATAAAAACGAATAAAACGAATGAAACGAATAAAACGAATAAAACGAATGAAACGAATAAAACGAATAAAACGAATAATGGCCAGAACAAAGAAAATTGTTAAATTAAGTAAAAAGAGAACTTCGTTGGTTTATTATTGAGAGATGACAGACGGCAGGTAGGCCTACTACCTACTTTTCATTTCATGGAATTATTTCTCATTTACAAATTTCTTTCGACCGACAATATTTTATGAATAGTAGATAAAACTTTGTAGGTACGATAAACGTATTGTAAATAGCTATTTCAGCATTTCTTTTCTGTCAGCTTAAAGTCATTCACTGTTCAATAACACCCTTTTACAAGTCGTAATGAACTGTAATTTATTGTTTGCTAGTGTAAAAGGTTTTCGGTAAATCAGTGAACACGTTTCTCTAAACATTACCTACAATAATCCTCAACCACGCAGGGTGATTTTAACTGGAATTATTTTCATGGTATTGTGAAGCTTGGACTTTGTTTATTTAAGTTTATGCTTTTTACCCGCCTTTGATGATAATTTATTCCTTTAAAGTTTAAAGGATTATAAATATAAATTTTTAATTTAGTTCAAATTATTTCTCACCCTAGACGACTACATTATTGTGATTTATGAGTAAAGTGTGGAAATATTTCGTGAAGAATACGAGTGATGCGGTAGTTACTTGCAAAATTTACAATAAGTGTCTTAAAAATGGAGCAACAATAAGTAATTTACTATTCAAATTCCATTGGAGAATGCTCTACTAGGTAGGTAGTATAAAACAGTCCAACGAATAAAAGGAGTAAAACGATAAAACGAATAAAACGAATAAAACGAATACAACGAATAAAACGAATACAACGAATAAAACGAATAAAACGAATACAACGAATAAAACGAATTTTTTCTGACTAGTATTCGAATTCGAATAATTCTATATTCGAATATATCTTTAACGAATATTCGAATACGAAAAAAATTAAATTTGCCACCACTACCTGAAACTGGCAATGGAAGGGACGAAGGCGAAGAGAGTGAAAACGAAGAGGAGTACATAACGAAAAAAGTATGGTCAGTATAAGAAAGTACAAAGAGAAAATGGGAAACACAATTTGGCAAGCGAAGGGAGTACAAGAATGTGTGGAAGAAATGAAAAAGAAGATTTAGGAAGCAACTGAGAATGTGGAAACGGAAGAAAACGGGATGGAAGAAGTGGTGGAACAGAGAACGCAATGAGATTAAGATGAAAGCAAGAAGGGCATTAAGGCAGTGGAGAAAAGGGAAGGGAATATAAGGAAATACAAGAAAATATGTGAGATTAAAAAAGAGGAAAATAAGAAAAACGGCAGAAGAGGTATGGAAATATTTAAAGAATGAAAGGAAGAGAACAGGGACGCATATGGGAATACAAATAAAAGAATGGAGGAGATACTTTAAGAATCTGCTGAAGGGGGAACAGATTCAAAAAAGGAGAAGAAAGTAGTAAAGAAGAGGCAATACAGAAGGTGGTAAAAGGAAAAGCGCGGGAGATGGAATACAAGGTGAGATGGGGAAACGGTAGCAGCAAAAAGGATGACGACAATAATAAGCGTAACGTTGAAACACTTTGGATATTTTGTAATTAACAATTAAGTGGAATTACTTGTAATTGTTATTATTATACCATAGCAGTACAAACAAGAAATAATGTTTCAGCCATTCTGTTCCCAAAATATTGCTAAATCAGAAATTAGTTATTATCGTACAACTGAAAAAATTCTCGATCCATTTAGATTTAGTTTTCCTGCAAAGATTTTGATCAAAAGTTCTTCTTTGGAAACGATGGGCGGGATTATATACCTCTTGGTCACTTAGAGATGCCATTTTAGGGAAAGGGAAAATCTATGAACGTAATCATTCTTACTTCAATGTTCGGTTACCGGTTCTAGTTAGTCAATGCTAAACTTGCGTTGTCCAATCAAAAGGAACATGGATCCGATTTCTCTCAAATCTTAGCGAAAAGTTGCGAAAAGTGGAGAAAAGTCGTCCTCTAATATGTGTATCGAACGTTGTGTCACAAAAGCCAGTCGATTATATAAAAAACGGCAGTAAATTAAAAAAATTAATTTTTTGGCCAGCACCGCCATTTTATTTTTTGGCACAAACAAGAATTGTGCTGTTTGCAGCCTTGGCTACTAAAAGTTGTGCCGCAAAGATAAGAACTCTAGCACAACTCAGCACACCTCGCAGAATTCATTTTCTATCACGGTATAAAAATTGCGGCAATATGAATTTAGTGATTTATATCAAAGAAAAAATCCCGAACGTTTTTGGCTGTAGTATATAGACTACGAAGATATGGCATAATTTTGTCATTAGGAAAAGTTGTTGGGTTTGACTTGCACAACCCGGTACAACTTCCAAAATTTCGAAAATGTAAAAAAAAATTTGACCGACCACCATTTGCCAATTTTTTGGTCAATTGTGCAATTTTCCGCCACGTCTCAATAGTTTCTGATTGTACTCGATTAGCACAACTCAAAACATCTCGCAGAATTTGTCTATCCGTCACGGTTAAAAAGTTATAACAAGTGAATAAACATTTCTTAAACTTCGAAATGTTTGATATTTTTTTTCTCTTGAACGGAAAGAAATAGAGTTCTTATCTTTGCGGCACAACTTTTAGTAGCAAAGCTAGCACAATTTTTGTTTTTTCGATAAAATGACCAAAAAATTATGTTTTTTAATTTACCGCTTTGTTTTTTACTTCCCGAGTACGAAGTAAAAAAAAATTAACCTATACAATTTTTTACATATCTTTGCGTTTCTGAATACGTAGATTCAAAAAATGAAAAAAAAATTCCGTCTGTCGTCTATAGTCTGTAGTTTGTCCGTACACACTTCTTTACAACGCTCTATACTCAAAAACTATTAAAGTTATCGAAATTCGGTTTTCGCCAATCGATTGCATTCGGACCAAGGGCGAAAATGCTAATATTACCCAGCAAACACATTTATATATAAAATACATATAAATTATATAAGAGCTTTTTAGATTTATTTAAAACTGGAAGAAAAATAAGAGATATTTAATGTCAGGATGTCAGCAATTTTCAAAATAATATGTATATCTATTGGATGTAAATTCTTCTATATCTGTAGTACATGACTTTATATACGTTTTATGGATATTTTATGTAATATTCACATAAAAAATATTAGTTGTAAAATCGTTGCGATGACCAAATGGCAGCTACTCGAGCATAATGTATCTAATTATTACCCATGTAAAAAATTATTTAAGCAGTTTCAAAAAAATGGAAAAACTACATTTTTACGTGCAACTATACTTTTAATTAACTTAATTCTTGCACGAACCCGTTTTTACCTGAACTGAAAGCCGACAGTTTATTATGATATTATATACTTGCTTGAAAAGTGTCCCTTAACCGGATTCGAACCGTTGCGGGTGGGCGTTGCAAATTCCGAAATCCGACATGTGTTTTCTTTGTATCCGACATTGTACCACTGCGCTAATCTGAAACATTCCCTTTTTTTATTTCGTTCTTTCTAACTTTGCGCTGTTTCGCGAGTTTAAATTATGTTTGATTATATCGTTGAGTGAAGTCTTATTCAATAATTATACCTACCTATCTTTAACTTTATGTTAAAAATCACCAGGATTTAATTTATTTTATATTATTTATTTTAGACGCATTTTAGTCGATACGGATCTAATATTAAAGGTACGTGAACTACAATTTATAATTATATTTACAGAAGATATACATAAAAAATATGTAATACTTCTTACATATATATAAGATTTTACATATAACGTACATAAATCTAATCATATAAATATGACAGTACATAAATTTCATGGGTAATATGTAATTATCTATATGTATATATTATATGAATTTCTGTATACAGAATATCCGTAAGTTTCTATACTATTATGTAAAATATACGTAATCTGTGACATACGGTTCATATTTATTAAAGAACACTTACATACTTGATATATAAAAAAGCATATGTAGGGGTATTTACTTCAATCTTATATATGTTGTATGTATATTTTATATGTGTGTTTGCTGGGTTACCTTTGATGAGGTCACTTCCGGTATAAGCTAAAATGGCGGCACTCGTTTTTTTTATAAGATAAAGTTGCAGTTTTTTATGTAGTTTAAGGGTATTTTTTCTGAATTCAGCAACATATATTGTGCTATATTTATCTTTTGAAAAATGTTAATACGAGGGAAGTCTCGTGGCAACTTGCCAGAATTTTTTTATAAGATAAAGTTGCAGTTTTTTTATGTACTTAGTTTAAAAGGGTTTTCTTTTCTGAATGTTCGATACTTATTTTTTGAAAAAAGTATTAAAAAAATAATTTTGAAAAAATGACTGCAACGCTCTATATGCAGAAAGTATTAAAGTTATCGAAATGCGGTTTTCGCCAATCGATTGCATTCGGGCCAAGGGCGAAAATGCTAATATTACCTTTGATGAGATCACTTCCGGTATAACCTAAATTGGCGGCACTCATTTTTTTATAAGATAAACTTTCAGTTTTTTATGTAGTTTAAAAGTATTTTTTTTTAATTCAACAATTGTGCTATATTTATTTTTTGAAAAATGTTAATACGTGGGAAGTCTCGTGGCAACTTGCCAGAATTTTTTTATAAGATAAAGTTGCAGTCTTTTATGTACTTATTTGAATTTTTTGAATTGAGCAATATATATTGTGCTATATACTTATTTTTTGAAAAAGTGTTAAAAAAATAATTTTAAAAAAATGACTACAACGCTCTATACTCAGAAACTATTAAAGTTATCGAAATAGGGTTTTCGCCAATCGATTGCATTTGGCCCAAGGGCGAAAATGCTGATATTACCTTTGATGACGTCACTTCCGGTATAAGCTAAAATGGCGGCACTCATTTTTAAAAAGGTAAAGTCGTATTTTTTTTATGTAGTTTAAAAGAGTATTATTTTCTGAATTCAGCAATGTTATATTGTGCTATACTTATTTTTTGAAAACAGTGTTAAAAAAATAATTCTTAAAAAATGACTGCAACGCTCTATACTCAGAAACTATTAAAGTTATCCAGATGCGGTTTTCGCTAATCGATTGCATTCGAGCCAAGGGCGAAAATGCTAATATTACCTTTGATGAGGTCACTTCCGGTATAGGCTAAAATCGCGGCACTAATTTTTTTTATAAGATAAAGTTGCAGTTTTTTATGTAGTTTAAGAGTATTTTTTCTGAATTCAGCAATATACAGACTGTTGAACGAAAAGCGCCCAGGAGTATAGCGACTTCAGTGGTGTTATAACTCTAACAAACCATATATATATTATTAAATGGGACTGTCAGTGTCTGCTACAATTTGATGAAAAAAAAAATCTTTTACACGCAGTCATTCGTTTATTGTGACGTAACGACCATTTTTTTAAATTGCACGATCTAATTTTTTTGCCTATTTTTGTAGAGAATTTTACGTACTTTTCATCTATCTAAACATTTATTACGATTTATTTATTTTTTTTTATTTATTTTTTTATTTTATTTTTATTTGTCAGTTCAACCTTAGAAGTGTTATACATGACATTTTTGGTGTAAAATAATTAGGCTACATAATATTTACATTACTGTGTTGCCATTTTATGACAATTTTGAGAAAAATGCAAGAAACTATTGTGTGTAATAATTTTGTTTCTATAAAAGTGTTGATGTAACGGCGTACTAGATCGAATTAGTTTATTACATATTTCTCAAAAATTTCTTAAAATGGCAACACAGTAATGTAAATATTATGTAGCCTAATTATTTTACACCAAAAATGTCATGTATGACACTTCTAAGGTTGAACTGACAAATTAAAAAAACAAAAATAAAAAAAATAAAAAAAATAAAAAAATCGTAATAAATGTTTAGATAGATGAAAAGTAGGTACGTAAAATTCTCTACAAAAATAGACAAAAAAAATTAGATCGTGCAATTTAAAAAAATGGTCGATTACGTCACAACAAACAAATGACTGCGTGTAAAAGATTTTTTTTCATCAAATTGTAGCAAAGACCGTCCTATTTAATAATATATGTGGTTTGTTAGAGTTATAACACCACTGAAGTCGCTATACTTGTGGGCGCTTTTCGTTGAACAGTCTGTATATTGTGCTATATTTATTTTTTGAAAAATGTTAATACGAGGGAAGTCTCGTGGCAACTTGCCAGAATTTTTTTATAAGATAAAGTTGCAGTTTTTTATGTATGTATTTATATTTAAAAGAGTATTCTTTTCTGAATTCAGCAATATATATTGTGCTATACTTATTTTTTGAAAAAAGTGTTAAAAAAAATAATTTTAAAAAAATGACTGCAACGCTCTATACTCAGAAACTATTGAAGTTATCGAAATGCGGTTTTCGCCAATCGACTGCATTCGTGCCAAGGGCGAAAATTCTGATATTACTTTTCATGAGGTCACTTCCGGTATAAGCTAAAATGGCGGCACTCATTTTTTTTTTATAAAATAAAGTTGCAGTTTTTTGGTACGACGGAAGTGTCGTGGCGATTGCTTTTTGCGGCACAACATGGCACAAACCTAATACAATTCAGCACAACTTAGTTTTTTGCAGAATTACAAAATGGCGATGCTAAGTTCACACTCGTCCAGAAATCGGCTCGTTTTTTGCACGTCTGAATTAATGAGACGTTGAAATTTGTTAGTAAGCAACAGATAGTTAACTGGGCATTTATAACACTCTGTAAGAGATAACTAGAGTTAACCGCCGCGCCGGTTTTGTACAATTGTGTGTTTTTTGTGTACGTTCACCACTTACGACAGCAAACTAATAAAATATTTACGCTTTTGTTGCGCAACGATTTGGAAACCGTTAAAAAGCTAAGGAACGTAATTCACCCCCCACATTAAAAGCCCCTAAACCACAATTCTAATTTAAATACGCTTTAATTAATCTTCTCTAGGACACCAGATTACTATTCCCTCATAATCTCGTTATCCTATTTTGTAATAATGGGATAGATTTAGTGAAATAGAATCCCTCTCTAAATCAATGGATAAGATTGCGTTTGCCTATTTCATTGTAGGTGCGATTTCTGGCTCAAACTTCCAAAAGATTCTATTTGCGATAGTTTCCGCCTCGCACATCCACTTCTGTATAGATTTTATCGTTACACAATGGCAACGTAAACGTATTATCGTTGTTGGAAATATGGGAGAATAACCTACCTTTTTGCACGGGACGAATCACGAATATTTCCGACGACTTGAAAGCCGGAGGACAATGCGAAAGAAACAAGAAAGGCGAGGCATTAGATGAGTAGATACGTAATTTTAAGTTTATACATTATTTAAATGGTGTTTTTACCCCCTTTCAGAACGGCGATGCACCAGCAAATGAATTCCTCCCAAGTCGTTTTGTAAAGCATTTACAAGTCTGTTTATGGTAGAATTTTAAATAAAACTACAATAGGAAGCAATTTATTTTTAAGAAGGTATCTCCATTGTTTACTCAACGAGCTGTTTCGCTTTCCTTTTCGATTAAAGCTATTTTCTCAATCCTTTACAAAGTGTTCTAATTCTTACCTACTTGTTCTACAATTTGCGTGCGACTTTCAAACTTTCAGACAACTCTCTCGCTCCCTGTTGAATACCTTACAGTGCTTTCCAATAATTGGCCATAACCTTAGATAAAATTGGAATATTTCGAAAGTTTATCGCCAAGTTTATGTTTATGGAATGTACGTGAAGAGTTCAAATTTAAAGTGGAATCGCACGATCACATTTTATTTAAATAAATTTGGAAAACAAATACATACATGCTTTTTTGACATCATCAATGCACTTTTACCATCTTTTTGGTAACATGCAGATGCCTTTTGGCCGCTTGTCTAATCAGTTTTTTTCAAATATTTACATCTTGTCGCCATTTGCAAGTTTTATGCCACTTAAAGCTTCTTTAAATAGGTAGCAACAAATGGAAAGAGAGATCAGGACTATATGGGTTATTCCTACAATAGGGGAACCCAGCAAACACACATATAAAATATACATACAACATATATATAGAATTGAAGTAAATACCCCTATATATGCTTTTTTATATATCAAGTATGTAAGTATTCTTTAATAAAGTTATATAAACCGTACCTATGTAACACATTACGTATATTTTACATAATAGTATAGAAACTTAAGGATATTCTATATACAGAAATTCATATTTTCGTTAAGGTTTCCACGGATGTATATATTGTTTGTATTTTCTTCTGGAGTTTCTCCGTGTTGGTTTTTTTGTAGAAAATGCCTACGTTTCGATTCCATAAACTTCAGAATTCATAAAAAGTCTTGATAAAGATTCTACAGATGGAATCGAAACGTAGGCATTTTCTACAAAAAAACCAACACGGAGAAACTCCAGAAGAAAATACAAACAAGAAATTCGTATAATATATACATACAGATAATTACATATTACTCATGAAATTCATGTGCTGTCATATTTATATGATTAGATTTATGTACATTATATGAAAAATCTTATATGTAAGAAGTATTACATATTTTTTATGTATGCCTTCTGTAAATATAATTAGAAATTAACATTACATATATTGTACGGTCGAAAATAAAGTCCGTTTCTATTTGCGCGATAATAATTACATTATGCTCGAGTAGCTGCCATTTGGTCATCGCAACGCTTTTACAACTAATAATTTTTTATGTAAATATTACATAAAATATACATAAAACGTATATAAATTCATGTGCTACAGATATAGATGAATTTACATCTAATAGACATATATATTATTTTGAAAATTACTGACATCCTGACATTGAATATCTCTTATTTTTCTTCCAGTTTTATATAAATCTAAAAAGCTCTTACATAATTTATATGTATTTTATATATAAAATGTGTTTGCTGGGAAATTTCATGTCACTGATCTGCAATGTCAACTCAAGCGCATTTTCACGATTTTTTAATTTATAATTACTTAGGGGTTTATGTATGGGCCCTGTTCAATGACAAGACCAGAAACGTAACACGACGAAAAAATTGTTTCGTTTTTTACTCATTTTTAATATTTTTGGCTTCAAAATTACACAAAATCTCTCAAGAGTAGCCTTTTTAATTACTTATTTCAGTTGTTTTTCTGTCTCTAGCCCTCATACTTTTAACGGCGAAACGCGAATTTTGTAGAGGCTTGCAACGCATCTAAAGCGGCCGTTGGAGAATATTTCATTAGCGTGGACGTCCTTCTACCAGAAATCCATGGGCTGTGACTTGGGCCTTCCTTGTCTTATTGAACAGTTTGCCCAGCCGAGTTTTCTGCTTTTCAAGCGTCCTGCGCCACCAAGGATGGTTATCCAGCAAACACATTTATATATAAAATACATATAAATTATGTAAGAGCCTTTTAGATTTATATAAAACTGGAAGAAAAATAAGAGATATTTAATGTCAGGATGTCAGCAATTTTCAAAATAATATATAGGTATGTCGTTGTAAAAGCGTTGCGATGACCAAAATGGCAGCTACTCGAGCATAATGTAATTATTATCAATGTAAAAAATTATTTAACCAGTTCCATACAAAAAATGGAAAAAATACATTTTACGTGCAACTGTACTTTTAATTATATTTAACTTAACTCTTGCACGAACCCGTTTTCACCTGAACTGAAAGCCGACAGTTTATTATGATATACTTGCTTGAAAAGTGTCCCTTAACCGAATTCGAACTTTTGCGGGTTGTCGTTGCAAATTCTGAAATCCGACATTCTACCACTGCGCTTATCAGTAACATCCCTTCTTTGTATTTCGTACTTCGTAACTTTGCGCTGTTTCGCGTTATTAGTTTAAATTTTGTTTGATTATACCGTTGAGTGAAGTCTTATTCAATAATTATACCTATCTTTAACTTTATGTTAAAAATGACCAGGATTTAATTTATTTTATATTATTTATTTTCTATATAAATTAGACGCATTTTAGTCGATACGGATCTAATATTAAAGGTACGTGAACTACAATTTTTGGCGTTATAGAAAACACGCGCGAGCGATTACTTATGTGGCGCAAATAGAAACGGACTTTATTTTCGACCATACAATATAATATGTAATGTAATGATAATTTGTAATTATATTTACAGAAGGCATAATACATAAAAAATAAGTAATATTACATATAATATTTTACATATAACGTACATAAATCTAATCATGTAAATATGACAGCACATAAATTTCATGAGTGATATGTAATTATCTATATGTATATATTATATGAATTTCTGTATACAGAATATCCGTAAGTTTCTATACTATTATGTAAAATATACGTAATTGTGTGACATACGGTTTATATAACTTTATTAAAGAATACTTACATATGTAGGGGTATTTACTTCAATTTATATATGTTGTATGTATATTTTATGTGTGTTTACTGGGTATAAGATGTGGAGATCTCGCCCGCGTTCAAAGCTCGGAAACCCAATCAACACGGCATCAAGTTTCTGTCACCAAACCTCGGACTTCGCAGAAGCTTCACGTGGCAGTTCATGTTGTGCGACGTCACCCAACCCATCATAGGTTTCGACTTTCTCCGTAAGTTCAATTTGTTAGTGGACATCAAATTAAGAAAGTTAATAGACGGTGAAACTTTAGTGAGTGCTAGTGCATCCCTTCCCCCGAACTCAGTACTTTCAGTGCGCAGAATTCAAAACTCTGGACAACTGACAGACTTGTTAAACAAATACAAGGCAGTGACCACACCGCGAGTGTCCATAGACAATGTATCGCATTCAGTGACTCATCACATAGTGACATCCGGTCCCCAAGTATTTTCCAAGCGACGCCGCCTTTCCGTACATAGACGAATTCGCCCGCATGATGGATCTAGGTATTTGCCGACCGTGCCAATCCCCATGGGCAAGCCCACTACATCTCCTCCCCAAGAAGGATGGTTCGTGGAGACCATGCGGAGATTACAGGCAACAAAAGTCCGCAACAATACCGGATCGATATCCACTCCCTCACATGCAGGACGTCTCGCAGATTTTGGATAAGTGCACCACTTTTTCTAAGATAGACAGCTCCCGTCGAAGTAAACTCACCTACCACACATCGACGAACGAAGTGCGGACGACGCATACGATTGCCCGTAAGATTCGCCGACTTCAGCACCGCTACGCTGTAAGGGGAGTAATGTGGTGATCTCGCCCTCGTTCAAAGCTCGATTGAGAAGCTACCGCACACGTCATTGGCTAGCTAATGAGAACGCAGCGCCGCGCTTAGAAATGCTTATAAAAGAGAACACCCAAGCACCAGCAGTTAGTCCGTCAGTCAGTCTCAATAGATCATCATTGACCAAAAGTTCCAACCGACCTCCGACGTTCAGCTATATGTTTTGTAAATACGTTATGTAAATAAATAAATAAATAAGTAAATAAATGATTTGTTGTTTTCACAACATAAAATGAAACTTTATTTGGTGACTGGTGACCGACAACGCCACATAGGGTGCTTTAGCAGGTCTCAGAGGCCATTCCTGTTCACTTCGTCCTGTAAATTGACAGGACTCGAGAGACGTCGCCCAGAAGGGTGCTCTAAGATATTTATAGAAGGGAATACCCATTACCTTGGGGTTGCGATAACCCTTTTGGACAGCTCCCTTGCAGTTGATTTCAAAGGAAATCATTCTATGATCTGACATAGTCGCTTCTGAAGTGACTTGCCAGTTCATTATGTCGTCAGAGATGCTCACTGAGGCCAGACTCATATCAATCACTGCCTAGCTTCGGGTAGTTACGAGAGTGGGTTCACTGCCCCGATTGAGTACCTCCAGGTACTTGTCAGATATTCAAATAGTGATTTACCTCTAGGGTTGATGCGTTGTGCAACTTAAACATGAACTGTTTTTTGGACCATGTCTGTAATGCAAATAGTTTTCTTATGTATCTCAGCATCTTTTCTTCCCTCTTCCTCTTACGTATCTTAGCATTTCGTCCTTGATACAATTCTTATCATCTGTCTTCCTTACACGTATTTTTTTCTTTCTGATCTTAGCATCATTTCCTTCCTTGTGGATCTCAGCATCTTTCCTTGACGAGATCAACTTTCAACCTTGAGAGATAACACCAAGTTTTCAATGAATGTAAACACACTTTTGGCATTAATTGTAAACGAAATATTCTTCTACCACATATATCTTATGGGTAGAAAAAGTTATTTAGACAATAAGAATTATCCTTTAACGCTATTTTGTTACAGTTGCAATATTCAAGTAGATAGCGTAAGAATTTGATTTTTTGGCCTACTAGAAACCGGTCTGCAAGCGTTCTTTGTAAGATCACATTAGAGATATGGGATACTTAATGAAAACGTTTGGCATGTGAATAATATAAGATGATTTCGTAGTTGTTAGAAAAACCTGCATATTTATAGGAACAACCGTACTGGTCAGGTTACAAGGGGAATGAGTTAAACAGAATAAATGCATATAATGCACGTTAACGGAAATTAAAACAATATATTTTCGAAAAGAGAAATTCTATCTATCGGTAATTATCCTAAAAAAATTATACCGTAATATATAGCCGAACGTAAACTTACGATGGGAATATATTTTATCTTTGACTAATGTATTCGCGAATCCCCATAATAAATTCTACAGGAATAGACATCGTGCTACGAAAGAGAAACCAAAAAAAAAATATATATATGTACACAACTAAATCCTTTTGGCTGTACTACTTTTTAGATCGGATGTGATATAACTTTTAAAAGATTACTTGTTTTCCAACTTCGGATTTAGTATCTCCAAGTAAGATTAAGTGGATTCGCCTCCATTTATAAAACGTACGAACGGCCGTAATTAATGGTTCACAGGTATATATCTACCGATTCCAAAACCTCAACAATAGCTTTCTCTAAACCATTATATTTAGGGGGAAACGTGGAGATATTTCTTTGTAATAACACACTGGGGAGTCCTTGTATTATATATTAAGGCGAACGCAATGAAATTACTGTCACTTTCAGGCCACCTCAGTTTTATGAAAATTGAAAAAAAATTTTTTGTTACAGGTTGATATGTTGAGGATCAGCATGCTGTTGAGCTGTATTTTTATGATAAATCCAGCTTTGGATGATAGAATTTTACAAGTTAGCAATTTCTCAAAGCGAGAAATATCCGACGACTTTGACAAGTACGCCGTTACATGCTATATATGCGTCAACGTCTCCGATAATCTCGTATGCAATCAATTTGCAATTGATAGGCCTTGTAAGCCGGGTAAGTTATTTTTATTGACGATTTTTTTCTCTGGAAGAACCTTGCCGTTTTTATAGTTAACGAGGAAAGAGCTGCTGTTAGGTTCATAATCAACATTTATCACTAGAAACGCGTCCTGAATAATCCCCTCAAAATCCTAAAATAAATTCCCTTTGGAACTCGGTCATAATTCACCGATAAAAAAATTGAGTTTTGTCATAGGAAATATGGATTATGTTTTCTTTAACTGTAAACAAACGATTTAATCCTATTATCAATACTTTTTTTCAATTTTTCAACAGTTACATTGGGCACAGTTTAAAATCCCGAGATCCACCTAGTTTCGTGGGAATAATTTTGCGAACGATAGGAAAAGGGTCTCTTTTTTTTATTGTTAAGCACTTAATTGTAGAGTTGTAGTCTACTGTTCAATAGGTGGCGTTATAGGTATGAATTCGTTATTAAAAAATACATACTATAAAAAAAATAGGAAAGCAATACTCAACACATAACCGATAAGTAAGGCGGCAGTCGCACAGACTTTGGTCGCCGACCAAAGACGACCGACCAAAATTTCAATACCACGTTGGTAGATAGAGCACGTCTTACAAGAACGACCGTCCACGATCGTCCACAAGCAACCACGACCGTGCGGTTTGAAATTTCAACCCGCCTTTAAACTTTTGGTCGACGGTTAGCGGTCGGTGACTCATAACATTTGAAATTTTTTTACTAACCTGATATAATTATTTTTTTTTTAATTATTTTATTATTGTTAAGTATGGATGGGTGGACAGTCGAGGAAGTGGATGAATGAAGTTGTTTAATTTGCTTAATTTGTTTAATTTACTGTGGGTACCATAAATACCGATTTTATTTATGGTGGGTATGTAGAAACTTGCAGAATTATTATCGACTTTAGCGCGACATTTAAAAATCGGTTGGTCTTGCAGGGTCTTCACTATGCGACGGTTGTTTAATGTTTGGTCGGTCGAAGTTGGACGGTTGCGGATGGCCATGGTTGGTCGTCTCTCTGTGCGACTGCCGCCTAAAGGAATTGTAGAATAATAAAAAGAGAGTGGATGACTTTCACATACCCTGACAGTAATTAATTTCAAATAGTAAAGTAGTAAGATAAAAACGACTTCCGGAGTTGGACCGGGGCGAGACTTAAACTTTTTCAAACTTTGACACGGCCCAACCTCGGAAGTGGTTTTATCTTACTGACTCTGGCCGTGGCAGCTTTTTATGTGACCGTAAAGTGCTACTCAAAACATAAACACACGTGTCTAATGTATACTAGTAAATACGAGCAATAAATTGAAAAGATTTTAGCGAATTGAATCCTCTTCTCAACCTAAGGACCGATCAAAGAGACGGGTTTGTCGTTAGCTGGCTTGAAAATTAGCACTGCATAAATAAAACAGTGGCATTTACCTGGCCTTATATACTCGAGGATAACCTGTAGAAGTGGCTGATCTTCACTTGTAGAATAATCAAAATGTTAATACAAGTTGCACAATCCGTGATTTGCTTTGGAAAAAGCAGAATACAAACTCGATACAAAAAAATAGATTATTTCAAGACGGTGGAGGAAAATATGGCAGCTAACAATATGAAACGCTTTTTGTAAGACACGCATGCACATAAATATTTCTTAATAAATATTGATCGATGACGGGGACGTGCATGCGCAATAGTATTGCCTTGTAAATATCGATCCATTTTTATTACATCGCCACCTATGGAGAAATCCGCCAAGCTTTGTCATTTTGCTATTATTTATTTATTGGATTTTTAAACAATTGGCTCACATTGGCAAATGAAGTGGTATTGCGTTTCTTCTTTCTCGCTACAACCCCTGCATAACCGGCTGTTAGCCAGTTCCATGTTGTGCTTGTGCAGGTGTTTGTTCAGACGACAGTGGCCTGTAACCATCTGTCGCAAGTTTTTATGTTCGTCCTACTTGACTTTAAGATGGACTCTGATAAATCTCCCGTTTGGGTTTTCCATAAAGATCCTGAAATGTTCCACCAGCTGTTATATTATACCTATGTAATCCCACAAGCCGGTTCGCGCCCTATGAGTAGTTTTTCGCTTGTAACTCTCGGAAGCTCGTCAGCAAACTGGTTACCCGCATGTCCAGGTGTCAACACCAGTGTGACTGTGTTACACTTACCTAGTGCGTTTCATATTTTTGGTATGGTATGACGTCTTTTACCGATCGAAAGCCTTACGCAAGGGCCTTCACTGTTCACTGTTGCTTTGACATAAAAGATACACAATTTATGATTGCCTTGAAAAAGAACAATAAAAACTCGTAATTGTAATACCGGCATGCGCATAAATATTTGTTTGAAATGATTGATCCATTTCACACGCATGCGCAATAGTCGAATTTTCAAACAATTTAGAGACTGGTGGTTATTATGTTATAGCTTTTCTTAGTTGTCTGGTAATACTCTCTTATAGGGGAAAAGTTCAAACGGCTTGGTGCATGGTCCCGGATTCTAAACAATTACCCCCTCAGTTGTTAGCCAGATATTCAATAACAACGTTTATATTATTATCAGTGAGCTAGTCGGAAGATAGAAAGTCTTTACTTTACAACAACATAGTTATTGTTTTTGTAACTAGGCCAGTCAACGACTACACTAAAAATCGCTAAAATTGCAAAGTAACGGTTAGTTCTGATTTTTTAATATGTTGTTAGGACTTGTGCTAACCTCGTGGTGCTCGACCAACCGCGAAACTACCTATGCATTTTTCAATAATTCATGTCCGATACTCTTTCAAAGTGGATTAAATTTGCTACAATTTGAGATCAGAACCAGTTCTGTAAGGCCAACAGTTCCAAAGAAACAACCATTCAAAAACTGGCATTTGAAAAGCAGAAGTAATGACATAAGGACGAAGAGTATCATGGCCCTTGTGCGAGTGACAGCAGTAGGGCCCACTTGTATGACAGGATCGGCAGATGTTCCTTTCCTTTTCCCTCTGCCAGTCCTTCAGTGCACCGGTCACATGTAGGATTCTCGTTCTCCGTTCAGCTCCTGTGTTACAATTATTGTCAACCTCCTCCGACCGTGACGAATTGGAGATCCCTCCGGGATTCGAGTTGTTTCTCCATGTTTTCATAGGGTGTGACTTCTGCCTCTCTGGTATGGAAAATACAAACTGTGGAGTGTCATAAAAGGATACCCACTAGCAGAGCTGTTCAAAATACCGAACAAAAGTATTTCAATTATCAAAAATACCAAATACTATCTAACTAAAGTATTTGCAGCTTCAAATACCAAATACTAGGAAAGGAAAAGATTTGAAGTACCAAACACTTGAACAATTGCACAAATAAGGTATTTCAAATAGTATTTGAAATACCCCGTGTTGTATTTGAAACACAACGAGCAAGTATTTCAATTACCAAGTACCTACCAAATACTAATATTAAAAAGGATTTCAAATAAAGTGCTTCAAATACTGAAAAGTACCTATTTGAAATTATTTTCAATTACTTTTATTTCAAATACTTGCAGCTCTGCCCACAAGTCATAACTACGGAAGAAATCTTCCTCCAACCTAGTGCAGTCTACTAAGCCATCGCAGATGCTGGAGCACAGAGTCTGGTCTCTCTGTTTGAAGAGACTACATCGCGGGTACCCTCCACAGCCTCCGGTACACAACGTTACTGAATACAGCCGCCTCTACCAAGGTTGACCTAACCCATTTGGGCCCAAAGGAAAATGGTGCCGCATTCCATGCGTACTGAGCGTACCACCAGGTTCCCAGGTGGTGCTATCCAATAGCGCTGGAAAAAGACGGAACAGGGACTCATTCTAACAATCATGATGAGGAACTGCCATCCCCCCACCCTTAGGAAATTTCTATAGTGCAGGTAGCAGGAAGCGTACACCGGAGGCGACTGCACGTGCCTAAAATGGGACTGAAGTGCACAGCACTTTGCAAAATTTGCTCCGGAGCGTCTCCTTCTAAAACGTCGCCGTTATCCACATTAGTGAACGAGGAAAAGACGATGACGACGACGTCGACGATCCACCGCTGCCCATTGTCCATACCAATTTGGACGATATTGAACCACCCACGAAGCAAGCATTGAAAGTATTGAAGCTTTGGCGGTTCCTCAAATTGTCAAAATAACATGTTTTCGGTTTGTACCGCGTCGTTAAAGGTTCTTCATACGGAACATCTTTAGGCTTGTCCTGCCCAATACCTTGAGAGTCAAACAATAGTATTTCCAGCCCTATTAACTCCCGATGGTTCTCAGCTACAAAGTTTAGATTTGTCAAGCCTGACTGTTTTGCGTGAAACAAATGAACATGACGTTTCGTAAGGCATTGCAACTTGCATCTTCAGAGATAGGAATGTCGACTGGTTTTAAGGTTACATTGTTCTTTTTTGTTAACCGTGTAGAACGCCTTACTCCTGATTGGTTGGTATCAGAAAGGGAAATTGCCTGAATCTCCATTTTGGCTGTGTTATATGTAAACCCACAGGCCGGTTCGGGTCCTATTAATGGATTCGCACTTGCAACTGTCGTAAACTCATCAACAACCTGAGATTCCCTCGTGCCCACACTAGTGTGACTGTGCTACATTTGTCTAGTGAATCATACGTAATGACCGATCTAATCATTCTGGTAGGTCATTTTTGGAGATTGCTTCCGAACACTGACCTACAAGCCCACAAGGGCTTTGGGATTTATACGGAAGAAAATTCTTCGCTGTCCACCTAATTTTGGTTTGGTTCACTATCTGATCGGCTAAAACCCAATCCTCTCTGTCCCCCCGTCAAAAGGTGTTCTAGAGTTGTTGGTTCGCCTGGGTCAGTTTGGTCTATGGTTATAGTGAGGGTCATTAATCCCCGAAAGTGTGTTTGGCGTATAAGCTCCAAGGTATCCTTCGCGGTCTCTGTATAGGCCCCCCTCAATATACTTCAAGGAACCGATTCTATCCTCTGTTCCTCCTTGCAAAGCTTTTGATGGGAGTCTGCCACCTTATGGAATTTGTTCGATATCCTCGCAGTGCCTCCTCCACGAGTCACGTTTAGCCTTTCGTATGGCCTTATTAATTGTACTCGTTGAGTGTGGTTCGGTATGAATCCTATTTCTAACTATACTAAACCAGATTGAGGATTTGGTTGCCTAATTCTTCTTTAATGTTGGTTATCCCCTTGCCAAAATATTTCTTTTGTTTATTTCAATGTTGTTTTCAAATTCTTCTACCGTCTGACTCACTTTGTTGTCGAAATTGCTCACTTCTTGACTCTATTACCCTTAATAATAATCAAACACTCTCAACCTCCATTATGTCTTCTATTACCCTTATTTGGTCATCTTTCTTAAGTAACTGACACGCTACTTCATTTTTTTGTTCTTAGAATTCCTTATTCCAGCGTTCGAGAGCTGCTTCTTGATTATCTCTTAACCGTTTCTTCATTTCTTCTTGCATTTCTTTCTATTGCATCTTGATTTCTTCAGCCATTTTTACTTGTTCATGTAATGCTTTCGTCATAACCGCCAATAATGCGTCTTCCATAGTTTCTTGTCTTGGTGGCCGTACATCATACCTTAACTAAAAATATCTGGTTCGCTAGGTACTCACTTGTGCAGATTTTCCACAAGGCCTAATTATTTCCAATGTGTGCTGATTATCTTCAATAAAAGAACGCTACACTACCAACAGCGGACTCACAATGGGGTCGTTTCGTTCTTCTTGATCCAGAGAGGCTACCGTGCACGAGCAAAACTCAATACTCGATAAAAATCAAATCGGGCCCCACGTTGTACGCCAACTTTAACTTCCCCCTGTTTTGATTTTAGACACAACTAGCTCAATGACGATGGCTCTTTCTCTGCAGGAGTTCTGGATGTTTTTAATATCTTCCTTCACTACACCAACATGAAAACCACTAATTATTTGTACTTATCTCGCTGTTGTTTACTCTTTGTAATTTACCTCCATTTTGGTGGCGACATTCATTCACAGAACATTTAACGAAAAGTTGTAGGCTGACAATGCTTTTGATGCGAAATTATCTTGTCACGCATGACAGTTTCAATTACAAAATATCTCAAGAACATTCTGCAGAGGATTTATCAGGAAGCAAATTTGCGACCGTCTTTTTGGCAAGTTCACGTATTTTAGGGGGCGTACCTACATGCAATAATTTGGATAAAACAAAAGGAGAAATTACCAACCACCAAAAAAATCCCTAAATCGACTAAAGTAAAAATCTTGTTTAAAAGAGGGCGAATTACAAAAAATAGTATAAAAAACACGTTTCATAAGACCTTGAACTACTCACTCTCTAAAATAACTTGTGGCTACGCCACTCGTTTTTTAAACTTGAATTCGTGCTTCAAGATTGGTCTTATGAAACTTGTTTTTTAATATATTATTAAATGATAAAATTGTTTGACACTGACACCCTTATTTCTATGACTACTACCACTTAGACAATCGTACAGTACTTTGAGGCGTTACACCCTTTCCGTTAGTTTTAGGAGAAACGACCCCATAAATATCACCCATAACCTCTCTCCAAGCTAGAGACACCTGTCCTCCAGGAATACCTGTACCTAAAAAGTTTATATAATTTGGAGGGTGTGATGTAACAGACACCATCAGGTTTCGCGCGCTTACCTAAAAGGTACAGCAGCCATATACGAATGTCGTATATACAGCCATCTTACCCTACGTTGTGTAACTACTGATGATGTCGCTTATCGAGACCTGTGAAATGGTAGGAAGTAGGGAAACAAACCAACAAAGTGAACGTTTATATTTACTGCTCCAAATAAATAAAAGAAAAAAAAAACAAGCAAAATAAAACAAAAACACATTCTAACAATTTGCAGGAGCTCGTTTAAAATCAAAAAGGAGAGTGCCGAGTTCACCTAGGGCTACCGAGGGAAGAACTCGCAAGAAACCCTCGGTTACGTCCTCATGCAATTAAAACACAAAGTAAAACATAAAATGCACAAAATAATCCGATGATGTGAGAGAGACACAATAACGTTAGCAAGAGCAAGAGCAAACACTGAAACCAAATAGCAGCAGCAATTGAATTCAGTTATCTAAGTTAAGGCATAAAAATCAATACGGACAATCGGTAATCAAGGCCACGGATCACTATGTACAGTCTCTAACACTTCCTCCCTTGCTCTCAAATACTACTACTACATTCGGAAGACAGGCATTAAGTACATATAAATGGTTAGTTATTCGGGCCCCTCCGAAAGGTACAGACTGACCTGGTTGCGACCTTAATCTGCTAAAGTTGAATTTCGAGAAGAATGTTGCTAGCTTTTGTTAATACAGCCCAACATACAACTCTACACGGGAGAAAAACATCATTAGTTACATACACAAAAAGCCCTTGCACCCGTGAGGAAGCAAAGTAAGATTCTAATAGCTATGCTAAAAGCAAGTGGTACTTACTGGAAACTGAAAGTCCATGATAAAATAACAAAATTGATAAATTACAATTAAATATAACTGAATTCAAAATATTCACATATAGACATAAACCAATTCCCTCGCCCCTAAACAACAAGTGGTTGAAAATATGCATGATACAAACACGTGCACACAAAACATAAAATGGCTGCCCTAACGGTACAATTTACAGTTACATATACCAACAATGAACAAATCTAATTACATAAAATAAAATAAAAGGGTTGTTTGAAACATAGTAGGTACATAATCATCAAATAATACAATTTAAATTCAAGTTATTACCTTTTGCAAAAAATGAACACACCATACACCATTGAAATACCGGATCAGATAACTCGACAAAACACCCCCAAAACTACCCTCACAAGCGTCTTGCTCTCTATCTCTGTTTTTCTACATTTTTCTATCTCTCTCAATGTACCGTTAAGGTGTCTTATATACCGTCATCGGCCTTACTTCACTATAAATTCAAATCTGGCCACTTCAAGGGTAACAGCTAACTCCCACGGCCGTTAAAATACATAACGTGATCTTTCATGCAAATGATACGATAAATAATTGGTGAGTCGCTTCCTATATCAACAAGTAGGTAGTAGGTACTTACGATCCCTATAATTTTGGACTTGTAAGTTGAAACCGATACAGTCAGTAGCTATATTTTGAGAAAATGTGATAAGTTAATTTGAGTAATGCTCTCGAGGTGAGTTTCGTAGAATGATTACATTGTCTGCGGTATTATTACAGAAATAAAAGGAAATTGATTAATCGTGCAATGTATAAAGACAAAAGGAAAAGAAAATTAGAAAAAAACACGATGAGAGCCTTCTGGCAACGAAAATAATTACAATTTCGATTAGGGTATCCTATTGCACGTAGTTCACGTGGGGTAAATTCAAAGAAAATTATACTACCGCTTCAGTATAATTACTAATTTAAAGGATATTAACGAAACAAGCAACCCCAAACCTACTAACCTAAACCCTAAACCGCAAACCGCAAGAAACAGGCGGACCCAACTTGTCGACGGCGTCCAACCTACATTTACACGTAGTGTTTCGAACAACCCCCAATAAACATGTTCCCATAAATCATTTCGGCTATCAATAAATAAATCGTAGAGCCTTACCGAACATTCCACCATTAATACTAAGTAACTGTTGTACAAATTGGATTACTCCCACTGTTACTATAGTTTTTGATAAAGATATATATTTCAGCACGCTCGTCTCCTTGAATTAAGGCCAAATCAGCGAAATCAAATTTACGCTAATCTTCCTTCGTTAAAAGATATTTTAAATTTAATTCACTTTAAATTTAAACATAATCTTCTTTGACTAATGGAAGTAATTTCGTTATATTTTATGATTAATTTTAGGGGAAACCTTCTGCCATACCCTTCACATAATGGATTCGAAAGGAAACAGCGTTCTAGTTAATAAAAAATGTACAACAGAAAAGGAATGTCAAAGAACGAAAGTGGGATGTGTAGAAATAGATATGCAAACTGTGAGTTTTCGATTCAAAATCAAATTTTAAAGTGCCTACTTTACCGACAATCATTTTCGTTTCAGATGTGCGTCTCGTGCTGCGATCAAAACTATTGTAACGTGAACGTACCAACAAACACTTCCACGGCAATTTACGATGATAAAATCTCAAAAATGCGGATGCTCGCAAAAAACTTATTTAGAGAAAGAGAGAAGGCATTAACGACAACTATAAAAGAAAGCAACACATCAACAAGACTTCCATTAGTATCTATTCAACCAGTTATTATATCAATCTATGTTAATTATTATAGACTTTATTTGTAAAATTTAAGCCATTTAAAAAGAAGGGTATCAAATTTATATATTTTCTATAAATTTTGATGTACATTAACCGCATTTTTAAAGTTTAACATTTTTGGCATCGTGGATGGACTTGTTAAACTTTAAGGGTGACGCTTCGTCATTTAAGCTAATTGGCAACTGCAATTATCTGGTGGCGATTTGTGTGTAGATAAGTAGGCGGATTATTGTAATTGGTTTAGGTAATTAATTGAAATGTGGCTGAGTAAATATTCAACACTTACACGCACAAACTTAAATTATCTACTATCCGCCATTTGCAACGCCGCCGCCATCTTCAATTTCAGTTGCAAATAAAATAAATGGCCGATTTATATTTGATGCGCTTTGTGAATAAATGTTAAAATGCACTGTTCTCTTATTAAAAAATGCCGAATATTATTTTCCATTGACCACTTAGATTTTCATTGGTTCTTGTTTTAAATTTAAATTCAGAACCAATGAAAGCGCTGCATTGCAGTCAGTGATTCTCAATAAAAAAACGAAGAACGGCAATTTTTTAATAAGCGAATGAATGACGCCACAATTACGCTGTGTTCACACTAAACTCGCAGTGTCACCACGTGTTTCTGATGGAACCACACCTTCATTGCACCAAATCTTTTTGTTCAACACCACTTTCAGTTTTTGTGCTTTTTACTACTGCGATGCGCCCACTTTTGACATAAACAGATATAAATCGGACCAAAATAAGAAGTTTGAAATATTTGTAAATATTCTATTAGAATATACTGCATTAAGGGATTCTATTTATTTTTTCCCAAATCTCTCCTTTTCGAGCCTTTCTCGGGAACTATTAACTCTCCCATACGCAATTTTTTCAAAAAAAAAGTTTTAGCTTAAAAAATACCTATATTTAACGTTTTATGCCACCCCATGAAGGGGGGTGACGGCATCATCTACTATGGTTGTCAGTCCTATACACTTAGGTACAAACATCCATGTCCGGAGCTATTTTACACCATCCGGTCGGGATTCGAATCCGAGACCAACAGGTGTAGTTTAGTGGTATACGAACGAGTACATCCACTAAATACATAATATAAATAAATAAATAAATAAATAAATAAATAATAATACTTTATTAGATCAAGGACCAAGACATATGGTATAGATCAAGTCAGTAAGATATAAGAATATAGTCAAAATACTACAAAAATACTAAACTAGCATGCTTAATGCCATAAATCATTTATCAAAAAAACTCTCTTCATTATCTATATCCTTGAAGTCCTATTATTTGTTAAGGAACATCCTCAAAATTATCCCCCAAACAATTTCAATCACAACTACAATACTAGGTTTGGGTCTCAATTGTGTATTCCAACACATAATTTTACTATGTATGAAAATAAATAAAAAAATAAATAGATGATACATAAATAAATAAATAAATAAATAAATATAAATAGATATTACAGCATAGAGGTACAAAAAGAACAAGTAAAAGGAAGTATTGTTTTGTTTTCTCCCATCGGTCATCGGAAAGTGTCATATAGGTACCCCTTGGGAATATTACCTTCAAGGAGCTCCGTTCCAGGGAAAGGACGCTCTCAGGAGCAGAATTTAAGTTCTGCCCTTCTTGCCTTGCTCCCAAGAGAGGTCAAAACATACATCCAAAATGGACATGCGATGTAAGGCTCTTTTCTTGAGTTTTAGCGGTAAGGCCGGGCACTCCCAAAACGTCTGTGGATGTGGTTTTAGAGAGCGCACTCTCCTATTCGAGTTTAACGGTGTGTTTGCCGATTTTGGTCACCCTGTCAAGTTGAAGGCCTCACCATTGCGGATCGAGGGTTTTCAATAAGGCGCTTTAAGTCTCGACGGCCGGTTTGAATTCGGCGGATGTCAGTACCACAACGATGGTGGACAGAAGCAACAGACTCTCCAGACTTTAACTTTATTGGAAAGTACTGTTGCTACTCTAACAACAGCGGCCCTGCCGGAAAACCACCGACCGTGCGCGTCAAATGTTAGAACGAATGCGCGTAGTTTGAAATCTTCGCCGACATCGCCCGGACATTCAATAATGTGTGGTGGACGTCAACTGTAAATGCTCTCATCGTCAAGAGTTTTAGTTGCCGCCGCTGTAGTAGTTCATTTATTTATTTTGAGTTTATAACATGTTAGGTACTGTTTATTATCGCTTTCATTTTATGTTGATTTCCGCCGCCTCCTCCTCTTCCTCCTCCTCCTCCCTCCTCCTCCTCCTCCCCCTCCTCCTCCCCCCCCCTCCTCCACCTCCCCCCCCCCCCCTCTTCCTCCTGTGATACTATTTGTGTTTCATTTCAAAGTAATATTGATTTTAATTTACTGCTTTGCATTTGTTAACTGCGTAGCTGATTGTTTATTGCTTATTGTAATCAATGTGACCCTACAAGGTAAAGTTTGCATCATGCAGTGACTTCGTGACCACGCAAACTACGTGTCAATTTTATATATGCACAAACCTTGGGATACATATACTTATTTTATTTATACAAAACCAAAGCCGGAACCTACTAGTCACATTATGTTTAAGTTTTATTTATGCACCATCCTATCGACGCAAAACGGGGTGTTAGAGGTCCCCCGGCGGCCTGGAGGGGCATAGGAGCTGAAGTCGAACAGTTCAACGGCCCCGTCGCGGGGGGCATCCGCTCATATAGCAGGAGCCCACCCACACACGATGGCTTGCCCACAGCACAAGGCGGCGATAGGGGCAGTTTTGTTTTTATATATGTATAGATATTTATATTTACCTTTTATATATTCTACGTTGTACGCCAATTTACACCGATTTTAGACCGTTGTTTGTACTGTACTTTTATACATATTTATACTATTTAATAATTTTAAAAATGATCAAGGTCATACAGGCGAATATATACAGGGTGTCCATTTAGTAGCCCGTTCTTCAAGTACGGCTTTATTGTGAAATTTATTAAAAAATAAATATACGGGATGGCAATTGGGTTGGATGAAGCACATTTGCAAATTATTTAGACACATACAGGGTGTCTCCAAAAAGTATGGTACATAAAACGTATATTTTTTTAAATGGAATGACCCACTTTTTTTAAGCCCAAATGTAGGGGCCTTGGGTGAACTTTTCAGTCGTACATTATTTTTGTATTAATACACGGCGTTGCCAAGTTATTAATTAATTCATATTTTTTTGCTGAAAATCAACCCTTCCATTATACGCTTGTATTTTTTTAACGTCTTGTTTTTGTTTTTACGTAAGTTCGGTGGTGGATTTGGGTTGAATCAGAGTATTCAACCGTGACGAAACATTAAATTATTTCATACAGGATGTTCACTTTTTTTTGCTCCAAACATCGACATTTTCAAACTAATTTTTCTTCATTTTTTTAAATGGCACACCCTATTTATTATTGCATATTTGGAATCCCCGGTAAATTTTAGTGCAACTTTATTAAGTTTACCCTATACCTAAGTGCGATAGTTTTTTCGTAAATTGAGATTTTCTATTCCTTACGGCAGTAGATAGTGGCGCGATGGTTAAGGCGCGTGGACGAGGCAACGCATAGGCTGGACACTCGAATCGAGGATGCGATGAAATAAGGTTCTATTTATTTTTTTAAATATGTGCTGTTTACGGACGAATGCACGTTCCATAGAAATGGTTTTGTAAACAGATACAACTTTCACTTTTATGACACGCAAAACTCGCACATTATCCGCGTCAACCATTTCCAACATAACTGGAGTCTCAACGTTTGGAGAGGAATCGTACATAACTATGAACTTGGTCCTTATTTTTTTGAAAATCCACTAGCAGGACAAATCTTTTTAAATTTCTTGACAGAAGACTTTCAAAATTTAACTCAGCATCTGGACAGAACTCCGACTCACTTTTCCATACAAGTCAGACAACAAATTAGTGAATACGTTTATCGTAATGGTGCCACTACGCCCACTACTAGATAGAACATGATGGAGAGGATTCAACAGTCCTTTCCTCGCATTACTCCAGCTATGTTGAATGAAGTGATTAAATCTTTCACCAAAAGAGTAGACTCGTGCTTAGTACAAGACGGCAAACATTTTGAACGGTATCCTCGATTCGAGTGCCCGGCCTATGCGTTGCCTCGTCCACGCGCCACTATCTACTGCCGTAAGGAATAGAAAATCTCAATTTACGAAAAAACTATCGCACTTAGGTATAGGGTAAGCTTAATAAAGTTGCACTAAAATTTACCAGGGATTCCAAATATGCAATAATAAATAGGGTGTGCCATTTAAAAAAATGAAGAAAAATTAGTTTGAAAATGTCGATGTTTGGAGCAAAAAAAAGTGAACATCCTGTATGAAATAATTTAATATTTCGTCACGGTTGAATACTTTGATTCAACCCAAGTCCACCACTGAACTTACGTAAGAACAAAAACAAGACGTTAAAAAATACAAGCGTATAATGGAAGGGTTGATTTTTACCAAAAAAATATGAATTAATTAATAACTTGGCAACGCCGTGTATTAATACAAAAATAATGTACGACTGAAAAGTTCACCCAAGGCCCCTACATTTGGGCTTAAAAAAAGTGGGTCTTTCCATTTAAAAAAATATACGTTTTATGTACCATACTTTTTGGAGACACCCTGTATGTGTCTAAATAATTTGCAAATGTGCTTCATCCAACCCAATTGCCATCCCGTATATTTATTTTTTAATAAATTTCACAATAAAGCCGTACTTGAAGAACGGGCTACTAAATGGACACCCTGTATAATTCGCACCCAGCATATGGAGTATTGTGGCATACGGCCCTCGAGAAAAGTTTCGACCTGCTTGTGGTCTCGGAGATAGGAAAGGCGATTAAAGGCAAGTGCTATAAGGACACTACCGGGAGAGTGGCGTTGGTGGTGGTCAACGATACTCTGCATGTTAAAAGTGTCGGGAGCGGGCGAAACTACGTGTGGGCCGAAATTAACGCAGTGCTAGTGTATGGGTGCTACCTGCCACCAAATGACGAGTTCCGAACCCTAGAAGAAGATGTTAATAACATGATTAGGGATATACAGAGAAGCGGCAATAGGCGAGTAGTGGTGGCAAGCGATGTTAACGCAGCATCGGTAATGTGGGGCTGTCCGGCAACTAATAAAAGGGGAAGGGTGATAGAGGAGATGATCTCGGTCCTCGACCTGGAGGTGGCAAACTCGGGCAGTGCGCCAACGTTCGAGAGAGGGGAGAGATCTTCGATTATCGATGTCACCCTCGAGAGAACAAGTATAGTGAGAGACTGGAAGGTCGAGGAAACAGAAACCTTGAGTGACCACAAACACATTACATGGTCGATAGCACGCAACAAGACAACAGCTAATAGTGCGGGGCAAAACGAGATCAAGTGGAACTCCAGGAAACTGGACAGCCCCAGGTACCGACGATGAGACAAAGTGAGGGCCCTCTTCCCAATACGGGCGAAGTTGGGATAGAACACGCGACAACAGGAAGAAGTAGTGGAGGAGAGTGTACAAGCGGAAGAGATTACGGTTGCGGCGAAAAGGATGCCGAAGTAGAAGGCCCCGGGGCCGGACGGCCTAACGCCGGAGCTGGTGGCTTTGACCTCGCAAATAGCGCCGGCCAAGTTTATCAGACCATTCGATAGGGTTTTCAGTAAGGGCAAGTACCCGCAGAAATGGAAGAACGCTAATATCGTACTCATACCTAATAAAGAACAGGGAGCGGTAAGACCGATCGCATTAATCAGTCACTTAGGCAAACTTTTCGAACGAGTAGTGGCCAACCGACTCATAAGGTACGTCACCATATCGCCCAGGCAGTACGGTTTTCGGAAGGGCACGGGTACCATCCAGGCACTAAAAGATATAGTGAGGGTAGCCGAGACGGCCAAATCAGGAACGTGGAGGACGCGGGAGGTAGTGTGGCGAACCAGTACCAACGCCGGTACGCAAGCCACAGCCACCACCTCTACATGCATGCGCACGCGGTGAACACGTGTAACACGGGTATATAAGGAATAAAAAATCCTACAGAAGGCAGTCCAAGTCTCGGGCTACTATAGTAGAGACCGGACCAACACCTGTGCTTACATAGTAAGGTGCGACGCCAACACCTGTGCTTACATAGTAAGGTGCGACGCCAACACCTGTGCTTACATAGTAAGGTGCGACGCCAACACCTGTGCTTACATAGTAAGGTGCGACGCCAACACCTGTGCTTACATAGTAAGGTGCGACGCCAACACCTGTGCTTACATAGTAAGGTGCAACTGTACGACAAATGCACACGCTGGAATACATCCTACTGCCCCAGGCGTTTGTTCAGCAGTGAACAGCAACCGTCTACAACCGTAGGCTGGTACCTTCAATTGGCACCGATGTCCCACGCATACGAGGGTGTCTACTCCGAGGCACTACAACCTAAAGACCCGCGTCGCCAGTTCATAACCTTATTCATATAACTGTAAATATATGTAAATTGTAATAATAAACATTTAACCCATTTTGACGCTATTACTACAGTGGTGACCCCGACGTGATCGTAAAAATAGTGCAGTGATAGCAACAAAATGACGGACAATAATCCAACCGCGAACGCAACGCCTACAGAACGCGTAACATTCCGCTTGCCCCCGTTTTGGCCAGAACAGCCAGCCGCCTGGTTTGCACAAGTGGAAGGACAATTTAATTTATACGGAATCACCGACGACGAAAAAAAATATTATTCGGTAGTGAGTAACCTCGATACGCGGTACGCGTCGGAAGTGGTCGACATCATTATTTCCCCACCAAACGCGCAAAAATACGAAAAACTAAAACGAGAACTAGTGGACCGCCTGTCAACGTCGCAGGAAGAAAAAACCAAACAATTACTAGAGTTCGAAGAACTTGGTGATAGGAAGCCTAGCCAATTTCTTTGACACCTACGAGGGTTAGCCGGTAGCACAGTACCAGACGACTTGCTACGAACGATCTGGTCCGGTAGGTTACCACCTTACACACAAGCCATCCTAGCAACAGTAAAGGCACAACCACTGGACGATGCAGCCAAACTCGCAGACCAAATCTCAGAAACATGGCCCCAAGGTAATACCCTTACCACGCCGTCATGCAGCACCGTCTCCCAAAAAATCGAAACAATAGGGGAAACCTTCGAGGTCAGTACCATCATCCATCAACTCGATGCAATATCAAAGAGGCTGGAAGATCTCGAAGGAAATCGCTCGAGAAGCCGCGACCAAAAGCGATACCACCGAAACTCACGTTCACAGTCGCGGAGTAGACCTCGCGAAAACAACCCCAAGTATTGTTTCTACCACAACCGTTTCGCAGAAAAGGCTCGCAAATGCACAAACCCATGCGAGTACCCAAAAAACCAATAAGCCTGGCTATTGATGAAGCGGCAATAGACAGGGCACCACCGCAATACCGTTTGTTCATCAAAGACAATCAAGTGCAATACCTAGTTGACACAGGCGCAGACATCTCAGTGTACCCAAAAAAACTCATAAATCACCCTGTTTCAAAGACTGACTTTTATTTAAGTGCCGTGAACGGAACGACAATTTGTACATACGGACTGCATACTAGATGTTTAAACTTAGCATTAAGACGTGCCTTCAAATGGAACTTTCTAATAGCCGAAGTGCCATACGCCATATTAGGAGCCGATTTCCTCGCTCATTACGGCTTACTAGTGGACATTAAAAACAAACAATTAGTTGACACAGTGACAAAACTAGTTACCAAAGGTGAAATACGCAGCGTAAACAGCCCTTCGGTAAACACTTACGCGAGTGAAATAGGTGACGTATACGCAAAACTATTTAAACAATACCCCAGCATTACCAACCCTACCTCACCTCGCAGCTCAAACGCGCATTCAACGGTACATCACATAATCACCACGGAAGGACCACCCGTTTCAAACCGACCAAGACGATTAGCACCGGACCGATACAAGGCAGCTAAAGCCGAGTTCGACAACTTAGTCCAAGCCGGAATCGTCCGACCTTCCTCAAGTGATTGGAGCTCACCGTTGCACTTAGTGCCCAAAAAAAGCGGCGAATTCCGACCCTGTGGCGACTACCGTAGCCTTAACGCTCGTACCATACCGGATCGTTATCCTGTACGACACATAGAAGATTTTTCCCACCTACTGGAAGGCAAGAAGATATTCTCCGTAATCGACCTCGCCAAGGCTTACCACCAGATTCCAGTAGCAAGTGAAGACGTAAAAAAAAACGCCATAACCACACCATTCGGTCTCTATGAATATGTATACATGGCATTTGGACTACGGAACGCCGCCCAAACATTTCAACGCTTCATCGACGAAGTTACCCGCGGTCTCGAATTCTGTTTTCCATACATAGACGACATAATCGTGTTTTCGGACAACCAAGAACAGCATACGCAACACCTGCAAATACTGTTCGAAAGATTTGCCGAATACGGCGTCGTCATAAATACCACGAAATGCAATTTTGGTAAAGAACAAGTCGAATTCCTCGGGTTCAGCATCAACAAACAGGGAATACAGCCTCCGCACGGAAAAATCGAAATTATTCAAAGCTACCCACTCCCACAAACTATAAAAGGATTACGCCGTTTCCTTGGTATGATTAACTTCTATAGACGTTTTATACCACAAGCGGCAAAAATGCTCACACCTTTAACAGACATGCTAAAGGGAACGCAAAAGGGCAACAGCAAAATACAATGGCAGGCAGACGCAACCCAGGCATTCGAAACAATAAAAACAAACTTAGCCAATGCAACGCTACTAACACATCCTAAGCAAGAAACACGGTTGTCTATAGCGGCGGATGCCTCAGACGAAGCAATCGGTGCAGTGCTACAGCAATACGAAAATGGCACCTGGAAACCATTAGCCTTCTTTTCAAAAAAACTCAACCAAGCACAAACGAAATACAGTACGTATGATAGGGAACTTTTAGCTGCATACGAGGCCGTTAAACGTTTTCGACACAGCATAGAAGGCCGCCACTTCACAATGTACACCGACCACAAACCGCTCATGTTTGCTTTCCAACAAAAACCGGAAAAAGCATCACCCAGACAATACCGGTACTTGGATTTCATTTCACAATTCACCACGGACATACAATACGTGGCCGGCAAAGAAAACATAATCCCTGACGCACTATCTCGAGTCGGAATAGATGAAATAACATTCAACTCAGGGGTTGATTACAGCAAATTAGCAGAATCGCAACAAACAGACAAAGAACTACAAGCATTGCGAGCAAACAACACCAGTATGCAACTAAAACCATTCCACACTGGAAACAACAATGTCGAGCTATACTGCGACACATCCACCGCACATGTGAGACCGTATCTAACAATCCCATACCGAAAGCTGTGTTTCGACAAACTACACAACCTAGCGCACCCAGGAATCAAGGCAAGCAAGCAGCTAGTCAAACAACATTACGTATGGCCAAATATGGAAACTGACATACACAAATGGACTAAAGAATGCATACAATGCCAACGCTCCAAGGTACACAGGCACACGAAACCTCCCACAGGTACCTTCCAAACACCATCATCACGTTTTGAACATGTGCATCTAGACATAATAGGACCACTACCCTACTGTCAAGGATTCACATACTGCCTAACAATGGTCGACCGATACACACGTTGGGTAGAAGTAACACCGATGACCGACATCAAAGCCGACACCGTGGCAAGAGCTTTCCTATATACATGGATATCTCGCTTTGGCACCCCCCTACGTATCACAACGGACCGAGGCAAGCAATTCGAGTGTACACTCTTTCGTGCACTAACAAAATTCATCGGATCCGAGCACATTATGACAACCGCATATCATCCGCAAGCGAATGGAATGATAGAGCGTACACACAGACAAATCAAAGCAGCAATAACGTGCTATGACACTATCAACTGGATAGACGCATTGCCAACAGTTCTCCTAGGAGTACGATCAGCTTTCAAAGAAGACATCAAATGCACAAGCGCAGAATTAGTCTACGGTCAAACTTTACGTTTACCTGGACAATTCTTCGAAGAGAAACACGAGAACACACTACCGGGAGAAATGCTAGATAACTTATACAAAGCTTTCCACAACATGGTCGCGACTAAACCTGTACACCACGACAGAAGCAAAGTTTTCTTACCTACGGACTTAGAGACATGTTCGCATGTATTCGTTCGTAGAGAGACAAAAAAACACTAAGACCAGTCTACGAAGGACCATACCCAGTAATATCTCGGAATTATGACAACAACACATTCATAATCAACCGCAACCAAAACTCAGTCACAATCAGCATGGCAAGAATAAAACCCGCATTCATCGCCCAAGCAAGCACGGCAAAAGACACAAGCAAACAGGTCACAATCACACAAAACACAGAACGCACAGCAGATAACACGCACAACAGTGACACACAAGAACCTACAACAACGCAGAAGGAAGAAAGTAAGCCAAAAACGAGCAAAGTAACATTCGATCTACCAACAACTCGATCTGGTAGACAAATAAGATTACCAGCTCGATACAAATAACAACCAAACAACAACGTTGTCACTGGAAGGGGAGTGATGTGGCGAACCAGTACCAACGCCGGTACGCAAGCCACAGCCACCACCTCTACATGCATGCGCACGCGGTGAACACGTGTAACACGGGTATATAAGGAATAAAAAATCCTACAGAAGGCAGTCCAAGTCTCGGGCTACTATAGTAGAGACCGGACCAACACCTGTGCTTACATAGTAAGGTGCGACGCCAACACCTGTGCTTACATAGTAAGGTGCGACGCCAACACCTGTGCTTACATAGTAAGGTGCGACGCCAACACCTGTGCTTACATAGTAAGGTGCGACGCCAACACCTGTGCTTACATAGTAAGGTGCGACGCCAACACCTGTGCTTACATAGTAAGGTGCGACGCCAACACCTGTGCTTACATAGTAAGGTGCGACGCCAACACCTGTGCTTACATAGTAAGGTGCGACGCCAACACCTGTGCTTACATAGTAAGGTGCAACTGTACGACAAATGCACACGCTGGAATACATCCTACTGCCCCAGGCGTTTGTTCAGCAGTGAACAGCAACCGTCTACAACCGTAGGCTGGTACCTTCAATTGGCACCGATGTCCCACGCATACGAGGGTGTCTACTCCGAGGCACTACAACCTAAAGACCCGCGTCGCCAGTTCATAACCTTATTCATATAACTGTAAATATATGTAAATTGTAATAATAAACATTTAACCCATTTTGACGCTATTACTACAGTAGCTATAATAAATTAATAACCTCACTCGACGTTCGTAACGCGTTTAATGCGCTGCCGGCGACAGTTATAATGGGCGCGTTGCAGAAGACGCAAACGCCAGCATACATCCAAAAGTTAATAAACAGCTATATAACGTAGAGGTCAAGTTACCGTCAGGCAGGAAGCACAAAATGGAAGTGAATGGGGGTGTTCCACAGGGCTCCGTGCTGGGCCCCCTCCTCTGGAACATCGCTTACGATGCGGTAGTAAACATTCAAGTTCCCAGAGGAGTATAAATTGTAGCCTTCGCGGATGATCTGACCGTGATGGGTTCAGCTAGAGAACGGGAAGAGGCAGTAAACAAAATTAATAAGGCCATAGAAGGAATTGGCACGTTGATGAGAGATAACCAGCTGAGTCTCGTTGGGGCTAAGACGAAGGCGGCATTCATTGTGGTAAGGAGAAGACTACCACAGTCAGTGATTATAGTAGAAGGAACAGAAGTCCCAATACAAAAAGAGATTAACGTGCTAGGCGTCAACCTGGACACCGCCTTGACTTTCCAACGGCACGCTAAGTTACAAATCCAGAAGGCAACCCTAACCGCCAAGAAATTGCAAACTCTCATGCGCAACTGTAAAGGGCCAAGAGAAAGCAAAAAACGACTGCTAGCCACGGTAGTAAACAATGTAATTCTGTATGGGAGCGAGGTATGGGGCAAGGCAGTCGAAATGGACCAAACCAGAAAGTGGCTGGACAAACTCCAGAGAATAACGGCACTGCGAATAGCATTGGCATACCGGACAGTGAGCAATGAGGATTTATGGGTAGTGGCCGGCACCGTTCCACTCAGACTTCTCGTTAGAGAAAGGTGGGAGGGAAACACTCGAGAGGCCACAATGCGGAGGTGGCAGGAAGAATGGAGTGAGAGACAGTCGTGGACCAGGACGTTGATCCCCCACCTCGAGAAATAGGTGAAGAGGAAGCACGGGGAAGGGGGATATGCCCTGACCCAGTTCCTGACTGGCCACGGTGAAAATAGTGTGTACTTGTTTAAATACAAGAAAAGAGAAACCGAGAACTGCGTGGACTGTGGCCAGAGGGACTGGGAGGAACATGCAGTTTTGGAGTGTGAAAGGTGGGGCTGGAGCAGGTGGAATGTGAACCTGCAGTTGGAGACAGATATCCACAGTGGCAACATAATAAGTGAGACGCTTGATAGCAAGCACAAGTGGAGAGTGTTGGGCGACTTCATTAACAAAGTGATATCAGCGAGGGAAAAGGAAACGCGAAGAAGGCATGGACTGCCAACACCCATGGTTTAGCTGAAGAAGAAACGCTCGCCCTGAAGTAATGTCGAAGAGACGGTCCCGGGGTGAGCGCGGAAAATCGAAAGAGGGAGAAGTGGGTTTTAGTGGGTGCAAGCCCCACACTGTCACCACAATAGAGACATGTGGAGGCGTGCGATTCAGGCATTACCCTAAGTCCCAAAAAAAGAAAGTGACTTCGTGATAGAAGGGTTAAATTTGCATTGGGGTTATTCATGCAACTGTTTGTCACGTGCGTGGTGCGTGAGATTTAATAGGGGATTAATAATTGACATAAATTCTCATTTGGATCTATTTGGAAATGAACTATATGGGGGGAGGGGGGGGGCTGCTCATTTATTAAGGTTCACATGTGTTTGTCGTTGACTCCGGTGGCATTGCTTTTTAATATGTAATTGAGTATGGCATTTCCAGCAATGAACAAAGTGTGACTTTAAGCTGGAATGCTTGTGTAACACAATTTGTTTTGTTTTGAACTATGTATGATTTTGATTATGTAAATTTAATATGTGTTAATTGATGGAGATGTCAGATCTCAATATAACGTACAATTCTATACGTGTTATGCACCAGTGTCTACAACCGACATCTTGAATTTGTCACCCCTGAACTGCAACACCTTGTACTTTTATTTATGCAGATAACCGTGATTGCTACTTATAATAACTTTTGATGTATTTACATGTCTTAAAACCCTAACACTTGTTTCCATGTAGGTACCGATGTTATTTTTGTATATAACTGTATTTGATACGATCTGTTCCTGTTGTTTTGTACCTGTAGCATGTATTTGTAAATTTCAATATTTGGTATTAATATTGATTGAAGGCCTTCAACAATTTAAACTTTCATGTTATATGTTGTAATGTACCCCCCCTACTCCTATAATAATTTAAAAGTCGAAAAGCTAACTTCACCCTCTACAATTTCTAAACTTCCAATGGAAGCGGGAAACCCTAAACATGGCCGACAAAATTTAAACTTTCCCTCCAAAACAAACCAACCCAAAAATAGAACAAGCTCGTGATCGCCTGGCAGGCCCTCTATCGTATAAAAAGGTACGAATACACTGGTCGTGAACTAAAATCGGGAAGGAGAAACAAAACCAACATTAACTGTACCAAAATAATTCATTTATTGACAGTTACTCGACGATTAGGAGGAGAAAAAGTGCGAACACTAAAAAAACTCCTCCTATGACATAATTACATACATGGCACAGTGCAAATACATAATTATAGCAACAAGACTGTTAAATAATATCAAGACAAAACATTTACAATTTCATTGTGGATACTCATCTTCAATCATATTTAAATACTTTATGCAGCAGTTGTAAATAGCACAATAAATAATCAAATTAAACAAATCAAATAAAATTAAATACATTGCATATCAAAATAAAAGGGTCAAGAGTTTAAAAAGATAGAAATGTACACAAGTCACAAAAGGGTTCCACTTCAGGTAAAAATACACAAAGGACACAGTTAGTCATGGTTTCGAGTACAATAGAGCCATCTTTCTCTGTTTATCCACAACTATTTAATACATAATATGTTCAATTTAAACTGATTTGGAATGTCCCCCAATTAATCACATAAAACACAAAATAAATGGCAGAAGAAATATCATAAAAACACACAAATAAATATAATAAAAATCGAAGGCAGATCAGACGTGGGTGTTTCCCATTTTCGACTGTCTGTTTTTAATGTTTTGTTGTTTCATATTTTTGCTAACTACACACATTAGATTAAATGTCGGAAATGCCATGAGTTCAAACACATATTTAATATGAAAACAAATGGATATTATACATAGATAGTTCTACTATACATACGCGACAACATATATTATAAACGAACGCTTCCAATGTGGTTTCAAATTAATTGAAAAACACGTTGAAAAACGAGGCAATGCAAAATTCAGGGTAAAACCAGTTTATAATAACAACCAATGCAATTCAATTAGACAGATACAATCGTATTAATCAAAGACATATCACCTGGCTGCAGATAGCACTAAAATGGAGTCACCACCAAAAATAAAAACAAATGCAAACGATGTTTACTACTTCACGCCCTTCACGGTCTGAATCAAGATGGTTGTTCTGTGAAGATGATCCTCAAAGTTAAGATTAAGCCGCCTTCCACCAAAATCCTCCGCCAGATGGAACTAGAGTAAAACAAAAGTATTGACGTTGCCACTACTTTTCAGCTTTTTGTACATGTTGTCGGATCTCTAAAATATAGGTAACCCAACTGTGGACACTACAATCTTAATGTTTATCAATTGTCTGGTGCTAACTTAATTGATATTTTAATTGTGTAAACGGAAAGTTTTCTTCGCCAGCTCTTTTTTTTCGTTATTCGTCGATTGAACTGCGCGCTCTACGAAACAACTAAACTTGAGGAAAGTTAAATAAATGCCCTTTCGTTCTTTATTGTGTGTTTTGATACTTCCTCCCGATTATGGTTCAATGCCAGTGTATTCTTGTCCTTTGCACAATAGGGGGACCTACTAGACGATTACGATCACGTGCCAATAAGTAGGAGTGGGCTTTACCGAGTTGTTTAAATTGTACCACGTTTATTTAAATTTGAGGTACGTTACTTAAGGAGGGAAGGTTTAGCTGCCTTTTTAAATATTTCTCTCTCTGGTTTGAATTTTGTAACTGTAATGTGAAGTTAGCGTAAGACCTGGGGGCAAGAACGCAAGACCATTACACAGGGGTTTATGAAAAAGGTAAAATTTTAAATTTTTCCTATGGTAATAAGTAAGAACAGTAAGTTTATAAATTAACTTGTTTGAGAGGGGTATGGAATTTCTGTCAGTTGTTACATCCAAACTTGTTAGTTAAATTTTTGAACGTGTGTTTCTTGTCGAATAGTAATTTAAAATAGGTATGGATCTTTCTGTAACCGACGCAGCGAGAGCTTTTGCTTTGGTTCAGGATGCGGTAGGTCACAGTTGAACCATATTTCAAATTACTAGCTAGTAATTCCATAGCCCTCTATGCAAACAAGTTAAATTTGTAAACATTATTACTACCTGTTGTATATCTTTATTCTACCAAGTCATGTATGAGAGTGCCCTTACAATTACAATATAGGATTCTTATAATACCATACATGTATGATGCATACATGTGTGGTGTGATGCCTAACATCTCCCTTTTTTATAACAAAACAAATTATAATTATTACTAGTGTACAACTACACTAAAACATATATATGACGATTGATTAAAATTACACTTATTTATCAATGGTATAAGTCACTTATTGCTAATTTAAAATCATGTAAAACAATTTATAGTCAAATACTTAATACTTTAAATTTAAACAATTTATAGTCAACTAATTACTACTTAAATTTAAAACAATTCGTAATCAGAATACTTAGCAGGAAGTCTTATGTTACGTTTGTTTTGAATTTCGGTGCTTACATCTACCTGAACATTTTGTTCTTGAAGTGAATTTCCTTGTGGTTCTGAGGTGTTTACAAAATTTGTTAAATTATCAGCTAAAGTATTACTTGCTACATAATTAGATATATCAGAAAATGATCGACACATTGGTTGTTCATTTCTGCTTCTAATATAAAATTTATTTCGTATAATACACCTTCCTTTTTCATCATTAATTTTGTAAGTTCGGTCCCTTAAGCAATTTAATATCTTGCCTTTTTTCCAAACACTTTTGGGTTTCTCCTGGTACCATATTAAATCATTTTTTTGAAATTCCTGTCTAAAACTAACACATTTTTTGTCATAGTATTTAGAAGCATTTACTTGATGATTAGTTAAGGTATTGCTTACATCTCGATTATTGACTAACTTTGGTTTTAATTTTCGATCTGAGATCATTAATTTGTCACGAAGATATCTAGACATGAGCAATTGTGAGGGAGAATACGTAGTATTTAATATAGGAGTGTTTCGAAAAGCTAAAAGAGCGGCATAAATGTCATCATTGTTATCATAGCATTTTTTTATTAACTTTTTTATTGTTTGAATTGTTCTTTCGGTCAATCCATTAGATTGTTGATAATGAGGAGAAGAGTGTCTTGTTTGCAAGTTCCACTCATTTGCAAATTTTTGAAATTTTTCACTCGTGAATTGCTTTCCACTATCGGACATTAATAATTTAGGCGTGCCATGTCTAGCAAAAATTGATTTTAGTTTGTTTATTACATTTTCAGATGTTAGATTATTGTTAAGGTTTACAATTTCTGGATATTTTGAATAATAGTCTACGACAATTAGATAATTTTGATTGTAAAGTTCATAAATATCTACTCCTACTTTTTGCCAAGGTTTTTTGATGATTTCATGAGGTATCATATGTTCCTTTTTATTTGAGTTTGAATATTTGTTACATATTTCACATTTCTGCACTAAATATTCGATGTCTGTATTTATACCTGGCCAGAATACTGCACAGTTTGCACGTTGAATGCATTTTGAAATACCTAAATGTCCCGTGTGAATATCGCATAATATTTTATTTCGCCATAATTTTGGTATAATAATTTTGTTATCTTTGTACAGTAAACCATCATTAGCTAAAGTTATCACAGATTTTAATTTATAAAAACATTTTAAATTAGTAGGCGTTTTACTTAAATGTTTCGGCCAACCTTTCTGCACATATCTTTTAATTAATTTTAAGTCTACATCATTTTCTGTGGCATTTACCAATTGTTTTATGCGTTCATCTGAAATTTGAATATTTGTGTTAACAACACATACTTGATTGTCATAATTTAAATCGTCTGCTATCTTATTTATATTAATTCTAGACAAAGTGTCTGCAATGACTAAATTTTTTCCTGGCTTATAAATTAATTGAATGTTAAATTTTTGTAACGAAAGCATCATTCTTTGCAATCTTGCAGGACAATCACTTAATGGTTTTTTAAAAATGGACAGTAGCGGTTTATGATCAGTCTCTACTGTGAATTTTGTACCAAAAACGTATTGATAAAATTTGTTACAACCAAAACAGATTGCTAATAGCTCTTTCTCTATTTGAGCATAATAAATTTGAGTATCTGTCATAGCTCGTGATGCATACGCGCATGGTTTATTATTTTGCATTAGGACTGCACCTAGCCCATAATTAGAAGCATCTACTGAAATTGTGACTGGCTCATTTGGTTCAAAATATTTTAAAGTTTGTTCTGACGTTATTAAATCTTTTAATTTCTTAAATGCGTCTGTTTGTGAACTTCCCCATTCAAAGTGAATGTTGTTTCTTAATAAATCACGAAGTGGTTTTGTTAGTTCCGATAAATTATTTACAAATCTGCCAACATATGTGATCATACCTAGAATTTTTTGAACGTCATTTTTATTTTTTGGTGTGGGCATGTCCCTAATTGCTTCAATTTTGTCTTCATCAATTATTATTCCTTTTTCACAAAATTTAAAACCTAAGTATTTTACTTCAGATAACCCAAACTGACATTTCTTTAAGTTAAATTTGACATTATTTTTTAAAGCAATTTCAAATACCTTTTTTAACCTTTGATCGTGCTCCTCCTTAGTTTTCCCATAAATTAGTATATCGTCAATATAAATTTCGATACCTTCAGCCTGAAAAATATCGGAAAAATATTCCTGAAAAACCTCACTCGCAATTTTGATGCCGAAAGGCATTCTACAAAATCTAAATCTACCAAACGGGGTGCCAAAAGTACATAAATTTGCGGATTCATCATCCAACGGAATATTCCAAAATCCCGATGTCGCATCTAATCTAGTGAAAATTTTTGCTCCATTTAATTTTGAGCTAATTTCATCAATGTTTGGCAATTTATATTTTGAGTCTTTGATAGCTTCGTTCAAATTTTTTGGATCGAGACATACTCGTAACGAATCATCTGATTTTTTAACAAGTACAAAGGAGTTTACCCAATCTGTGCTACCATTTACTCTTTCAATAATTTCTTTCTTAACTAAATCTTGTAATAGCTGTTTAAATTGATTTTGCAATGCAAAAGGTACCTTCCTTACAGGATTAATGACTGGTTTTATATTTTGTTTTAATTCTATGTGGTAGGGTTTACCAATTTTACCTATTCCCCTAAAAATGTCTTCATACTGATTAATTAATTTGTTATAATTCTGATTTAAAACTGATACCACATTACATATTGACTGAATGTTAACATCTTTGTGAAGAGTAACAATTCCAAATTTTATACAAGTATTTAACCCTAAAATTGAAGATTTCTCAACTTTTGTTATGTAAAAGTCTACATTTCGTAATTGCTTATTTCCCCACATAATATTTAAATAACATTTACCTACTATCGGTATTGATTCACCTGTGTAAGTGGACAATACTTCATCGGATCTCCGTATTTTATTTCTATCTAATTTGCAATAATCAAAGTCCTCCAATGAAATAAGGTTCACACTTGCCCCAGTATCGACCTTAAATGTAATGTATAATTTCCTATTTTTATTTACAATTAAATTAATTATGCAGTACTTATGATTGTTCACAACATTAACGTTACCAACTATTAAGTTTTTTTGTTCAATTGAATTGTTTTGAATTTCATTTATTTTTTTCTTATTTTTGCAAACATTCGCAAAATGGTTTTGCATTTTACACGAAACACAATTCTTTCCATAAGCTGGACACTGATTTATAAAATGACTTTGGCTTTGGATAGCTGGTGACCTCCATTTTGATGTTGTAGGCGGTTGAAAGCGAAAATTTGTATGTCCTTCTCTCTTCGTTTTATTAACTGCATGGATTGTTTCTCCTTGTTCTTTGGCGTAGTAATTTTCTTCTCTATCTTGCATATCTTTCAATTGTTGCCTTGACGTTCCAGTTTGGATACAACACTCGATAACCTTGTCTAATGTACATTCTTCTTTTTCCAGTAATTTCGCCCTTAATGCGCCGTCTTTAATGCCTATTATGACCATAGCCTTTATCAAATCTTCTTTAAGCTGCCCTAGCTCGCATTGACTCGCTTGATTTTTTATTTCAGTAATAAATTGTTCCATTTTTTCCACCCCTTGCCTTGCGGTAAAAAATTTATATCTCTCATACGTTAAATTCTTCTTGGGTGTGAAATAATTGGTGAATTTTAATTTTAAAATGGCTATTTTGTTTTTATCTTCGTCATTAAAAGTAAACGAATTAAAAATATTTATAGACTGCTCACCCATGTGGTGTAATAGCTGTGCGCATTGAATTTTTTCTTGCTTTGCATCCAATTCTGTTGCAGTAGAATAAATTTCAAATCTCTGTAACCATTGCTTCCAATTTTCAGCAGCATTACCATTTAAATTAATTGGCTGTATTGGTATTCTTGCTTCCATTTTTAATTTAATTTACGTAGGCACGTGTTAATTTATTTAATTTTTTATCGACTCGACTGCGCCATGTTGTATATCTTTATTCTACCAAGTCATGTATGAGAGTGCCCTTACAATTACAATATAGGATTCTTATAATACCATACATGTATGATGCATACATGTGTGGTGTGATGCCTAACACTACCATAGGCAAAATGTAACGTTTTCTTAAACCCTTTGTATACATCTTTTACAAAAATTAAGCTATTGTAATAAATAAAAAAGAAATTGTAAAAAAACGATGTGTCTTGATAACAAAATAAGAAATTACAAAGTGGAGCAACTCCTGACAGACCACACGTGGTTTTAAAGTTAGGGTTAAAAAACAGACTTTGTGCCTGTATAAAATGACGTACGCCCAATTTTCTTAAAATTCAAAACATGTGCTAGATTTCCTATAAATTTACCTACAATATGAGAAAAAATTAATTAAATCGAATGTAAAATAACAAATTTTATTACTTAATGAGCAAACTTCATCAATTTTTCGAGTGGATCGATTATTTTGCCGGTGAGTGTATATTAAACTCATATATTTAGCACAAATGACAATTATTATCTGCAAGATAAAAGATTAAATGGAATTTTAAAATAGCGCGGCGCCGGCGTGTCGTAGCAGTTTTATTAGATTTAAAAAAAAAATTGCACGGCGGCGTAGACACGGACTTATATTTACATAGTTTACGAGTCCTCCGTAGCGGCGCCACATTCCCTTTCGTTTTTAAACAAACGCAATTTCGTTCTCATCTTAAAAAACGACTTGGTGTTGTTTAAGAAGATTTAATTTAAAATCGAATCTACTGCGGCGGATAACAAAATACGGTAAATCAATTTTAGAAAAATCTACCTGTAAAAAATTTTATATTTTGTTTAAAAATTTGAATGTAAACATTTAATATGTCAAAACATTCAACTGTATACAAACTGTCATGTTGAACTTTTTAAATTTAGGAATTATGAAAGGGAAAAACAAGTTAACAACAAACCGTCCACCCTTATCCGTTAATAATTTCAGGTGCGAATTCTCGTACGGCCAGATATATGATGGATTCGAATGTGATAGTAATCGATACGGATACATCAAACGGTTTAACAGGGTTCGTGTTTCGACTTGTACTTTACAAGTCAATTTTTACCGATTGTATTTAACAGCACGTCTATTAAGCGAGAACCGACGGATGACTACAGTTTCACTTTATCCAATCTTGACGCAAAGAAACTAATTTCCAAGTATCCCCTACGGGTAGGAGAAATTGATAGTGGCGATAATGGTAAACACTTCATTAAACACGTGTTGCACGATAACAAACTGAGCAAAGTGTGGGAATGTAGGATTTGTAAGTATAAATAACACTTTTTCCTAATGTTTCACGACAGAAATTATCCTAGTATCTTTACAAGAGGTCGATCATTTTGGAAAACTAGTAAAATCGCTAAGTATTTATTTTTAGAATAAATAAGGTTTACCTTACTGCAGGCCCGTAGTCAGGATGAAGTAGCAGAGGTGGCAAACAGTTTTCTAGGTGGGGCTTAAAAAAAGTATTAACCGAAATTTTTATTTAAAATAATTGATACTATTTTTCAAGTTTTACATTTACGGAGTACCCTCTGGAAATCAACTTTTTGTGTTCTTTCTTTTTCAAAGGCTAGAAATGACAAATTGGACAACCTTTCATATACCTATCATTGTTAGTATTAGAGGTTTATTTATCCTCGTCCTCGTCCTGCCTCATGCCTGTGTCTATGTGCAACTCTGCAATTTTGTTTGGGTAGATAGTAAAATGCTTCTGAAGATATTTTTGCTAAATTTCTATTAACCATTAAACCATATTGTCCAGATGGAGCCAGACGTACCATGCTGTCACCCCCTGGCTACGGCCCTGTGCCTTAGTAATGTTGAACATTTGTCGTCATTGTCTTTTGTTCGTTTATTAAATTCGAAAAGATGTGCAATTCCAGAACTTCCAATAAAGTGCACAAAGGATGAACACAAAGAATGAATTCAGTATCACTCGCTACAAACAGTTGATGCATTTGCAGAATATTTTTTCACCACATTTATGTCTTCCACAGCCTATTGTTACAATTATAAGGTAAATGGACCGCGAACCCTAACAATTTTTCATTTTTATGGTAAAGATGAATAATTATTAAACAAAGGTTTACTTTTTGTAAGGAGTGCAAGGTTAAGTTGTAAGAGAGAGACTGGGATTTAATTTATTTCTCTTTTTGTTAATATTTTTGCTTGAACACGTTACATTTGAAATTGTAGTGGTACCGCAATAATCATAAACCAATGACATGACAATGACCAATCACAAACTGATATATATATATATATATACAGGGTGTCCATTTAGTAGCCCGTTCTTCAAGTACGGCTTTATTGTTAAATTTACTAAAAAATAAATATACGGGATTGCAATTAGGTTGGATGAAGCACATTTGCAAATTATTTAGGCACATACAGGGTGTCTCCAAAAAGTATGGCGCATAAAACGTATATTTTTTTAAATGGAATGACCCACTTTTTTTAAGCGCAAATATAGGGGCCTTGGGTGAACTTTTCAGTCGTACATTATTTTTGTATTAATACACGGCGTTGCCAAGTTATTAATTAATACATATTTTTTTGCTAAATATCAACCCTTCCATTATACGCTTGTATTTTTTAACGTCTTGTTTTTGTTTTTACGTAAGTTCGGTGGTGGACTTGGGTTGAATCTGAGTATTCAACCGTGACGAAACATTAAATTATTTCATACAGGATGTTCACTTTTTCTTGCTCCAAACATCGACATTTTCAAACTAATTTTTCTTCATTTTTTTAAATGGCACACCCTATTTATTATTGCATATTTGGAATCCCCGGTAAATTTTAGTGCAACTTTATTAAGCTTACCCTATACCTAAGTGCAATAGTTTTTTTGTAAATTGAGATTTTCTATTCCTTACGGCAGTAGATAGTGGCGCGATGGTTAAGGCGCGTGGACGAGGCAACGCATAGGCTGGACACTCGAATCGAGGATGCGATGAAATAAGGTTCTATTTATTTTTTTAAATATGTGCTGTTTACGGAAGAATGCACGTTCCATAGAAATGGTTTTGTAAACAGACACAACTTTCACTTTTATGACACACAAAACCCGCACATTATCCGCGTCAACCATTTCCAACATAACTGGAGTCTCAACGTTTGGGGAGGAATCGTGCATAACTACCTATGTACATGTTCCTTATTTTTTTGAAAATCCACTAGCAGGACAAATCTTTATAAATTTCTTAACAGAAGACTTTCAAAATTTAACTCAGCATCTTCCTAACTACATTACAGAGATAATGTGGTTGCAACTCAACGGAATTCCGACTCACTTTTCCATACAAGTCAGACAACAAATTAGTGAATACGTTTATCATAATGGCGCCACTACTAGATAGAACATGATGGAGAGGATTCCACAGTCTTTTCACCACATTACTCCAGCTATGTTGAATGAAGTGAGGAAATCTTTCACCAAAAGAGTAGACTCGTGCTTAGTACAAGAGGGCAAACATTTTGAACGGTATCCTCGATTCGAGTGTCCGGCCTATGCGTTGCCTCGTCCATCGCGCCACCATCTACTGCCGTAAGGAATAGAAAATCTCAATTTACGAAAAAACTATCGCACTTAGGTATAGGGTAAGCTTAATAAAGTTGCACTAAAATTGACCGGGGATTCCAAATATGCAATAATAAATCGGGTGTGCCATTTAAAAAAATGAAGAAAAATTAGTTTGAAAATGTCGATGTTTGGAGCAAGAGAAAGTGAACATCCTGTATGAAATAATTTAATGTTTCGTCACGGTTGAATACTCTGATTCAACCCAAGTCCACCACCGAACTTACGTAAAAACAAAAACAAGACGTTAAAAAATACAAGCGTATAATGGAAGGGTTGATATTTAGCAAAAAAATATGTATTAATTGATAACTTGACAACGCCGTGTATTAATACAAAAATATTGTACGACTGAAAAGCTCACCCAAGGCCCCTACATTTGCGCTTAAAAAAAGTGGGTCATTCCATTTAAAAAAATATACGTTTTATGCGCCATACTTTTTGGAGACACCCTGTATGTGTCTAGATAATTTGCAAATGTGCTTCATCCAACCTAATTGCAATCCCGTATATTTATTTTTTAGTAAATTTAACAATAAATCCGTACTTGAAGAACGGGCTACTAAATGGACACCCTGTATATACAGTGTGTGTCATAAATATACCTACGAACTAAGGGTGGTAGAGGACAACAAAACAAACGTATGTTCAGAAACAGTTCGTTTTTGTGGTAGGTATGTACAGATTGTAGAAGCTTGTAAAAAAAATTTTTGTTTACCTATCTAATAAATAGTCCAAAATCTGGCTGCAAAAAAACTGACCTATCAAGTAATAACAGCATGAAATGATCTTTAGAAGCCAGTACCTATACAGACCGTCCATAAAATCTTTTGCTGCCTGGCCGGAATTAGAAATTCGCCTGAATATTTTTTGAATACGAACTGTACCCATCGAGTAACAGCTTCAAATTACTCTTAAAATGTAACTTTTATACAGGGTGTTTTAAGTACACGTGGCCAAACTTCAAGGGGTTATTCTTGGAGTGATTTTATGCCGAAACGTTCATATATCTGGTAATGCTTCATTGTCAAGACAACATGTTCGACAATCGATGTTAAGACGTGCTAATGCTCGCATTAAAGTTGAAGGCGGACATTTTGTTGTATAATATTTCTTTAAGTGTAGTTTTAATAATAATAATTGCCTTTATTTAATTAACTAAACAACATATAATCTTTCACATTACATTCTTACATAAGCATAAGACTTTACCATGGTCAATGACCGTCTGGTGGTGTTTTCTATTATATATTCACTAAAGATAAATAGCAATCTATAGTCCACTGACGATGCGTAGTGTATAGTTTTAATAAATCGTTTTGTTTGATTTTTCTTAAATTATTATTTTTCAAAACAAGATATGAAAAAAATTCAAGAGACAGAAAAGTTGTATTTTTAGTTGCTTAATGCGAAAAAAATATAAAAGTTTAAAAAAGTCAGTGGCGCACATTTTTTTGGCCAACGAGTTGGCTAAGGTACTCCCCGGGGCGCCACTGGACTTAATACTTTGAATCAAGTTAGGGCTAAATTAGCATTTTCCTATCATAGATAACGCTACGATTTCAACAAAATTGGCTAAAGGATTATTGAAATATTTACGAAAGACCGATTTTTTAAAAAAAGTTTGACACCCTGTATCTGGGCAATGAAGCATTACTGGACATATGTTTATATGAACTTTTCGACTTAAAATCACTTAAAGAATAACCCCTTGATGTTTGGCCGCGTACTTAAAAAACACCCTATATAGTTAAAAAAGAAACAAATTTCTGCATTGTTAAATCTTGTGCTATTGCCTTAGCAGAAAACTGTCTCTTTCTCAAAGTCTTATGATACTACTAATACTTATGTGGCGACCACATGATCCCGGTACACAGTTGCTTACGTACTGAAGAGCAACGGTTGATTCCTATTGGCCAACCAATGACAACACGTCGACATCGGCCAGAATCCTTTATAAGCGAACGCTGTTGCCCACAGAAGTCATAGCCGCCAACAAAAGCAGCGAACACCGACCAGTCCATCTACATCGACCCGTCAGCCTGCATTCCAGAACCAGTCTACCCTCCGACTTTCCGCGCTGTTATAACTTGTACATAATTTGTAAATAGAAATGTTAGTTGTTTTCACAACTTTATTGTTTATTTCGCACGATCACCAAATACCTGGTGATCTGATTCAACCGCCAAAACTTACAACCTCTCATAGAAGTAGTATTTAGGGATAAACAAAGAATCGTCCAATGAGCAATTATAATGATTTCGACAAATAATTTTATAATATAAAATATTTAGGAATAGTACCTACACAGGGTGTTTTCTTAGGAGCTTTAGTTAGACCTTTCCGGGAAAGTTTTATAGGTAGATTCCTGAAAATGTGTACTTAGGGGTTACTCTGTATGTGTAAAATATTTTCAAAATGGCAGCACTTCCGGAAATGCCGGAAGTAGCTAGTAACTTGGTTATTTTAAATGGGAACCCCTATTTTTTATTGCATTTTTGGATTCTACGTGACATTACGGTTCTTTTGATACCCACATATCAATATCTACAAGTTATGGTTTTTTAGTTATTTTCACTTATTAAAAAAAAATGGCGGATGCAGATTAGCAATTCATTACTTGAAATCCGTTGTAGCTATGGCAACCGAGTTTTCTCCAGCGCATAGAGGAAGAATAGGTCTTTCTTTTGGTCTACTTAAAGAAAGTTAGAGTAATTTGAAGCTGTTATACTCGATGGGTACAGTTCGTATCCAAAAAATATTCAGGAGAGAGGACATGGCGAATTTCTGCACAAGTTCCGCCCAGGTAGTAAAAGATTTTATGGATGGTCTATACAGGGTGTTTCAGAATAAGATGCTGATCCTTAAGGGTGTGAATCCTTATGTGATTTTAGGAAGAAAAGTTCAAATAAACCTATGTCCTAAACCTCTTAACTTTTGAGCTACAAGGTGTTAAAGTTTTAAGAAAAAAATCGTTTTTTATCGTATCTTTAATAATTTCCTAGATATTTTTCTCAAATTTGGCACACGCCCTCTAAGCATTAATTATTTTGTCATTGCAATTATTTCCTTGACAACAAAGTTTCTAGCCGTTTTAGAAATCAGAGACACATAGCGGCATGCGCATTAAATGCTTCTTATTTTTTTTATCGGAAACCGTTCGTCGGACGAAAAGTCAAAAAATCAAATTTACCCTAAAATGAATGGGAATTTTAAAAATAATTTTTATTTTAAGAAAAAGCAGTGGCGTGCATAATATTTTTCCAAAAATATCTAGTTCACATCCTGTACGGACGCCACTGGTTAAAAAATTAAAAAATCTTTTTTATCAAAAAATGGATGTTGATGCTTAGAGGGCGTGTGCCAAATTTGATAAAAATATCTAGGAAATTATTAAAGATACGATAAAAAAACGATTTTTTTCTTAAAACTTTAACACCTTGTAGCTCAAAAGTTAAGAGGTTTAGGACATAGGTTTATTTGAACTTTTCTTCCTAAAATCACATAAGGATTCACACCCTTATGGATCAGCATCTTATTCTGAAACACCCTGTATAAGTAATAGCTTTTAAAGATCCTTAGATTATATAGAAAGGTACAGATACGCCTTTCCATATACGAACGTTAGGTATTAAAACATGAAGCCAACACTAACGAGAGAGCGCGCAGGAAAAAAAGAGAGAAGAAAAAAGCAAGACTACATGCTCAGTGGCGTACTGTATTTAAGGGTCATATAATTTATAACAACATTAAATACATTATTGTACACCATAAACATTGTGCAAATAATGAATAATATGAATACAAGACATACAAGGTAAATAATATGTGTATCTTCAGATACACACGTCTCTCCTTAAAATAGAAAATAATCTAAGCTTCTTCAAATTTTAAGTAAATAATCACTTCCCCCATTAAAATTTCTTTCTACGTCTATGAACGTTACTACCTATGTAAGGTTATATTTTCTATTTGCCCTTGAACGTCCGTAAAAGGCTTCTTTTGCACACAAAGCACCATCGCGCATTACTAATTAAATGTAGAACAAAATAATCCTTCTTGTATTTAAACAACCAATTTATAATAATTGACAGCACGCACAATTACCGCTCTGTTGTCAAATTGTTCACTATGTACCTACCTATGGAAGAGTTTACTTAAGAACGAAAATCAATAAAGGTCCAGTCGCAGTCGCAGATGCAGGATCAGTACCCTTGCTGAGATGTGTCTGCCACGCCTGGAAGGCACCCTGAAAGTTCTCGACGGAAATGTCTCTCAGGAAACGTCGTAACATGCTTTTGGACGTTTTCCACGGTCTCTGAATGCTTTCTTTTCAACTCTGTCTTCAGCCGCGGAAACAAAAAAGTCGCACGGAGCCAAGTCGAGATTGTAAGGGGGATGGGGGACCATTGCTCCAGGCCAGAAAGTTGGTAACGATGAAATACGTGTGACTGGGGGCATTGTCATGGTGAATCTTGACCGTGTCTTTGATGTCAGTCCTAACGCGCGCTACCCAGCATTTCAGTTTCCGGAGCACTTGCAGGTAAAAGGCTGAGTTGACAGTTTCTCCCTGCTGTACAAACTCAAAATGGACGATTCCTCCGGCGTCAAAGAAGAAAATGAACATCGTTTTGATGCGAGACTTGCTCATTCGCGCTTTTTTTGGGCGGGGGTATGATTTTGTGTGCCATTCAGTGCTCTGCCTTTTCGATTCTGAGTCGTACTCGAACACAGGATTTGTCTCCGGTTACGACAGAGTTAAGAAAGTCCTGCTCATTTTGAATCAATTCCAACAATTCTTGACAGCGCAAAACTCGCAGACCTTACGCATTTGCAGATCCTCGGTCACTATCCCATGTAAAGCAAATATGGACATGTGTAGGGTGTCAGTTATTTGCTGGATGTTCAATGGACGGTCGAAACGCAAAACCTTGAACCCCTTATGCCATCTGCCGGACTGTGGCCTTGACATGTAGTCATCCTTGAAGGGCTCTTGAAGCATCTCGAATGTTTTGGTTGCATTCTTTCCAAGCTTCACGCAAAACTTGATGGCGTATCGCTGTTCAAGCAAACGCTCCATCGCACCGTGTTACAAACTCGAAATAACACTTCATGCGGAGGGGCGTCTTGCGTAATCTTTTCATTTCCTAGTAGTTGTTTCCGTTGTAATTGGCTCACATTGGCATAAATGAAGTGGTATGGCGTTTCTTCTTCCTCGCTACGACCCCTGTATAACCGGCTGTTAGCCAGTTCCATGCTGTGCTTGTGCAGGTGTTTGTTCAGACGGCAGTGGTCTGTAACCATCTCTGTCGCAAGTTTTTATGTTAGTCCTACTTGACTTTAAGATGGACTCTGATAAATCTCCGTTTGGGTTTTCCATAAAGATCTTGGAATGGTTCACCAGCTGTGTTATGTGAAATTCCACAAGCCGGTTCGCGCCCTATGAGTGGTTTTTCGCTTGTAACTCTCGCAAGCTCGTCAGCAACCTGGTTACTCGCATGTCCAGGTGTCAGCACTGGTGTGACTGTGTTACACTACCTAGTACGTTTCATATTATTATACATTCACGGACTAGCCCTGTATTTGCCACGCTACTGCTGCAATCACTGCTTGCTGTCTGTAACTATATAAAGGTTTTGTCAAGATAACTAGGTACCTACTTTTCGGCTTATACCGCGTCGTTATATTTGTTCCACAGCCTGCCTTTTACCTTGGAAGCCAAACCAAGGACTTTGGGATGATTATCCATCCTCTTGGCTCCCAATGGTGGTGAGCTGTTAAGTCTAGGTTTTGCCAGTTCTGACGTTTTGTAAGACATTGCAGCTTGCATCTTCAGAGTGATAGGAAAGAACAGTTTGGTTAAATTTCGGAATTTATATAGTTCTTTTTCGCTAATCTCGCTGACCGTCTCAACCCTGATTGGTTGTCCCTTTTTCACTTTCTCCAAATTCTGAATCCGTCCGGCGAGAGGTTTATGTTCAGTGGATGTTTCTCGATCTCTATCGCCTCTCTTATTATTCGAGGGAGATAGTTCAGAACTGGTGTCAGTACTTTCGTGTCCTCATTCCTAAGCCTATGCTCGCCTTCCGCCGATGCGTGCTCCGCGACAGCTGACTTCATGTTCTTACAGTCTCCCTGATGTTCCTTAACCCTTTTGTCTATGGAGCGTCCTGTTTGTCCTATGTAATAAATCCACAAGAGGATGGTATTTGATAGATAACTGGCGTTTTTGTCAATGGTATGACCGGTCTTTTACCGATTGAAAGCCTTGTTACAGCTTTTCTTAGTTGTCTGGTAATACTCTCTTATAGGGGAAAAGTTGAAACGGCTTGGTGCATGGTCCCGAATTCTAAATAATTACCGGATTAGATAGGTATTGAATAAATCTTATGCCACAAAAAAATAATGTAGGTACCTAATAAATTTTTACACAACATTGTGATAATTAGCACATCTGGCTGATATTTGGTTATTGTTGATCTATGTTCTTCTAATTAGGTTCAAAAGAATTTGGACACCAATACACACTAATGCGACATCTACCAACTCATACCGATGAAAGAAAATATCGATGTAATGTGTGTGGTAAAGGTAAGGGTGAGCACTTGTTAAATGCAAGATTACAATGTAGGTACCTTTCAGCGTTTAGGCAGATGTCGACTTTATCTCAACATCGTGCCATTCATTCGTCCGATCGTCCATATATTTGTGAAATCTGCCACAAAACCTTCAATCGAGTTTCTACTTTAATTTCACATAGAAAAACCCACACCGGCCTCAAACCCCATCAGTGTCATTTATGCAACAAAGCATTTCACCAGAAAGGTATTGTGCCCCCCCAAAGTTACCTTCCCCAAAAACCTCTAACTGTATACTTTGTCGTAGGTAATTTGCGAAATCATATTTTTACGCACACGAACGAGCGCCCTTACAAATGCGAAATATGTTCGAAAGGTTTTAATCAAATGTCCAATTTGATGTGTCATAAATTGAAGGTAGGTTTAATATTATTATTAATGATTGATAACTGACCATAGCTCATTTAGGCACATCATCGTTCTGATAAGCCACATTATATCTGTCAAATCTGTGGTAAGGACTTTGAGAAGAGAATCAACTTGAGAAACCATGAGCAATACGATCACGGACTTCAAAATCCTGATCCCGCCACGCCTTCCCCTTCCGCTACGAGGTTAATAATCCTTATTTTATTTTCCATCTTTATCCTTCAACCATCCCACTTTTAGATGCCCCAATGGAGTATTAGTTGAACCTATTAACACAGCTGCAATGCAGCATGCTTTAGCCACTGAGCAAACTCCTTTTGCACTTCTTCGACCCTTAAACGGTATTCCTGTGCTAGTACGAGTTTTAGCTGCTGGCGACAAACAGGTTTACTTATTACTACTGCTCGCCGATTTTTATTTTAGCTTTGTTCAGATGCTGATACCTGCGACAGCCGATGACCTAAAGAAGCACGGTCAAATTACTATAACCCCGCAAGCAGACGACTGTATTAAAAAGGAAAGTGACCCCCTATCTCCTATCAAACCTGGAACAAGTACGTCAATTTCCCAAATACCCTAATCATTACAATGTTATTTATATAGGTAAATCTCTGGGGAGCAACGTGCAGATCAAGATACCCGTAGTCGCCACGGTTGTACAACGTTGTGGGCAAGACGGAAGCGTGAGCATGGCCGTTGAAAGCCCCGGGCCGTCTACGGACGAACTTAATCAGGAGCACTACTTTCTACCCACCACAACTCTTAACGATATTAATGCGCAATTCGACTCCCACATCGACACACAGGCCATAACGCCCGCCGATATTCAATACATAGATGAATGTGGGAACATTATTAGCTTCGATGAGTTTAAGGAGAAAAATCCAACATGTGAGAGAAAAATTTCCCATTCATCTAAATCCTTCCTCTTCTACTTTACATTGTTGTTTCCAGTTCTTGCGATCCTGGCCGATCCACATCATGTTTTTCTTTGCCAATATTCCCCCAATTTCATCGTTCCAGGTCTTGACTGGTCTTCCTCTATATTTTTTTTCCATCATTACCCACTCTTCGCCTTCATCCCTTTAGCCGCATCCCTTCAAGTATTTCTCAGAAGTTAGTTCATTTCTGATGCGATCACGTCTAGTGTTACTCCATCTACTGCACGTAAGTAACCAATCTCAGACGCTTGTATTTTGCGTCTGTTTTGCGCACCTAATACCCATGTTTCCCCATCGTACCCACCAGCACCGACCCATATATAGGTATCGTTTTAATTCTCCTTCTCTCCTGTGCTTGGGTGTCCTCATCCCTTCTTACTATTTCTTCCACTATGTTTCTCCCATCTTCCCTTTTCCTCTCCACTTCCTCTCTTGCGTACCTCCTCTTTCATAATACAATCTTCTTTCTTCCTACCCAAATTTTATTTTTTGTCTCCTCACTTCTTCCCAGCACTCTCAACAGATTTCCTTCTCTTTTCTCTATCCCCTCTTTATATTTCATCGCTCTTCTCCCCTTGCATCCTTATTTTCTCTTAACTTCATTTCTTCCTCTACAATAAGTATATCCCAGTATCTCTCTTTCTAACCGTAACGCCCATCTCCCATACTTTTCTTGCACCGTGTCCAACTTTTCCCACTCTTTCTATCCCCACATCTCCGCTCCATACATCATAACGCTCTTCACTAATTTTTCTCCCACCCATTTCCGTTTCTCTATCTCTTTCTCGAATACTCACCGCCATTCCCCATACCTGTCCCACCACCCTCCTTCTTAACACGTCTGCATAAATGTTGTACACCGCAGATGCTCCTTTGTTATCACTAGAAGCTCCGTTTTCCGCACTATTCACCTTCTATTTGGAATTTTCGTTCCAGATATTTATATTGGATGTCTCTTTCCGTCCTAGCCACTATATCACAAGGTCGTGCGCCTGACATGAGGACTTGCTGTACCTTCTATAACCTCCCATTCTGGTTTTCTTTACGCTTTTCTGGCACTTCCGAGCACTTTCATCCATTAAGACAAGAAACAGCAATGGCAGACTCAAAACTCCCCCCTGTCACACACCATTTCTAGTTATGACAGCCGGCAAACCACGGTGTCGCGGCCGTATCAATGGCCTTGATAAATAAATAACTATTTTAGTTCTAGATGATTCCCTTCATTATGAACAATCAATTGCAACGATTTCCTTTCCCGAAAATGGTTACGTGGATGAATCGGATTCCATTCTCGAGGTATATAACAAAGTATTTTTTTATCTTGAATATTTAAATTAATTAATGTGAATAAAAGATTTTAGAAAAAAATGGAGCAATTATGAGCGATTCAAAAGATATTTCGGACCCCTTGTGCAACGACGCCGATTTTGTGTTATCGTAATTAATTAATAATGTTCCAATTTGGTTGATTTCATTATGTTGGAAATATTTACGTGGTTTTCAAAATTGGTTTTTAATTTAAATATAAATTGTTCAAAAGGAGAATGTGTCTTTTAATGAATATTCCAAAAGTTATAGTCCGACTGGAGGATTGCAACGGACTGGCATCAGAAGAGAACGACTGATTTGGTCTTCCATATGAGGAATGGTTTTTTTATTCACATTCGATGCACTACTTGAAGATACGAACATAAGTCTGGCACCTTGGACCGACCGTGTTTGGGGGTGGTGGGCGTTTGAAGCAAAATGGAAGATAGCCTACTTTACCCAGTAGCCAGATGGTCGATTTTGATCTTATTTAATTCGTGGTCACGTACTGTGGTAGGAAATGACAATGGCAGACGTTGTAGTGTGTACGGACCCATTGGCAGACCTGAATAACCTACTCTTCGCATGAAAGCGCTGCAAAAAAGGTATGCAAAGAGAAAAAGAGGAAGAGATGCATGCCACAAATGCGCCCTAGAAGGACACAGGCGGACAGAGAACTGCCAACAGGAGGAGAATTGCCCACTTTGTAAAGGGAGACGTGGCGGGATCTGCCCAATGCAGGAGTTTCAAAGATAAGGAAAGACTTGTTGCAACTCGCAATGCAATAGGGAACGAGTAATGCTAAGGGTAGGGTAGGTGGGCAGGTTAGAGTTCCCCAAACCAACGTAAACAGGTGTCACGCGGCATTATGAAAAAGGAGGAAGAGGAAAGAGCAAAAGAAGCAAGGAGACAATAAGGGGATGGCCTCCTCTGTTCCGAAGTAATGCGAGAGGGCGATTCCGGGATAGATTTAGGCGGAGAAGAGGAGGGGTTTTTGGTGGGTATACCTAGATCCAGAGATCAGAGAGCCCCACACTCCTGGATCTGATTAGTAACAAGCGTCGCCAGGGTCTGGTAACAGATTTTCTGTCCACAAAAAAAAGGTAGGTATAGGCACGTATAGGTAACTCTTCCCATATTCTATTTTTCCTGCGCCTCTTACCAAAATAGAACAAAAAAGCTGGAAATAGGGGAAAGGAAAGCGCTGAGAGGGATATTTTTAAAGGTAAGAAAGTAGAGGATAGGAGGAAAAGGAGAACGTATGAAATGAAGAGGTGATGGGTTTGTACGGTCAACCATCCATAGTAGGGGTAATTAAAAGCTTGGGGCGCATGAGGCTAGGAGAGGGAAGAGCAACAAGACAAGTCATGCAGCACAGAGTGAAGAGAAAGAGGAAGTGAATAAAGGCAGTCATAGCAGACTTCTGAATCAGCAATTGGGAAGAAGTAGCCATGGACAATAGGAGGTGGAGGGAAATAACCCAACAAGCCAAGGGCATCTAAGCCTGCAAAACTACACCATATATAATTATTTGTATTTGATTAGCAAGAATAAATTCTCAAACTCAAAATAACGAAACTACTCAGAGGAGGTGGTTTACATGTTAGGGAGGAGTCTTGACTAGACGGTGACGATTAAAGCCGCTTCCGCTGCCAGGATCATTGTAATTTATTTTTTCAGACTTGGTGACATCCCCCACCAATCGTTAAACCAGTGGTTTAATTAAACCCTTCTCAAGAGGCAACCGTCAAGCTGTTAGTTTTTGAATGGAGAACAATTCTTCGGAGAGAATTTCGAGAAGTACCCTAATTGCTTGATGCGCATTAAAATTTCTTTGGATGGGTATCGAAATGCCCTCACAGGGAAAGTGCGTTCAAAAGCCTGCTCAAAGTTTTGGCTTTGATGCCCGATTTTTGAAAACCTTTCCAGATCCTTCTGATAAAAAAGAATGAAAACGCTAATGCAAATCAATACATTTATTTAAATATAAATTTATGTAGTTAAAAATAAATACTAAAAAAATCACTTCTTTGGAATACAAAGGCCCTGTAAAATAAGTATACTTACGTAAGTATCAAAATTTGCCTTTTAAATCATGTTTTAAACAAGTAACGTTGCAATTGTTGTTAAAGAAGATTTTTTAACATTTTAAGGAACAAAAAGCTGCCCGTTTGTCATTAGTAAAATCGACGATTATATATAATGATTTACGCATAGGTACACATTTTCGATTAACGCTTTGAACGTTAACTTTAAATACAAAGTGTGCAACTTTAGGCTCCTTTTAACAGTTTAAGTATCATTTTTAAAATCCTTAAACAATCAATCATTTAAAATGTAAAAATGTTAAAAAAATTAATTTATTGAATGGGATTGTATACATAATACATTAAATACATTTAAAAACGGTTATGTATTTTAATACCCATCTTTCAATTTTGAAAATATAATATATTAAAGTTAGTCTTCGTGAGAGGATTTATTAGTTTTTAATAATTTCCTCAAAATAATTTTGTAGATGAACGGATATGGACAGAAGAATATTATACCTATGTAATTTACCGAACCAAATACCGAGCAATAACGTTCCCATGTTAAAAGTGCAAATGGTAGCAAGCACCATCCCATAAATACAAATGTGTAAATTCTCAACAAAATATTAACCACTATACTAACAGACGGTTTCTGTAGAAAGTTCAATACAACCGGGTTGCCGTTAATTAAGCGTTTCACCTAAGAATAATAATAATAATAATTAGAGTGGGGCTCGATGAATATATTATGTTCCATACTTACATCTCTTTCCAGATACATCACCACAAATTCAAACGCAAAGCACATATAGTATCCGCTATGAAAACCGTGCCAAACGGCTAGAAAAATTAAAGAAATCGCTTGACTATAGAAACGATTTCCGAGAAATTTAAGTCTCTTATAAATGTAATGGGCGACCCAACTGTTGGTATTAATATTGAACGAATGAATGTAGTCGTTAAATTGTGTCGCATTTTCTAATACTGATACTTTTACGTTTTCCACACCATTCCATTTTACTGTACCAAATTTATCCGTACCGTTGTGTGTAATACCTGAAAATGTAAAATGTCGAAATAATAATAAAATATCATAAAAAAATTCAAACAAAAAGAATTAATTAATTAATTGTTATTTGCCTAATTATGTGCGCCAGTTCCATTGTATAAGTTTCATTCGTTTACACTGCACACTGTAGATACATTATAATTTTAAAAAAAAATTGAAAAATTGGATTGGCTCAATGCAGTAGTTATTTAATCACTTTTCTTTATTTATATTTCATTTCTTTTTCTATAAGGCCGAAATTAAAATAGTAGATATTTCATAATTGAAATTTGGCAACAATGCAATAGAGTGGTAATGATAGTGCTGCAACCATTGAATAAAGAATAGAGAGGAAGGAGTATATGCTCTCGACCTTGAAATCAAAGTGGTGGCAATATGGCTACTAACATATTTCCTGTTACATAGAAATTGACAGAAACAATTGCCATATTTATAACTCTAATTGGAGCTCAGTGACTGAAACAACCAACAAATAAATATTTCAAATTTTGCAGGTTATGGTCAACGACCAAAATGTAAACAAAGATGACTCAACAGTGGTGTACAAATGGCTGAACTTTCGTCACAAATTTTTATGCACCAATGATACGATACTCTCCTTCCTCTCTATTCTTTATTCAATGGCTGCAACAGCAAATAAGGTAGTTAAAAAACTAGGGTTAACAAGTGAAACAACAGTAAGAGAAGAAAAGCTGATATAAATCAAAGGCTGAACTCGAACCTAAGTATATCCTTTCAAGCGAAGTAAACAACATAGGAATTCCAGAGATAACAAAAGTCAAGGCAGTAAACAAAGCAGCGTTGCCAGATCTAAGAAAAGTAATCGAAAGGCAGGAAAACAATTTAGAAGGGAAGAATACACAGCAGCATGGAAACAAACTTAACGATGATAAGACAGACATTCAAAGACAAAGAACAAATGAAAATTACAAATACAAAAAAAATGAAAAGAACATAAAAGAAATGCATAGGAATATCAGAAGGTAAACTAGTCATCTTTGAAGTAAAGACAAAGGGAGGAAACTGCTGGGAGGGAAGAAGGAAGAAGAGCTAGATTTCATAAAGGACATAGATAATGTAGAAACGACGGACCAATCCTAATAGAGTTAACCACTTATGGCAAAAAAACCCACTAAGATTAACAAATAGAAGAAAGCTGAATGAGACTATTCCAAAAAAGTAACAGGAGAGAGAAAGAAATTAAAACAAAAGCTACTGGAAACAAAAAAGAAAGAAATAGAGGCCTACCTAAAACACGATAAACTAATAAAACTACACAACAATCAAGTAGAGGAGGAAGTGACAAAAGAAGAGAGAGGAGTACTAAGAGAAGATGAAGAAGACATTATAGAAAATGAATATGCAAGAGAGGATTAGGAAATATTTCAAGAAGAAAGCTGTAAAAGGCTACAGTCAAGAAAATGGATCAGATCAGATGAAACAGAAGAAAGTCAAAAAACAACAAAGAAACCACCAAAAAAGGAGGAAAAACTATCAACACCACACACTCAAGAACGAAACATTTTTGGCATCAGTAAAGGACGTATGTAACTACAAAAACCATGGAAGAGAGGAAGAACACAACAAAAACCTAGCAAAACAAAATGAAAAAGATAGCACTAAAGAGCAACGGAACCCAGAAAAGAGAATGTAAAGGAAATCAAGGACACTCGATGAAGAAGAACAAGGAAGATACTACTAAGAGAGAAATTATAGTATGTAGCAATAAACGCTGAAGAAAAAGTAGTCGATGAAATAAAACAAAACAATATTCAACAAACAAAAAAGAATGAAAAAGGACAGAAATTACTCAAGGATAGACACAGATTATACTACTCAGGCAAAATAGAACAAGAAAGGGAACAAATGATAAAGATGTAGGAGATTTCTACACAGAGTTACAAGAAGCCTTCGATAAATATAAAGAAGACACTGACTAGATAATAATAATAATAGGCGATTGGAGTGCAAGAATAGGAAGAAAACAGCGTGAAAAAACTACCTAAGGACAAGAAACGAAAAAGACAAATCAGAATACAAGAGAAGAAATGAAGCAAAATGAGTACTTTGCATTTCTTTCCACATATTGCGTTTGTATTTGTTCATTTATTTTTTTTAATAAGTTGTTACGTTTATTACAACCGTATAGATATGAATAGAACTTGTAAGTTCTTTCTTTTTCTGGTTATATCAGTTGATTTATTTTTTATTTATTTGAGCCCTCTCAATTTATATGATTGTATAATTTTTTATATTCTTTTGTTTTCTAACATTTTTTAGTTCAACAGTTCATTTCTTAATTGTGTGTGTCAATGTTTATTTCCGGGGGAGGGGGGGGGCGTGAACCGTAAATTGATAAGTGCATATCGCAAATATTTTCCATAGTTTGCTGTACATATTGAATGATATGTGAATAAATTACATTAAATTACAAAGGCGACAAGTTTCGACAGCTCAGTTGTCATCATCAGACTACTTAATTAAAGCAATAAACTAATAGGTAATTAGTAAATTGGTGTTTAAGTCATAACTTGAAATTGGAGTGTAATGTTTATTTTCTTATTTTTGCAACCCAGTAGTAAGATCGCTGTATATTTCAACACCTCTCCTTACTTTAACGCTCAGAATAGCCTTTCTGTTACACCTTTTTACTAATATACAGAGTCGCTAAAAAGTATGGAGCCAAGGCTCTAGCACCTAAACTATTGAAGATGTAAACAAACATTTATATACATAGACGTGGCAAATCAAAGTTGTATTTTTTTTAATGAAACGCCCTGTATATTTTACATTTTTTAGTTTTGCTTTTAATACTGATCACAATGATCGATAATGAAGGTCGCGATAATCTGTCTAAATTCTAGGGGGTTGGAGGAGATGGGGTACTGAAGGAGAGAGTAGTAAGAGCGGGAAGGGGGAGGGGGTAACTGCTGGCCAGTTAAGGAATAGACTAAATAGATTAAGAAGAGGAAAGGCAGGAAGCAGGGGTGGAGATAAGTGGAATAATTGGAAGTATATGGAGAATAGGGCGAGGGAGGAATACAAAAGGATTATAAATTTGATTTGGAGGGGGAAGGGTTCCCTGCAGAGTGGTGGTGTGTCGGGTATATAGGGGGGAATATAGAATGCAACGTGTATGCCTCTATCATACAGGAACACTTGGAGAGGGGAAGGGTGACTGGCAGGCGGGGTTTGGGAACGGAAGTAGGGCAGTAGACAACATTTACTTTGGGGAGGGAAGATGTTTGGGCTGTTTTTGGACGTCAAGACCGCCTTTGACAATGTAAATAAGGAAAAGCTGTAGATGATGCGAAAGAAAGGCATAGGGGAGTAACTTGCGGAGAGGATGGTGAAACTATATAGACTGACAGGGTGTACGGTGGCGGTGGGGGATAAGATTGGGAAGGCGTTTGAGGCAGGGGTTCCTTGCTCAATCCTTGCTTGTTCTCTATTTATATAGAAGGACTGAGGGGAAGGTGTTAGGGGCCAAGGCCAAGGTGTGGGCTCTCGCCTACATCGATGATGTGGCGGTATTTGTCAGATTGGGGAAATGGAAATGAGGGATATGATCAATTCTGACATTCTGTGAAGGATTTTATGGGGAGGAGGGGATTGCAGGTTAATGGGAAGAAGACTAAATTAATGGTGTTCCAAAGAGGAAGAGGAGGAAATAGGAAGGAGTGGAAGTGGGGAGAAGTGGAAAAAAGTGGTAGAGTAGCTAGGGGAGTTAGTAGTGAGGGTGAATATTCAACAAACTATTGGACAGTGTTATGACGTTCTGGGCATAAATCTGGGGCTGGAAAGAAAGGGAGGCGTTGAAGAAGGTACAAATAAGATACTGGAAATAGGTTTTGCGGTTGGATAGGGAAACGTCAGGATGCAGGAAGAGGTAAAGTGGGAAAAACTAAGAACACAAGCAGACAGGAGGACTATGAGATATGAGGAGGAATTTGAAAGGGGGAGAGGAGGAATGATCATTCAAAACTGGAGGTAGGTAAGGTGGGAAAATTAAGTATCATGGGTAGGAGGAAATACTAGGAAAGGGGCGGGTATGTCAGTCGAGAAGTGCAGAACAGAAGGGAGAGAGGTATGGGGGAAATTACAAAAGAAGAAATCATGGAAAGGAATAGGGACACTCAGAAACAAGAAAGAAGGGTAAGAATTAGGGAGGGGAGGTATAACAAGAAGTATGGAGACATCAAGGTGGAGGGGACACGAAGATATTTATGAGGTAGGCTGAGTAGAACGAAGAACAGACTGATAGGGCGGTATAAGAACGGGAATGAGGAGGCACAAATATTGTAGGGAGCAGAGCTAGGAAGTATTTCAAAATTTAAATACTTTCAAGTATTTAAATACTAAAAGGTATTTAAATACTTATATTTAAGATACTTTTTGAAAATAGTATTTATATTTGAAATTTTAAATACTTTTGAAAGTATTTAGTATCTTGTATTTAAAAAAAGGTTTTTAAGTACTTCTAAATATTTAAATACTTTTGGAAGCATTTAAATACTTTTAGAAGTATTTAAATACTTTTAAAATATTTAAATACTTTAATGACCTTACATGACCTCATCTCATCCAAGGCCAAAAAATATATTAAAAATATTTCAATAATGGTATTTAAATACTTTTGATATTAAATACTTGTCATATTTAAATACTTTTAGTATTTAAATACTTTAACTAAGTATTTAAATACTTTAACTGAGTATTTAAATATTTTTAGTATTTAAATACTTTCAGAAAGTATTTATTTTTCAAACAGTATTTAAATACTTTTGGATCTTTTATTTAATAATTAAATACTTTTCCCTCAAAAAAGTATTTAATATTTAAATACTTTATTGATAGTAAAAGTATTTTGTATTTAATATTTAAATACTTTTTAAAAGTATCTTTCCCAGCTCTGGTAGGGAGGATGTGGGAAGGAAGTGCAGATTGTGAAGTGAAGAGTGGGAAAACATTGGGTATATGTGGGGGAGTGTAAGGGAGAATCAGAAGAGTTGGAAAGTGATACTGGTGAACAGAGGGGAGAGTGGATGGAAGAGGTGGAGGAGAGTAGGCGAGTGTGTAGCATAGATACATACATACCTTTCCTGATCGGTTAAAAAAAAGCTACGTTGTTACAATTCTTATGTACTTACCAAATAAAATACAAGCACCCTCCGTAAGTAACCAGCACGAAATATATTTATACAACGTGAATCTTCCCCACACACCAAGTTCGAAGTATCGCATAAAGACGTTCCGATTACGAAAATCTTGTGACATAATATAATCGTCCGATGTAAACTGACTTAAAATTAAGAAGATGGATAAAAACATGATTCCTAGGAATAATCGTTTGCAAGCCTCTTGTACGGAATTTGGTGGGGTGGTGGGACTCTAAAAAGGAATAGTGAACACGTAACGATGACAAACGTGAGACGTACCTGCCCATATTTACCGCTGACAAATTCTCGATACCTCTTTAACGGAAACTGTGGGCCGACAAGAAAACTTGTAGGAAAAAATGCGAAACCTAAAGTTTCTAAAAATGGTGGTATTTCTTGTAAAGCCACCTCCTTGCTATCCGCCGATAAAGATTCAAGTGGTTGCCGACCATCATATAAGTCAAACGCCAGTCCTGCACATGTGAAGATTATTTATAACATAATCGCCATAAATGATCGATTACCTATTAATCGTAGGACGATAATACACTGTGGCATAGTCCAGTTAATATCGTAATTGTCGGTGCCAACGTAATAGTATCCTAGAAAACCTATGATTAAACGACAGAAAATTGACAATTAAGAACGAACCCATTAATAAATACGTCATGTTAAATATGAATGTGAGAGCAACCGAGACAGCAGATCTATCGAAAAGCTTAACGGTTGCGTAAGTAACCAACACAGCCAAAACTGGATGCGAAATGTCGTAGCCATAATTAAAAAAACCTAAACCTAATCCGCTAAGAAGGAAATAAATGTGTTGAAGATTAGCTTCTTTGCCATATAAATATTTTCTGTGTATTAATGCAATGGGATAGCCTAAAAGTATGCTTTTTTAATACGGAATTAAAACAAAAAAATTGAGGTTACCTATAAGGACTGACAAAAGTAGTTTTACACCAGCGGTGGATGAACCCACTGACTGACTAAATGTTTCTAAGATTCCCCTCTCAACTTCCATTTTTTTTTTGAAAATTTTGTAACAAATATATATTTTTGAAAATTACGCCATGAACAAATACAATAAATTTTTTATATGATTAATGAAGTCATGGATATGGATGACGTATGGTTTGTTGAATATGGCGTGATGTGTGACAGTGACGGAGACGCGTGTGGGATCCCATTGGCGTACTAAATTTAAATTGCTGTTCATTGAATAAAGAAAGCTATACTCATGCAACAATCTACGCTAATGCTATTCGGAAATTGTGAAAAAATCGGTGTTAAATAAGTAAAGTGCCAAATTGGTAAAAATAATACACAACCTCCCCTTAATAAAGTTATAATATACGAAAAGATGAGAAGATGAAAGATTAAACAATTTTCTTCTTGGCAAATAACATGTTTCGGGATGACACATCACATTATTAAGCCATATTAATTTAGTTTATACATCGAAGTTTTAAAACATTGTTTCTAAAAAACATAACTTCGATGTATAATCTAAATTAATAGGTAGGTATATGGCTTGATAATGGGATGACTGTGTGTCATCCTGAAACATGTTGCCAAGATGAAAATTGTTTAATCTTTTCTTTCATCTTCTTCATCTCTTCGTATATTATAACTTTATTAAGGGGAAGTTGTGTTTTATTTTTACCAATCTAATTTACCCCTTTGAGAACAACTTCGAATCCCAATATATAGTTAAAGTGCCAAATTTCTTAAACGACAAGTAGTATTTGCAGTGCTGTAAATTATCTATATAAATTAATCTAGATAAATTATCTAGATACATTTTTTTTATCTATTTATATGTATCTAGATAATTTAAAAAAAATGTATATATTATATGTATATATATAATATTTCTTTCATCTAGATGATTTAAGTTATATAGATAAAAAAATAAAGCGTCCAAATTTTGGTTTTTAAAAATTTTTTCAGTGGTGTCACTATAGTCATGTTAGACCATACATTATACGCTCCATCTAGGGAAATTTACACAAAAAAATACTCTATTTTGCGAACTGCAACTGTCAAGACAAGCTTTTAATTTTCAAAAATTTGTTTTACATCGAATAAATACATAAAACGACAGTTCAGTAATAATTGATTCAAAAATGCACAAAAGAAAAAACCGATAGTTCAATTGACAGTATTTGTGTTTGTAATCATGTGATCACCGCACCTCTTAGTACAAGTACAAATAAGGGTCGTTTGAATGACTATGTTTCATCAACAATTAAATAAATCAAATCAAATAAATACTATACTATTTTTTATCTGTGTTATTATCTAGATTATTATTTATTATCTGTTATATATTATCTGTATAAGCTGTGTATTGTTTATCTATTATCTGCATCTAGATAATTATTTGAAAAAAAAACTTTAGCTATATCTAGATAATTTAAAAATTATCTGTTTACAGCACTGAGTATTTGAATGTTAATGTATTGATATACTTCACTTAAATTAGGTAATCTATGATACCTACTTCATATACTGCCTAACCTAACGTTAATAAAGTAAGTACTTCTCACACCCTGTATATATTTTTATATGTTATGTACGGTAAAATTAAAATATAAACTTCTGGGCCTATTTTTGTATTTCAAATATTGTATTTGTATTTTGTATTTTTAAAAGTATACAAAAGTATCTAGTATTTTGTATTTCAAATACATTTCTAGGAATATTTTGTAATTTGTATTTGAAATATAAGTGCATGTATTTTGCCCAGCCTTGCAGTCACATATGCCATAGTAGCATGGGCGGAAATAGCACAGAAGACATAATTCTGAGTGTGAGAATAGTGAGATGACTTACCACAGGGGATAGTTCAATATATCATATTAAAGCTAAGAAAATTCTTTTTAATTCTACCCCTCAATCCACGCGATCTGGTGTCTCTGAGTGGTAGTGACGTCACCGTAAAAATGGCGCCAATTATGCGCCAAACGTGTACTAATGTTTACTTTCCCGTGAATATACATATACATACTATCCTCTCCATGAGTGTTTACCGCTACGTCATCACATACAATCATATGGTGTAATATGGAAAACATGAGTCAAAATTGTACTATATTAGTCAAATGAGAATTAAATTCATATGCAAATAAAACAAATTGATTTCGCGTTTCTAGTTTTACACTTTCTACTACATTTGGTATTATTCGTTGCGGTAAACACTCCTGGCGAGGATATTAGGGACAATGTAATTGAAAAAAATATTGAACTTAAGATTTTGATTAATCTTGACGTTTTGGGCCCCTTGAGTCCAAAACCACGATCTTTGAAAAATATTTCTCTGTGCGTGCATAAGCCACCTATTCGGGCCCTTTTTGCTGCCTCTCTGATTAGAGTCGTTCGACCCAGCAACGTCACTCAAGCCGTCGTGAGATGATAAACCTGAGGATGCGGGACGGGGAAGCGGCTCTAACCTTAGCCATGTCCCCCAACATGGATCGTCTTATTTCGACAAGCGTACGAGACACTCACAAAGTATGTGTTGCGCCGTCGCGTCGCTTGTGTAGCGTCCTCTACAGGATTTTGGATGAAATTTAAAACTAAGGCCTATAAAAAAACTTCATCGGCCCAAAGGGGCCCCCAAACTAGGGGCGTTATTTTGGGAGTAAACATTCAAATTTCAACGCAAACTATTTTTCCTTGGTGAAATAATGTTAGTATAGACATGGTTACAAGTAGAACGCCGTTTTTCGTTTGTCGCTAAATTTAAAATGGTAGCCAATCATAGCAATTCTCCAAGTTGTTATTTGTTAGGGTCTAGCCCAAGAACCGTTTAACTTATCTAAAATGTGAAAATTGAAAATTGTAGCCAAAGAATGGCCAGAACTTTTACTAATAATTGATAAAGAACAAAAATTTAACGTGGCCAATTTATTGGTGCCCAAAATTGGTCAAAAATTAAAAATCGATTTTCTCAAAATCTGCTAATAACCTACCAGCATTTTTTTTATTTTTTGATATGTTATACATATAGTTCATTAAAAACTATTGGCACTACATTTATTTCTATTTCCCATAGGGGAAGGGGGATGAATTTTTGAAGTTGAACATTTTAAAAGTTAGAAACTTTTTTGCTAAAAGATGAAGAAGTAAAATTGTGTAGGTACCAGGTATATACAACTAAGAAAGGATGCCGGCCATAGCTCGAAAAACTATATGAGATAGAACAGTGAAATAAAAAATCTTATAATAGTGGCCAAGAGAAAATGCTGGAAATTATTTTCAATTTCCTATCATTGCCGCCAGAGGGCGTTTCACTGATTTCAAATTGAAATTCCCATTTTTGGGCAATCTTTAGTAACGTATTTAAAAAAATATATCCATTGTAAACTAGCGATCAATATAGGTATAAAACTTTGTTACATGAATTTTTACTATTATTATCAAAATAAAGGGAGAAACCATATAAATACTGGGAAAAATGTTGTAACATCGAAACGGGTTGCTTGAATTTGTCCAGATTGATCTCGATGTTAGGAGAATAATTGATATTACTAAAAAAATCCAAAACCACAACAATTTCTCATCTCCGTCTACCAATAATAATAATAATAACAAACAGAGTACAAACACAGACACGATCAGGTAGCTAAGATAATTCATAATACATTAAAAACACAACCTTTCTATTGATAACACACCCTATTACAAATATACACCGCAAGCAGGGGTGGGCCGTTACAAAATACTATTGTATTGAAAATACACAATTTGAAATACATTTTGTATTTTGAATTTTGTATTTGAAATACATTAATAATGTATGTATTTTGCCCACCGCAATGTTAACGATAGCTTCAGAGTGAATTCTAAGTACACATTTTCAAGAACCTACCTATAAAACTTTCCTAGAAACGTCTAACTAAATCTACCAAAAAAACACCCCGTATGCGTATAGGTATTTTTGTATTTCAAATATTGTATTTGATATTTTTAAAAATAATATAAGAATATCTCGTATTTTGTATTTCAAATACATTTCTAGGAATATTTTGTAATTTGTATTTGAAATACGTTAGTGCATGTATTTTGCCCAGCCCTGTAAAATGTATTACTAGGACTATAATCGTTATTTGATTCCGATCGGTGCGGTTAGTTAACCAGTCTTTGCCTGAGTATCGATAAGAACCGAAGTACAATAATAATAATAATAATAATAATAACTTTTATTTCTCCAATATAGGTATCACTTATGTTGTATGTTGATAGTTGATGTAGAGGGCGCAACTTCCTGAAGGAACAAAACGGTCGACTTTTCTCAAAAAATTCAAATGGCATCCACAAATACGATCAAATGGACAAAGGAGAGGTTCGTCAGAACTCGTTTGGGGACCGACATACAATACACAAATCATAATTAACCTCAGACATCACAGTTCCAGTCAACTTCACACTCATATTGAACAAACAAATACAAACAAACCAAAATGTTCCCTCATAATCAAATCTGCGAATTTCTTAGAATCGCAGCGCAGAACTAACGCAGACAAAAATTACGCCCGCCTGCTTTACAAATCTAGGCTAATTTTGGGCTCTAACCGAGATCAGGATACTGAATATTCATAATTGGTAATAATGATTAGAAATGGTTGACAGCCATTTTTACTGTGACGTCATTACGGTGGTGGGAAGATGAGAAAAGAAGGTGCAGATTGTGTGGAATGGTATGGAAGAACTTGGTGGTGAGGGAAGAGGGAAAGAAGGGTCGGGAGGGGAAGGAATAGGATGGATGGAGGAAGTAGAAGAAGAAGAAGAAGAAGGAGGATTGGAGGAGAGAGGGGAAGGGGGGGAGGTTACTGCCCAGCAAACACATTTATATATAAAATACATATAAGTTATATAAAACTGGAAGAAAAATAAGAGATATTTAATGTCAGGATGTCAGCAATTTTTAAAATAATATATATGTCTATTAGATGTAAATTCTTTATATCTGTAGTACATGAATTTATATACGTTTTATGTATATTTTATGTAATATTCACAAAAAAAATATTAGTTGTAAAAGCGTTGCGATGACCAAATGGCAGCTACTCGAGCATAATGTAATTATTACCAATGTAAAAAATTATTTAAGCAGTTTCATACAAAAAAATGGAAAAACTACATTTCTACGTGCAACTGTACTTTTAATTAGGTAACTTAATTCTTGCACGAACCCGTTTTTACCTGAGCTGAAAGCCGACAGTTTATTATGATCTTGAAAAGTGTCCCTGAACCGGATTCGAACCGTTGCGGGTGGGCGTCACAAATTCCGAAATCTGACATGTATTTCCTTTGTATCCGCATTGTACCACTGCGCTAATCTGAAACATTTCTTTTTTTTATTTCGTTCTTCCTAACTTTGCCCTGTTTCGCGAGTTTAAATTATGTTTGATTATATCGTTGAGTGAAGTCTTATTCAATGATTATACCTACCTTTATGTTAAAAATGACCAGGATTTAATTTATTTTATATTATCTATTTTCTATATAAATTAGACGCATTTTAGTCGATACGGATCTAATATTAAAGGTACGTGAACTACAATTTTTGGCGTTATAGAAAACCCGCGCGTGCGATTAATTATGCGGCGCAATTAGAAACGGACTTTTATTTTCGACAATATAATATATGTAATGATAATTTAGAATTATATTTACAGAAGGCATACATAAAAAATATGTAATACTTCTTACATATAAGATTTTACATATAACGTACATAAATCTATTCATATAAATATGACAGCACATAAATTTCATGGGTAATATGTAATTATCTATATGTATATATTATATGAATTTCTGTATACAGAATATCCGTAAGTTTATATACTATTATGTAAAATATACGTAATCTGTTACATACGGTATATATAAATTTTTAAAGAACACTTACATACTTGATATATAAAAAAGCATATGTAGGGGTATTTACTTCAATCTTATATATGTTGTATGTATATTTTATATGTGTGTTTGCTGGGTGCGAAAGTATTCTGCAGCTATTTAAAACAATTTGAAAACCCCAGAAATGTGTTCAGACGATCAGACGGAGAGATGAAACGCGCTATATTTCATTTCCAAATTAAAAAAACTTTCTTTTTGGCATTCCTTAAAAGTCCAAGTCTTTATCACGCAGGTGAACGCAGTGAACAGTTATATAGAATGATAGCCGCTAATAAAGTAGTGCAATAATCAAATGTAACGCTATCCCATTACGTTATTTAGACTATATAAACACAATAAAAATACAAAATAAAGAAATAACACTAATAAAAAGCTTCTGGCATAGATCAATAAACTAATTAAATGTTTTTCAAATACAACTGACAACATTGTGGCAGTAGACAAAGATACCGTTTTCTAATAATTCAGAAAGATAGTAAGAGAGGCAGATAGTTGACTACCGAAGCATAGAGCTTTTGTGGTTTTTCTTAGTTGCCTGGGCATCACGGACGTTTAAAAAAATTTAAACGTCCGTGCTGGGCATCCTCTGTTATAGGGTAAATGTTCATACCCTTTGATGGTGGATTCCGGATACCATAGTATCTTATTTTAATGTTTGGAAAAGCTGTGTATATGAAAAACGTGGCAACTGTGTGTATTTTGTACTTATCAAATTAATCGCTACCAACATAAAAGATACGAAAGTTACTAATCAATACATTGCCAATAATGTCAGCAAGAAATGATACATCGAATAAATCTCAAAAAAATGGAAATACAGACTCAAATACTCAATCTAAAGGGTAATATTTAATATTTTAATACTTTTGCTTAAGGGAATTGAATATATAATACTAACCCTTTAACCGTCTTCTTGCTCTTACTGTTCGTTAACAGAAAATCCTCTTGCAGTGTCAAAAAAAAGCAAAAAGTTAAGAAAGGCAATACGGAAAATCGGGAAGAAAAAGAGGAAATAACGCCAGTTGACGAATACGTAAATGGATCAGAATTTAGTCGACTTGGCAATATGATGTCGATAAAAGATCTACGTGCCGCGGTTGAAGCGTTTTCTCTTCAAGAAAAACCTGCAAAAACTCAAGAAGAGGCGCTACATAAGTCTTATCAATTTTGGAGTACGCAACCTGTACCTAAAATGGGTAAGTCTAAAAGTATCGTTCGTTAATTTAACTAATACTTTTCATATTATTAGACGAAAAAATTACCGCGAATGAAGCAATTGAAGCGGATAAGGAGTTAGCGGAAATACGTAATGAACCTTATAGTTTACCGGATGGTTTTCAGTGGGATACACTGAATTTAGACGAGCCGTTGGTTCTTAAGGAGTTGTATACATTGTTGAATGAAAATTATGTTGAAGATGATGATTGTATGTTTAGGTTTGATTATCAGCCGAATTTTTTGAAATGGTATGTATGGGTCTGAGTACACAATAAGGGACCATCACAATTGGTGTTTTGTCTTTCTTCTTAATCATAACTAGGTTTTATTACCTTGTGCATTCCACTTTATAATATGTTCACCATGACATTGTACTTTAACTTTTCTCTTCTTTTCCATACTTCTTTCATCCATTCTGCACCCTCTCCGTACTCCAGTACTTTCCATCCCTCCCTATCTTCGCTCAGCTTTCTACACTCCCTCAGCATGTCTATAGTTTCCCGACCCTTTACCACATAGCCGGCACTTCCTTTCTTCATCCAATACCCGTCATTTGCTATCATCTTTGTTACGTCTTTACTCTTCTTTTCCATCTCCATTCTTTCATATCTCTCATTAGTCATTATCTTATCTTTATTCTCCTCTCCCGCTTCATTATGTCTCTGTTCCTGCTTACTATTTCTTCCAGCACCCCCCTCCCCCTGTTCTCATTCTTTCCACTTCGCTTCTGTACCTGCTGCTGTAATATTTTTCCCCATCCTCTTGTCCTTACTTTATCTCCCCTTATTTTACCACTCTCTGCCATTCCTGCAGAATCTTGCATTCTGTTCTTTCCTCTATTTTCTCTTCGTACCTCACTGCTTTCCCGCCTCCGCCCTTATCTACTTTTACCTCCTCCACCTCCAGTAACGTTCTTGTATCCTCTCCATCCTCTCTTGTTGCCTTCAACCCCATATCTCCAGCCCATACATCACATTCTTTACTAGTTTGCCGAATAACACTTATCTTCTGTCCATGTTCCCATCCCAAATATTCCCTCTCTTAACCCTCACACTTGTCTCATTATCTTGCTTGCCTTCCCTCCCCTTTCCCTTACGTGGGCTTTGTCTGTGTTCCCCTATGTTAGGGTATACCCTAAGTATCTATACTCCTTTACCACCTGTATCTTCTCTCCCTCCCATCGCCATTCCTCTTTTCCCCTTATTTCTCCTCTTTTCTTGAATATCATTAGTTTTGTTTTTCCCACATTTATTAGCAGTCCCTTCCTCCTGCCCATCTCCTTCTTCCATATCCCCTATGTATATCGCGAAGAAGCTCGGACTGAGCGGGCAACTTTACTTCAGTCCTTCCCTTGTCCAGAACTCTTCACTTGTTTCCCCTTTTTCCCTCACGCTGTTCTTTGTTTTCCTCTCCTTTCTTCGTAATCTTAATTTTTTTTTTTTACCAGTAAGTGCGAGTCTTAAGTGGAGTTAATTATTTCTGCACATTTTCTTGCATTCCTTCCCATTTGATTTCTCTTTTACACATTACCGTGTATTTTCTTGGAAGGAACCATGTTTCTAAACCGTTTATCCTTGATTTGTCACTGTCCATGATTCAGCAGCACCGTTCTGATTATTTTCTTTGCAACTTTATCTTTCCTTTCTTATCTCTCGTTGTCCTAAAAAAAAATGATTTCATTGCATCATCTTTACGAATTCTCTGACATGTTTTTTATTTATTTTTCCATTTTCTTCTATAAGTGTTCCTAAATACTTATAGCTCATTTATATATATCACGTTTTCTTATTTATCATACTTTTACACTTTTAGTTTTCTTTTATTTACTGTTTACCACACAGAAATGGTTAAGCTCCTCCCCAAAAATTACCTCCACATTTACATGCAACTTTTTTATTGGTCAAGTTTTCAAAACCCGTAACACAAGCAATCACTTGCTTTCAATTGTTGCAGTTGGCGTAACTATTGACGTTTGTATTCTGTCATTGCGTTTTGGTGTTTGGTGTATAGTACCTATTTACATCGTCGTTACATGTTTCAATTTGCTGTTAATCTCATTTATACTCATTTATACTCATTAAACTGGTCGCTGCTTACATTGCCCAAAATGTAGTGGGAGGAGCTTAACTAGTTCTGTTGGGTAAATAGACAGTAGGTTTTTTCTGTATGTATTTATTTGTCATTTCTACCTAATTTTGACAAAGATTCTTATTTCTACCTTAACTTAAATATACCTTCCCCCCATTCCTATTTACAGTTCACCCTCCCTCCCCTTCACTCACTTCTCCCATTCCCTATCTCAACTAATATAAAACAAAACATAAATCCTCAACCCACGCTCTCCCATACCCTAAACATCCCCTAACTGTCAACCGTTTCCCTCCACTCCCTTCTTTTTCAATTCCTTCTTTCTTGCACCTTTTCCATCCATCCTATTCGTACTATTTCTATTGGGTAAATAGATAGTAGGTTTTTTCTGTATGTATTATTTGTCATTTCTATCTAATTTTGACAAAGATTCTTATTTCTACCTTAACTTCAATATACCTTCCTCCATTGCTATTTACAGTTCAACTCCTTCCCCTTCTCTCACTCCTCCCATTTCAGTAGTGTAGTAGGGGGGTTCTGGACCAAAAAAGTCACTAGATTTAGTAACTTTTCTAGTAACTTTTCTTAGGTTGGTAGTACTGGTCACTAAAAAAGTCACTAGATTTTCAAGGCCGGCGTTTTGCTGTTACCTGTTATCTGTTTGCTGCTTGATCTCAGGGTATCGAACAGGTAAAAACAGATCTTGAACTGGTAAAAAACAGGTATTAAACAGATAATAACAGGTATTGAACAGATAAAAACAGGTAAAAAACAGTTACCAGTTCAAGATCTGTTTTTACTTGTTCGATACCCTGAGATCAAGCAGCAAACAGATAATAGGTAACAGCAAAACGCCGGCCTTGAAAATCTAGTGACTTTTTAGTGACCAGTACTACCAACCTAAGAAAAGTTACTAGAAAAGTTACTAAATCTAGTGACTTTTTTGGTCCAGAACCTCCCCTACTACACTACTCATTTCCCTATCTGAACTAATATAAAACAAAACATAAATCCTCAACCTACGCTCTCCCATACCCTAATGATCCCCTAACTGTCCACCGTTTCCCTCCACTCCCTTCCTTTTCAATTCCGTCTTTCTCGCACCTTTTCCATCCATCCTATTCCTTCCCCTCTCAGTACTAAAATCTCTTTCCATCCTCTTTCTTCTTCCCTCGGCTCTTCACATTTTTTCTGTATTTACCAGTATTATTATATCGTCCGCGTCCATTATCCATTACTGTTGTTAACAACAGTGAACCGAGGGCACATCCTTGTTTAACTCCTCTTTCAGTTTGTAACTTGTCAATTCTTCATTATTAGTTCTGACATCATTTATGTTGTTTTTACACATTTTATCACTTCTATAGTTTGCTTCCATACCTCTGCTTTAAGATCTTCCTTTTTTATTTTATCAAATGCTCTTCACGTCTGCAACTCCAGGTGGGATAATTTTAGATCTTATTGCCATATTCATAATTTGGAGAAGCTCTTCTGTCCACCTTATTTATTTCCGTTATGTCTTCTCTCAGTTTTAATATGATCTCTTGTGTATTTACAATTTCTTCCGATTTGACCAGTTCTTGTAAGTTCTGTCTCTAATAACTACATTCCTTTCTTTGTCTTTTATATTTAGCATTGTTTATTCTTTCTTTGTTCTTAATTGGTTGTATAAAATAAGTTCTCCTCATCGTTTATTTTTTATCCAAATTATTTCCACCTTCTTTAACTGCTTTCTTTGCTTCTGCTCCTTTTTGTTTATATGTACCATGTTTTCACTTTTTTTGCTGCATTCTGTCGTTTCACCATTGTATTGTTTTCATAGTTTCATTTGGTCTTCTAGGACTTCTAATGCAATTCTTCTAAATCTTTTCTGTTTATTTTCCACCCCCAATGTCTATGCAATTTTTTAAAACATTTTATTATTTAGTACTGCTTGATATTTTCTTTCGAGTTTATAACTTTGAATATTTCTTTTCATTTCTATCCTTCTTTAATCTAGTCTTTTCATTTTTCTATTCGTAATTCCATTCTTAGCAGGTGTGGTCACTTCTTATTTTTTCTTCAATTATTGACTTTTCATTTTTGCAACTTATAATTTGTAGATGTCTTTATGTCGAAACTTTGTGTTAGTTATAATTAGACCATTTTAATCATTCATTTGTTCTTCGTCATAGTTTGTTTATTACTTCTCTCTCTTTTCCTAATATCCTTTGAAGTCCTTTATTATTATTCTCTACTCTCGTGCCTCTTGTCTCCTACAATCAGAAGGTTTCATACTACATTTACTGTATTTCCATGTAATATTCATCTTTTTTCCCTTTCTTATATCTTTATCTTTTCGGTGTCTTACTATTAGTATTAATGTCCATATTTCTTTATCCTTTAACATTAATATTCTTTCATTAGCATAGTCTCTTTTTACTATACGAACAGGGTTATTTGCTGGTATTATCACTACTACTCCTTCATTTTTTTACACCTGACCATATTAGCCCCAGAATCCTTTAGGTATCAGTTCCCTTCTTGTTTGGTTTCTGTTACTCGTATTATTTGAATCTCTTGTATCATTTATTCAACTGTTTCTTCTTCTTTATCCTTTAGACATCTTACATTCATTATCTAATACTGGGAGGGCGCCGCCCCAGGAAAAAATCGTGGCTATCTCTAATAGTTTGGCCAATAGGGGGCGTTTTTCGAATTTAGTCGATTTCTTTAAACCTCCATAACTTTCTTATTATTAAAGATAAGTGATTTTGGCAAACATTTTCTTATAGCACTTTTTTATGTAGCATCCATCGCTATAGATAATTTTTATACAGAGTGTTTGGTTTTTTGTGTACGACCCTAAACTATATTTTTTTCATACGGACCACCCTATATATTTTTGGGTTTTTGAAAAGAGAGTAAAATTTCCTAAATTTTTATGAATCACTTGTTTTATTTATGTTAAATATTATTTGCAATATTGCATTTAATACATTGTTGTTTCAAATTAAAAATGGAGCTAATTAAAAATTTCCAGATAACTGAGATATTGCCGTTTCAAATTATACTGCCGTTTTTTGTTAACCATGGAAACCTAGATGTCTGCAAGCAAAATATTTTAATGCATAAAACGCCCCCTAGTGGCCAAACAATGAAAGATAGCTGAATTCTCTTTACACCAGTGATTTTCTCATTAAAATTGAGCTCAAGACACGTAGGTCCATTTTTTTCTCTTAAGATAAGGGATGTTTCCATTCGAAAATGTCAAAATTTGACCTATCCGGTACTTTCAAAGCACAAAAATAGGGTAACTTACTTTCTGGACGCTCCTTGTATAGTCACCTTATCCGGTTTGTTTGTGTGTTTGTCCTCATAAAGCAGTTGTTCGAATCTTGCCAAAGTAAAATTTTTGTTTACGACGGTAATTTTTGTAATTATTAGTTTAGAATCGGGCAACTGTACTTGTTTCACTTTGTATTTTTTTTCATCTTTCTTATATTATCTCCTCCCTCTACAATAAGTGTGCCATTAATCATTCTTCTCGGTTTCCTTTTATCTCTGCTCCCTTTATTTTCATATCCTTTTTCACTGTCTCAATCTCATCATTTTTTCTCCTCCCTACATCTTTCTTGGTTTGTTTCCTTTTTTTTCCTTCCTATTTTGCTATCTTATCTTAATTTGTTTCACTTTTTTCAGTTCGCTATTTATATATTTATATATTCTGTTCTTCTTTTAATTTTCTGTTGCTTCCCTCTCATCTGAGTTGTTTTATCTGTACTTTTGCTCGTATTCGTATTCTGTTTTCCATCCCACTTTTAGCTCTTGTCAAATTTTAGTTCTGATATTACAATTTGGTTCTCTATTCTTTTTATTTATCACTTTTCTTTGATTTCTTTCTTTTTTTATTTTATTTGCCTTTCTTATTTCCGTTAATACAGGGTGGCGGAGACCTAATGACCACATTTGTAAAAGGCGTGGTTTAAAGTGGGTAGATTGGAGAAAGTCATTCTGTAGCGCAGTTGGTAGCTTAAGGTGGGAAGTTTAGTTACCATGCCGCGTTGGGAAAGTCACCATCGTGCGTTCGCTGTAGGGGCGTTTTTTCGTAATAATCAATGTTTTGCGGCCACACGTCGCGCCTTCCCGGCCCCTTATTCTCGAATCGTACGACACGATAGCTCATACGCTTATCCTGTAAATAGCGCATGAAATTTTCGAAAGTATATTCTTTTAGAATACACTTTTGAAAATTTCATGCGTTATTTGCAGGATAGCGTATGCGCTATCGTGTCGTGCGACTCGAGAATAAGGGACCCGACACATTTCAACCTCGCTCCACGAGCAACTCTCTCAAACAACCGCTCAATTTCTAAGTGGGTTGAACATTTTCGTCTGTATTACAGTAAAACTTCCGTTTATTAGCTACAAAGTGTGATTTTTTCATCCCCATAACTCGAAAATTAAAGGTATGGTGTCCATTTCAAATGTGGTCATTTGGTCTCCGCCACCCGTTATAATCATTTCACGGTTCTTCGATCTTATCTTCCTTTCTTCTCTTTTCTTTCTTTTAGGGTCGATTTGCATTTCTTAAAGATCTGTTCATAATTTTTTCTTTCTCTCTTTCTTTTGGATTCTTCCGAAGTACCTATACTCTCTTGTCCACTTCTTACTGTGTTTCTAAAAGGCATAGGCAAATGTAAGTATTTTAATTATTTTTTATAGGGCTCTACAACCTCCAGGTTGGCGAAAAGACTGGCATTGCGGCGTAAGGGTAATAAAAAGTGGGCGTTTAGTTGGTTTCATTTCGGCAATTCCGGCGACGCTAAATATTTATGACAGGTAAGTTTCTTCATTAAAATAGTTTAACGCTCATCGTTTTGTTGCAGACAACAAAAAATGGTCGAAATCAACTTTCTGTGCGTTCACAAGAAGTTACGATCGAAGAGAGTCGCGCCTGTTTTAATTAGGGAGATGACGCGTAGAGTGCATTTAACGGGACTATTCCAAGCGGTATATACGGCGGGTGTCGTTCTACCAAAGCCGATTGGAACGTGTAGGTACTGGCATCGTTCGTTAAATCCAAAGAAATTAATTGACGTCAAGTTTTCCCATTTGTCACGAAATATGACGATGCAAAGGACACTAAAATTGTATAAATTGCCCGATCAACCAAAGACGCCCGGTTTTAGAAAAATGACGTTGGCCGACGTTCCAAAAGCTCACAAGGTCTTACAGGACGTAAGTATTTCATTTTGTGGCCGTCATTTCTATAGATCAAAAATGTTTACAGTATTTGAAGCGTTTTGATCTTGCTCCGCAATTCTCGGAAGAGGATTTCACACATTGGTTTCTGCCACAAAATGGAATTGTTGATAGTTTTGTTGTGGAGAACGATGGTGTTGTTACAGATTTTGTTAGTTATTATACTTTACCTTCGACTGTTATGCATCACCCTGTACATAAAACGTTGAAGGCCGCATACTCCTTTTATAATGTCTCCTCTAATTTCGCGTGGGTAGATTTAATGAATGATGCCTTAATATCGGCCAAACAGCTTGAATTCGATGTTTTTAATGCGTTAGATTTAATGGATAATAAGGAATTTTTGGAAACGTTAAAGTTTGGCATCGGAGACGGAAATTTACAATATTATTTATACAATTGGAAATGTCCAAGCATGCCGGCGACTAAAATCGGACTAGTTTTACAGTAAAATCCTGATGATAGCTTTGATGTGCTAATCTTATTATAAAAAAAGATTTTTTTTTTATTCTATTGTTGGTTAGGTGCAAATCGTAGATAGCTGAAAGGATGTAAATTTTTTTTTAAATAAATATTTATTGTGTGTAAAAATCCACATTTCCGTATATAAATAGATATAATTTTTCTTCGCAAGTACTGTTATCATTTATACAATAATTATATTAAATGTTTTATTGCAATTTAAGTATTTTATATATCATTTAAATAATTGCCCTATCGTAAATGTTAACGATGAATGGTCATATTTGACCGATTTTAATCTTCTCAGTGAAATACAAATAATGATGATATAGTCAGTTGCCTTTTTCAATATAAAATGCCACAAAGCGCCATATTTTTGTTACGTTACATGTTCAGCCTGAACATTACAAAATATTGTGCTGGTAACTCATTCTTATACTGCTCTACAATTTTGATTTCGTATGATGTATTTGGAATTATGTATCTCTCAAGCTAAATTTCACTTTTTCTTTTAGCTCATTTTTCGTTACCTAATTTAGACAAGAAAATGCCGAGATTTGTTACAGTTTTATTTGCTTGTTGAACGAATGTAAATTCTTTTTAAATAAATAAATGTTTATTGCATGTAAAATTCCACATTTCCCGATATTTATAACTATGTATGTATATAGACCTAATTTTTTGTTCAAGTATAGCAATAAGGCAACAGAGCATTTATGCAATTATATTAGATGTTTGTTGCTGTTTAATTACGCAATATGTCAGTAATTGCCATATTATTGTAAATGTTAACAATGTATGGTGTACCTAATTGCCTAAGTTATTGATACCAACGAAACACTATTAATAATGATTAATATAGTCTTTAACAGAGAATGATCTAAATACATGTTTAAAATGGAACAAATTCATTACATTTTTCGATCCACTTTTCACTGTACTTATTATAATAAATTGCCTTTGTTTTAAGGCGAATACGAACTGAATTTGAAAAGATCCATGAAACAAGTAAATATTGCATTCGGTTGGGTTACCCTATTAAATACATACTGACGTGCTACTTAATACTTTGTTCCTTGAGTGGACTGTACGCACTAACTTCACATCCCAATATTTATTCTGTTGCCACATTGTGGACCGCATGCTTTTATGTTTCTCCCCACCCTTACGATACACAAAACATTCCCCTGTTTACCACAATGATGTATTAAATAATAGTATATTTTGCCTAATAACTCAAAATAATTAGTTTTTGCGTACCTAATAACTCAAAAAAATAAAAAAATAAATATATAGTGTGTAGTGTAGTGTAATTAGAAAATCGTCTCTGATTTTCTCCTAAAATAATATACAGAGTAGGTATGTCATAAATATTTTCAATATTTTTTTAAAATTTCCGTAATGAAATTGGTGTATTATACTGGATTAAAAGAGTGGTATGTTCTTTAGGGGAACCCGGGGTGGAACGGGATAGGATTTTAAGAATTAATTATACTGAATAGATTAGGGCAAATTAACACTTATTTTTGTTATCGATGAAAAGTTTATTATGGTAGGTACCGTGAGCAGTTAAATTATGGAACAAGTTCATTATTTTGCAAACAATTTATTTCAGATAAAAATCCTGAAATAGATCGATTTTTAATTCTAAATGCCGATTTTTTAAATAATATGCAGCTTATTATTAATAATTTTTAACAGAAAAAAAAATTTAAAAAAATAAAAATTGACCAATTATGCCATTACTGAATACAGTATTAAAAGACCTTTCAAATGAGGTATTACAACACCCACATTTCAATTTAAAAAAATTAACAATTACGTCACCACGTCAAAACTGATGACGTCACCATGTTCGCATATTATTCAAAAAATCGCCATTTTAAATTAAAAATCGACCCATTTCTGAACTTTTATCTGAAATAAATTGTTTGCAAAATAATGAATTTGTTCCATAATTTAGCCGCTTACGGTATATACTACAAAATGTATTGCGCAAAAATGCAAAGAATATTACTAATATTTTTTATTTTTTAAAATTTTATGCCATTTGTCCCGTTCTGCACCATACATGGGACAGGACGGGACGGCACCATCTGAAATTGTACAAAAAAAGTTGTTTGAAGCCTTATGGTAGGTAACAAAAAATGTGGTGGGGCGAAACGGGATATCATATTCCGTTCCGCCCAAGGCCACCTAAACAGCCTTGTTCCGCCCCGCGGTCACACATAAGGTTAGAATTTGTTTACCGAATTCTAATTATCCCTAATTATTTTTTTTCTACATGTGTTTTAAAAATACAAAGCATTTTAAGGCATTACATGTAGGTAAGTAATTAATAGTAATGACTTTACAAAAACACTTGATACAACTTCAATAACACTTATTCTCTGTGAAACTTCCTTCCAAACTAAATTAAAATGACTGTCTCGGCACTGCACCTGTGCTGTGGTCTCAGCTTCGTCCTGACTTGTTAAGGTAGTTAAACTTATTTCCGCTAGGTTTCACCACCAACCAATACGTAAAATAATGATATCCCGTCCCTACTTCACTGTACAATTTTATTTCTTCATCTTAAAAAAAAGTTATGAATTTTAAATATTTTCAACTTCAAACATTCATCCCTCTTCCCCTGTGGGAAATAAAGAAATAAACGTAGTGCCAATAGTTTTCCATGAACTATATGTATAACATTTCAAAAAATAAAAAATACTTGTATACTTACCTAGGTAGATTTTGAGAAAATCGATTTTTAATTTTTGACCAATTTTGGGCACCAATAAATTGGCCACGTTAAATTTTTGTTCTTTATCAATTACAAGAAAAAGGTTTGGCCATCCCTTAGGTAGGTACAATTTCCAATTTTCAAATTTTAATGAAGTCAAACGGTTCTTGAGGTAGACCCATTGATATAGGAATAATATGGATATGGCCGTAACGTAATTGAAAGTGGAGCCGCCCCACAGTGCAAAAAACGTTTCTGAAATGTTTTAGAAACGTATCTCTGAAACATGAAACATCTCCGAAACAGCGACAGAAACGTATCATACACATAACATAGATGTTTAATGTCCGCCTTCAGAAACCTAGATTTGAAACAACACAGAAACGTTACATCGAAACATTTTATATATGTTTCAAGAAACATATCGAAGAGTAATTTATTGATATGTAGGAGAAATGTGTCCTTATAAATGTTTCATACGTGAATATTTGAAATGTCTCATATATGTTTCATTTGAAACATACCTGAGTATAAAAAAATTAAGATGTGGTAGAAACTATGGTACCGAGAGCCCCAACTGCTCTGAGGGGCTCTTTTCCCAGTGCGCAGGCCCTGCAGGGCCCAATGTACTCCGGTGGCTTGTTCTCTAGGCCCCCCAAAATTCTGTTAGTGTAGACTCGAAGGAGATCGGTGATGCTGAAAAATCGTTTTGCTTCAAGTGGGATTCGAACATCGGTTGCTTGTTTAGGAATTCAGAAAACAGCTACGCAAACTACCTGAGCTACAGACTCGCTGGCAAATAAGCCATTTAGATGTGCAATATTACCCATCTACTTATGATGAATAAATCTATTGTAATTTGAATTGTAATTTTGGATAAATTTGTAAAACACTCACATTGAAACGTGTATTTTTAGTTTCTTTGATATGTTTCAAGTGATTTGGTTTCTAGTACAACGCTACTAAATACAAAGTACCTAACATTAACTTTGAAAGATGACTTCAAACGAAACATCACATTTTTAATGAAGTTTCTAAAATGTTATACGTTATCAGTATCACTAAAGTTGGGATAGTTAGACAAAACGAAAGTTTCAAAAAGGCAGGAAAAAGGCATAAAAAATAATTTAAAAAAAGCATTTAAAAAGACAAAAAAGGAAAAAAATGGCACGGAAAAGCGAAAACTGTCGAGATAAAATCAACACATACATATTCAATTTAAGTATAGACAAACAAATATTTATTTGAAAAAGTAATTACAGTTGATAACTGCTATCTGCTGGTATTCTTTTTCAATAAAGTTTTCTGGCTAATTAAAATACGCTTAACTCGGCATAATGACTAAGGGATGCAATTTCAACAAAGACTGTATGTAGGTGCAGCTTGCAGGTAGAAATAATACAATGGGAAATATTTCAAAGTAAGGAAAATGACTCATCCGAGTTATTATTGTAAGAGGCTTAAATATTATAGACAAAGTTTGTATTCAGTTTGTATACCAAATTCCTTTCCATTTCAAACAATTTGCTTTCTTAGAAATTACCCAGAAAAATATACCTACCTATATAAAATCTAAAAATTAAAAAATACTTAAGTACATTTCAAAAAACTAAAAAAAAATTACAGAAAAGGTACTAAGTACTTACGCGAAAATATCAAAAAAAAAGGTAAAAAACGCAATAAAACTAACAGAAACCAAAAAAGGCAGAATAAAGTTTGCATCTAAAACGGATTTTAAATAGGGTCTGCCTTATGTTTGTCCATTTATAAAAAAAGGCATCCTAGCTTTAGTTATCACATTCCAAAAAATACATCACAGAGATGTATTTTTGGATACATATCTAAAACGTTCGTGTTGTAATGTGTATGTTTTGTATTTTATGTAACATATCAATTGAAACGTTTATTAGACATTACCATTTATTCGCTTTCGACAGGAATGTACCAGTAATGTGTCTTAGATGTTTCTTAGGAATGTTTCATTTGTAACCCTTATGCAACATTTAGAAACGTTTCATGGATGTACTGTGTTCAGTGGGGCTAGTCTCCAATTGAAATTCAATATTTTCTTAATTATTATGCAACACACACAACCATTTTTACAACACTTAATTTTATACTTAATGCAAAGAGACTCTTTGCTTAATGCAATTCGTAACTCCTCTCATTCAAAAATAAACACAAAATTGCCACACCCAATTCAAAAGATTTTTCACTTTCCGTGTACTTAAGATGGGCGGGGGCATATATCCATAATATATTATTCCTATATCAATTGTTATACCCTAAAAAGTAAAAACTTGAATAATTGCTATATTGGCCACCATTTTGAAATTAACAACAAACGGAAAACGGCGTTTTCTTGTAACCATATGTCTACAAACATATTTGAAAGATGGTGGTTTTGAACTTAGGGTTGCTCAAAACGTAAAGATTCATCAAAATCTCAAGTTCCATTTTTTTTCGATTACATATTACCTACTTTCCCTATATGTATATATATGTATACCGGGTGTCTCAATAGTGCGATGTTGGTAGATATTGCGATACGGGTTGAAGGTAATGAAAAAATAAAGTTTGAGGAGGTTTGGCTCGCATTCACAAACTGAACTAGAATAAGCATTTCCAGACCAAAGCACAAAAAGCCTGGTAATATTCCTGCGCGATCGAAAGACTTTGGGGATTTATTTTGGTGGCTCACAGACAAATTCTTCATAAATGTACCTACAGTAGTCGAACTTTCACATCGCCCAATTAGGCAAACTAAGTGCAAGAAAAGTTCTCGGGGATTGCAAGGAGCACGAAACAATCAGAATTTCCAGTGAGAGCAGAGCTATCCCATGTAGGATTTAATATTGTTATAATATTGGCTTTTCATTGCAAATATATTGGTAGAATATGAATGTACAGTTTGTCCAGCGAATGTTTGCCGATGTATGAAATATACAACAATATACGTCCTCACAATTTAGTTTCTTATTACGCACCAAAAACAAAGATAGATGCTACAGAATTTGTTATTATGCGTGTGTTCAAACCTCAAAATACGTTGATACCAGTTTAGTTTATGTGTAGAAGCATAAGTTAATTAGTTTGTCTGAGCTTACGCTGTATGGATACCATTTCTATTTTGACTTCAGTAGTGTTACCACACTACTTCCGCCGAATAAATTGACATTTGTCATTATCATTCTTTGACGTTTGATTTATTTATATTTGTTCCTTGATTTTTTGTGTTAAATTTGTTGTTGACAAACTAATATATTTTGTGACAGGTCATGAAAGTAGTTGCTGATTTAATATTTTATCTTGATTCATACACTTTGGACGGCGGCCATATCTGCAAAGATTCGCTGGACAAACTGTACAATATTGTACCAACATTGAAAAGTGAACAATTTTATATATTGGCTAAATATTACTAAGCGATATTATTTCAATATTGGGGAAAATATTTATACAGTATTTGTCCATTATTGATTTAGTGATGTGTCCCAAAATAGTAAGAAAGCCAGAGCCCTAACTGTTTCGAGGGACTATCTCCGGTGCCTCCTTCTCCAAGAACCCCATTCACTTCGTGTAGACACGGAAGAGATCGGTGATTCTAAAAAAAACTTTTTGCTTCAAGTAGGACTCGAACCATCGATCGCCCGATTAGCAGTCAGCCATGATAGCATGATACTGAGCTACGAAAATTACCATCCGGCGGATTTTGAAAAAGTATCAACGTTATTATTTGTGAATATTTTTTTCATGTTGCCTAAAACACAATATAGTTATGTTATTAATTAATAATTATTGACTATATATTGTATAGTAATATTTACTAAATATGTACCTTACCTATGTTATATTGCTTAAATATAGATTTTCAATATTTAGTAATTTCGTACACGTAATATTGGTAGGTACATTATTTGTGTGTATAATATTTGAATTTACATTAAATGACAATATTTAATAAATATTGCAAATATTGTTCTTATATTCACTTAATATTGTATTTCCAATATTTGTATAATATTATAAAAATATATTCATCCAATATTGGCTGCAGTTCGACAATATTACCCCAATCTCTCTATATTGAGCCAATATTCCTCCAAGCTAACGTCAATATATGGTATTACATGGGATCGTGCATAGGTATAGTAGGTCACTGTTAACAATACATCTAGAGCAAGTACCAAACATTCAAATTTTATGCCAAAGGTTTTTTCAATTTTTGGAAAAATGCAGAGGAGAGCCTTCACGCAATAAACAATTTGAGGCGCTTTGGCTCGCATTCGTAATTTCGGATTTTTACGAAAGACTGACCGCATTAACGTAATATTGAACTTCTGCTTTCCTCCATTATATATCTAACACGTAAGATGGTTTATTAATATTTCTAGTGAAATTAGTTATATAACAACTGCATTTAAATGAGCATGAATATATTTATGCTCATTGAGTAACGAAAGTAAAAATAATACAAATAATTAGTAGTTTATTGTTTCCTCTTTCTGATGCGGTTCATTAGAAAAGTGACTAAATGTTGTACCGGTAGTTCTATAGATAAGGAAAGAAGTAGCGCTGAAAAAAAAGCTAGAAATACGTTGCCAGGTACGTCGTTAATCTGTAAAAACAACCTTTTATTACCATTGAATTTGTGGTAAGTTCGTCGTTACCAGTAAATTGAAGTTGTTTATAAAAGGAGCAACTCGAACAGAAGTAACGTTGTACTGTACGGCAAGGAAATGTGTTAAAAACATGCTGTACGACAATCTTGACATCACTTCAAAAAATGGATGGGATAAGAATTTGTTGATAACACCTAAAATAATATTTCTGTTAGTTCTCTGAGCTAAACCAACAATAAATATAGAGATACGTAGACATTTGTTTGGAATAATCAATGGAAATTTGGAATCTTTTTGTTCCGTTTTACTATCAATTTGAGTTTGTCGCAGTTTTGTAAACCTGTGAGCCGTTACCTCCAAAAAACTATCAAATTTTTAGAGTTTTTGCAATTATTTGTTTTCCTAAAAATAACGACCATTTGTACGGGATTCCTTAATTACATGCTGAAACTCCAGAGTTTTATTCCTCAAGTGAAATACAGTCAAAAGGTTCTTATTATTGGGCAGAGACGCTTTTCTAGGGAGCACTCAAAGAGCGGCCCAAAAAGTAGCTTCATCAAAATCATACAAAATAAATATAAACATGATCTTTTATACCGAATAAAATGAGCAAGGTGAAAATTTTTATAGTTCGTTAGAGAAAAAACCATGGCTTTGAATGCATACGCGATAGAATATTGTGGAGGCAACATAACTTGATCAGCAAATGCAACAGGAAACCTTTTAAGAGTTTGATAAATCATGTCTCTCCATTACAGAACTTCTTGAATTCGACAATAATTAACTATTAACAGCAATAAATACACTGTAGGTATTTAGTATTTTCCTGGCTAACGGTCAGTTTTAGCTTATCACAAAATGGTTATTGTTCCATAAATTGTTACCAAACCACAACAATGTGATTATTCTTTTGCATTGTACAAAACCATGCACTTTATAGCAATAGTGTACGACAACAGCTTCACCGCGCACTGCACTTCACCGCGTCGACCGAAGCATCCATCCTTTTTTCCAAATTTATTAAAAAAAAAAACGATGTATAATGACATTTTTTAAAATCGTGTTACACCACAACATAATTGATTTAACATTTTATGTTACTGTCAATATTATTAATATCGAACTTTCAAGTACTCAGTTACACAAGATGTCGTTTTTTTTAATTATAGCTTTAAGACTAATAAACCAATTGGCCTCAAAAGCATCTTACATCGACAAATAAGTATACATTTCTCAAAATATATAAGTATATCTACCACTCAGTTTAAATAATAATTAATTTTTAAAGTCGAGCACTTGTGCGATTTAAGTAATTAGCGCTTTTTTGCACATACATTGATACAGAAAATCAACGATGTGTTGCAAAAATCTAAAACTATTCACCTTTTTGTAAGAATAAATGATCTTTTAAATGCGCTTTGTTTCATTAACTTATGATTGTTAATTACTGATATACAAGCTTCTAAAGTCAGGGGCCTTGCATTTTTATTCCGATAGTAGTTGGTCCAAACAACGTGCAATGCTTTGGTTTGGTTTGGTTCATCTAAATTTATCCAAATCAAGTCAACATGTGGTGTATTAAGCTTGCTACTCATGCCAGAAATTCTAAACGGATTGGTGGAAAAAAACAACAAAGATGGTCGACTACGATTTGTATAACCTGTATGGATGATTTCCACTCAACCAACATAAAAACCCTGGTTCATTTGCACTGGCTGTCAATTATTAGAAAATACGGTTCCAAAGAAAACGAATAATACAGGAAATTTCCACCAATTCCACCAAGAACACCCAATATGAAAATAAACAAGAATATCGAAAGAAGATGAAACAATCAGTACCGTTACCAAAATGTACTCATGCCACGGCTTGCGCCGGCTCTAACTCTGCTTTTTCGAGAATGGAAACGCCGATCAAAACCAAACAAACCCTTGAAGGTACCAAGGGTGCCGCCAAGGGGGGCCTAGGGGGGCCATCGCCCCCCCCCCCTGGGGAAAAGAAAAAA